>CM041636.1:18233282-18415097 GCA_023333625.1 Bothriochloa decipiens
GACACGCTGGGCGCGCGTGCTGGCCACAACAAATGTTGTCTTTAAATTATAGGGGAGAAGAAGCGGTGCGGTGAAATTCCACTACTACGTGATGAATAAATTATTTCGAGGTCTCTTCATCATGTGGAGTAGCATGCTGTACATGATGAACAAATACCATTACTAGCTATTACGTGACCCCTTGGTTCCACGGTGGTTTTGCATAAGCCTCTCCATTTCTTGATGATATTTCGTGGAAGTATAGTTTGTAATTGAGCTTATTAGTGACTTGATGGGGCCTTGGCCCGCGCGGCGGAGCTCGCCCCGGCGGCCGTGGCCCGCGCGATGGAGCTCTCCCTGGCGGCTTGGCCCGCGCGGCGGAGCTCGCCACCGCAGCCGTGGCCCGCGCGGCGGAGCTCGCCACCGCAGCTGTGGCCAATGCGGCGGAGCTCGCCACCACAGCCGTGGCCCGCTCGACGGAGCTCGCCCCTGCGGCCATGGCCCGCGCGGCGGAGCTCGCCCCTGCGGCCATGGCCCGCGTGGCGGAGCTCGCCCCGGCGGCTGGAGCTCGCCCCGGTGGCGGCGCACGGACAGCGCGGAGCTCACCACCGCGACTTTGACGGACGGTAGCGCAGCTCAACACCTTGGCCGTGGCCCTTGCGGTTGGAGGAGTGACAGGGCACGGATGGTGGCAGGGCTCGCTCGCGTGACGGGAGCATGAACCCGCAGCTGGAGGAGTGCCTGTGCCTGGGCAGCGGGGCACGGACTGCGGCGGACCTTGCCCACGCGACGGAGCACGGACTTGTGGCCGGAGGATGAGGACACAGACGGCGGCGGACCTTGCGTGCGTAGTGGGAGCACGAACGGCGGCGGCGCAAGGACGGTGGGGCACGAACGGCGGCGACTTTCACGAAAATTGTTTGCCTATGGCCAGCCAGGCTAGCACTCGGCGAAGCTGCCGTGATTGGCGCTGACGCAGTAACGGCACCTTTTCTTTGCCGAGTGCTTACCTGGCACTCGTCAAAGAGTTCTTTGCCGACTCTTTCTTTGCTGACTGGTCTTTGCCGAGTGCATATAGGGCTTTGCCGAGTGCTTTCGGCACTCGGCAAAGACCATGAATTCGGTAATGAGAGATGGTGTGGCTTCATGAAAATGCAAAAAATATTATATCGGGTTTTTGCTTTATAAGAGTTATAAATTGTTGTTACTTAAGACTTCTTTTATATATTTGATTTGTACTAAAAGTTGAGCGTGTTTTTTCACACGGTAAAGGTGTTCCCTTACATTTGGGAAGCGATGACATTTAGGGTGTCTTTGATTTCATGGATATTTATTGACAGGACATGGATATCCACGGATGAAGTTTGTTTGGTTAGATCACTACCCTAGCCAACTTTTTTCCTAACGGCCGATACCGTCAGTGAAACTGTCCGAAATCCTCAGGAAAAGTCATCCGTGACAGTTACTGTCAAGGATAAACCGTCACAAGAAAAACGACAGGGAAAGTCTATTTCCTTGATGGAAAACCGTCAACGATTAATTCCCGATGGTTCTAACCGTCAGGGAAGGTCTTCCGTGTCGGTTTATTCTTTGCCGTTAGGGAAGATGTACCCTGTCAGTTGGCTATCGTCAGGGAATGCTAAATCTTCCTCGTCGGTTGGCTACCATCAGGGAATGCTAAATCTTCCTTGTCGGTTGGCTACCGTCAGGGAATATCAATTTTTCATATCCACAATAAACCATCATTAACAATTCAAATCAATGGTTCATAGCCCATTTATTCATGCATCCTAAATGCCACACTAGGTAGTCTTCGTACATATAATCAAATACTCATCATTTAATTATTCATCCACACAAGCCGCAAATGTTACACTCTGAAGTCCTGGTACATATAACCATATCTTAAAATTGTACATAGATCAGATAGTACAGTGTTCAACAAATCAATCTTAAGCTACATTCTGTCTTCCAAGATAAAGTCAGAAGAGCGAAGCTGAAGTGCTACAGATGTAAGAAATAGAAGTCAAGTAATTATCCTAAGGCCCTGTGATGGCAATGCAGCAACTACTGCACATGTCTGGTTCCTCTCTACAAACAAAACAAGATAAATGGAACCATTCATGAGATCATCATACTTTCACGGCAAGTGTGGAACCATTCATGAGATCATCATACTTTCACGGCAAGTGTAAGTAGAATCTTCTAAATTCAGTCAGGTATCTCACCATTATGTTGCAAAGGTAGGGGAAGACCTAGGACATTTTGAGTGGCACTATGCAACAGCTGCATGTATGTAGTAACACACAGTTCAGTGAGGACAAATAACCTGCACAAGTTATTGACCATCCTCATGCATAGTGAATTAAAAGAATTAGGAACTGACCGAGATGACATTGTTAAAGAATTCATGTTCATCTTCATGCCCATCTGCTACGGCATCATGGCTTCATGATATTCTTGCTCACCAAAATTGCTACAGATCTCTCACAACACAGGACTTGCTCCCACACCTCAACATGTAAAAAACTCTTAGTGCTTCCTAAAAGGTACTTGGATTGCGATATGCAGCTGCTAATACACAATCAACACACATGCTTTGAGTAGGCTACTCACCACACAATACAAGGCTATTCAATGATAATCATTGTTGTCCAAGTTGGTTGGCATGAGAGGAATCATCTCCAATCCGTCTCTACATCTGAAACAAGAAGGAACCATTCATGATTCATCTGCTTCATACCAAAACTAAAAACAAAAACTGGTGTAAATAAAACGAACACAATTTGCTTCAAACCAAAAAAAAAAAGAGAACTACACATTACTGTCAATGTTGCAGTCTTTACTCTAAGCTGACTGATGGCAACAGTATGGTATGTATCTCAACAGCAACAGGAAACATATAGCATGAATCAAAATGATTAACTAGCAATCTTCTAAATCTGCATAACTAACAAGATAGCTAGCAAGTACTATAAGATATCTTGCTCAAACAGTTATCTCAACCACTGATGCCTGTTGTGGACTCCTTCATAGGAAGGCAGTACCGGCGCAAGGCCAGGCATGCCACTAGTGGCTGAGCCGCCTCTATCTGTTTTAGAAAGCAATAAATCAGGAGGAATTATAGGATCTGGGTCTTGGTTTGTTAGGAAGGCACCTGGAGTATAAAGGTGTCCTAGGAATGCTGTAATCCGGCATCGAAGAAGAATAGAACCTCCCGTGTGGGTGGGGTTCCTCTTCGACGGTGGCTGCGAGCACTTCAGCCGCTGCCGCCGGTGATTCCCCCACCGCACCATTGCCTCGGTACACCCTGCGTTCCAATTCTCAGTCCCAGCTTCTTCTCCACTCTCCCCTGCGTACTCCACGGCGGCAACGCCGTATCAATTTGGTATCGGAGACCCTCTCCGGTGCATCGACCTCTCGGTCCGGCACCTCCTCTGTTCCTGCGGCCATGGACGAGAAGCTGGATCACATCTTGGGTCAACTCACCACCATCACCAATCGACTCAACTCCCATGACTCCCGTCTTGCGAGCATGGAGGGCGGCAAGCCCGCTGCTGGGAAGGACACCGACGGGGAGAATATCGACGCGATGGACGACCTCCGCGCCAACACGGACGACACGGACCAGGGGCACCACCGCGACCGCGCCTGGGCGGACTTCCACGAGCGCGTCCTCCGCGACCGTGACCCCTTCGGTCCGCGCGGCCGTACCTTCGACCGCGCCTTCTACGGCCGCGGCACGCGCGACTCGGACGACCGGGGCGAGCGCGGCTTTGATGACGGAGACGCGCACGACTTCGGCGCCCGCAGCAGCCGTTTTTCCAACCGCGGGTATACAGACCGCGGCGGGCGCGGGTACTTCGAGGACCGCGGGAACGACGCTCGCGCCGGGCGCCGCTACACCGACAGCCGCGCCTACGACGAGGGCGATTTCCACGGCTTCGATCGATTCGGCGGTGGTGGCCGCGAGTATGGACGTGCAGGCCGCGATTCTGGACGCGGCGGGTGCGACTACGATCGGGACTACGACCGCTTCATCGACCGTCACCGCGAACCTCACCGTCCGCCCAAAATTCCTTTCCCCACCTTCGACGGTGAGTCTGATCCGTTGACCTGGCTCAACAAATGCGAAAACTTCTTCCGTGGCCATCAGGTTCCCCAAGATGAGAAGGTGTGGATGGCATCGCTGTACCTTAACGGCACCGCGGCGGACTGGTACTACCAGATGGAGCATGACTTCGGCTTGGTGCCGTGGCCACGCTTCGTCGACTTCGTCAATCTTTGCTTCGGGCCACCGATCCGCACCAATTCGATGGCTGAGATCAAGGCGCTGGTCTGCATGGGTACTGTGGAGGCTTACTCGCGCCAGTTCCAGGCCCTGCTCGCGCGCTGCACCGACCTCGCCCCGCGGACGGTGATCGACCTCTACACTGGCGGGTTGGGCCAACCGCTCGCGCATGACGTCGAGATGCAGTACCCCGTCGACCTCCAGAAGGCCATGAGCCTCGCGCGGGCGTTCGAGCAGCGTCACGCAGAGTCCTCTGCTGTCAACAGCTCGGCGGCACCGAAGGGCTCCGGCTGCCGCGCGATTGCGTCGGCCTCCTCCACCGTTGCCCCGGGTGGCCCCCCACCAGAGGGCAAGCCGGAGGGCCCTCGGTCACGCTTCCGCCGTCTTACATCGGCGGAGATGCAGGAGAAACATCGAAACGGGCAGTGCTACTTCTGCCCGGAACCCTATAGCAAGGAGCACCAGTGCACCGCCAAGGGCGTCTTCCTCATGGACTTGGCGGATGACGAAGACGACCCCTCAGCGACATCAACGACCTGGAGATCTCTCTCCACGCCCTGACTGGCCTCAAGGCCGCGGATTCAATGTTGCTGCAGGTCACAGTGGGCGAGGCACAGCTGCGGGCGCTGGTGGACACCGGCTCCACACACACGTTCATCAACTCCGCGCTTGCACAGCGCCTTGGACTCACCATCACGCCGCGAGCTGGCCTCAACGTCATGGTGGCCAATGGCGATCGGGTGCGCAGCCGCGGCGTCTGCCTCGCTACTCCGGTCACAATCGGCGGCGAGGCGTTCTCCATCGACTGCTTCGCCCTCGACTTGGGCGGCTTCGACCTGGTCCTTGGCGTCCAGTGGCTCCGGACGCTAGGACCCATCGTTTGGGACTTCGACGCCCTCGCGATGTCCTTCTGGTACAACGGTCGCTCCCATCACTTGACCGGTGTCAACAGCCGAGGGTTGGCCGCTCGCGCCATAGCTGATCCATGTGCTGTCCTGGAGGACCTCCTACAGTCCTACAATGACATCTTCGGGGAGCCTCGTGGCCTGCACCCGCAGCGTTGCCATGACCACAAGATCCACCTCCTATCCAACACTCCACCGGTGGCGGTGCGGCCGTATCGATACCCGCAGCTCTTGAAGGATGAGATCGAAAGGCAGTGCGAGGACATGCTCGGCCACGGGATCATCCGGGAGTCGACTTCACCATTTTCCTCCCTGGTGCTCTTGGTCCGCAAGCACGATGACACTTGGCGTTTCTGCATCGACTACCGCACCCTCAATGACGCCACCGTCAAGGACAAGTACCCGATTCCGGTGGTCGATGAGCTCCTGGACGAGCTGCAGGGTGCCCGCTTCTTCACCAAGATCGACCTTCGCAGCGGGTACCACCAGGTGCGCATGCATCCGGATGACATCGCCAAGACAGCCTTCCGAACGCATCGTGGGCATTTCGAGTTCCTCGTCATGCCCTTCGGCCTCACCAACGCGCCTGCTACTTTTCAAGCCCTCATGAATGACATCTTGAAGCCATATATCCGCCGCTTTGTGCTTGTATTTTTTGATGATATTTTGATATACAGCCACTCGTGGGCTGAGCACTTACAACATGTCAAGCTTGTGCTGCAGCAGCTGCGTGACCATCATCTCTACACCAAGCGCTCCAAATGCTCCTTCGGCGAACCTTCGGTGGCCTACCTCGGCCACATTATCAGCGCCGAGGGTGTGGCCATGGATGCTGATAAGATTGCTGCGGTGGAGGCATGGCCAACACCCCGCTCGGTTCGCGCGCTGCGTGGATTTCTCGGCCTTACCGGTTACTACCAGAAGTTCATCTCCGGGTACGGCGGTGTGGCAGCACCGCTGACCGCTCTCCTCAAGCGCGAGGCCTTCACCTGGACAGCGGAGGCTGAGGCGGCCTTCCTCACTCTCAAGTCGGCGCTGGTCACGGCACCCCTCCTTCAGCTGCCCGACTTCACCAAGCGATTCGTGGTGGACTGCGATGCGTCAGGTGCTGGCTTCGGCGCTGTGCTGCACCAAGGAGACGGTGCCATCGCCTTCTTCAGCCACCCGGTTGCCCCCCATCATGCCAAGCTACCAGCCTATGAACATGAACTCATAGGGCTGGTCAAGGCAGTCCGTCATTGGCGGCCTTACCTCTGGGGTCACGCTTTCACCGTCCGCACTGACCACTGGAGCCTCAAGTTCCTCCTCGACCAACGCCTGATGACGATTCCTCAGCATACATGGGTCTCCAAGCTGTTCGGGTACGACCTCACGGTCGAATACCGTGCAGGGAGGCTCAACACCGTCGCCGATGCGCTGTCCCGCCGCGACGAGGGGGCAGCGCTGCTGACCCTATCCAGACCTCTCTTCACCGACTATGACACCCTGCGGCAGGAACTGCGGGAGGACGCTGCGGCTCAAGACTTGTGCCACCAGCTGGCTGCTGGTACAGCGCTGGAGGGGTGGCAGCTGGTGGACGGGCTGCTGCTGTACAACAACCGTGTCTTCGTTCCAGAGGGCTCCAGCCTGTGGGCACAACTCCTTCATGATGCCCATGAGGCTGGACATGAAGGGGCACAAAAGACTCTTCACCGTCTGCGTGCCTCCTTCTACCATAGCCGGCTCCATCAGCTGGTCCGGGACTTTATCTGGGGCTGCCTCGTCTGTCAGCGCAACAAGACGGAGCATCTCCATCCGGCTGGTCTACTGCAGCCCCTTCCCGTGCCCACCTCTATCTGGAGTGACATCGCAATGGACTTCGTCGAAGGCTTCCCAAGGGTTGGCGGCAAGTCAGTCATCTTGACCATTGTTGATCACTTCTCCAAGTTGGCTCATTTCGTCGCCTTGAGCCATCCGTACTCCGTACAGTCCTTTGCCCGGGCTTTCTTCGACAACATCGTCCGGCTGTACGGCTTTCCATGCTCAATCGTCAGTGATCGTGACACGGTCTTCACCAGTCATTTCTGGGAGGAGTTGTTCAAGTTGGCTAGTGTCAAGCTCCTACGCAGCTCGGCCTTCCATCCTCAGACGGACGGCCAATCAGAGGTCACTAACCGGATCATCGTCATGTACCTGCGGTGCTTAGCGGGGGATCGTCCTCGCTCGTGGCTTCAGTGGCTGCCCTAGGAAGAATTCTGCTTCAACACTTCGTACCAGTCCTCCCTTCGGTCCACGCCGTTTGAGGTGGTCTATGGCCGGGCACCACCAACTTTGATGTCCTACTCTCCAGGAACAGCTCGTGTCGCTGCTGTGGATCGCCAGCTCCAGGACCGTGACACGTTCTTGACCGAGATCAGGGAGTGCCTCATCCTTGCTCAGGACACCATGCGGGAGCACCACAACAAGAAGCGTCGCGATGTGGAGTTTGCTGTTGGCGACTGGGTTCTGCTCCGCCTTCATCAGCGCACTGCGATGGGAATTACAGCGGCATCGCCTTCCAAGCTTGCTGCCCGCTATTTTGGTCCATATCAGGTGGTTGAGCGACTGGGCGCTGTTGCTTACCGCCTACAGCTACCCCCGAAGGCCCGCATCCATGATGTCTTTCATGTGGCCTTGCTGAAGAAATTCGTGGGAGTTCCTCCAGCTGCACCCATGCCTCTGCCTGCCATCCTCAGGGGCCGTGTGGTTCCGACCCCGACTAAGGTGGCCCGGGCTCGTCTCAACCGCGGCCGCTGGGAACTCTTGGTGCAATGGGAGGGCCTTCCTACTGCTGATGCTACCTGGGAGCCTATCGCCGATTTCAAGGAGCACTACCCTACATTTCAGCTCGAGGACGAGCTGTTTGTTGGGGAGGAGGGAAATGTTGTGGACTCCTTCATAGGAAGGCAGTACCGGCGCAAGGCCAGGCATGCCACTAGTGGCTGAGCCGCCTCTATCTGTTTTAGAAAGCAATAAATCAGGAGGAATTATAGGATCTGGGTCTTGGTTTGTTAGGAAGGCACCTGGAGTATAAAGGTGTCCTAGGAATGCTGTAATCTGGCATCGAAGAAGAATAGAACCTCCCGTGTGGGTGGGGTTCCTCTTCGACGGTGGCTGCGAGCGCTTCAGCCGCTGCCGCCGGCGATTCCCCCACTGCACCATTGCCTCGGTACACCCTGCGTTCCAATTCTCAGTCCCAGCTTCTTCTCCACTCTCCCCTGCGTACTCCACGGCGGCAACGCCGTATCAATGCCTCACAAAGTCTGTACAGAATAAAATCCTTCACAATGTTCATTAGTGAGAATGAATAGCTATAGTTCAGAAAAAAAAGACAGTTCCAAGATGCATCTGCACCCCTACTTTCACTTCAAACAAATATTTGTGTAGAAGAGTAACAAATCATTCTTACATTGGCAGATTCATAAACATTGCCTATTGGTAAGTTTGACAGCAAGTGACTGAATGAAGTCACTAAAATCAGAAAATTGTGAATGCTCAGTTGCTCATAGTATAAGGTGATGCTCACCACCCCTGCTGCACCATGCCAAGATTGCAAAGTAGTGAGCATCGTTGCACTAAGAAACTAAAGGAAACAACAATATTAAGATATAGCAGGTAGCAATGACAGGTATCCTCAGGCATGTCAGGTGGCAGGACTACTTGTACCTTGTGGTTTGTCATGCTATCTCATACAGTGCTATGTCAAGCAAATAGATTGCATTTTATCCAGATATCTCCAAAAGGCTCCTAGTGCAGTTCTTTCACTTTGCAATGATGCACTGAACGTGGGAAAGAAAAGGTTGGCATCGAGCAGGGACATTGGAGTTAAGCAATGCAAACCCAAGATATAATAAATAAAGCAAATTTTGATCACATCACAACAAACATATATAGAGGAATCAATCAGATTTGTAAGAAGACATAACTAAATGTTCATCCCTCCATTAATCAGTGAACCACAAGCAGATCTACTGTCGTGAAACACTAAACTGGTCCTACGAAATACTAAACTACTAATTTCTATATATCTAATGCGTTGTAAAAAGAATGGAACTAATATTTTTCAGACGCAAATCACTGAAGTAAGGCATTAGTACTGCTTCCCTGGTGCGTGCAGCTAAATACTTCAAACTGGGGGTCACCCCAAGAGCCTAAGCAACAAACCCTACACAAGCATGGATATTCAGATCTGAAGCACTTCTTTGGGGGATAGGTTGAGAGGGGGAAGATGGAGAGGAAAAGTTAACCGGTTGATGGGGACAACGGGGCTGGCGTTTGGGCCGGAGGCGAGGGTGGTGGGCAGCGGATCTGGTAGCTGGGGGTACCTGACTGGTCAACGATCAACGCCAACCGGGCCCTGACTGGGCTTCGGCGGGCCTAGGTAGGGCCGAATCTAGGCCGATTGGGCTGGCCCGGCCCGGACACGTGTCGAGCTGGGAGGTGGGCCGCATGGCAGATCTGGGCTCCTAATGGGACAAGTCTACAGGCCGTAAGTACGTGGTCCAGGTCCATGGTGGACCAAGGACTCAGTGCTTGCGTGGCTGGCGCTGAGTGGTCGAGCGTGGACCGGGTGGTGGACGCGGTGCACCCGTGATGGGGAAAATTCCCCATCTCCTCTGCCCGTGCGTGTGCAGGCGCGACGGCACTTCACCGGCGGTGAGCAGCGGCGCGGCGGTTGCGGCAACGCCGGCTAGGCTGGGCAGCGGCTACGGCTGCGCTAGGGCGTGGCGGAGCTGCTGGTGGGGCTGCGGTGGTGCTCGCGGGGCTGCGCTCGATGGTGTACGCGCTCCGGCGGCGGCCGGCGGCGAGGCCACGGTTGCGGGGCGTAGCAGCGAGCATGGAGCGGCCCTGGATAGCGCAACGGCGGCACTAGGTGCAAGCAAACGTGGTGATAGTGGCACGACGAGCGCTCAGCACCGGGGCTAGCTAGCGCCCGCAAGGCGGCGGCGCGAGGCAGCGGTGCTGCG
Organism: Bothriochloa decipiens; assembly: GCA_023333625.1. Lineage (NCBI taxonomy): Eukaryota > Viridiplantae > Streptophyta > Magnoliopsida > Poales > Poaceae > Bothriochloa > Bothriochloa decipiens. The sequence goes on from CM041636.1 coordinate 18,243,443, forward strand.
GCTGCAAGGCAGAGTGGTGCGGGGGAGTTAGCCTAGGTGTGCGTATCGGCCATATGGAGATGAGGCGGATGTGGCGAGCGACTCAAGTTGGGGTCCTGGGGTTCCTGGATAGGTTGGTGGCGAAGGCGGGCAGCGGGTCGCGGCGATGCTGGACGGCGACTCAGCGGCTACAGGGCACTGGCTGCTCGTGAGGCGGCTTTGACTCGTGCTATGGCTTCGTCAGGACAAGGAGGGCGGGTCCATGACTCCAATTTGGTAAAATGGGGCTCCTAGCCGGGGGCGAGCGGCGAAGGCATTGCGACGGCGGTGTCAAATTCGCTGCCGGAGCTTGATGCTAACCTCCATCTTCTCCTTCTTCCTACGTGTGGAGCAGCTGGGAGCTCCATGAGTCTACTGGCGTGGCTAGCGAGGGCTCAGCAGGGCGCGCACAGCGAGTTCGCCACAGTGGCGCTCCGGCGGCCGAGTGCCATGGCGACCGGGGCTGCCAAGTTGCGTGGCCCCACTGTGATCGTTACCAGGCCCCAAGAGGTTGCCATTTAGGCGTTCTAGACTAGCGCAAACACAATAGTCGAGCTAATGAGAAGAGAGGGGGACGGGTGAGCGGGAACGCTACAGCGCTCTGGGCGGCGGCCATGACAGAGCAGGGGCGACGGCGGGTGAGCTCACCTGAGCAGCAACGGCCGAGGCGAGGCGGCGAGGGCTTTGCGGCAGCTCGTCAAAGATGAGTCTGAGCGGCTACGTCTACGAGGCGAGTCGAGGTTGCCGGGGCTCCCCCTGCGTGTGCGAACGGCGGCGTCGGCAGTGCTGCTCTGCTGCTCCTCTTCTCTCTCCCCTACTTCTTTTTCTGTCTGGATAGGCGTGAGGCGGCGCGGTGGAGAACTTACCTTGCGGCGGCTGGCACGGGGAAAACCTAGCGGTCGGGACGACCCCCTTTTATAACCATGGCGACGGCGACGGACGGCGCGGATGGGAGATGCTCATCGGGCGGTCGGGCACGCGGGCGGCTAGGGTTAGGGTTTGGCTAGGGCGCGGCGCAGGCTGGCGGCGAGACGGGCGGTGGAGATGGAGCGGCGCCGAGATGGATGGCGGAGGCGCACGGTGGCCATTTTTGGCACGGCGGAGGTGACAGGGGATCAGCCAGATATGGGCGAAGGAAGGAGCTGACAGGCTGGGCCCGCCTGTCAGCGATAGCGGGCGCGCACGAGGCGCTGGCGGCTTCATGTTGGGCCGCTGGCCAACTGGGCCGGCCGCTTGATGAGGCGGGCAGGTGCGGAATGCGGCGGGCCTTCTTGCTTGGCAGCTCGGCCAGCCGGGCTGCGGGAGTGCATGGTGCGAGCGACGAGTGCGGCAGCAGAACGGCCGGACGATTGCGCACGAGGGGCGAGGCAGGCCAACCGGGCCGCGGCTGTGCTGGGCCAGAATGGCCGGTTGGCCCAACGCTGGTGGGGAGGAGCGGCAGCGGCTTGGGTTGGCTGCTTGGGTTGTGGGCGATGCGCTAGTAGGCCGAGGTGGGCGCGGTGGCAGGCCACGTGGGAGGCCATGTTGGGCCGGCAGGACGCGGGGTGCAGGTGTGGGTGAAGCCGGCCGGACTGGGCTTCTTTGTGGCTTGGGCTGGTTTCCCCTTTTTCATTTCTTCTTCTTTTATTTTCTCTTTTCTATTTCGATTTCCCAAACACTAATCCATGCCATGATCATGTTAGGGCACAGAGATTATTGACCATGGCACAACCTCATGTTAGGTCTACTAGGGTCTCATGGTCTAATTGGAAGCCAAGTCCAAGGTTAGTTACCTATGTTAGGAGACATATTGTTACATAAGGTATAAAGGGTTATTGATTTTATTAGCAATACATAAAATCAATAAGAGACAAATCATACTCTTGTGATCAGAATATAAATGCTCCAACTATCACTGGTGCTACTAGTGCATCTAGCGGTTGTTTTCCTGTATGACACACCAAGCATCGGATATTTTAGAAAAAATTTTAAAAGTTCGTATTTTTGATGTTTAGATTTTGGGGTCGTTACATTCGACATCTGAGTGGCCAGCACCTACGAGCGGAAAGGATTTGGGGAAGAGGAATGGTCACGGGCGCGGATAGGAGTGTGCGGCTGAAATTTTCCCAGGATCCCGCGCTCTGTCTCCGTCCGTCTCTGTTGGCTGGGTCACAGCGAACCGTGACGGGATAAAAAAATAAATGTCATGTATGAAATAATCAGCATGCCTATCCTCGTCCTTCCAACAAAAAAAAAACTTGTCTGGTCTCACCCCATCCAACGGGATATCCATCTATAAAAAAAATTGTTTCATCTATCCAACCCAACATACCACATGGATAACCATATCGAGATATCCATGAAGACACATATCCCATCATAACCTGACATCAAACTAAACACACCCTTAGTTACCAAACTTCTGATTTTGGATTTCTAGATTCTTAAACTTGTCCTGAGATCCTAATTTAATTCGAATGAGTATAAATATGCTCCGTAATGCTGGCATGGTATATTGGCTCTCCACACATTGGGTCTAGAGTAACTAAACTTTGCATGCTGGTGCTATCTAGTTCCCAAACTTCTAAAATTACAAATCAAGGTCCCTACACATGCTAAACTGGCTATATGAGGTACTTAAAGCTTACACGACAGTGCCATCCAAATGTCTAACTTTCAAAACTATAGACCCAGGTCCATGAGCATGCTAATCGAGCCACACAAAAGGTCCAAATTAATTATCCTGGTCTCTGATAAACCACATATGTGGCCACTGGTTCTACAGATACCATATGGGGCCCACATGTCATCTCTCTCATCTCTTTCCCACCATCCTGTGCCACTGTCTTTGCGCTACTGTAGGCTGAGCACCATCACAAACAATAGCTAGAGCACCTCCAAGAAGCAGAAGCACCATGCCTACCATGATCAACCAACTAGCGACGATTGGCTCCCGCATGTCCCTCCTTTCCTTTACGTGCCTACTAAGTGAGCGTCCACATCCAAGGCCTGATGGCGGCCAGCCATGGGCGAGCTACTTCTTGCCCTTGGCTCTAGGGATGGCTAAATCAAAGCTCTGGCAAGGCCTTAATGTATATTGTTGTCAGCTGGTAAAGAAGAAGTCATTTGGAAAGAAAATCAATCTCTATATCTTTTGGCCTTTCAATATTTTATCCTCAAGAGTTCGCCTTGCTCTCCACTTTTGGCTAGCATGAAATCCAAAATAGATGATGTTCTCCTTGCAAAAAAAAAAAAATAGATGATGTTGAAGAGCATTTTTTTCATCAAAATTATTTTTTTATTTCTACCGATGTTGTTGATAAAATGTTGGCAGAGCTAAGCCAACAAGTCAAAGCTAAGTCAACATGCCAGGTCAGTGCTCAGTCAACATGCCACAGCGGTAAGTTGGCTGCGTTATTATTCGGATATTTAAGTACCTAGATAAGCTTTCAAAATGTTGTTCCCGAACAAGCCATCTCGCTTTGCATGGGATGAAAATTAGAGCCTGTGAGAATTAGGGGTGGTGCTGCATGAAAGTGTTGCCTGTGATACCCGAGCTGAATTTGCCATGCCATAGAATCTGAACCTCTATCCCATCGCTTTTTTTTCGTAAATGTGCATTGCATGTGCCTCATTAAGAAAAGTGGGAATTAGTTCAATACAAATCGACTTTCCCAATAGCGAGTTTCCTTGGGCCTCATCGACAAGCATACAAACACATGGCGCCGGCTAAAACGACGGAGCTAAAAGGTTTTACTAACTTAGGAAACAACTGTGCTCCGAGCAAGGTCAGTCTAAGGCCCTAGGCTGAGAAGAATGGCGCCAAGGCGTGGAACCCCGCCTCCACCCAGTCCGCAGCCTCCTCCTTGATCCTCTGAACTACCAAGGCCGGCGAGGAACCTCTGTCCCATCACATGTGTGCAATTTCTCTCTTCAAGACTTTTGTATAGTTGGCTGCAAGATGATATTTTTCCGGGGTTTCTGGCAACACCTTTTAGGACTATGGCTGGGGTTCGGCATATGCCATGGATGAAGTCGGTCGAACACAGACTATAGCCGGCTATATTGGGCTAGAGCCCCAACTAAGAGCTATCTTGTATATTGAAAAAAAAAACTTTGCTAAATCCTTCTCAAATACCTATAGCCGGCTTTTTAAAACTGTCATTTGTTGAGTTTCATGACGAAATTGACTGAAGTTGTGGTTTCCAAACTGAAGGAGTCGAGGAAGCCAAAGTTTAGCCAGGTGAATCCGCAAGAAAGTTTAGAGAAAGACCCAATCCTTCTCATTTTCCAATTGGAGCCACTGGGTCCTTCAAATTTTTTTTGGCTGAAAGTGCGTGCTGAAGGCATGCCGCTGCTTGCAGAATGTTTCAATTTGCTGAGACAAATAAGGATAATAAGGAATAAGGAACAGTCTGCAATCGCTTGGTTTGTAACGCAATCAAACATAACTCAAATAGTGCTGTATACTTATATTGTATATGTACAAAAAAACAGTTATATATTCTACCAAACATCTGCTATCTCATGCTAAGACGAATGCATGGAAAACGAGAGCACTTGTTTTTTACTACACAAGTAGTTTCTATCAATCTGAAAATATGTAATGACCTCCCTTATTTATCCTCATATCTATTGGGGACTGGATCTAGATCAAATTCAGGATGATGATGGCGCAATAAGCTATAAATATGACATGCTCTAGCCGCAGATCTGACGCTCCGGAGGATGGTGGCGGTGGAGAGGGGAACGTCGGCGGCGTTACCGGCAACAACGACGACCCTGCAGTAATCCCAAAATTATACGAAACGCTCTATCAGAACACATGAGCAGCTGGACCTGCTGTCTATACGTTCCCAATGCAACGATAGCGAATTAGCGATTGATGATCAACCGTACCTGAAGCTGAAGGCGGCTGCGCATTGGGAGCATCGGCGGCGGCGGCAGGAGGCTGCGCCGGCGTGCCCTGCGGCTCGTAGGGAGGCAGCACCAGCCCTTCCACTGCAAGGACACGAAGACGGATCGATCAGAAAACAGTTTGCGCCCATGGAAGAACTACGTTTTGTGCATTCTGTGCTAGGTAGCTACTTACTGTTGCATAGCTCGATGGGCGGCTGGGCCTGGCCGCAGGCGGCGGGGATCTGGAGCGCGTGGGCGACGTCGACGTCGTACCCGGCGGCGCGCCCGTACGTGCCGTCGGCGACGTAGCAGAGGCAGAAGGGGTCGGCGTCGAAGGCGGCCTCGTACGCCGCGCAGCACGCGGCCGAGGGCGCCGCCGCGCCGCCGTACATGAAGGTCTCGCATTCCCTCAGCCCGGCCAGCGTGTCACCGCAGTACCCCTGCGCCTGAACCGCCACGGGAGCCACTAAGACCGCGGCGAGGAAGGCGGCGGCCGCCGCGACGAGGTGGAGGTGGAGCTGGAGCGGGAGCTGGCGAGGCCGAGGCGGCGCCATGGGTGATGGCCTGATGGGACGACCGAGGCGGGCCGGATGGATGCAGAATTCGGAGATCGATATAAGAAGAGGGAGAACGAGGCTCCGTCGTCGTTTGCTCTGCGACAGGTATTTGTAGTCGGGATTATTTGGAAGATGAGTCCCGGAGAAACAAGGAAGGTTGATTTGGATTTGGAAGAGGCACAATAGAACTTTTGTTTGCGTCCCGTGCAAGAAACAGATAAGCGGATCGGACTAGCGTTCTCGTCTCTGTAGTAAGGGCAGCTCCAGTGTTTTTATTATGGGAAATAAGCAGGGGTGCAAATCGGTGACCATTAAGTGCACCTCTAAATCTCTTTAATTCAAGTATTTATACTACTTTTCTAAATTTTTTAAAAGGTAGTATAAATATTTAAACTAAAGATATTTGGAGATGCACCTAAAAATTACACCTTTACACCTTTAGAAATTAGCATTTCTATTACTCATATACGAGCCTGAATCATCAGCAATTACAAGTTAAATATGTTTCAGAATGGAGACCAACAATATGGATCCTCGATCGGATCACAAACACTACCAAGACGAGCCAACTCGTGGGCTATATCTTATTGCATGGGCGTGGACGTTGCTGAATTTTCCAGGAAATAAAATTCCAAACTAGCAAACTACGTAATTCTTGCATGGGAAAGGAGACATCGTTGAGATCATAGTCATTGGAGTAGAGACAGCCTTCACAACCTCCATTGAATCTGTTTCGATGACCACATGGCCAACTCCCATTGTTATTGCTGCTTGGGTGCAATAAGCTCGCCATGCAAGGGATTCAGTAGAGCTTTCGTTCTTCCCCGCAAAGCAACAACGACGTCTCCTCTGAATCCCGGAGGACGCTACCCCATCCAACCATTATTGCCTGTGTTTGGGTCAAAAGCCGGGTCGCACCTTCACCAGATCACCCTCAGGCTTCTCCCATCTTGTGCGTGTCTTGGGTTTACCTTGGCAGGCTGTTTTTCTTGGTGGCGCCATTCTTCAGCTGTTACCCGAATACTGTGAGCAATCCACGTTGGGTCATGCCCTGCTCACCCTCCCTGATTCTATTGCGTTCTGCCCAGCACGTTGATCCATAAGACAATGCAGCACAGAGCCCGCTGCTCCTCCTTCATGGTCATGATCACCTCAGTTACCTCCCTGGCTGAACCTTTTTAGACCAACATTTCTCTTACCCCGCCCAGCTCTAGCAGGTCCCAAACCCTGACCATTTTTTGCATTTGAGAAAAAAGATGTGCACTATCTTCGTCGTCCAGGCGGTTGCAGACTAGGGATATCGTATCGATCACCTCGCATTCTTGGCAAAGTTCACTCTCGACCTTAACCACGGTTCGATGCCTCCAGTGTGCCACAACCCTCGGTTCGATTCTGCATGCATACTGGAGGTGCTCTAAGGAGGAAAAATGAGGGACAAGATGGGAGTCCAGTATACCTTATTTGCCCTCGCTGCACTTTTTTTTTGTCCATAGGACACTCATCATCGACATGTATTTCGTATTTCTATACGCACGTCATCAATACTCTCTCCATTAAAAATTACAAGTTATTTTGACTTTTTCAGTATATTCATTCTGTTTTTGACCGAAGTCTGCAAAAAAAAACCCAGCCTATTTTTTTATTTATTTTTTAATAATGCAGACCTGTTTAAATTCGTTTCTATGGGAAATCGAACCCATAATCTGCTGGATGTTACTCAAGTGCTCTAACCACTAGACTAGAGGCCCTTTCACATATATCTATTCTATATATAATGTATGCCTAGATACATAGCAAATTTTACGTATCAGAAAAGTCAAAACAACTTATAATTTGAAACAAAATATTGTATATATAGGTACAAGAATGGATGCATCACAACGTACACATATTTTGCACAGCCGCGTCTCTTATATGCATATATAAGCAAAAGACAGGTGTTTTATTCAATTGATGCTTGTCTTTTCATATACCAAGGTATAAAATGGTATAAGATAGCCTTTGCTAGGTATCCTCGCCATAGACAATACGTGGAGCCCGCCAAATAATGGCATCTTTTTTCGTTTTCGTCGTACTTTGTAGTAGATTTGGAGAGGTAAATATTCTGGTGGGGTTTCAGATGGGCTTTGGCTCATTCGATATAGTGCATAATCTTCCCTGCCTTAATATGCCTTAGTATTTTCCGTTGTAATCTCTTGGCCAACCATATCTGGCCATTGTTCTCTAAGGCCCGTCTCAATGCAACGTTTCATCTCACGGTTTCCAAAAACATGAAATAAGATATGAAACGGGTAATGCAAGATTTTGTGGCATAGTTTCACTTGTTATTTTATCTTTCATGGGTCCCACAGTCCCTCCCTCCCCTCTCTCTCTCCTATCAATCTTATCACTGCAACCGCTGCAGAGACATTTGGTGCCCGCGAGGCTCGCACGGCGGAGCTGCCCGGAGTTGCTCGCGCGGAGGAGCCGCGCTCGCGACGGAGGAGCTACGGCACTCACCGGTCGCCGCTCGCGGAGGCGCTCGCGATATAGGAGCGGCAATGCACACTCCACGAAAGAGTTGCGCTCGCGTCGAGGAGGGGCGGCGTTCGCGAGGCCGGAGCCTGCGACTCTCGCACGCAGGAGCGGCGCCCGTGCCCGGCGGTTCCGCGGCGGCGCTCCTGCCCATGGCTGGGGAGCCGCGCCCGCCCGTGGCCTGCGACGGAGGAACTCGCCCGCGACGTAGCTCCGCCCGCGACCGACTCGCGACGGCGCTCGCCCGCGGCGGAGGAACTCGCCGCGATGGAGCTCGGCCCACAACGAGGCTGCGGCGGATCCGCGAAGCCGGAGGTGAGCCGGAGGCACGCGGCGGCGAGGCCCTCCCCCGCCCAACGCCGGCGTCCTGCGTCCTCCCCATGAAATGCCTTAGTGCGGGTTTCATCTCGTTGCATGGCCTTGGAAACTCCCTTGTGGTCGTGTCGTGGTGATGAAACGAGTATCTTGTCTCTCCTCTCTATTTCATGCAAAAAGTACAGATTTGATGACGTGGCACCCTATTAAATATGCATGAAATGTCCCATAAAACCCTATTGAGATTGGCCTAAGGACATAGATAGGGGCAGGGGAAGCCATGATCATGTATTATCCTTAGCTTTTCTCTCCTTGGGAACCATGATAACACCAATAAGAATCAATAATCGAGCAACAGAAGAAGAACACACACTAGCCTATGGTTACGATGTGTGCTTTATGTATATATGTTTATATATACACACCCGCACTAACATTTGTGTACAGTAGCTTGGCTTTTCTGGGTGGAATTAAACAATATACAATTTTTGTCCACCTTTTGTTATGAAACACCATCATATTGCATTTGTATAATAGTTTTTGGCTCTTCTTGGTAAAAATAATGTAAGTTTTTGTCCACCTTTCGTTAGGACATTCTTTATATTGTCCTTTTGCTAACAATAACGACCTTTTTTCTGGGGATTTTCTTAGGATTTATCAGCGTTATACATTAAGTGGTAAGCGACGTTCCCATCGACAACGAGACGACATTGGTGACTTCAGGAATCTCCAAATCTATCGGCTGCTCAGTCCTGAGCATCTGCTAAGTTCTGCGGAGGTGCTCATAGGGGTAGGGGTAGGTTTGCGTATGTGTATTCATAGGGGTGAGTCTGCGTTTGTATTGTGAGCGTCTGTGTTGTACTGTGTGATTTAAAAAAATAATGACAATTATCTAGTTATCGATCTTAACAATGCATGCAATCAACTGATAGTTATCGACCATAACAATACATGCAGTCTAGCGTATAAACACAAATATCATAATAATATAATGCATACAGTTCTGCTGATAACACGTAACCACAAAGGTGTATAGTTTAATAATACATGCAGTCTGCTGATAACACGTAAGCACAAACATGTATTTAATTAGTTAGCTAAGTGCATGCGTTATATTATACTTCATAGGGTCCAAGTGGCCTGTTTTTTTTGGTCGCAAGTGTTAGTTATTCTTCTTACTTAGTCTAACCAAACTCTTCACATTGATATACGATGGCCACGAGCGGCAATAGATTCTAATTTTCTTTCCATTATCTATGAGCCAAGGAAATCAATATAGTTAATTGCATGGTGCCTCTTTGCTATAATAATAATGATGATGAATATTGGTTCTATTAGTTCTTGAGACATATAGCTTGGGTGCTTCATTTTCTTTCTTTTTCTTTTTTAGTGCCACAACTCGATAGGCGCTCTGCCATTTCACTAACTCCCTCCGTTCCAAATTATAAGTTGTTTGACTTTTTTTATTTCATGCATTTTGCTGAACGAACCAAAAAATATCAAACGACTTATAATTTGAAATGGAGAGAGTAGCAGATAGCAAAATATGCACAGGTTGCATGTTTGACTCAAACACGTTCGCTGAAAAGGGGAGCAGAAAAAAAAAAAGGTGAACCCAAGCTAGCAGAGTGAAGATCGAGCACCGGCCTATAATATATCCGGATTACGAATGTGCCTCTTTCTAATTATCTTCTTCAGTGATCTGATACGCCTGTTGAAGCGTCAGCGTGGATGACTGGGCAGTATCACAAACTACATTCTTACGATATGAGACATTAATTCCACACTGCATCATATATAGCATATATATACTAGTAGTAGGCACTCAGCATAACATAAGTACCACAGCAGTAGAGGACCAATGCAACTAAGTTATCGAGCAGCAGGTCAGTAGTTAAATCGATTTCCATGCAAGCTTTCAATCTCCAGCTTCTATATGTGCCAAAACTCCAGCTTCACTAGTTTTTGTCACCGATGCCTGCAGTACAGCAAGGAATTACACCTGTTAATGTTAATACCACTAAAGAAACAACTTAGTTACAGGGTAATATTGCATAATACAGAAAGGGATGCATGTTGCATAAATGAAATATAATACCAGGGACTGAGGTGTTTTTTGCCCTGAAAACCTGAAACTCGCAGGTAAGCTACCAAACTTGGATGTCTACTTGCTATTTTAAGCAAGAAAAAACAGCGTACAGACCTGCATCACCCGAGGCCTCAGATGTGGGTTTCCTATCTGGATCAAGATCTTGTTGCTCGTTAGAAGTAGTGAGCTCCGCCCTTGGATGGATTTCTGGTTTCAAGGCCTGCTGTGAACTCTCCATTTTCTTGAATCGGATGCTTATTTGTGCCTGCCCATGAATTGAATCTCATTAAGAACATTGGACTAGGCTTTACGAGGGCTTAATGCCCCTTGAATAAAATTTGTTTCTAATATTGTCATAGAGCAAGCATTCCGAATGACTTACCATTTATTTTACTTTCGTTAGTTTCTAGAGTGATTTATAATAAGTTTTAGCTGAAACTATGTATAATGTATAATGTAGAGAGTAGCATGTGCAAATGATGAAGAAGAAACAAACAAATTCCATTCTAAAACCATTAATAAGGAAATAAAACAAGCAAAAATACAATAATATACATCTTCCATAATGTTTAAAAACGTTTAACTTCCCATAGGAAGCTGACATGTGGACAGTAGAAAGAAGACCTCAACTGACAGAGCGTAATCACATGGCGGAACTGTTGTCATAAGCAATGCAGTAACTTGACAAGTACATTTAGTGTTCTCTAACAACTAATTTAATGTATTAGTTGTGCAAATGGAGTTTCTTCTGTTATGAAAAAGATAGTGTCATAATTTACCTGCACTTGTCATCAATGAAGTTCCAGAACTTTTATCTGGGTTTGCTAACTGGCCATACACAGTCCGTGAGACTGGAGAATGGAACATAGTTGTGGAGAATGGAACACCAGGAGTTAGCACATGGTTTGGCAGCATTGGCTTCAAGAATGGAGCACGAAACATAGTGCCTGAGAATGGAGCACCAGGGGCAGCAGGTGTTCTTAGCATAGAGTTTGCAAATGTATTTGCATTTGCTGGCACCAAGGGATTTCTAACAGGGCCCGCCATGTTTTGATACATGGTTTGATAGAGAGCACCTATATATGAAGAGCTCCACGGTTAAAATGGCAGCAGATAGCCAGGAACTTAAGTGAACAAAAACACATCAACCCAAAGAGGATGTTACATTGGAACTTTTGTTGACTATCATGCCTATGAAGCAGGTGTAAGATCTAGAGCAACCAATAAAAGACTAACATAATGGAAAACTTAATCAGTGCATATCTTAGAAAACATTTCTACAAAACAAGAATAGACATGTAGAGAAACGTATCATGACAAAATATCATAGAGGCCACATAAGAGTCATGGAATGCAGGGCGAATCACTTGTACTAGGAGCAAAATGATAAAGGTCAGAACCGAGAAGCTAGTCAAAACAAAAAGTTGGCTAGTAATTTTCTAATATATTGAATATTGAATCGGTATATTACAGAATTTTAGAAAGAAACATACAGTACAAAAGTCACGAGAAGATGGTGTGCACACCAAGAGGCAGCAGGAGTATCAGGACACAAGTTGCTAGGAGACTAGGACAGGCGGCCTCTGCATCTCTCTAAGCAGGGCCAAGGCATTTGTGAGGATATGACGCCTATCATGGCACTGCCAGTAAGGTCCACGAGACCAGGACCATGTCCTACTACATTTAACTATAACCAGTTCCAACCCACTTATCTCCATGCCCGTGCACTATGGGGATTACAATAAATTTTAGGAGATATCATTTGGCAACCATATCCTAGTAATTTTTGCCCCAACCGCCTGATGCACTACATGTCTTTCAATGGTCCATGTCCATCCAACAATCAATTTCAAAGATTATTAATACAGATAGAGGTCTAATTTCTTAAACTACTAGGATTGTTAAACTAATATACCCCAATTGTGAAAATGACATATGGTATTCTCTTACAAGAAGAATTGTGATTAACCACTTATTGAGGCCAGCAAAGGTTTGGAAATGGACTTAGTGTTGAATTAAATTACCTGCTCCTCTCACTGATGAGAATAAAGATTTCCGGGCCTTATCAAGTGTATGCTGCATGTCTAATTGATGGAGCACTTGCAACAATTTCCATGGTTATTACGAAGCCATGAGAATAAAGACAATAACATCAAGCTTGATTTGGTTGTGGCACACAAGCACACCTTTAAATTACATTTCACATAAAACAGGTATATGTGAAACAACCAACAAAATAATGATATAATTGAAAACTTAAGCCATAGTAGATCTTTTAATGCGATTTATATACTACACATGGTGATGTGTAGGAGGTTTATAAAAAAAGGAATAACTTAAATGCAAACCTAGCAAATCAAAATAATGAAAACAAAACTACAGCAACATTAATGAGTTAGTGCAGTAGGATTAAAGAGCTGACTGTAACAAAGATGAAGTAATCTAAATTAGTAACTAAGCTAATACAAGAAAGGAATCATCAAAGTGTTAAAATTTGCGAAGCATTAACATGCTGGATCATAATAAAACCAATAATACATGAGTGGAAAGAAATGATCAAAAGCTACTTGACATAATTTTACAATGCAGATGCTACCCAAAAGGATTCAACAAATAACACATCCCATGCAAAACCTAGATAGTGACTTTAAACAATAAAATCTTGACCAACGTACTTTTGTTTGCACTTGGCTGAAGTGGAATTTCTTGATGGAGCTCCTGACGTTTTTCAGCTTTTAAACAGTCATCTGAAGGTCAGTAAGCCTACCATATCAGTCAATACGATGATATCCATTCAATCTTTCTTTATAAAAATTAAAATGAACTCGCATAATCCAATCCCAAATTAAATAAAGTGTGATTGTGGGTGTGTGGGCGTTTGAGGGGGTGTGTGACGTTTATGTGTGGCTCCTTATTTGTTGGGGGTTACACAACACTCCTGCGTGTCGGAGAAAAGAAATCTCAAACCAAGTAATTGTAGAGACTCCTGTGGTCTGTTTCGGTGATGAAAGTTTATATATATCATGTAATACATGCTCAGGCTAGCAAACACTGACCAGTAAGAAATTAGGCACATATAGGTCATGCTTTGTAACAAGCAGCCTTGAATTAGAACATATTAGTCTTACCAATAGCATCTGCTGCCCAGTTCATTGCCTTGTCTGACAGTTCTGCAATTGGAAAGCATATATATTATTAGCAATTGCTGCTTCATACTCAATCGATACAAACTAGGAGTATATTTATTTATTCACAAGATGTTCTACTGAGGAGGGTATTATACCATCATGTGATCCCTGCAAGTGATTTGAAGAAACTGGCAGACTGCAAAAGGCATCATGTGTATGGAAAAATCAGAAACTGAGGATTGAGCTAGTGAAGAGAGTTCTAGTTGTCTTAGGATAAGTAACTACATTATTCTTACCACTTTTTCAGAAGAAAGCGCTTGGCCAGAGTAGATGCTCGTGGCCGCCGGACTTGTTTCTTGAAGTGATACCTTGGGCATAAACTTGCAGTATTGCAATAAAATCAATATACAGAGTACCACGGAAACTAGATACATATAGACGAGCTACTGCAAACGTAGCACACAGTAGAGAGTGGGGATTTCAGTTTATTGTACCCAAATCCTATAGGAAGAACATTGTGTGGCTTCATTGGTCCACCCGGCATGAGCACCAACTCTTTCAGCTCTGGAGTTCTGTAAGCCAATTCGCCCACAATCTCCGATGCCTTGCGCCGAACACGTTCCCAATCCATGGAAAACCTATCACATGCATTTAGACATCTGTTAGCACATGATCGACTAAACTGATTTGAGGTATAAGGTCAAAAACACCACCAGTCCACCAAGGCATCAATTCAAGCTAACAACAAACACCAACATACCAGTAGTTTCAGTAATAATATGGGGAAGATTACAAATTCACGAGATGAAAGTAAAGCAAACACATATATGATTGGTCCAGATCGGAGAGAACTAAGAAAACACTCTGTATACATTTACGAAGATACCGCTGGATCGGATCGGAGGCCCAAAAAAAAAAACCTGAAATACTGCTTTGCGTGGAGTGCGTTGAGGACGATGGCTTGGATCCTAAGATGGCCGCTGCCGATGGTTTTGCCGTGGTCGAGGCAGGTGTTGTAATTGGCGGCCACCAATTCGCTATCCTTGCTGCTGATGACGATGCTGGCCAGTAAATGGTGCAAGTAGAGCAAGCGATGGAGGACTTGCGCCTCCACACTGAACTGACTGAAGCGGTCGATGTCCGGCACCGGCAGGAAGCGGGAGAGGTAGCCGCAGGCGTCCGCCCACTTGCCCTGCTCCACGAGCTTCCGCAGTAGAGGCACGGAGAAGAAGGAGTCCGTCTCGCCGGCGATCCTGCGCGCACGCACGCAGCTTTAATTAACCTAATTCTTATGAGCAAAATATATAACAGCGAGCTGTCAAGTAATTAATCAAGCTGCAGTGTTGAGAGCGTACGATTTGAAGGCGGCCTTGAAGCCCTGGAGCCAGAGGAAGGTGAGGAGGCGCCGCTGGCGGGACCGGCGCACGCAGGGGTATTCCTCCGCGGGAAGGCCGGCGGCGGCGGCTGCAGCGGTGGCGGTAGCGGCGGCCTTGTCCTCGCCGCAAGCGGCGGTGATGATCGGCGTGATCGCGCCGCGCCGCCGATGAGGGTATTGCGAGGCCATGACGGCGCACGGGAGCTGGCGTGCGGAGTTGGGGGGCTGGGGCTATGGTTTGGAGCTGCGATCGATCGGGGGGAAGCGGCGGCGGCACGGCTCTCTGCTCACCCGCTTTGCTTCGCCGGAGAAAACCCCAGCCCAGATCAGCTCTCTAGCTCTCACCCGCTTTTACTCTCCTTTCTCCTTCGCTCCGGTCCTCCCTTGGCCTTTATATAACTAGGCTCGGGTGGATTTGTCTGAATTTCAACGGGCCCATTTACTAGGCCAGCCCATTAGTTGCTACCCATACGACCTGGAGAGATCGTGGTTGATGAGTAGATTGAGACGCCTTTTGGATGGGTTCCAACTCTTGTTAAAGTCCTTTCAAAAAAAAAAACTTTTGTCAAAGTATGAAATTTGATCGAACTTTGGATGGGTTTCAACCCTTGCCGAAGTATGAAATTTGATCGAGTGCCTCTTTGCATGGGTTTCAACTCTTGCAAAAGTATAAAATTTTGGGTCATTGTTCTAAGGTACCGTTGAGAGAAGCTAGAGAAAGCCACCCCTGTTGTCTTTGCTTAGCAAAAAAAAAAAATCTATCTGACCTTCCTTAATCATTGAGCTAGATTTATCTTAGCGAAACCATATTTTTAGACTCTTTTAACTCTTATTATATAGAACCTATCAGAAAGTCCAATTTACCTCCTCATAGCTAACCTAGCACCACTTAACACATCTGATGTGATGGTTCATCGGAAATGCTTTGAACACATCTCAAAAAAGTTTTATTAGACTTTAAAAAATTATTGGAATAATTTTTTAAAAAAGGTATCTAAAAATAAATTTTTTAGAATAAATATTGTAGGGGTATTAACACCTATACCCTTACGGCTAGTCTTGGGCCTGCTCGAGACCAATGACCCGATCCAAAAGACGAAGGCCGACCAGGGCCCAAGCTTGGTTGGATACCTTGAAGATATTTTATTTTATCTAATGATGAATGAGGAACCGGTCGCATCCATCCAGATGTTGTCGGCTAAATCGTGTGTTCATATGGATAAGTGCACGTGCGTGTTATTTGTGTCTTGCTTGTAGTGTGTTTCTCAAAAAAAAATAGCGCTACCTCACATCACGTATGTAGCCCATTGTGGATCAAGTCAGCAAGGCCTTGGGCCATTCGCTCCAGTTGGCCCACCGATTAGCCACGGACCAATCCACCTCCCTCATCTGGGCACCAGCCACCAGCCCACCACGCAAGTCGCAATCATGCTGTGCGGCGGCGGCACCAAGCGGCTACAGGTGCTGGCGGCGCAGTGTGAGCGGGCCACCGAGCGGCGCTGAGGGGGGCAGCGCCACCGAGCGGCGTCGCGACGAGCGGAGGCCGCGCCACCGGGCGGTGTCGCGGCAGGAGATTGTTGGGGGGGCGGGGCCCTCTGGCGGGTGGGGCGGGCGGCGTAGCCGTGCGGTGGGTGTTGGCGGCGCAGCTACAGAGCCACGCCTGCGAGCTCTGCTGGGCAACGCGGACTCCGAGCGTCGAGTGGCGGGGGATGCAGCGAGGAGAAGGAGAAACAGGGCTGCCTCTACACTTTCCCCCCCTGACTTCGTCGTCGTCGGCGGCGGCGCAAAGCACGCCGGCTAGAGGCGATCACGCAGTGAGTACAGTCCGTTTGGCAGTCGGTTTGTCTCGCTCTCTCCGAGACGCCTCACGATCTGTGCAATTTGCTGTTCCAGACCGGAGGGCCACCACCTGTTCGACGGAATGTCTCAGCGTAGTGAGGCCGCGACGAGCAAGATGAAGGCTACGGATGGAAGTGTGGATCGCCTCAGTGGCCTCCCGGAAGATCTTCTGCTATACCTTCTTTCCTTCCTTCCGTCGAGGGACGCCGTGCAGACGTGTGTGCTTGCTCGCCGCTGGCGCAACCTGTGGAAGGAGGTGCCTGCTCTCCGCATCACCCGTGCCACCACGTCGGGGTACTCTGGCACGAGTGCCCTGAACAAGTTCGTCAACTACCTGCTGTTCTTCCGCAACCGGTTGCCTCTCCATGTGGCCGAACTCAACTCCTATCAAGGTGGTGATTTTGATGAGGCTGTCCAATATTTGGAGCTGTGGCTTCGGTACAGTTTGTCATGCCCAGTTGCGAAACTCTCTGTCACTGTCACCAGCTACGATGACGATGATTGTTGCCTGCTTCCCAGGGGACTTATCACCTCAGAGCACTTGACAACACTTGAGCTTACCCGGGTCAACGCAATGGACAATCTGGATTTCTCAAGTTGTGTGTCTCTAAAGGATCTGAAGATGGTTGATTGTGGCATTTACTGTGATCGAATCATGTCCCCATCACTTAAGCGTCTTAGCATCATGCAATGTCGCTTCTTTGAGAATGCCTGTTCCCAAATATCTGTCCCGAATCTCATCCTCCTTCTGTTAGTTGACTGTGATGGAAGGACCCCATTTCTTGTCAGCACGCCATATCTAGTGGAGGCATTTGTCAGACTTGGAGACTGCTATGATTCTTGTGAACATAGTTATGAGATTGGTGATTGTGGGGATGAGTCATGTTTGGGATGCACTTTCTATGAGAACAACAATGGAAACAAGAACTGCATTCTTCTTCATGGTTTGTCAAGCTGTGCACTTCTCGAGTTAACAGATGCAACATCACCGGTATGTTTTCCCTTAACACGTAATTGGTTTTCGTTGCTAGCCTTCCATTCTGTCCTTGCATTTGTTTCTTTAGTTTGAACATGGAATAGCCATTGGGAATTATGTACTATTTAGCTAACAGTGGCAAAATCATGTCATTAGTGCACATTTTCTCTAGCACTTTTGCTTAGTCAGTTTTGAATTTTAAATATATACTAAGTGCTCCTATTCACTTCAGTTGCATCCCCTCATCATGTTTCTTGTACAGCACAAGTTCAGATGCTGAGTTATTCTTACTCAATTTTCCTTTACGCAGTTCATTTTCAGGAGGGATTTGACGAGATGCCCTGTTTTCACCAAGTTAAAAACTTTGTTACTCAATGAGTGGTGCATTACTAATAACCTTGGTGCATTAGTATGCTTTCTTCAGCACTCACCAGTTCTAGAGAAGCTCATTATACAGTTTGAGCCTCCAGAGGTGCTTGAATTCTCTGTGATACTCACCTGTCTATTTAAAGTAAACATGTTTGGTGGATTAACTTGGCATACATGTTCTGACAGATGCATGAGAGATTAGTGGAAATAGGAGCCTGTTATGACCTAAGGAAGCAACCCCTTGTATTGAAGGACCTTACTGTTGAAGTTAAATGTGATGATGGTGATGAGCGTATTCACAAAGTCTTGGATGTCTTATGTTCCTATAGTTTACCCCCTGAGAACTTCAAGATCCAGCGACCTCCAAAACTGACTAGGGCCCTATTTGATGACACTTGGACTTCTGGAAGTAAGTTTTCTGTTGTAAATCTGTATAATAACTATTATATTTTTATAACTGTGTTTATGTTTTTATAAAATATAATCAAAAGGCTTGACCAAATATGGGCCATGGCCAAAGTTGGTGGTTGGTGCTTTACCAAAATCAGGGCTAAAAGATGATGCATGTCTTGAGCCTGTCAAAATTTTAGCTGTGACAAAATTAGTACAGAAAAATGGTGTTCTGAATGTAGCCTAAATTTTTTCAATACCATGATATGGCATGTGGGCCTGGTATGCCATCTATTTTCTGAATATCAAATTTGGAGACAAAACAAAATAACTTTAATTAGACTCATAGGAATATACTAGTCCAGAATACCAAAAGTAGCAAGACAAGGACACCAGACGAGGTTACTGCAACTGCAACACAACCATGTCTCAAGTAACCGTGGCTTCAACTATTAGGAAAGAAGGTTGTATTATGCCCATTCGCGGGGAAAAAAAAAATCTTAAGCGACGCCGCCGCACAGCCCTGGCATGCGACAGCCTGTGGTTAGCCGACACATGGCCCAGAAACACGGACTTAGCCCATCGCTCGACCCTGCAGCATGCCTGACAAAACCTGCAGACCTGCCTGGTGAGACCTGCAAACCTGCATTGAGTCATGTCATAAAGGAGGTGGTGTTTGTGACGCTGTCGCATACAATTCTTTTCCTGCCCATTCCATGCTGTCAAAGTTAGATGGTTCACCTGAGACAACTCAGGTTGCTTTCATAACTTTAACTTTAGAGGCTCTTCATATGTAGTCTCGGAAAGCTACCTCTGTATGATAAGATGTGAAAGCTTTAGTTTTTTCATTTAGGTTTGCCATTTTTTCTTCAAACCAGGATAAACCCTATTTCCATTAACAACAGAAATCAAGTACATCGAAAGTCCGGACAGAGAGTTAGGCAACAAAAGAAAGCAATGCAAGTTGGGATCAGGTGCCTCAGGTGACCAAGCTGCTTAGTACACAGCCTATGCATGAACATATCCCACGAACTATAGTAAACACGAGATGTATCAACATAAGAGTTGCAGATAAATTGTTCAAACATCAGAGTTCCAGAGTGCAGCATTGGAGTTCTCAAATATGAGATCTCCTCTACATGAGCACCACCTTTCTCCTCTTCGGCCAGCTCTTCAATGGCAGTGATTCACAGGGAGGGCGTTGTGACATTGCGATCATCATTTGGAAGGTGATGCACAGAATTATGTTAGTCCATCAACCACTTATCATTGAGACCTGGCCTCAACAACCCTGCCCAAAGTATAAGAAAAAACATGCTTTTGTGGTTACTTCAAGAGGATGTTTGTTTATTTTCTTTTATCGAAACGTGCTCTATTTCGACACTTCCAAACTGATCAGCAAATAGCTGAGTTTAATAGAACATGCATCGACTTATCATTTGGAAGCCATATATGCATAACCATGTGGTACGTCTTCCATTAAGAGGAAGCAGAGTTTAAAAAACAGTACAAATAAGTGGTAATCGAAGGGTTACCATCAAGCCCGAAAAAAGGAAAGAGCGAATGCAAGCAAGAAGTTACATGGCTATACTTATAGGCGGCCAGGGAAACAACTGCTGGAGACGCCTGAACCCAGCAAAATCCCAGAGCTTGTCCTCGGCACTGATCGACTGAAGGAATTGCTGCAATATTCTGCTTTCTCTGTTGAAGGTCTCTCATTGTGTTCCTTCCAGAGCATCCATGCTACATCACCAAGGAGTCGAATCCTTTGCTGGAGTCCTTTGGCACTGATTTTCTTGACCTTAGCCACCATGTTCAGAAGCATTCATCGCTCTGTGGAGTGAGGCTTCCCAAATTGATAGGACCCAAAACATTTGCCCATGTCATTTGGCTGAAGACACAGGATAGCAGGAGGTGATCAATCTCCTCAGGCGCCTGATCACAGAGCGTGCAAGAGTCTGAATCTTGCAGACCATATCGTCGCCAACGTGCAGCCCAGCATCGCGTATGCATGGCCAGCCAGAAGAACTGCTTTACTTCTCCGGCACACTAACCTTCCAGATTTCCTTTGCTCCTAACGGCCTTGAGGAACCCATGAACTAGGACCTGTAGTCTGATGCCGCCGAGTATGTAAGATCCTAGGACCATTGCCAAATCAGTCTGTTATGCACCCCCTCTGATAGCTGGACATGCCGCACGTGGTTCCACAGCCTGAGATAATGGACAAACCTGTGTCAAGTCTGAGTTAATCACTCATATGTTGAATTAACAGGGAAAATCCCTGAATCTGAATTGACTTCCATTGTTCCAGCAAAATACCATTTAGCCGTCTCCTGAAGTTTAACTGGCAACTTGTAGCCTTGCAACTGTTTATATACTGCATTTTTTTTATCACAAAGTTCAAACAGTACAGGTTTATATAGCTTTGCCATGGTTGCATCAACTGCAATTGTATCGCTTTGCCTTGGTTGCACTGCAACAGGTTCCAAGTTTTTGAACGCACATCAGGTTCCAAGTTGTTGGTCACTTGTCAGGCAATCGAACCTTGTTATTCCGGGTTCCAACTGCTTAATAATGTGCCTATACGTTCATGTTTGTTCAGGTTTCAGCTTTGAGCAGGAGAGTCACGCTCTTGACGGAGACTCTTAACACGCTTCAGAATGCATGTGGACCCAGAATGAGGATAACCCTAGCCTTCTTGTGTATACTGGGAATTCTGGATCTTACCATGCATCAGCACAGTTCTCTTCATGTACATATTTGTCATTTTGTTTCCTGCTCAGCATTGGTATCTCTGGGTACATGGTCTAAGTCGTATGAGATCATGTACGCTCTAGGACCTAGGAGTATTTTATCACTTCATAATAGTAAGTAGGTTTGTGTTGTCTTATGAGGAAGAAGATTGTATCCGCTCACCAATTTATGCGACCGTTCCAAAATGATTGTTCTGCATGCTTACGAAGTTCACATGTCCAGATTTTGCTTCGGAGTTCTGCACTTGTGCTTGACGCCTAGACGTGTGTGATCGGCTTGAAAATTTTGGCATAGTCTGTCTCTTTCATAACATGAGTCGTTGTTTCACTTGGACTATTTGAAACTTATACTTCATTTGGTCTAGATTACAACATGTTTAGACTTTCAAATGCACAGTTTTTTTTCACGAGATGAATGAAATAAATAAAAGATGAAACTAGTCTATACTATGTGGATCAAGAAAGTAAAAACGTCATAGCCACCAGGAGTTCCATTTGCCTAGTGCACAGTCTATACTATGTGGATCAAGAAAGTAAAAACGTCGGCCGGCCACCACCTGTTCGACGGAATGTCTCAGGAGAGCGAGGCCGCGAGGAGCAAGAGGAAGACTGCGGATGGAAGTCCAGACCGCCTCAGTGCGCTCCCAGAAGGTCTGCTGCTCGACCTCCTGTCCTTCCTTCCATCGAGGGACGCCGTGCGGACGTGTGTGCTTGCCCGCCGCTGCTGCAACCAGTGGAAGGAGATGCCTTCCCTCCGCATCACTCCTTCCACTCGGGGTACTCTAGCGCGATTGCCCTGAACAGGCATGCCCACGATCTGCTGTTCTTCCGCAGCCGGTTGCCTCTCCATGTGGCCGAACTCAACTCCTATGGAGGTGGGAGTTTTGATGAGGAGAATTTGGAGCTTTGGATTCGATACAGTTTATCTTGCCCAGTTGCCAAGCTCTCTTGTCACCTGCCACGAAGGATATTACCGTTGGTTTCTTCCCAGTAGACTTATCACTTCTGAGAGCACTTCAGCTTACCCGGGTCAACACAATGGACGATCTGGATTTCTCAAGTTGTACGTCTCTCAATGATCTGAAGATGACTGATTGTGGCATTTACTGTGACAGAATCATATCACCGTCACTAAAGCGTCTTAGCATCACAGCATGTTACTTCAGGAGTGTCCGAAGCCAAATATCTGTCCCGAACCTCATTCTCCTTCTGTTAGTTGACTGTACAGGAAGAACTCCATTGCTCGTGAGCATGCCACACCTAGTGAAGGCATTTATCAGACTTGGTGCCTGCTATGATTCGTGTGAACATAGGTATGAGATTGGTTGTTCTGGGGATTCATGTTGGGGATGCCATAGCTATGAGAAGAACTATGGAAACAATAACTGCATTCTTCTTCACGGTTTGTCAACTGTACAAATCTGAAGGTAACAGCTGCAACATCAGCGGTATGTTTTTTGCTTAGCACTTGGTTGTTTGTTGTTGTTCGCCTTCCATTCTGTCCTTGCATTTGTTTCTTATTAGTTGGAACCTAGAATAGCCATTGGGAAATATGTGCTATATAGCTAACGGTGGCAAAATCATGTCATGAGTGCACATTTTCTTTAGTACTTTTGCCAAGGCGGTTTTGAATGTTGAATACATACAGAATGCTCCTATTCACTTCAGTTGTGTCCCTTCATCATACTTCTTGTACCGCTCAAGTTAAGATGTTGAGTTATTCTTACTCAATTTTCCTTTATGCAGTTCATTTTAAGAAAGGATTTGACGCGATGCCCTGTTTTTAGCAATTTAAAAACTCTGTTACTCAATGATTGGTGCATTACTAAAAACATTCGTGCACTAGTCTGCTTTCTCCAGCACTCACCAGTCCTATAGAAGCTCATTATTCAGTTTGATCCTCCAGAGGTGCATGAATTCTCTGTGATAATAACTTGTCTATTTAATGTAAACATGCATGATGGATTAACTTGGCATACATTTTCTGACAGCTACATGAGAGATTAGTGGAAATGGGAGCAAGTTATGACCTAAGGAAGCAACCCCTTCTATTGAAGGACCTTACTGTTGAAGTTAAATGTGATGATGTTGATGAGCGGATTCACAATGTCTTGGATGTCCTGGGTTCCTATGGTTTACCACCTGAGAAAATCAAGATCCGACGACCTCCAAAACTGACTAGGGCTCGATTTGATGACACTTGGACTTCTGGAAGTAAGTTTTCTGTTGGCAATATATATAATTACTATATTTGTACAAACCCTGTTTCTGTATTATGTATAAAATGTACCGAAAAGGCTTGACCAAATATTGGCCATGGGCAAAGTTGGCGCTTTGCCAAAATCAGAGCTAAAAATGATGTATGTCTTGCCGCTGTCAAAATTGGGGTGTCACAAAATCAGTGCTGAAAAATGGTGATCTAAATGTAGCCATTCTAAAAATTTTCAATACTTTGATATGACATGTGGGTCCCGTAAGCTATCTATTTGCTTAGGATCAAAATTGAAGACAAAACAGAATAACTCTAAATGGACTCAAAAATAATATACGAGTCCTGAATACCATAAGTAGCAAGACCATCACAAGGCAACTCAAGGACACCAGACATGAGGTGGCTGCAACTGCAACTCATCCATGTTTCAAGTAACTGTGGCTTCAACTATTAGAAAAGTAAATTGTATTATGCCCATTCCATGCTGTCAAAGTTAGATGGTTTCACCTGAGAAATGTCTATTTCGACACTTCCAAGTTGATAAACAAAAAGCTGAAGTTAATAGAACATGCATGGACTTATTATTTGGAAGCCACATGTGTAACTACAGCCAACATTGATATATATAGTGCTATTAGCACCTATTAGACAAGCAATTAGTCCCCATTTTGCTCTAGGCATTCTGCACTCGAAAAAAGATGATTGCTGGATTCATCATATTCGCCAAAGCAACAAATAGGACTGCCTTGCCACTTCCTTTGTATCATATTATCCTGAGGCGCAGAGGTCATGGAGGTGAATATCATATCCTCCAGATGAGCACCACCCTTCTCTTCAGCCAGCTCTTCAGTGGTAGTGATACTCAAGGGAGGGCATTGTGGCATTCCGATCATCATGTGGGTGGTGGTGCACACAATAACATCGTTAGGTGCATTATGTTTGCTCCATCAACCACTTCTCATTGAGACCCGGCCTCAACAACCCTGCCCAAAATATAGGGTGAAAACAGGCTTTTGTGGTTATGTCAAGAGGATGTTTGATTCTTTTTTTTATCAAAACATGCTCTATTTTGGCACTTCTAAGTTGATCAGCAAGTAGCTGAATTTAATAGAACATGCATCGTCGCATTGACTTATCATTTCGAAGCCATATGCGCAACCACAGTCAATGAGTACAATTTGGAGTATTATTAGCACCTATATGACAAGCAATTAGCCCCCATTTCTCTCTAGGCTCCTCTGCACTTGAAAAAAAATACGATTGTTGCATTCATCACATTTGCAAAAGCAACAAGTATATTTGCAAAAGCAACAAAAACGATAGGTGCCACGTTCTTTGTATCATATTATCGTCAGGGGTGGAGATCATGGAGGCCAAACTGGGCCTCCCGCCCTCCCCCCAGGCCCCTTCATCTAGAACAGCTTTAGCTTTAATAGCTCATAATTCTCATGAATGTTTTGGAGGACTACATTTATGGTCATGGTCTGAGAAGTTCTGATGGTTAACATAGCAGTAGCTCTTCTAATTGGCCTCTCCTTGTTTTTGGGTTATCCTTCGCCACTGATTATCGTTGTTGGTAAGGATCGATCCATTCTCTAGAAGCCACAAAAAAACCTGACTTTTTGGGTATGTTAGCTTCCCAGATATGTTGGTGTGACAAACCTGAGTCAAGTCTGAGTTAACTGCTCATACGTTGACTTAACAGAGAAAATCTATGAATTTGTCCATTTCTATCTAATGATATCTTCATGTTCCAGTCTGAATTGATTTCCTTTGCTCCATCAAAATACCATTGAGCAGTCTAAGGAAACATCCGATAAAAAGGAAAATACCATTGAGCAGCCATCTCCAGAAGTTTAACTAGCAACTTGTTGCCTTGCAATTGTATATATACTGCATTTGTTTTTTCATCACAAAGGTAAAACAGTACAGGTTTATATGGTTTTGCCATGGTTGCATCAGGTTCTAACTGTGATTGTATATCTTTGCCTTGGTTACATTGCATCAGGTTCCAAGCTGTAGGTCAGTTGTACTGTCGTGCAATCCTACCTTCTTATTCAGGTCCCAGCTGCTTAATAATGCCTATTCATGTTCGTGCAGGTTTCAGCTTCCAGCAGGAGATCTAGTTGCACTGTTGACGGAGGTGCTGAGACTCAACGCTTCAGAATGCATGTGGACCGAGAATGTGTATAACCAAAGTCATCTGCTGTATATTGGAAATTCTGGATCTTGTCATGTCATCGGCACAATTATCACGCTTGGTCTAGGGGGCACTCGGGAGACTTTGTCGCGAGTTCACAGATGGATTCGCCATGTTGTTTCTCGCTCAGCAGTCAGCATGGTATCTCTGGGACACAGTCTAAGTCGTGTCGGATCATACTCGTTCTATGTAGAAAGTAGCCTCGTGTTGTCGTTGAGAAGAGGAAGATTTTTATATATATCTGCCATCGCGTAGCACTTAATGTGCGGAAATCTTCCGTGCCGACCGGGTTGGTGCGCAGCCATGCGCCCACCACCCCTTCCGAGAACTGTTTATCTTCTTCCTCTGGTTATGGAATCAGCCCAGCGCGGCCCACCCCGTGCTCCCACACGGCCCACCGCCTCCACCGCGTGCTCGCTTGCGTCAACAACCTAGGGTTCCGGCCTCACCCCCACCTCCATCCATCTCCCGGGTATAGAAATGCTCACCAGCCGGGGGGGGATGCTGGCAGGGCGGCTTAGGGTGCCGTAACGGCGGGGGACGGCGGCCGGGCCAGGCTAGGGAGGGGGCGAGCATTGCCATGGCGGCAGCGGGAACTGGGGTGAGAAGGGTAAGAGTGCGGCCGCCGCGGGGGCTAGGGTCCGCCGCGGCGAGCTAGGGCCGGCTGGGCGGCGGGGCAGTGCCCGCGCTAGGAAGAAGAAGGTGAGGGCGTGTCGGGACAGGGGTGAGTAAGAAGAAGCCGGGCGGATTTAGTGGGCCGCGGAGATGAGACCCATTTCGGGGTGGTCGGCAGTGTTTGCCAACTGGGGTGGTCGGCCCCTAGAATGACCCCTTGATGTCACCTCCCAGGATGTTTACCCTGAGTTCACATGTCCTGATTGCGGCTCTGCACTTGTGCTAGACCTGTGTCAGACCTGCTTAAAAATTTGGCTCGTCCGTCGTTTTCTTTCCTAGTAGCATATATATGAGTCATTTCTTCCACTTGGTTTTTTTTAAAAAAACTTGTACCCGGCCACGTCCCCTTGGCTCCATCCAGCCATCCTCTTCCACCCACCGCATGATTACTTCTTGCTTCCCTGTTTCTCTGACACGAGCCGTTCGGCGACAAAGATCAACCACCGCCGGCCTCATCCCTGCCGCCTCCCACCACCGCCCTTCTCTTCCCATTGCACCTACCGCCCGTCCAAAGCTCCTCCCCCACCGGCAACATTGGAAAAGGAATTTGATTAGCTCTATAGTTAACCCTTTTTATTTCATAGTAATATTTATTTAATTTCAGCATTTTTTTAGGTTAAACGGGTTGACGTTCCCCATGGAATCGGATAACAAAGGCTTCTGGGAGCTTGTTTTCTCCTTGAAACGTGATTCAATCAGGAAGCAAAAAAACAAATCCATCCAGTGGGTAGTTTTATCAGTATATTGGCCTAGAAAGGGATATATTATTTGGATTAAAAAAAATCAAATTCATATTAACTATGAAATTACTTTTTTTTTGCGAGGAGGCTATGGTACCATGACTGGATGAAATTTTGGCATGAATCACATTGCATGACCTCACACTTTTTTATATGGAACGGTATCAGACATCTGCATGAACTTCGAATTGATTTTGGTCCAGTTTCACACTCATTTTTATTGAATTTTTTATACCAAATTGAAAACGATCAAAAGGAAAGCTTTGACAAAGTTAAGGCCTAATCTCTTCTCTTCCTCTTGCTAAACTCTATGGGCTCTGCCGCTGTTGCTACACGTATCCGGACGTGTGTGCTCTCCCGCCGGTGGCGCAACCTGTGGAAGGAGATGCCTGCTCTCCGCATCACCCCTGCCACCAAGTCGAGGTATTGTAGCCCGAGTGCCCTGAACAGCTTTGTCAACGACCTGCTGTCCTTCCGCAGCCGGTTGCCTCTCCATGTGGCCGAACTCAACTCCCATGGAGGTGGCGGTTTTGGTGAGGTTGTTCAGTATTTGGAGCATTGGATTCGCTACAGTTTATCATGCCCAGTTGCCAAACTCTCTGTCACTGTCAGCAGACACAAGATATATCTACGTTGGCTGCTTCCCAAGGGACTTATCACCTCTGACCACTTGACAGCACTTATGCTTACCCGGGTTATTACAGCAGACGATCTGGATTTCTCAAGTTGTGTGTCTCTGAAGGACCTGAAGATGACTGATTGTGGCATTTGTTGTGAAAAAATCATATCCCCATCACTAAAGCGCCTCATAATCACACAATGTGACTTCAATCGGATAGTCCGTTCCCAAATATCTGTCCCAAATCTCATTCACCTTCTGTTAGTTGACTGTATGGGAATGACTCCATTGCTCATGAGCATGCCATACCTAGTGGAGGCATTTGTCAGACTTAGTAACTGCAGTGATGTTTGTAAACATAGGGATGAGTCATGTTGGGGATGCCATCTCCATGAGAACAACTATGGAAACAATAGCTGCATTCTTCTTCATGGGTTGTCAAGCTGTACAAATCTGGAGTTAACAGCTACAGTGGCACCGGTATGTTTCGCCTTAGCATTTAGTTGTTTTTCGTTGTTCGCCTTCCATTCGGTCCTTGCATTTGTTTGTTAGTTGGAACCTAAAATAGCCATTGGGAAATATGTACTATGTAGCTAACAGTGGCAAAAACATGTCATGAGTGCACATTTTCTCTAGTACTTTTGCCAAGGTAGTTTTGCATGTTAAGTACATACCGAATGATCCTATTCACTTCATTTGCATCCCCTTGTCATGCTTCTTATACTTCACAAGTTAAGATGTTGAGTTATTCTTAGTCAATTTTGCTTTATGCAGTTCATTTTCAGGAAGGATTTGACGCGATGCCCTGTATTTAGCAATTTAAAAACTTTGTTACTCACTGAGGGGTGCATTACTAATAACCTTGGTGTATTAATATGCTTTCTTCAGCATGCACCAGTTCTAAAGAAGCTCATTATTCAGTTGGAGCCTCCAGAGGTGCATGAATTCTCTATGATAATAACCTGTCTATTTAAAGTAAACATGTATGATGGATTAACTTGGCGTACATGTTCTGACAGATACATGGGAGATTAGTGGAAATAGGAGCAAGTTATGACCTAAGGAAGCAACCCCTTGCATTGAAGGACCTCACTGTTGAAGTTAAATGTGATGATGTTGATGAGCGGATTCATAAAGTCTTGAATGTCTTGTGTTCCCATGGTTTACCCCCCTGAGAAAATCAAGATCCGACGACCTCCAAAAGTGACTAGCACCCGATTTGATGGCATCTGGACTTCTGGAAGTAAGTTTTCTATTTGCAATCTGTAAAATTACTATATTTGCACAACCCTGTTTCTATATATGTAAAATGTAATAAAAAGGCTTGACCAAATATCGGTCATGGGCAAAGTTGGTGCTTTGCCAAAATCCGCGCTAAAAGATGATGTATGTCTTGCGCCTGTCAAAGTTGGGTTTGACAAAATTAGTGAAGAAAAATGGTGTTCTAAATGTAGTTGTTTATTTTTTTTCAATATTATGATATGACATTTGGGCCTGGTACGCAATCTTTTTACTTAGGATAAAAATTAGAGGCAAAACAAAATAATATACTAGTTCAGAATACAGAAAGTAGCAAGATCATCACAATCCAACTCAAGGACACCAGACATGAGGTGACTACAAGTCTACAACTGCAACAGATCCATTTCTCAAGTAATTGTGGCTTCAACTGTTAGGAAAGAAGGTTGTATTATGCCCACTCCGTGCTGTCAAAGTTAGATGGTTTCACCTGAGACATCTTAGGTTGCTTGCATAACTTTTTTTTTGAAAGGACGGAAAAACTTTATCGTGATTTCTATTAGATGAATAAATGAAAAGGCAAGTGTCAGCCCAGTTTTTTGATTGGAAACCGGACCAGAAAAACAATACAATTGCGGAGGGTACCCTACTCCACCTGCACACCTAAGTACCAAATCAACTCGACTCGTGCAACAACTAGCGCCCATTCAACTCCTTGCTTGGTCAGATTGGGACATTGACATAAGCCTCAACCCCTCGGTCGGATTGGGTCATCGACGTGAGCAATCACTTGACACCACTTAACTCGGTCGGATTGGGTCATCGACAGGAGCCACCACTCCACTAGAAGCTCAAAGAAAACAACTAAAAACAAAAAACTACACCTACTCCACCACTGCCACCCACCGCGCAACAATACAGCGAGAATGACGAACCAGCCCTGCCTGAGATACCCCGACCAGGCTGTAATCCACAGCGACGCCTTCAAGAAGTTCACGACGCCCAAGCGCCGCCATCGCTCATCCAAGACAGGACAAGGCTTTCACCCGTGGAGTGTGCTTGGGATGCAACGCCCTCAACAGGGGAACGACACCCGCAAGTGTCGCCGTCGCCAGGCTTTCGCACAAAGAACCCATATCACAAACGTCGATCAAGATGTTGGGTCCCCGCCAGACACCAAGTCGTCGATGCCGGCCATCCAGAAGAAAGCTCACCAGGGTAGACGCGCCGGCCATGCGAGCAGCCGTAGAGCTACGCCAGCACCCCACCAAACCACCCGCCGAACACCAGCCTCCCGCCACCATGTACGTCCACCATCTGCCCACCGTAGCCGTAGCCGCCGCTGGCCACCACCGCCGACCGAGCTCCCGTGCTGAAACCACCACCACCCCGAAGGTACCAGATCTGGAGCAGAGCCCCAGACCAGCACCCCTGTGGACGCCATGGCCTCTGCCCTCATAACGACCACTGCATGACGACAGACGGAGGCATGAGGGAGGGACGGCGTAGACGAAGACCGCCCCCAATGCCAGCACAACCCCAACCACCGCCACAAAGAGGCCACCATCAAGAAGAAGGAGGGGGCTAGTAGAGAGGGGAAAATCCCGCCACTGCCCCCTGCGTCCGTCGACGAGCCCCGACGGAGTAGGGTGACATCCACCATGCCCAGCACCGTAGTAGCACCACCATGGCGTCGCCCACGAGCGCAGGCATGGCCAGCCATGCCACCGCAGTGCCACCGAAGAAAAGCCACACCACCATCGCCGGGTGAAAAACGCCGCCCGGGGCGACGACTCCAGCCGACGTGGACAGACGCCCATGCCCGGCGCCGTGCAGCCGCACGTGAGCACTAAGCATCTACCGTCACGCCGTCTGCCACCAACCCTCACCAACACGGCCACTGCCCTCATCGCTGACCGCCGCCACCACCACATCCACCATCAGATCGGCCCGATCGGGTCCACTAGGGGCCGGATCCGGCCACCAAGGCGCTAGGGCCAACCTCCGCCGACCACCCCGGCGAGCTCTGCCGCCTGCTGCCGAAGCCAAGGAGGGGAGGACAGGGAGGGATGGGAGCGCGCAACCCCGCCAAAGCCCGTCCCTGAGCCGAACCCTGCCTCGCCAGATCGGGGCCAGGAGGCCGCAGAACAGAGCCCCGGCGGCCGGGCGGGGGCCTCCATCGCCGTCTTCCATCGCCGCCTGACTGGGCTTGCAGCCTCCCCACCAGACCGCGCGCGCCCCACCCCGAAGAGGAGCCCCGGCACCACCCTCATGGGGAGCCGCGTGGGCATCCCGGTGGCGGCCAGGGAAGAGAGGAAGATGGGAGGGAGCCGGGCGATGGCGAGGGTTGGGGGCCGCTCGTGCTGCCTGTGGGGAGGGAGACGCGGGGTGGGGGGGTGCTTGCATAACTTTCACTTTAGAGGATCTTCGTAAGTAGGGATCGGGTGGTATAAAAGGTACTCTGCGAAGCTACTACTGTCAGATAAGACGCCGAAACTTTAGGTTCTTGTAGCTTTGCATGTTATTTTTGAACCAGGATAAACCCCATTTCCATTAACAGCAGAAAAGCCAGTACATCGAAAGGCTAGTCAGTGCTTTAGGTGACCAACTTGCTTAGTATACAGCCTAT
Source organism: Bothriochloa decipiens (assembly GCA_023333625.1). Lineage (NCBI taxonomy): Eukaryota > Viridiplantae > Streptophyta > Magnoliopsida > Poales > Poaceae > Bothriochloa > Bothriochloa decipiens. The sequence continues at coordinate 18,274,958 of CM041636.1, forward strand.
GCGTGGACATCCCACAATGAAAGTAAAAATGACATGATAAGAGTTTTAGATAAGTAGTTGAACATCAGAGTTTGAAAGTGCAACAATCAGAGTTCTGGAGTGAGTCTCGAAAGTCGAATATCAGATCTCCTTCAGATGAGCACCACCGTTCTCTTTGCCTAGCTCTTCAATTGCAGTGATTCACAGGACAGAGCGTTGTGGCATTGTGATCATCATTTGGATAGTGGTGTGCTGAATTATGTTAGCTCCATCAACCACTTCTCCTTGACACCTGGCCTCAACAACCCTGCCCAAATTATAAGAGAAAACAAGCCTTTGTGGTTACTTCAAGAGGATGTTTGTTTCTTTTTTATCAAAACATTCTCTATTTCAACACCTCCAAGTTGGTCAGAAAATAGCTCAATTTAATAGAACCCGCATCAACTTATCATTTGGAAGTTATAAGTAACCACTGTTGACGCTAGGTCCTAGCGTCGTTGAGGCGAGCAACTCCTGCTCGATCCTCCCCTTGACCCCGTCTCTGAACCAAACAGGAAGACGAGCTTGAGCTCGAGAACACACGCACACATAGCACCCGCTCTGGTTCAGCGTTGGCTGAACCGAAACTCTGAAATGTGGTGGCAAGAGCTCCAAGCACAGCAAACTCAAACGCACTCTATTCATGGTTTCAGTCCTAAAACCTGAACTTCCCAGAATGGCTTTGCCTGCGCAACTACGTTTTCCATTGCCATGGATTGAATATATATCAACCAGACACAGTCAGTCGGTGGGTACACCAACCACCTACCTCTATAGTACAAGGCTTTTACCGACTCCAACTACTCCTAGACATAACTAGACCAGCCCACTACATGCTAGTGTACTACTACCAACTACAAGGCATGGCCTAATGCCATGCTGCTGTAGTGCCAAGGCATGGGTAGCCTGTGCTATCCTTCTATCTGCTCCTCGACTGACTGCAGGAGAGAAAAATGTGGGAGCAGCAGATTAAGTCTAACAACCACAGCCAACATTGATGAATATAATTTGGGGTGTTATTAGCACCTAATATCCCCCATTTCTATCTAACCGCTCTGCAATTCATCACATTCACAAAAGCAACAAGTAGGACTGCCTTCCACTTTCTTTGTATCATATTATTGTCAGGGTTGGATGCTCTTCCTCTTTGATAGCATTACATTTAATAGTTTGCAGTTTTCATGAATGTTTTATAGGACCACGTCTATAGTCCTGGTCTTGAGAAGTTTTGATAGTTAACACAGCAGTAGCTTTTGTAATTGGCCCCTCCTTGTTTTTGCTTTATCATTCGCCACTGATTATCGTTGGTAAGTATTGCTCCATTCTCTAGAGGCCAGCAAAAAATAAAACCCAACTTTTGGGGGTAATTTAGCTTCCCAGGTTTGTTGGTGGGGCAACATATCTACTGAAGTTTCACTGGCAACTTCTTAGACTTGCCGTGATATATATAGTGCATTTGTTTTTTTCATCAGAAACTCCAAACAGTACATGTTTATATGGCTTTGCCATGGTTGCATCAGGTTCCAAGTTACAAGTGCAATTGTATATAGCTTTGCCTTGGTTGCATTGCATCAGGTTCCAAGCTGTAGGCCACTTGTATTGTCGAGCAATCGAACCTTATCCGGGTTCCAACTGCTTAATGTGCCTAATTCATGTTTGGGCAGGTTTCAGCTTCGAGCAGGAGACCTAGCCACACTGTGGATGGATTGGAGGCACTGAGACTCTTAACGCTTTTGAATGCATGTGGACCGAGAAATAGGATAAGCGATGTCGCCTTTTGCATACTGTCAGATCATTCATGCACGCTCTATGTTACTTCATGATAGAAGACAGAAGCACAATATCTGCTGTTCGCGTAGCACTTTTGTTAATGTTCCAGAACATTTATCGAGTTCAAATGTCCTGATTGCTGTTCTGCACTTGTGCTAGGCCTGTGGTTACTTGCTTGACAATTTGGCTCGATCGGTCGGCTTCTTTCCTAGAACGGGTTGTTGTTTCACTTGGTTTATTTGAACCTTATATATATACTATCTACTGGTACTAGTCACTTGGCCTAGCTTGAAATTGGTGAGAGCCCGAACAGCCTCTTATATATGTATGCCATCCGTCTCGGGCACAACACCGCTCGTGCGCTACCGGCAAGACCATGCCGTGTTCTCGCCAGTCACCTTACGTCAGGTGCCAGATTGGAGTCTCCAATCGATCCGGCTTGGCACATGGCGTTGACGGTGGTCATGCCGGCAAGAAGCTAGCGGAGACGCTATTTCAAGGCAAATTGGCACATACAACGATGTTGTCTCGCAAAACGGCAGATTTCACTTTGAATCATTTCTAATAAATTTCAGTCAATTTTAGTAAAATGCTTTTAGCCTGGGATCCGGCTTTTGATGTAGAGCCCAAATGCAAATCTTACGCTAACATGAAAAACTCAGGCTTTTAATTAGGCTTATAATAGAAAATCATGCTCACAAACATCCTATAGGCCATGTTGGGCCGACTTATTTGGGCTAGCTAGGCTCCGGGCGGACAGATCTATGTTCTCGTGTGACATTTTTAATAAATGTTAAATCAGTGTAAACAAATTTTAGTAAATTTTAATGAAATAAAAATCTGGCATGCACACGATGTTTTAGTTCCAAACTCTGGCTTTAAACGTGACTCTATATGTTTTATTCAAACTAGTATATGCTTTTTATACAAAAATCCATGGGGTCTTGTAGTGAACCCGGGGGTTGAATTGGAATGGGTTGACTTTTTTTTTTGGAATAGGTTGTGATTTTTTAGAATTTAAAATAGGTTATGAATATGTGATAACATGAAAAGAATTAGTTTTCTGTGGATTAGAAGTTTAGATTATATTGGGTATAAGAAATGAGTTTTAACAACCCTCACGTGCGCCTTCCTTGCATGTTTAGATTCACGTACGCACTCACATGCAAACCGCAACCCAGTGCAACAAAAAAAAATGTCCATATCGGACTCGATACTCGAACCCCAGACGGCGGCCGGCCGGCTTTTATAAATATCGACGACGAGTCGACACACCCAGAGCAAGAGGAACCGATCATCTCTCTGCCGGATCCAATCCATCCAGCCGTGATGGAGATGATCGTGCATCGCAAGCGCCCGGCACCCAGCCGTGACGCGAAGAACAAGGCCGCCGTCGGCAAGAACCAGAGACGCCGCCGGCGGCGCTACTACAAGATGCCGTCGGAGGAGTTCTACGTCGAGTTCAGGTTCGACGACGACATCGGCGACGACATGGTGGAGGTCAACTACGACCTCCACTTCGACAGCATCGACCGCTACGAGATCCTGTCGGAGTTCGTCGGGCCTCTGCGCGGTCGCGTTGTCCCAGCGACGGCAGCAGCGGAGCGGAGGCGAGCCTCTGCGCGGTCGCGCGCGAGGCCAGGTGCCTGCACGCGTGCCACGGCCACCCCAACATCCTGCAGCTCAGGGGTGGTCGCATAGCCGCGGACTACAGCACCGGGGACCTGTTCATCGTCACCGAGCAGCTCCTCGGCAGCGTCGGTGGCCGCAGGCTCCGTAGCCGCCTCACGACGCGGGGGTCGTTCTCGGAGGCCGAGACGCGGGCGCTCATGCGGCAGCTCCTGGGCGCGGCGGAGGCGATGCACGGCGCCGGGGTCACCCACCGCGACATCAGCCTGGACACCATCGTCCTCGGCGCCGGCGGCGGGGTCAAGCTCTGTGGGTTCCGATGCGCGATCACGCCGGCCGAGAGGTTAGTCCTCGGGGAGGAGCCGGCGCACCCGCCGCTGGGCGCGCTGCGGTACTGCTCGCCGCAGCAGCTGATGGGCCTCCGCTGCTACCGCCCGGCCGAGGACGTGTGGGCGATCGGGTGCGTCATGGCCGAGCTCCTCGCCGGCGACCTGCTCGACGAGACGGTGGAGCTGACTGACGACCTTCGCGGCTTTGGATCGGAGCCGGAGGTATTCGACGGCGTGCTGGAGGAGGTGTCGCTTGCTGGGCGTGAGCTGCTTGCTAGCCTGCTGGCGTTTGACGCCGACGAGAGGCCTACCGCCGCCGACGCTCTCAAACACCGATGGTTCACCGAGAAAGACGTCTGCAAAGCAGAGTCTCGTGTTGTGCGTGGCTATACACAACGAGATAGCTAGTATCGGCAAAAACTTGATGGTGACCGTTTTAGCAATCATATATAACCGTGTCCCCAGTTGATGTTTGTAGATTTTCGTCACTGGTTCCTTGCTGTTTGTTCAGGTTGCATATCAATTTACCACTATCGAGTTCTTTGTGCTCTGAAGATGTTGCGGTCTTCTAGAAAATAATCTTATTGTCATTTTCATGTTCATAATATGTATTTATAGTGTTCCTGTTCTACTCATGTGGTGACTGGTGAACGCAATTAAGCCAGATTCAGATTGCGATCCTTTTGCTGTCCACTGAGCTCTTGCCTTATTGTATATATGAATTGTCATCTAATCTTTGAATGAACGAATTGTGAGTAGATTCATGACATTGTATTTTCAGTTCAGGAATTGTTTTTTTTTTCAGTTTAACAGGGCCACGCCGTTCATAGAGATGGTTTGGTTGGTAAAAATACATGGAAATGAAATCACTACTACAATTTTGGTGATCACTGCCGGTCACATCAGTAGTGGAAATGATGAAACCACCACCAATTATCCTTCAGTGCTGGTTTTAAACTTCAAATCAGAAAAATAATTGAGGTAGTCGAAGAACCGGCACTGAAGGTCCACATGACTGCCGATCAGTGTTATCAACCAGCAATGAACATATCGGTGCTGGTTGGCGACACAAACTCGACCCGACAATGTTGGGGGATGTAGAACACTGCCGGAGTGCCGGTTGGTGGCACCACCCGACAGTGAAAATTACATTAGTGTCGGGTCAAAAGATCCAGCACTGATGCTGCCCGCCGCATCAGTGCCGACATTTCGGTATGATCCATGAATATGGCATAGTAAATGTGAGTGTCTTTTTGTCCCGCCTCCTAGAACGGATAGAGTAGTAAACAGGTCTTGAAAGGGGCATTATTGATATGTTTGCACATCATATGATGTTTCTTGTTACACGCATGCCTGAACCAACAACGCGAAAACATGCATGCTACGAGTAAAACCTTGCCGTTCCGCCTGAACTCAAGATATGTCATCGATGAAGTCCCGGACGACGGTCCGAACGGCGACGGGGATCCTCACCGAGTGCTTGCCATCATCATCCAGCCACGTCAGGCTCCCAAACGTGTAGCCGCCCTGCACTCTCTGCTTCGCCACGATCGTCACCTTAAACGTTGCGTTCCTGGCGCCACCTTTCTAGAAGGCGATCACCGGAGACTCCACGATCATCCTCACGCCCGCCGGCGCGTCCACCACGGCCCGGTACGTCATCGCCGCCTTGGCCGGTCCGACGTTGGTGACCGTGCGCTGGACCATGACGGACTCCTTGAGGTCGGGCACGGCGATGGAGGGGAGGTTGAGCTGGCGAAATTCGTCCTCGTCTGTAATATTGTACTCCGCCGGTTGGATGTCGTATACCAGGCCGGGGTCCATGGCCCTGTCCGGCTGTATGAGGCCGCCGCCCATGTCGAAGGGGTCGGCCGGTTTCCTCTGCACTGAGTTGGCTTGGATTGGCATGCCGAATCGGTCGGTCACCGATGCTGAACCAAGCAGACACAGTAGTAGTAGCGTGTTAGCTTGTGGCGATGGGGTTTCAGTTGAAGGAAACATCTGCTTAACCTGTAGTGACAATGGCGGACTTGATCATGGCAGGCGACCAGTCCGGGTGAACCGACTTGATCAAGGCGACCACCGCGGCGACGTGAGGGCACGCCATGGATGTCCCCGACATGAGCACATACGAGTCACGCATGGCTGCCAAGATGCTCACTCCAGGGGCAGCGATGTCGGGCTGTCGTCCAAGTCCAAGCACAAACAGAAAACGAAGCCAAGATGTTCAGAGTTCTTTCATTCACCAGGACAAAGGTCGATGCATGGCCCGGCCAATAAGAGAAGGTATATCAGTCACCTTGAGAAAACCAGGGTATAGTGCACTGGGGCCCCTCGACGAAAACGTGGCGACTCTAGGTGAGGCAACCTGGGCTCCGACCATGGTCGCCGCCGGAGATATCTTGACCACCGTGCTGGCAAAAATTTAGAGACACATTAACAGGAGAGCAGGGATCATGAGAAGAGGAACCAGAGGAAGCTAGTCATCATTATTCGAGGACTGACCGCACCTTTCGCTATAAAAGATGCTGAATATGGTTTCTTTGTCCACCACCACGCAGGGCATGTGGCCTTGGCAGTACATCTGAGTGTCTAGGGCGTCGGTGCTGTACTGCTCGAAGATGATGCCCTTGGCGCCGCCGGCGATGGCGACTTGTGTGGCCTTGAGAAACTCCACCGGCGGAGGATAGGTGGACGGGAACGCCGGTGCAAAGCATACAATGATTTTCCCGGTGATGTTTTCGGTCCCGAACTTCTTCCTGTCGCAGCTGATGCCGGAGAGAAGATCGTGTTATTTAATTATCAATACACTATTTTTTGTCATATGTACCGAGATATAATTATTTCGGTATGCAACAAAAGTAATGATTCTAGAAATGCTAAAATGTCTTGTAGTTCGGAAGAGATGCAGTAATATACTTTCTTCATATTGGAAAAAGTTGTTTTGGACAACATTAGCAGTAGTAAAGGGGTGATTAATTAGAGTGTATATATTTTCCTCATGTTTTCCCTTTATTAACTAGGGTTGCCAGTTCATTCCAATCAACAAAGTTTCACAGTTTGTGCTAACAAAACAAGTACTATGTACGAAAGCATAAGTGCATGTGTTACCCAGTGATTGCCAAATGAAGCGCACTGAAGTCGCCGTTGTTCTTGGATGCCGCTGAACGATTGTGGTAATACAATGATTGCCCCTGTAAGTTACTCAAAAAAAATTTTCATCACACACATTGTTATCACATATATTAATACAAGGATGAAATAAAAAAACCAAAAAAAAAACTTATGGAAGAACAGTGGCGACGAGTGCTTTATTGGCATACGAACCACCAGCTTTTGTCCGTCGCCGAGTGTGATGACGGTCGGGAAGGAGCGATCCACGGTGGCGGCGGCCACCGTGATGACCCACGGCACGGCGTTGCCGACAGACTGCTGCGCGGGGCCTTCGTTCCCGGCGGCGAGCACCACTGTGATCCCGGCCGCGACGGCGTGCTGCGTCTCCATGATCTCCACCAAACTTCCCAACGACATGGACAGGACGTCCACGCCGTCTCCGATGGCGGCGTCGATGGCCGCGATTATCGACGCTTGGCCACAGCGGCCGCCGAAGCACGCCTTGTAGATCGCCAGCCGCGCGCTGGCGGAGGCGTGGCTCGCGTCCGGCACCGGCGAGCCGGCGATCGTGGACGCGGTGTGGGTGCCGTGGCCTTTGGCGTCCCTCGCCGACATGTACTCTCCCTTGAGATCCTTCTCGCTGTGGCGTCGCCGGCGTACCACCGCGCGCCGATGATGTTCCGGTTGCAGTTGCTCGCGTTGAACTCCTGGCCGGCCTGGCACACACCTTTCCACCGTTTCTGCACGGGGCCATACTCCCGGTCGTCAAAGCTCCGTGATTCAGACCAGATGCCTGGAAACCGAGATTACATGCTGCCAAATTAAGCTCCATGAGCGGCGATGTATTCTACATGAGGTCGAAAACCGAGCAAAATAAACCTGTGTCTATGACGCCGACGATGAGATCTTCGCCGTACTTGGCCTTCCTAAGGAGTCGTGACGACGACGACGACGGCTGTTGGCCGTAGCTCATGCCAAGAAAATCCCAGCTCCGTGTCGTGTGCAGTTCGTGGAAAGTGTTAGGCTTCACTCTCACAACACCAGAGCATTCTAACATATATACCATTGCAAACAAATTCGTTATCAGATATATCAGTTCATACTGCACTAACGCCTGCTAATGAAAACATGCTTTTGTTTTATTGCATTAGCTCGGTGGGACTACGCTACGCACTCTTAAGCTCCTCTGCTTGGGGTTCGGTGAGCTTCGCCGCGAAACCGGAGAATCCATGCTTGTAACTGTACACTATGGAGTTGAGGGCTTCATCCTTGCTGCTCCAATTGACGAAACAGGGCAAAAGATGAGAGGAAAGCCGGCTTACATGCATATACAAGGGCAAAAGATGTGGGTCATTATACTATAGTACCTCCCAAGGATGGTGGTTAACGCGGCGTGGTGTGATGCCATGACGACGGAAGGATCATCGTGTTTCTTCTCACCCATGTACACAACGTAGATCGTCGTCGTCTGGTTTTTTTTTTTTTCAAGAAGCGCGGCCAAGTGCCTATTACCAGCAGAGCACCAAAGCTCTGCTTCCTCCTGGATCTCCAGTGTCAGCTCTCCCGCCTGCGTCACAACTGCATCGAACATTCTCCTGTTCTGCACCTCCCAAAGCCTCCATCCTACCAGGAAGAACAAAGAGTCGAACCCTTTCCGCAGGTCGCGCGAGATCGTCTTCCTGGTAGTCAGCCACCAATGTGTCGCACGGGTCTCCAAATTGAAACCAAGGCCATGCAAGTGCAGCCAGGTGAAGCACCTGTGCCAGATCTCCATACTGAAGGTGCATCCCACCACGATATGGTCCATATATAGTTTCACATTCCTAGTCACAAAGATGCACTTGCCGGACGCCTGCAGTCCATGGCAGAAACACCGTTCAGCCATCCAGCACCGACCATGCAGGATGAGCCAAAGGAAGAAGCGAACCCTCGGCAGCGCCGCCGTTTTCCAAATCTGCTTGGCACACCCAACGGGATCGTTGACCAAAGAACATGGCACCGTAGGCTGATGCGGTCGAGTAGCTGTGCTCAGGGGAAAGCGACCACATGAACGTGTCCGGCCAATCCTGGAGCTGCACCTGGTCAAGGAGGTCGTAAATGCCAGCTGCCTCGACTACCAACTACAACGTGACTGCCCCAGACAGGTGTTGAGCCTCGGCACATTGGAGCAATGCCTCCGCCACTGTTGCCCGCTTCTTCCTGGGCTGACCTGCCGCGAACACCGTTGGCGCGATCTCCCGGATGCTTTTTCCATTGAGCCAGATGAAACCTTCACTGACGGTTGATTTTCACAACTAGGGATGTTTGACTATATTTGGCGGGGATAATAATGGTGCTAACGTATATAAGAGGATATTTTTTTTGATAGTATGGATACTTTCATAAGCAAGAAGAATATTATCAGTGATAAGTCTCCCTAGAACGAAGGCACTTGATAACATATGACAGTATAGCTCGAAGTCGGTTTGACAACATCTTTGAGATAACTTTATATACCACATTGTACAAACTTATAGGACAAAACTGGGAGACCAGTGTAGGGTTATTTACCTTGGGAATTAGAACAATTGTCGTATCATTCCATCCCTCTGGCTGGTATGTTGGCCGAATTGACCGCTCCAAGCACCTCCTTTACCAGATCATCTCTTAGTAGTTCCCAAAAACACAGCATGAATCCCATCGGGCCCCGGTGCTTCGAAATCACCAATCTAAAACAATGTTTTCTTGACCTCCTCTTGGGTAAATGGTGCCAACAGATCCCTGTTCATGTCTTCGGTGATAGAGCGTTAGACATCTGTTAAGACACTAGAATCCAGATCTTCCACTTCTGAGGTAAATAAAGTCTCAAAATAGTTTTGTACTATGTTGCACATAACACTACCATCGTCCTGCCTCACACCATTGGCATCCATCAGACCCTTAATGTGTTCTTTTTCTTTCTTTTTTTTTTTGCAAAGTTATGGAAGAAAGTTGTGTTCCTGGCTCCATGCTTGAGCCAGTTTGCTCTAGCTCTTTGGAACCACTGGATTTCCTCCTGTTCCAACATTAGTTTTAGGTGAATCATAATCTCCTTCTGTGATTCTTTATTGGCATCAGTCATCGGTCCCTTTTTCAATCTCTCCAGCTCCGTTTTGAGATCAGAAATTTTCTTTGCAGGCGCCTTTAGTACTTCTTTGTCCCATTTATGGAGCTCCTCATGGACATCATTCACCTTTTCTGAGAAAGATGGCCCCTCACCTCAGGCCTTTGCTCTCGCCCATGCAGCTATGATCATCTCCTCCATCGTATCCTCTTGCAGCCAGCGTGCTTCAAATCGCTTTTTCCCCCACCTCCTTGATGGATAGGTGCAAGATAGTGAGTGTCCATCACGATCGGCCTAGGATCCGATCTCTACTCTCGCTATTTATCAACTCGACTGAGGGAACATGTCTGACCACTGAATGTTGGCAACTGCCCTGTCCAGTCTTTCTCTTATTTTACTTCTTCGCCATGTGAACATATCACCAATAAAACCCATGTCATTTATCCCGCACTTGGACAACACATCATGAAAGGATTGTAGCTGTCTTTGTGATCTTGGTCTTCCCCCTTCTTTCCCTGAATTGTATAATATTTCATTAAAATCTCCCATAATCAACCATGGTACTGCAATGTCCCCTTTGATTGCTCGAATTGCTTCCCAGGTTAAATTTTTCTGATTCCAATCCGGTTCACCATATATGTCAGTGACTCGCCATCCCCAATCTTCTTCTACAACTACACCGATGTAGTTTTTTGTCATTCCTTGCACCTTGATGCTAGTTTCATTATTCCACATTAGTAACAAGCCACCACTCCTTCCATCACTTTCATGAACCAACATCTAATCAAAACTAGCACGTCTTCTCACACTTTCTGCCTTTGCAATATCCAGATGAGTTTCAGACACAAACAACACATCCAGGTTTATTCGCCTCCAGACCTCCAGAAGCGAGTGAACTGCATAGGAACTCAAGAGTCCCCAACAGTTTCAAGCTAAGAGTTTCATTGTGCCCGGCCACTGTCCTAGAAGGAGAGCCCTGATCTCGCATTGGGGTTTATTTGTTCAACTTTCTCTCCTTGTTCTATCGTCCGAGGCCTCTTCTCTTGTTCTGGCAGTGGGCTAACGTTCGTAGTGGAAGCATTCGTGCCCTCCTTCCATTGCTAGTGTTGCATTCATGTTCAGATCGCTATCTTGGTATTCACCATGCACCTGATCTGTGGATATATCCATGGCATAAGAATCTTCAAAACCATCTCCACGGCCTGAGCCCCTACCACGCCCTCTTCCTCTCCCTCTACCTCGTCCTCCTTGGTCATCTCTACCCGTTACAAGTGTCATGAATGGAACTCGCAACAAGTCCCCCCACTCGCAGCTCTCCTTGAGGTGGACACCATCCCCACATTCGGTTACTTCATGTCCCATGCATCCACAGAAGAAGCAAAAACTGGGAATCTTCTCATATTGAACCAAATAAGTCATTCGCTCTTTCAGCAGTATGGGTACCATTCGCACGAGCAGTTTTTTAAGATCCAACCAAACTTTTGTTTGGACGATATAAGAATACTAAAGCTTAATCTTAACTGAATGACTAGAACACAGCCATCTTCGATCTGCATTAACCTCCTCCACCAAGTAGAAATGAGGCTTATTTGTCACCAGATCACAATCATAAGGAACTATCATGAGAACGACACATATAAGCAATCTCTACAATCAGACAGCAAAAGCTGAAGAGATGAAGGATGAGTAATGAAAACCTACTAATTTGCAGGAGAGGCCAACAACAGTGAAGCTGAGATGCCGTCCAATGCCAATGAAGATAAATCAGGACTGTCAGCTACTACCGATCGAGGCTAAAAAGAGAATGTGATGTATGCATTACAATACAAGCAGCAAAAGCAAGAGCAGCAAAAAGTAGGACGACCTTAGCATTCCTGGTTTTAGCAGTAATGTCTGGTTAAAGGTTAAAAAAAGTAATGTCTGGTTAATTAGGATATACCCGAAAGTCGACATATAGCTATCATGATTCAGTGTGTGCGTCTTCATGTGCAAAGAGAATCTGAATTTCATGTGCGTCTTCATGTGCCTGCCAGTACGTACACCACAACGACCACCACTACTAGGCAATTCAGACAGTCTGTGTCATTGCAGAAATGCATAGCAGAGTGTAGGATGGACTGAGTTCATCTCTGCATCTCAGTAGTGTTTTCTTAAAGACCATCATGGTTACTAGTTAGTTAACCACACTAGCTAGTATATATATTCTCAAAAGAACCAACAAATGAGATTGGTGGTACCAGAGACGAAATCGCTAAAAACAAACAAAAAAAAAACAAATCCACAGTGAAAGACTGAAAGTGAAACCAATGTATATATATAGCAATAAAACACTACTAAGCAATCCAAGCCTTTTAACTTTTAAGCAGTGTGTGTCGTTGCAGAAAAGTAGTGTGTCGGTTGGACTGAGTTTATCACTGAAGCCGATCACGTGGTCGGATCAAGGACATGCCCCGCGAACACGATCACCCCAGAGTGCTCCTCCATGATGAAGAAGGTGAAGGGATGATCAGCAGTGAACTCGACAAGATCAGGCGGTGGCCCGCCACCGCCCCGCAAGCTCACGGTTATTGCGGCCGCCTCAGTTCCCACCTCGTTCACCTTGACCACCGCCGTGTGCACAACCTTGGACAGGAACGTCGGTCGCCGTGCAGCCGCGCCAATGACTACTTGGTCCTCATTGTTCCGCGCCAATTACGCAGGTCGGCGGCCTCAGGCGAGAATGGCAACGAGAGACCCAGCTGACGGAGGTCGCATTTGAGGTCACCCCAGCTGAAGGTGATCGCGAACTTGGGCAGACTGAGCGCTGGACAGGCCTCTCCTTCATCTCGGCCAATATGCCATACAGGAATGACGGCGATGCGGTGACCATGTCCACCATGGTCGACAGGCCATCATGCGCGTCTGGGAGGAAGAAGAACATATATGGAGTACTGACTACTGAGTACCCTCATTGACCTCCGCTGATAGTGACTTCGCGGCGACCTGCCCACGGCGGCGCTTGAGCTGGCCGGCACCACGCTTTTAAGGGAGATTAGGACCTTGAACCCATCCATGCAAGCGACGTCCAACCATGTGAGGCCGCCGCTCATGAAATCTGCCTTGGTGAGGCCTCCGTCGAGCCGGTGGAACGTGCTCAGGAACGTGAAGTAGGGGTTGAACGGCTCTTGCCACGCGCCCTTTTTTTTCCATAAGAGGCCTTGCCCCATTTCCATTAAAGTGATAACGGAAATACATGGTAGCTGGTAAACGAGAGTTTAAGAGGGGGAAGGAAGCTAGAGCAGAAAGAACCAGCAGCTGTTGGAACTCTGCGTTAGAGCCAACCCGATTGCCGAAACCCCAAAATGAACCCCTCGCAGGAGGTAGAGCAAACCCCACATGAGGCCGTGAGATTGTTACAATTCAGACAAACAGTTTAACAACAGTCACTGCTGAAGAGAAAAGATATGAGAGGCATGGCGTGTTGTTGCATCTTTTTCCTTCAGCCATCTCTTCCCATCGCTTTTACTGCGCTTCATGATGGTTGTTCTTCATCGACTTCTTGCACCGGTCTTCATCGTGTTGTCACGTCAGGAGCAGGTCTGCTGCCACTTTCAGCATCGTGGTCACCCCGTTGATAGCCATTTGCTTATCCGCCTCTGCATACAAACCTGTCCAATATCTCATAAGCGGACCGGCATGGCAAATAATTTCAGTTAGGTTTTTGATGAGCTTCCCATTGAAACAAGCATTATTACGGGCTTTCCATATAGCCCAGCAAATTGCAGGTACCCCCCATACATGATACTTCTTACCCATTCCCATCCATTCTTCCAACCACTCCCAACAGTGAGAGAGATTAGTGGGGACCGTTAGCACCAAATATCTGGGCAATGATTCCCCAGATAACTTTTGCTATGGAGCATGTAAAGAACAAATGATTAACGTCTTCGTTCACAGGGCAGAATTGACAACTAGAATTTCCCTCCCAGTTTCTTCTTAGGAGGTTGTCTTTAGTTAGAATGGCATTATTTGATAAGAGCCACAAAAAGATTTTGATCTTTTGGGGTGTTTTGCTTTTCCAGATTCTTTTCAAATCTTGGCCAGCATCATTTCTTGTTGAGGCACTATATAGAGACTTAACAGAGAATTTTTTTGAGTGATTTAGTCGCCATTGAACCTGATCGTCCATATCTAGTAGCAAAAAACAATCAGAATCATTGATGATTTTGTTCCAACAGAGTTTCAGATCCTCAGTTAACCATCTTCTGAAAGTGATCTGGTATTCTCTTGCTTTAATATCAGCAACACTTATGTCTTTCTGATGACAGATAGTATATAAAGAAGGGACAATATCCATTAACGGTTTGTCATAAAGCCAGATATCACACCAAAATCTGGTGTTCTTTCCATTCTTAATCAGAATATCTCTTCCCATTAGATAGAGATCTTTGACTTTCAGGAGGTCAGACCAAATGGGGGAGTCAGAAGCTTTATGTGTGATAGAGAAAATGTTTTTCTTCTTCATGTATTTATGTTTCACAATTTCTTGCCACAACCCTTCTTCTGTCTCCAGTTTCCACCACCATTTAGTTAAGAGACTAATATTCATTTTTCTCAAGTCCTTGAGACCCAAACCTCCATGTTTCTTACTTTTGCATATTTTAACCCATTTAATGAGGTGGTATTTTCTCTTGGTGCTACATCCTTGCCAGAAAAAGGATCTTACTTTGTCAAGCTTTGCTATGGTTGTTTTGGGACACAGGTATACTGACATTTGGTAGATTGGAGAGTTATTCAAACAAGAGCAGATTAGAGAAGTTCTCCCTGCAATTGACATGGTTCCCCCCTTCCAGATGTCCAGTCTTTTGTAGCATTTGTCAATTAGAGGTGACCAATCACTAACATGTAGCCTACTTGGGCTTATTGGTACCCCAAGGTATTTTATGGGAAAATATCCAATTTGGCAGTTGAAAATATCAGCAAAGTGATCTACCAGGTTATTCTCATCATTAAGTACTATCACTTCACTCTTTGTGAAATTGATTTTTAGTCCAGCCATTAGTTCATACATATAGAGTAAGAATTTGAGGTTTCTAGCACCCTCCAAGTCATGTTTCAGGAATAATATGGTATCATCGGCGTACTGAAGAACTGCCACTCCATTTGGGATAATGTGACTAATTAGTGCAGTGAAGAGGCCTTTTTCTAGAGCATTTTCTATCGTTTTGGTGAGGCAGTCAGCTGCGAAGTTGAATAAAATTAGGGACAGCGGGTCACCTTGTCTGACCCCTTTAAATCTCTTAATGTAGGTACCTATCAGATCATTTACTTTAACACTAACCGTCCCACCAATAACTACCTGAGATATCCATTCTATCCATTTAGGACAGAACCCTCTTAACTGCATGTATTCAAATAACAGATTCCAGTTGACTTTGTCATAAGCCTTTTCGAAATCCAATTTTAGGATAATGCCACATTCCTTACATTTTTTAGTTTCATGAATAATCTCATGAAGATAGAAGACCCCTGTGAGGATGTTTCTCCCCTTAAGGAAGGCTGTCTGAGCTTTATTGATCAATTTATCAGCGATTGGGTCGACTCTTAGAGTAAGAACTTTGCTGATTAACTTGTATAAACTGTTCAGGAGGTAAATTGGCCTATATTGCTGAATTTTGCTTGCATCTTTAACTTTTGGAAGGAGTGTAATGATACTATAGTTAAGTCTGCTGATATCTACTTTGTTAGCATGAAAGTCTACAAATATTTGTAGGACATCAGCTTTAACAATGTCCCAGCATTTTTGAAAGAACTCAATGGGCATTTTATCAGGCCCAGGAGCCTTGTTACTCTCGATTTGAAAGAGAGCCACTTTGATTTCTGATTCAGAAAAAGGTTGACAGAGTTTTTCATTATCAGAGTCTGATAAGATGTGGGAATTTTTCCAAATATCTCTATCTAGATGGACATCATATTGAGGGGCAGGCCCAAACAAGTCTGAATAGTACTCAGTGGCATGTTTAAGGATATTTTCATCCCCCTCAATACTATTTCCTTCATGTTCAAGTGAGATGATTGAGTTCTTCCTTTTTCTGCCATTGGCACATTTATGGAAGTACTCAATGTTGTTGTCCCCTTTTAATAACCAAGTTTCATGACTTCTTTGCTACCAGTATAGTTCCTCTTGCTCTAAAACAATTTGTAGGTACAGGATTCAAGTACAACAATTAGTAGGTACAGGATTCAAGTACAACAATTTGAGCAAACTCCAGGAATACCCTCACACGTGCCTCGCTTGTCTAATCGATATCTTGATAGTGCCGGCTGCCCCCTTCGCACCGCCACGAATTCTTCATGTGCAACAGTGCAATACAATTCTTCTTGATGCCTGATAGGAAGCGTTCCCTTGGCAATTAGAGTTTCTTCCACCCCATTCCTATTTAGATCTACTTGTTGGGATTTGAGTTCGAGTCCATGTCCCTTCTCTCCATCCCGTCCATGGCAAATTCTCCATTTTGAGCCCAACCTAAACCTACAAGCCAAGTTGTTCTCATCACTAAGGAAACTAGCATGGATCCAATTAAGAGCACATAAAGGTGACTGGCCTACTAGAGAGAAGACGAAGTTGTCAGAGACCAAGAAAAAGAGCATCAGGTTTGGTGGTGCTGAGTTGTTGATCAAGCAGAATGTCGAGCTTAAGGTGGTGGGAAAGGTTCTAACGGACAAACAGGTCCATGCAGAAGGCCAAGAGCTTTCTCTCTAGCGGATCTGGTGAGCTCTCAAGCGGGTGGAGTGTAAAGACATGGGGGAAGAACATGTTACTTTTCACGTTCTTGCAAGGATGGGGGAAGTGGGGAGTCATGAAGACGGCCCATGAATGTTTTGGAAGGAACTTGTGGTGATGGAGGAGTTTGACAGTGATTAAACAAGTTGAGATTGAGTTCAACTCGATTCTGCTCAGCGTTGCAAATGGTAAACAAAACTAAGTCGACAATGTTGTTTAGTTGGAAGACTAGTGAATAGAAGAAAGCATTAATGTTGTCAATGGAGGCGAAGCACCCTTGCTCTGTGCCTCTGTGAAACCGCATTAACGCAGGCTCATCCGTTAACCCAAATAGCCCGCTTGCGAAAAGATTTGTGTAGAGTGATTTTGATTACTCTATGGCTTCGCTAGACAAACAGGAATGCAGTCTATGAAGAAGGGTGAGGGAGAAGTGGTGTGGAATAAGATCAAGCATTTAAAGTTTTCTCAAATGAGCTAAGTCACTCACAAGGACAGGGGTTCAAATACCATAGAGGATGATGATGAAGTCCCGTTGTGCCGGCTGAAGGGGTTCCTCAAGCTAAATTGTGATGCCTCGCTTCTCTGAGAATCCATGATTGGGAGTTGTGGTTTCTTGACATGGTGTTGCGATGGGGATGCAGTAACCATGTGTAGATGGAGAATAAATGATGTGTTGAGCCCTTCTCAAGCTGAATTGATCTCTTGTTTGTGAGGTATCCCGGCAGAGACCAATATAGGAATTGGAAGACTGATAACGGATTATATGATGGTACAACAAACAATAATGATGTCTAATAAAGATGTTGCAATGCACGCAGGAGGGCTGGTCATTGAGAAACTTAAGTTCCTAGCTAGCACAAATTTTAGTGAATTTGATAGCAAAAAAAAAGTTTCTTGGGCAGACCCGGAAATAGTGCTGCTCATGTGTTAGTTGGTTTGGGTTATGGGTCCTGCCAGCGCTAGGACGTCCTATGCGTAGGACGCCAGCGTTAGCATGGCCCGGCCCACCTCATGCTCCCGTTTAACCACCGCCCCACGTACACAGTACCCCCTCCCGCCCCCAAACACGCAGCATGCGTGTCGTCCCTCCACGCCCCAGTAGCATCTGCGCGCGCACTCCGGCCCTCCAACATATCTTGCATCATCTAAAAACACAAACGAAAACAGAAAAAATGAAAACAAAAAAGTAGAAAAAATATACTGAAACAAACAATAAAATGTTGTTGAAACAAAACAAATTTGCAGTTAGAAACACCATGAAAACAAAAATCGTAACTGAAACAATGCAAAAAGATTGAAAAGAAAAAAATGTAACAAGCATTTCAAAGCGTCTGAAACACACAATCTTAATGAAATGAAACAAAAACGGGAAACACTTTGAAACTGAGAAAATAACAGACACAAATATAGAAACAATAAGGAATCAACAACTGAAACAAAATTAAGAAAATAACAGAAACAATAGGAACAAAACAATTGAAACAAAAAACTAAAAAACAATAGAGAAACAATACGACAACAACTTTTGAAACAAAAAAAGCCAAACCTGAAACAACATGGACAATGGAATCAAAACAAAAAATTACTTTGAAAATTTTTTGAAACATCCGGCTCAAATAAACAAGCATTTGTCGGTGCTGAACCAAGGCAAACCCCCAATTGAAACACCAGGGATATGTGGGGGGAGGAAGGAAAGTGGGCCTGCTCGCTGGAACCCTAGGGCCTCACAGGAGTTGGAGGAGAGGGCAAGGAAAGGACGACCAAGAGAGAAGAGGCCTACCTGGCCATGGCTCCGGTGCACGAGGAGAAACATTGGGACGAGGCCGCGCGCGGTGCAGGAGGTCGGAGAGGAGAGAGGTGCCTGGCGTAAGGCAGAGCCAGGGGGCAGCCCCTCGCCTGCCGCCAAGAAGCCAGCGAATCCTGGGCCAGCGCCACCGGATCTGCGTCGGCAGGGGATGGCCCTTCGGCCATGTCTCCCGGTGCGCAAGGATCATGCCGGAAAGGTGGGGGTGGGGGCCGGATCCGCAGCCGCCTCCGCCGGATCTAGCCGATCCGCGTCTGCCTCCGCCGGATCCAGTGGATCCGCTTCCGCCGCTGGCAGATCTGTCGCCACCGCCATGGACCATGTGAAGCTCACGACGGGAGAAGGGCCTGCGCGCGTGGGAGAGGGGGAGGAGGTCGCCGTCGACGAGCCGGTGGCCGGGAAGCAGGGAGGAGGCGCGGCGAAGGAGCGCATGGGAGATGATGGCGCGGTTGGCGAGGATGGCGACGGCGACAAGAGAGCGGAGTGAGAGAGAGAGAGAGAGGCAACGCGAGTGAGAGTGTGTCGCACGGGTGTGTGGGAGAGGGAAACGGGTGTGTGGGGGAGGGGGAAAGGCCACGCGGGCCGTCCTGACGCGCGGCCGGGGCGGCCCAGTGGGCACACGCCACCCGTCCTAACGGTAGGACGTTTGTTACCAAGCATTACCGTTGGGTTATGGGTGCATTTAAGGAGTGGTGCTTATAACAAGCACCATTCTGTTGAAATAAAAATAAAAATAAATCCCTCACACGTGGCTTCGTCAAATCCGTCGTGAACTCGAATTCGGTGCAATCACACATCAAATCGCAAGTATCGCACACGCACTCGATACACCGGCCGGCACGTTTAATAAATCTCGACGCGGCCCAAGGCCGAGCTAGGGCTCCACCTCAGACAGATTCATCTATCTTCACGCTCATGGCGGCGGCGGCAGTAGTACATCGCAATAAGCGCCCGTCGTCGGCGCCAGACGTCTCACGCTTCTTTTACGAGACGACGACGGTCAAGCAAGACGACGACGAGATGCACAGCATCGACGACGACTACGAGACGGTCGAGGAGGACTACGAGTTCGACAGCATCGACGACTACGACATCCTCGAGGACTTCGCCGGCTCATCCTGCTTCGGCGTCGGCGTCGCCAGGGCGCGGGATCGCTGCACGGGCGAGACGGTGGCCGCCAAGCGTGTGCGCGCCAGCGAGGGCGATGACGGCGCGGCGAGCCTGTGCGCCGTGGTCCGCGAGGCCGGGTGCCTCGCCGCGTGCCGCGACCACCCCTCCGTCCTGCAGCTCAAGAGCTTGGCCGCGGACGAGACCACCGGGGACCTGTTCATCATCACCGAGGCGCCGCTGCCGCTGGTCGGCGCTGGCAGCAGCACCCTCCGTAGCCGGCTCACCACGCGGCGGCGGGCCTTTTCCGAGGCGGAGACGCGGGCACTCATGAGGCAGCTCCTGGGCGCCGCGGCGGCGATGGACGGCGCCGGGGTCACCCACCGCGACATCAACCCGGACAACATTGTCGTCGGCCCCGACTTCGGTGAGCTCAAGATCTGCGGGTTCGGGTGCGCGACGACGACGGCGACGAAGCCCGCGGCAAGGCATCACATCGTCGGAGAGGCGGAGCCGCCCATGGGCGCAATGCGGTACCGCTCGCCGGAGCGGCTGTATGGCGGCATCCCGCGCTACGGGCCGGAGGAGGACGTGTGGGCGTTGGGGTGCGTCATGGCCGAGCTCCTCACCGGCGGCACGCCCCTGTTCGACGCGGACACGGAGGAGGGCGTGCTGGAGCAGACGATCGACCTGAGAGACGACATTGTCACGATGGGAGTGGAGGCGTTCGACGGCGTGCTGGATCAGCTGTCGTTCGCTGGGCGCGAGCTGCTTGCTGGCCTGCTGGAGTTCGACTCCTGGGAGAGACCTGCCGCGGCAGACGCACTCAAACACCGCTGGTTCGCCGAGGAAGACGACGTCAATGCAAAGTCTCAAGCGGTGCCTCACGAGTCATGATGACAGTATCGTCACAAACTGAGTTAATTTTGTAGAATATGTAGATTCACGGGTTGGATGGCTAAATCCTCATCAAAAATGTAGATTCTCAAAGCAAAGGAAGGTAAAAAGTATTTTCCCGGTTCAAGACATGCTTCCCAATTCTATTTACCTCTAATTTTCAAACATAGTGATAGAACTGAAGCTTATAGCTTTATTATCAATAAATTCAGAGCTAAGTTAACCAAGTTAAAAACGCACAAGCTTAACCATGCAGGTAGATTAACGTACATAAACTCTATTTGGCTATTTGTATTCGGATTTCATCCGATTGCGAAGCCTACTGGCCGCATTGATTTTGTGATATTTGCTTATTTGTATTCCGATGTCATGTCATTTAATCATTTGATATTTTTTCCCAAAAATGATCGACCATGCATGGGTGTCAATTTGCAGAAGTCCTCACCTCAACCACATGGAACCTGGCTGCGCCAAATTCGTTTAATCCTCAACGCCTGCCTGCTCCGCTCCGCTCCACTTGTGTTCATTTAAGCATGTCAGCGTAAGTATGACTTTCCACGAATCCTTTCTCATGTATGCCAGTATCCTATTCCTGCTGATGAGGCCAATTTGTGGATCCCTGTTTTCAGAATATACATTTCTTATGACCTTACCAAGCTTCATCATAAGCACGCTTAAAAATCAGAGTCATGACTTGGTTACGGATGTTTGACCAAACATTTCAATCGTTCATAATTTACAAACCTTAGGCATTATTCTGTGATCTGGGATTTCTGAAAAACATGCAGCTCCCATGTGTCTTACAAAACAATGAGTTATGACTTGGTTAGGAAGGCTTCAGCCATGACATTTGAATCTTTAAAAAATAATAAGAAGCCATCAGCATTAACTGCGATATGGTATTAGTCACTGTATCAATGATAGCATCTAATTAGTTTCTTTTGTTATCAATTCACTATTTACTTGCCTGATGGATGTTGACCAATAAAACCATTCTGCGAATGCTGATTTTTACGCCCAAGAGAAACGAATGTACCTTAGCCTTTTCCCTTTGGCATTTACATGTACTTCTTTAATTACTTAGGCCTCAGTTTAATTTTGTGAGCTACCTCTGGTCATGTCCCCAGTGCCCCTTAATGAAATCTGAAACCATATGAAGGACACACAGGAATATGCCAATTCTAATTTGTTGGGAATACCACACTAACAACGCTGTTAGTGACTGTAGAAGCACTTAGTTTCACCACAATATGAAATTAGCTCAGGTCGTCACCTATACACGGAAGAAAACTTATGCATCACACATAAACATGGAGAAAATCAACAGCAGTCGAAACTGGCTCGAACAGGTTCCAACCAGTTATCAGCAACCACCCTTAGCTACAGCCGAATCGCAACTGACTGCAACTGATAACAACTGATCGCAAACAGCAGCAGCAACAAAATAACAGAGACACCAGATTTAACGTAGAAAACCCCTAAATCGAGGTAAAAACCACGGGACCAAGCTAGCCAAATCTTCTTCCACTATATGCTTGTAGGATTACAATAAGTTCATCTCTAGACACCACTAGAGGCTCTCAAACATCAAGATACGACAGATTTTGGCTTTCTACAATAATATTTGGGGCTGCTATAGGAGGTGATGAAAGACCTCACCAAATGACGGTGGAACTCATATTAAAGGCAGCAAGATTGTGGATCTGAAGCTTCGTAACCTTGTGGACGTATCCCTCTTGACCTATTACAAGATCTCCTCTCTAATCTCACTCTCTCCCTCTCTTTTTCTTTCTAGTTTTCTTCCCTCTCTCACAAACAGAGCAAAGGGGCTGAACTGAATGCTGCTGGATGGCTTACGAAGCTTCTCATCCCTTCTCTTGTACCTCAAGAGGAATAACACTAGACTACACAAAGTTTGGTCTACAACTTATGCTACACCTATGACATATGGGCCTGCTCACTAGGAGCATTTACTTCTCCTCAACGACCCACTCATAAGGAGGATTCCCCAACATAATCTCCGTCAAACAAACGAAAAGCCTCCTGGGCCATCAATATTCGGCTTAGTTGGATGTTGATTTCCTAATTTGTCGCTTTCCTAGGAGATCATGAACACGTACATTTAGTGTGTTAAATAAACGTATTATGGAGATTATTAATTTACACATAGCACAATATTTTGTTCAAGAACATCTACCTACAATTAGTTGTTTCCTAACGCAACTCTTCCTATCTCAGGTTTGACACACATATGCAAAATCAGCGTCTCCCTACCACCAGCACCTGCCAGCCAAAGCACAACTTCTTAATTACTTTTGGACTCCTATTCTCCCTGTAGATAAAATATGCCATTATTTACATCTGTATATACATGGTACCAGTGGCGAAGCTACATGTATTGTAGCGGATGCGGATGCACCCACGAAATTTTGAATATCAGTGGAGAAAGTGTTAAATTTTCATCATGGTTATGACTCAAACCTATGCATCTATAAGAGAGCCGCACCCCCCTCCAATCTCCTCTAGCTTCGCCACTGCATGGTACATGACTAACTGTTATATTTGAATCACAGTTGTTTGATATATATATATGCAAACTTTGCCACTACACCTAGTTCTGTTCTCATGGCGTCTTCTGTTGCTCGCGCTTTGCGTGGGGTTACCTGCTAGTTCATTCAAGTGGTGACGTTGACGCAACACGATTTGTTTGCTTGCTCGAGTCCCAGGCCCCACCTGTCAACATGCTTGGACCATGGAGCCTTTGGGGAAAAAGCAAGCGGAAGCAGGTGGCGCTGAGTCATCAGAACAATAATTGGCAACCCGTTCTTGTTCACTCTCTTCATTTCATTCCTCTCCTCTCCTTCCACACGCTGCAGCCGCCCCCACCCCTGACCAAACCAAATCCCTCGCGCTGGCCGCCCGGCATGCCGCCGGTCCTGCCGGCCCTGATGGAGGAGCACGTGGAGGAGATCCTCCTCCGCTTCCCACCGCAGCAGCCCACGGCGCTCTTCCGTGCCGTGCTCGTCTGCAAGCACTAGCGCCGCCTCATCTGCAGCGCCTCCTTCCGGCACAGGTACCGTGAGTTCCACCGCACGCCCCGCATGCTAGGGTTCCTCTCCAACGGCTTGGCGGACCCCGACGGCAGCGCCAACGTGTGTCGCTTCGTCGCCATGACCGCCTTCTGTAGCTGGCCGGCGCGTGCCAAAACCCATGGCTTGCACGCGCTTGACGCCCGCCACGGCCGCATCCTTGTCCAGCACATCGATGAGGACAATCGCTGCGGTCGCGACTTCTTCCGAAGCATTGGCGTGGGAGACCCCCATCGTGGCTGCTTTCTCTTCCCACACATCGGGGAGCCCGTTGGGGAGCCTGAGGAGGAGGGTGCCAAAGGGTTCGTCGTCTCGGTCCCCATGACGGACGAGCGGTGGGAAGTGCCTGTCCCATCGTAGGGGTTGCCCACTCTAGGTGCAGCAGTTCTATGCTCCGACACCACCAGAGCTTGTGATCACCTTGATTACCGCCGCGAACCCTTCCTCGTGGTTTTTGTGGCCAATCATGTTCCTAGCGGTAGGAGCCTCATCTACACCTACTCATCTGCAACAGCTACATGGAACGACCCGATCTCCACTCACCGCGCAATTGACTCAGCAAGGTTGATGCCCAGCACGTATGTGGGGAATGCACTCTACTTTGGGTTTGGGAGGCTAAACTCAATCCTCAAGTATGATATGCAATTGGGACAAATCTCTTGGATTCAACTACCAAGTACATGTACCTATAGCCATCCAAATCTACTGTTCACAACCACGGAGGCTGGTGTACTGGGGTTGGCCACAATACGTCGCTTCAAGCTCCACATTTGGTCCAGGAAGGATGCTCCTGAAGTAGAAGGGGCTGGATGGACACACACCAGATTGCTTGACCTCCAGAGACTGCTCCCTGTGGAAGCCCGTTGGGCATTACGGGAACCTCATGTGGTTGGCTTTGTGGATGACTTTGGTGCCATTTTGTTCTGGGCAAACGATGTCATCTACATACTTCGATTGAAGGCCTGTAAGGGGATGAAGTTTTGCAGCGGTAGAAATATCTACACTCTTTTTCCGTACATGAGCTTTTGCACTCCAGGTACATCTTAGCTTAGTTTTTTTTGTTCTACAATACTTAATTAGAAAGAGCAGTTAGAGATAGTAACATGCAATTGGCCTGGTATGCTCAAGAATAACGAATTGACGGAAGAGGAATATCACAATTTGTTATCAAACTGGTTTTATCCTACCTAAATCATTTTATATTGAATCGCCTATGGAACATGTCTATCTTTGATCCTATTCATCCATTAGCTCCATCTGTCAATCTGACATCAAAATCCAAATGGTTGGTGATATCAGTGATAAATTGAGGAACATAATTATCTTGAAAACTTGACTGCTCAGTCCATTATCTTCTACTGAGTTGGTGCTAGTGTTGTTGTTAACTTCTATTTGATTTGGAGAAGCAATTATTCATCAAGGGGAAAGTTCATATATTCTTTAATCATCTAAAATTGTTCTCAAGATCTATTAATTTCTTCAGCTTTGGGAGCAGCTTGTACAGGCGAGGGATCAAGTACCGGTGGCTCAAGTGCATGAAAAACTGGAGGTTCTCATGTTAGAGCTCGAGCAAGGGAAAACTGGGTAGTAGTATGGTCAATAGCATATATAACATCTATGGTGGAACAACACCTTTTGCATCCATTTGATTGTTAGGCTTATGTCTCAAACTTTTTTGCTCGATCGGTCTCTACAAGATCCCAAAGATCTATCGGGCTTGTATGTAAGATATTTACCCCTGCATTGCCCTACTTGGTCTGTGACTATATGTGGTCCTGGATTCCTGTTTGTGATGAAAACCTTAAATGTGCAAATTGTTCCTTCCTCTTCTAAAAATGTGTAGACCCTGAGCATGCTGCAATTTCTCTCCATGCTGTTCCTACATAATTTTGGTGTGTCAACATATTTTGGCTTGTAATTGGTTGGATAACCAGGAACTTGTTAATTTACCGTTGGGTGTACTTGCTATATTGGCCAACCTGGTGAACATCCTAATTCAGAAAAAATATTTGTTGAATGCTGTAACCACAATTCTGTTAGGCCAGGGCAGAGACCACTTGTCACAATTTAGCTTGTGCACACGTAAAACTCAAGGGGAAAAAAGGAACTGATATCATCAAAGAATAACGAAGCGCACCAGTTTTCACTCCCGTGCATTTGATCTTCATGACATCTGGAGCTGTGTAACTTATTTTGCTGGGCTTATTGACGAATCAAATTATCCATTCTGACTTCTGACCCTCTTTCGTTTGCGTGGGTGTATGACATATGTGCCACAAAGCATTGTTAAATCTCAGGTTGCAAAATTGATTGGTTGAATGAACAGGTTCTAAGTTCATGTGCTCTCATCTTTACTAGATACTCTATCGTGTCATTTGCTCTGAGATAGCATGAAACCAACATCTCTGGTTGACATTAAATTTGCCATGCTGTATGTTCTGTTTTTATACTGTAAGCTATATGTAACGATACCAATTATTGCTGAAAATATCGCAAAGTATAAGACAAATTTTCCTTGAAAGGTCAGTAGTGCTGCATTCTTCTATTTTCCTTACAAGCTGTGTAGCGACAATTTTTTTTTTTTTTTGCAAGGAGTAACAACAATTATGTATAGCTTGATAGCTCTCTTCAAATGATTGGTCAGTTTAGTGTCTTTGTGTCTGCACCAGTAGCTTTTCTTACATTAATTAATAATATATGAAAAATGTAAAAAGTTATGTGCATATATTTTCCAGCTGGAATAGTCCATTTGTACAGTTTTCCAAGATTTTGCCTCATCTTTTAGTTTCATTTCAGATACCCAACTTTTTTTTTTTTTGAAACTCTGATTGGATTGTGTACCAGTCTTAGTAAATATTGCTAAATTTGTTGTTAACAGATCTTTCATCTCCAAGTTTCTAGCAATGGTTAATTTTGCTAGCTTGCTATTCTGTTAACAGATCCATCATGGGGATTATGTTTTTTTCCTTTGTTATAGTTGTTTATATTACTGAATTAGTATCCTGTAAGGTTATTGTTGTCTAGGACATGGTGGGTCTTTGTCTTAGTCACTGAGAATGTCCTTAAATAAATTCTGTTCATTATTAGATTTTCCCTGGTTCATGTGTCTTGCAGGTATCAAATGTTGCAGGAGGTACACTATAGGATGTCGGAGTTGCTAAATTTTGGACTGCAATATCTGCAGTCCCTTGATGTTTCTCGCTGTATAAAGCTTGGTGACATAGGTTTGAAGGCAGTTGCACTAAGGTGCAAAAAACTGAGTTAGTTGCATAATATGAGTTGCAGATTAATACAGATAATTTATTGATGGGCTTTGCTACGGTACCCCAAATGACTATGAGCCGTTCATCGATTTTGATCGGACGGTCACAATGAACTATTACCTCTTAGAAGGTAATAGATGAAATGTATATTTATTAATTTTTTTATGAATAAGGAAAGTTTTAGATATAAAAATTTTAGATTTGATTGATCCACACGTGTGCATGCATCTTAGGTGGAATTGGAAACGTGTGCATGATTTTAATCGTTTGATGCAAATTTTTTTGCGTGACGAATTAAGGTTTGTGCATGTAACGTAATTTCATTTATAACTTGAGAATTTGTTAAAAAATATGTTTGTAACTTTAGATTTAATAAAAGTTTCTATGTTATATATTATTTTTAGTGTCATTGTTTAATTGTTGCAAGCTGCAATACTGATAAAAATTATATTAACCTAAGATATTTCGCTGAAAAAATCACATATATTATATGTGTATATGAATTGAATATTTTAAATTTAAATTTATGTTTGGATATCAACTTGATTTTGAAGATAACAAATATCCACTTACTTCATCTATTTAGAATAAGTAATTGTGCATGTTCAAATTCAATACAAATCAAAATACCGTAGTGCATGGAGAAGGAAAGGAATAACTAAATGCCATGATAAGGGGAACCTCCTGTCAGATGCGGAGGGTCAGCGTCCCATGCGGCCCTCCCGTGGTTAGGGGAGTACACTTGTGTTTTTTCGAATTTTTTATTCCATCAAGTAATTAACAAAATACAAAAATCAACGGCTCAGATTGATTTGAAATATTCCCTCCTTAGAGGTAAAGTTTGTACCTTAGCATTGTCCTTTATTGATTGTTTTATCAAAGAACTGTCTATAATTAGTTCAACTTGGTGGTGCAGTATGTAACAGCATAACATATCATGAGTTAGATGCTGATGGGTACCTTAGTTATTGATCGGTGGTGGGTGCCAGTATAGTTCATTGTTTGCCTCACGTCTCGCGAGTTTAGTTAGCTGATCGGTGCTAGGTGCCAGTATAGTTCATTGTTTGCCTCACGTCTCGCGAGTTTAGTTAGCTGCTTGACTTTTGTTGCATTCGTTTTGAGACATACAAAAAGGTTTGGGAGTGCAAACCTGGTAGTCTGAAGGAATACAAAAAGTTTGGGGCAGAAATATATGTCCTGACAAAGGATGAAGGTGGCCAGAGCACTTGCATATACTTGATGTAATCCTTACTGTTGAAGGCCCAATGATGTTATGGTCTGTGTTTTGATGTTGTAGAGTTCTGAGCTAACTGAAGTCAAGTGTCTCCAAGTTTTATTATCCCTTAAGCATTCATTTTTCTGTATGAGAATAATCATGTTTCAATTTTATGAGTTCCTGGATCGATAAGGCGAGTTGAGAGTTGGGCTTGTTTGCTTCGGGTGAAACTGCTGAGAGCAGATTTCTTGCATTCCTTGACTCCAAAGTTTGCATGTCTGTAAGTTCTATCCTGAATTCAATTTGAGGTGTTTCTGTCTGTCTTCTTTCAGCAATTCAGTTAGGCATTCAAGATTTTGTTTCCCCAAATGTACGTCAGAAAAGAGAGGTCTTGTGAAAGTGCTTACAGATCTGCAAGCCCAGTATTTGGTTTGCTTTATGTCATATCAGTTTGTTGTTCGTTTCTTGGAATTTCTGACCGCATTGCAGTTTGGTTGGATTAAGATTAAATCAAGTCAACTTACAAAATATATCTAATTCGAGGATGGAGCCCGTCATCTCCCACCCGTCCCCGCACCCCCTTGCGGGCGACGCGCCGCAGCCACCCAAATCCACCAAGATCCAGCCAAATCCCCGTCACCACCTCACAGATCTGGCATCTCCACACTCCACGCTACAAGTTGGTGGGTCGCTCTACAGCTCACCATGCCCAGAAGAGGAGATCCAGAAGGAGGGAGATTTGAAGCACGGGGCACGGTCGACGGCAGAAGATGAAATCCAGAAGGCCGGCGGGTCGATGGGGGCTCTCCCCGTCGATCTGACAATGCAAGAGGCTACCGAGGAGACGCGGCTAGCAGGCTTGGCGTTGGAGATCTACAACCTGATCCAGAGTACTCCCTCCGTCCCTAAATAAGTGTCGCTTCGCGTTCCGAGAAACAAATGCCGGTAATTTTTATAAATAACGAGTATCATCAATTATTATCATAATTAATATCATTGGAAAGATCTTTGAATCTAGTTTTTTAATAAATTTATTTAAAGATACAAATATTACATATATTTTTTATAAATCGAGTCAAACTTATAACACGCATCCTACGGTACCACTTAAAAAGGGACGAAGAGAGTAGGCCTGAGCAAAAGTCAGTGCCGCACCAGGAAGCAATCAAGGAAGGAGTAGCAGATTCAGACCGGTCAGAGGTACCTGACGAAGGAGAGATCAATGCTCAGCGTCTACCTACGAGGGATGGAGCATCCAAGACTGTCACCCAAAGAGGAAACACTCAAAGCGTCCAACCGGATCTGACGGCTTCTTCAGAGATTGAAAAAGGGGGTCGGCCTTCAAGCTCTAAGGCAGCTCCTCTTGCCAGAATCCCGAGGGAGGAGAAGGAGAAATGGGTGCTAGTGCATTCAAATCAATCCCTCCCTCACACGACATGGCCACCCAAAAGCAAGGTCAAGTCACCATCGCTGCATCAGAAGGGTAGTGACCAGAGGGAGAACGCGAATTCAGGGGAGCCTTCATGGCTTCGTGGAGAAAACCTGGGTCCGTGGACAGAGAGTCAAAGGGCCGTATTGGTGGCGTCTACAGAAGCAAGATTCAAGCTCGCCGGTCGGCGTGCGGCAGCACACAGGGCGCAATTCTGGAACAGAGAAATTCAAAATACTGGCATATGGCAAGTGCTTCAATTGCTTGGCGTCAGATCACCACGTGAAGGATTGCCACTCACCCACAGTTTGCTGGCACTGCAACAAGAGTGGCCACCGTGCCATTACATGCCTCAGCAAGACTCCGGCGGCCTACATAAAGCAATAGGAGAAGAGGGAGAGAAGCCACCAGCCAAGCCATCACTCAGCTTCACCGAAGAACCACACCCAGCCACCCTCCTCTTCCAGCTCTGAGGGCCGCTCCTATCTGGAGGTGGTCCGCGGCACCCCCACTACGGCGTCCATGGAGGCCTACCCCGGTGACCCCCGCGCCCGACCGGCGGCTGAGTCGGTGTTCGTCTCCGCCACCGGGGAGATCCAGAGGAGGAGAGAGGCGCTGCTCGGCAAGGCGGCGGTCTGCTGGGTTGAAGGAAACAGACATGCGACAAGGCCAAGCCAGGTTGGGGAGGCGCTCCGGTCCAAGCTTGGCATGGACTGGATCGACTTCCAGGTTGTCAAGCATTTCCCGGAGTAATACCTGTGATCTTCAGAGATGAGCGCCTTCGCCAACGTGCAACCCGTGAGCAGAGACTTGAGGATAAGGGCAGGATCTTCCACTTCTCCGCCTGGAACGAGTCAAGAGGTGCTGCCGATGGTCATCTGGAGTTCAGAGTCTACGTCAGGCTGGAGGGGATCCCGCTGCATGCTTAGGGTGAGGATGTGGCCGCCTTGATCCTAGCCCGATCCTGCTCCGTCCACTTCGTCGAGGAAAACTCTCATCGCCGGGAGCGGACCAGAACCTATGACCTATGGGCATGGTGCTCTGATCCCTGCAAGATACCAAGGAAGGTCTGGCTCACCATCACCGACCCCGACGCCGAGCAGCCTGCATGGAGGCCAAGGTGGACCGCCAAACCGCAAGCGCCGGAGGGAGTTCGAATGGAGCTACGGCACCCCGACACGATCGGCGAGATCTGTGGCATGATGACAAAGACGAAGACCGCGACGGGCATTGTCACACTCCACTTTTAAGGACAAAAGTAGAATGCATAAATAGCCTTATATGTGCCCCAGGAACAGTCGCACATATAGGATGACAAATTACAAAGAGTATCATCACCCTGTTTATTACATAGCGAACCAATATTCATTACAGAGTATTGCGCATAAATAATAAATAACTAAGATATCTTTATTGCGGAAGCTCCACACAGGGACAAGTCAACTGGTGAACATCAAGCCTAGTACTCATCGCGATAGCTCTCATTCCAACCTTCATCTGTTACCCATCCGGGATTTTCCAAAATTGAAAGTAAAGCAAGCGTAAGTACACAACCGTACTCAACAAGCATAACATGGGTTAATGAGGCTCAACTAAGCTGACACTGTTTGACTGCATTTAGCTTTTATAACTTAATCATATTACATCATAGCATCAAGGTAGTGATAATTCCCATATTCTCATGATCAAATAACATTAACCAGTGTGTAGCAAAAACGACATTAAGATGCACACATTAACAATTTGAGAACCATTATCTTTTGTAAATGTGTCAAGGCCGCCCTAACCGAAGGGCACGGACAATATATTGATTTAAACTCTGATCAGAGGTGTACACTTTCACTGTGAGTCATGTTTTGTAACTGAGTGGACTTATAACTTCCAAACCACCACAAAACATATAAAGCCTCCTATAGGTTCTCCCAACCAATCAGAGATGCGAAAATACCGTTGTGTTAGGAACTCCCCTTCCAATATGGCACACACCTACCTGGCTATACTCATAAGGACAGAGGCAGTCCTAAACCTCAACTTCCAGACCACCAACCAGCTAGAAAAGGGCCTACAAGGGACTAGAGCCAGAGCCATATAGCCCTCACAGCTGTACGGATTCTCTATGATAAATCACTTACAGACAAAAGTCCATGTTCGTTAAAAGTCATCCTTTTCGTTGATAGCATAACACACATCACGTTATAAGATCATGACCATTAGAGTACTAGCATCATAACTACCCAATGCAACCCAAAAGGTCCAAGGAATCAGGATATCAAAACTAGTTATAAACTCTAGGTCATCAAAGACACATGCATATGAATTATTATTTATAGTGAATAGGTAACAAGGATGATCCATGCTATACTTGCCTTGATTCTCAAAGTCCTGCTGATCCTGCTGATCCTCAAAATAGCCTTGCTCAGCAAAAACCTCACCGTCTGAACTCGACATTAACATTCAACACCAGACAATCCAATCGAGCATACATACACGGAGCAAACAAAGAACTATTAGAGGAATAGTACATCAATATCATCAAAACAGAATAAAATATTTATAAAACTATTCTACTCGCTTCTACGATCACACAGACGTCAAGTTCACCGAAATCGGACTTATAACGGCGAAGATATGAATTTTCAAACATTTCCTGTAGATAAATAAATATCTTAAATATAGACTAAAAATATAAAGTTTCCAAAATACTTCAAAAGTAGTACCACTGCGTAGATTATAAAATTATGAATCTAACAAAATTTGAACGGACCAAATCGGAGTTAAAACGTGAAAGTTATAAGCTTTTAAAAATAATGGCAAAACTGTAAATAACTGCTGGGTGGCAGATTCGTAATTACCATCATCTTCCACCTCTGGCTGTTGAAGATCGTGGCCATGGCAGCCATGGTGCCGCTGCACCAGCGCCGGAGGCAAGGGGCCTCGGCCCTGGCCTACTGGACGGCCGGTGGCGTGCGGCTACGGCCTGCTACGGCCTGCGGCGACCTGTTACGGCCGGCTGCGGCCGACTACGGCCCGCTACGGCCGGTAGCGGCGGCCAGATGCGGCCGGTTGCAGCCAAATGCGGTCGGTGGCGGCCAGATGCGGCCGGTGGCGGCCAGAAGCGGCGCGCGGGAGATGGAGGACCACGGCTCTCGGCCGGGACTTGGCCGGCCGGCAGCGGCCGACTGTGGCCGGCGGCGGCTGGCTGTGGCCGGCGGCGGCTGGCTGCGTGCGGCTGGGGTTGGCTAAGGGGCGCGGCTGGCCTCTTTATAGCCGGCGGGGAACCGGTTGGGCTAAAGCCGCTGGGCTTGGCCCGTTGGGCTGGCTGCGGCTAACTATAGCCGCTGGTGGCCGGGCTGGGCTGGCTATGGCCAGCCAGGTCTGGCCATAACCGGCTGGAGGTGGCCGGGCTTGGCTAGGGACGGCCAGAGAGGGCCCGAGGTGGCCGGGGGAGGCTATGACTCTTTGTGGCCGCTGTGGCCAAGCTAGTGCTGGCTCTGGCTGGCCAAAGTTGACCGTGGCCGGCTGGGAGTGGCCACGTGTGGCTGTAGCTGGCCGTGGTTGGCCAGATGAGGTTGTGTGAGGCTAGGTGTGGATCAAGCTAGGTAGGGGCTGGTCAAATCAAGCTAGGATGCCTTGAGGACGGCAAAGGGTTGCTAGACCGGACTGCTGCTGGCCTTACTATACTGCTGACGGCCAAGTTTGGCCACTGGTGGCCGGCTGCGGCTACAGCTAGCCTGGCCAGGGTGGCCATGGCCGGCTAGGGCTGGCCAGTTAAGGCTAGGATAGGCCAGAGCAAGCTAGGTTGGGCCAGGATAGGTTAGGGTAAGCCAGGGATGTCTAGAGACTGAACTAGGCCTACTAGAGCTAGGTAGAGGATGGTGTCTAACTAGAGCGATGGTCAACACTATAGAGGGAAAGGAAAGGCTCTTTCTCTCTCTCTCTATCTATGCAAGAGAAAGGGTTTTCTGAAAACGTTTTCTAAAACCTTCTTGAGGCAAACTTGGATTTTCAAAGCTTTATTTTCAAACACGAAAAGAACCTAGCTGTGTCTTGTTCAGGTTTTAGAAATTCTTTTTCAAACACCAGCAAAATAAAACAAGGCACCAAGCACAAACCCATCTTTATTATCTTCGTAAAAGTTTTAAAGCCACACTTTTTATCATTTTATAATGATAACAAAAGAATAAAGTCTTGGCTAATTTTAAAGAAATTAGTAAATCCTTTAGTTTATTTAGTGTTTTTGGTTCACATCCCAAAATTGAAATTTTGGGGTGTGACAGGCATCACAGGAGGCGTAGGAGCGCCTCAGTTTGGGGACGTGCAGTGAGGTGCAGGTACGGCGTCGATGACTGCTTCAGCTCCAACCTGCGCAGCTACAGGGGTGGTGCAGGCGGCCCGTACCGCTCAAGGGGCATGCTGTGGCTGCCCAGGTCCAGCGCCAGGATCACCCCCTCGTCGTCAACAGCTGCACCACGTAAGCACAACAAAAGAGTTTCATTTACAGACCCAATTGCCACTGTTTTTGGCGAAAATGTGCCTATAGTTGCAGAATGTGAGAATCGAAATATCTCTTACTCACCCCTGACCCTATGCTTGATGAACATATGCTTTTTGGTCATGAAGGGGAAAAGAAGATGGAGATGGTTGCTGGTACAGTTGGCCTCCGGACCGGTGGGGTGAAACTGCAGGCTACGGTGGCCACCATCGACAACTACAAGATGAACACCACCGACGTGAAGGACCTGCTGAGGGACGTGCTCGCAAAGCTTGAGGTATTGCCTGCATTCCCTAAAAGCGTAAATGTAGACTCATTTACAGCAGCACCCTCCTTACCTCAACTGTGTAGTGGAACTGATAATATGAGTAACAATCAGAATGAGGATACACACCCCAATGAGCACACGATTGCACACAGCGATGACAATGTTTTGCCTGAACCTATAACACAGCCTAGTGCTATTGCATTGCTTAGTCAGGATAATGCTACCACTGACAACACAACTGCGAACTCTCAGTCCGAATCAGAAAATCATGCAACTAGAATGCTGAGTACAGTGCCCCAATTTTTAATTCAGAGTAGTCAGGACGAGGTTGGTGCCTCTGCGATAGTCAATGACAATGATGAATTTGTACTAGTTGAGCAAGCTGAAAGATCCGAGGGGGGTGCCACGGCCCTCAACACTAACATGACTGTCACGATTGTGCACAGCGATGACAATGTTTTGCATGACCCAATAACACAGCCTAGTACTATGGATTTGCTTAGTCAGGATCATGATACCACTGACAACACAACTGTGAACTCTCAGTCTGAGTTAGAAAATCATGCAACTAGAATACTGAGTACAGTGCCCCCTATTTTGATTCAGAGTAGTCAGGACGAGTTTGGTGCCTGATGAATCTGTACTAGCTGAGCAAGCTGAAATAACTGAGGGGGGTGCCACGGCCATTAACACAAACGTGACTGTCAATAGTCAGGGGCCAGTAGAACAACAGACATCCCTAGTCACTCAGGACATAGATCCACCTATGGATGAATTCTTACTGACGATCACACAAAGCGTTGAACCACCTCTCTTGGCTAACCCCAACGAGGTCAATTCACAACAAAATGAGGAGGAAACGCTGTTGTCTGAAACCAGTCAGCGGCGAAGTGTGAGAATAGCGGATAAGGCCAAGTCCAGGGTCGGCAAAGATAAGCTACAGATAGCGCAAGACCTCCTAGCTCGGAAACTAGGCGAACTAAACCCAGAAACTGAATCTGAGACTAACGCTGATACTTTTACTCAGCACCTGGAGAATCCTCTACACAAGCCGGCAATGGAGGCCATCCAAGAGCTGCTGGAACATGGTGCCAACCTGAAGAAGAAGACCGGCAGGGCTAAGGCCTCTGCCAATAGGATGGAGAAGGCCTGAGATCGTTGACTGCGGGCTCAGTAGGGCTGGGTGTCCAATGACAGCGCTACCCGCAGCTATTGTGGCCAAGTCGATGGACTGGCACAAAAGTTTCAACAATAGTGGTTTCTGCACCAAAACTTTTAAGGCCAACCCATGTATCGCTTCATATTAGGACTTTTAAGGCCGGCGGGCCACAACGGATTCTGGGATAGTGGTTTCTGCACCAAAACTTTTTCCGCCTGCTGGCAATGTTGCCTTCGGTCAGTTACATGGATTGTTTGGGATCTGCTGGCGGTGTGGCCCTCGAACCTTGTAAGGCTGAAACGATGTGATTTCGATTATCCCTTTGGTAGCTCGTTTGGGTTATAAATGTCGCAAAAAAAATTGTTCAATCATGTCTTGGAATGGGGTGCTCAGTTGGGCCAACCGAGATGGAGAAGGGACGGGCTTCCTGCTTGTGCGGGCCAAGGGAATGCTGGTACTGCTCGTTCGCCTTGGGCCGGTGGGGAGCAATAGGTGAGCGGGCCTTGGTCACGGTTGAGCAAGATTGGGAATGAAAGGTAGTTTAGTTAGAGAATTAGAGAGGGAATTAAATGGATTTGAAAGGATTTCAAATGGAGGATTGCGGGGAAAAAGGAAAAGTGGATCTTTTTTCCTTTTGCCAACTTGATTTAGTGGAACTTAAGAGAGCTTAGCAAAAGAGTTGACAGGATTATCCAAGGAGGATTGAAAGAAATTGCTATAGAGTTGTGCACTCCAACACAAACCCTAAACCGACTAAGAAAATCTGGCAAACTCCTACAAGAAACTCTACATGAGTGCAACAATTTATTTATAAATTGTTCTTAGTCGACTTAGGTTTGATCTAGCACTACATGTCTCACACATTGCAGATTTTTTAAAAAAAAATCGTATTTTTGGCTTCTCTAAAAATCTGGGTTGTTATGGTATCCACCGACGAAGAAGCAACTGGCATAGGAGTGGTGTTCACCTGACATGCTGGCACTGAAGAATCTACCGGCAAATGGGGGCAGCTCCATGCGGTACTCGGGATCGGAGATAGGGCGGTTCCAGGAGCGACAGACACACTTGCAGGTGTAGAAGGTGCATGGGGCTGAGATGGCTGAGGATGAGGACCAAGACATGGGTTGTGAGGATGTCCCATTGGTTACTCTTGTTGGGGGACTCCTCCTCCATGGAAGCAGTGTGTGGCCTAAATCAAAGACAAGCAGAGACAAGGAGCGCCTGCGGGGATGTGCCCGCGAGCTCGTTAATCAGACGCAAGCTTTTTTCATACTGAGATAAGTGAAGAAAGGAAAACAAATCCAAGAAATATGGTTCAAGGAAGTGCGAAAGTGTTACCCTAGTCTTTGGATATTGTGGTGGTGAACTCGAGTGCACACGCCGATGACTGGTCCACAGGTAGATCTGTGCGGGCGTGCCGGTGAGGGTACTGGCGCGGAGCACTATCTTGTCATCGTGAGTGACGCTTGCTCACTAATGAGTAGGTGTGGTGGCGCCGTTTAGCACTTGAGTGCGGAGAGCAGGAGCAGCGTGCTTGATCACATTACCTTCGGCATCATACACCTCGTCCTCTTTCAAGTGTCCATCGGTGCTGCTGCCGTTCACATCTTCGTCGTGTGCTCGATGGGTTTCCAACATAGCTACCCTGTTGGTTAGCGTCGATACCCAGCTGTCCAATCTCCCAATGATGTTACCAAGGTCGAGTTAAATGAGCGCGTCAGTGACAGCATTGGTGACCACCTCCTCCATCTCCTTCTAAGCATTTTCTACAAAAGATTTTAGTTGCTCTGGTTGATGCACTCCTTGAATTCTTTGGGTGTTTATCTCCATCGTCACGTGCCATTGTATTTTTTTTTAATCTGTCACGTGCCATTGTAGACACAAACACAACAATAAAAAGTGAAGGTTATCCCTAATAATCCTACTACGCAGGTGGGGTGGTGCCTCTCAAGATCTCAGCAAAAGGAAACATGTTTTCAAGCTCTTACAAGCTTCTTACCAGCAAGGCAAAGGATACCTGGAAGGTGTAGTACGTGATTGCAAGGGTGAAAACTTGTGTTTTCCAGAAGTAGTATGTGGAGTTAGGAAGGCTTAAATATGGTAGCAATGAATAGCAATAATTTAATTCAAAATTGCAAGATTGAAAAAGTTGTTCCAAGCTAGTCAATGTTGTCGGCCTAAACTTGTCTTGACCGAGTTCAAGCAAACAATAGACACAACTTAGCTCAAGAACTCAAAAGAATGCAAGCACTTCTGAATTTTTTTCCTTTTTTTTCCTCTGGTTTTGGTGCGGCTTTTTTGCACCTTTTGCTTTTTTCTTTGTTTGTTTTCTTTTTCAATCAGAAAGTGCCGCAAATGTATAGATTCTGATATTTCATTGATTCGGATTCGCAAGTATGACGAGATTAGAAACCATATAAAAATATGATATATTAAAAATGAAAAATAAGATCTCTTACCCTTGTCTCTACTAGCATCATGTCCGTGCCTTGCTACAGGATAGATAAACTTTTGTAATAAAAAACATGAATCGCATAAAAAGATAACAATTTTGTAAAATTGAATATCGACATTAAATTGATATTTGTTTCAAAAGGTAAAGTTTGTGAAATTAACACAGTCACGAAGAGTGGAGCGTCACGGCTCAACTCTAGTGTTTAGACCTTACTGTGATGATGCTAAGATAATGTTTTATATCAATGAGAAGAAACCTTTGATATCTATTTTTATCATACACCTATAAATCCACAAATGAGTTTCACCGCATCTTCATACCATCGTGTACATGTTTGAGTATATATTAAATATTAGTGCCTACCACATGGATATAATACCACGTGTCTTGAAATCTCCCACAAACCTTAAAAAAGCCGGTGTGTTGGCGAGATCATCCTGAGGTTTCGTGGGCGTGGGTGTAGGGCAGCGGCTGCAGTTCATGAATTTGTACATGTTAACTACAATAGCTCATTATAAAGTTGAGCTCAACCTGAACAAGTATGTAACTAGAGCTAAGACGTGAAACTCATCTAGCCCTTTTCTGAACTATTACTACAATATGATGATGAATTTTAGGTTAGAGAGATATCATGTAGTTTTTTACAAGTTATAAAAAGAAAAGATTCCAACAAGAATGAATCATACAGAGTCTAGTATTCATAGCACCTTTATAGGAAATAATTTGCTAGCTAGAAAGGATAATTCCAACAAGAAAGGCATCGACATCCAAGGCAGTTGTAGCGGCGGTGGGCAAGCCCAACCTAGCGGCTGCAGTGGCTGGCACTACCCCATGGGGGTGGCAGCACAGGCCATACCTATGGTTTTGAGAACCCTGAATAAAATGTGTGATGCGGCTCTAGAGATTGAAGAAGTAACTAAGACTATTTCACAGCATATCTATCAAGAACACACACCCCTTTGGGTTTGAGGTGCAACTTCTAATCTTTGTTTGATATTATGCTTTTCATGGCCAGAATCATATACCTCCTATCTCTAATGATATTTCTAAAAGATCCATGATGAAGCTAGATCAATAAAAGAGAAAAATCTCCTCTCCATTTCATGATTATAATGCAAATTTTTAGATTACTTAATCGACTAATCTGCTATTCAAGATACAACAATACATCTTACATTGGGTTAATACTCAAAATAACAAACCAGTGATTACATGTCTAGTCTTGTATTATATTTTCTATTCAAAGATTAACTATTGCTACTACTTAGTGTTTTATTGTAAATTTAGAGGCCTTGTAATTTTGAGGCCCTAAACCGTCGCACCACTTGTTCCCACCAATATACGGAGAACCCGACGACAATACATCGGACCACGTACCTGAAGGAGCGATGTCTGCGGTGGCATCAATCTTGAAACGGATGGCGAGCGATGGAGGACGAGGGACGTCGATTAGTTGGTCTACCTAGGCGAGGATGATGACTCCGGTGCACGGATGGGCGAACAGCAGGGACGAAGGTGCAACGATAGAGTGTTAACGCATGTGGAGATTGTGATAAAAAAATTGAGAAGGTTTTGATCAAGTTCTGACATACGATGGCTAAAACCCAGACTTCTCTACATGTGATCACTTGTGAAACTACAATAGAGATATCCAAGATTTGTAACCTATGTTATAACCGCCACGTCGGATGAACAAATGACTAAATGCCCAAAAATAAACTTTGTAGATTTTAAGAAGTTATGAAATATTCTTATTGAAAACTTTCTCATTTGAGTCCATCTTGCCATGCTAAACTACGTGTGAATTTGAAAATTTTAAAATATGATTTTTTAAATGCCCTCAGATGGAAATACATCAAAATAAAGTTTGTAGATCTTGAGAAGTTATCAATCTTTGTAGTTCAAAACTTTTTTTATTTGAATTCATCTTGCATTGCTAAACCTAGGTTTTAATTTCTTAAATCTAGAATTTTAATTTCATAAACGACCTCGGACGGTAAAACTTCCTAAATGAAAAGCGTAGATCTCGAAAAGTTATGGAATATTACAGTTGACCACTTTTTGATTTGAATTAGTTTAAAGCCACAAACAAGCAAATTACTCTCACTTTAATATAATATATGGGGAACCATAACTAGTTATAGACAAATGTAATAGTGTAGTGAAGTGGTTAACGCAGATCGCGTGAGGGAGAGGTTATCAGTTCGAATCCCGCCGCCACTTAGCCGCATTTTTGCACAAAAAATGATGTGACTTGCCTGGTGTTTCCCTAACACTCGCAAAGATATGCCAAGTCATCAATCCTCCATGCCCCTCAAATGGTACTCTCCCATTGGTCCTAACACATCACCTCGAATCCCCCTCTCCCTTCCCAAACGGGTAAGGCACATGCCTATCTCTCCCTCCCTCGTGACCCCTCTCTCCCCCGATGGCTCTCTCTTCCTTCCTCCCACACTCTCCCTCCAGTGGGTCGTGGATGCCGGAAGAGGAGCTTGCCCCCACAGACCAGAACAAGAGGACGGTTGTGGAGCTTGCCATGACCAACGCGGCGGAACTTACTCCAGCTGTCAGAAGAGGACGGCACCCACGGCAGCTGGAGGAGGAACGACCGTAGGAGAAGGAGTGCTCGCGCCTAGGCGGTGGGGCACGAACGACGCCAGAGTTCGCCCCCGCGGCCGATGGAGGAGGAGTGCCCACGCCTGGGCGGCGGGGCACGAATGGGGCTGGAGCTCGTCCCCTCGGTAAGAGGAACCCGTGTGCCCGAGCTCACCCCTACGACCGGAGGACCAGCCTGCATGTTGGCGGCATTGTGGCCTTGTGCAGGGGCATGGCGGCACGCTAGATGGCTTTTTTATTTTTCCAAAAAATCTTTACCGAGTGCCAACAGAGGACACTCGACAAAGACGACCGTTACTTTCGTTGGGCCATCATGGCGGCTTTTTTTGCCAAGTGCGTCTTGACACTCGGCAAAGTCTACCAAGTGCCCGACTTCTGGCACTCGGCAAAGAGGCCATTGCCATAAGGGTCTTTGTCGAGACCTCTTTGCCGATTGCACAGCACTCGGTATAGGTTTTGCCGAGTGCAAAACAGCCTTTGTCGAGTGCCCCATGCACTCGGCAAAGAGCCTGCCTGCTATAGTGAATATACAGTTCGACTGTGAAATCTAAAAAGGTTCAACCGCTGTGGTTGCAGTTGCATCAGCTGGATATAGAGACACAATCGAAATTCCAACTTGCATTCCCTGCTGGGGCAAAAACTCCATTTGCATTGCCGCTTGCGTTGCAGTGCACCACACCGGCGGTCTTATGCACCAAGCAGGGCCCCATCGATCCTCCGCTGGGGAAGCGTGGGATGGCCATGCTCAACTGATGGACTATGTACTGTTGACCGCCAGCTGGACGATGATTGATGATCTGAATCTTTGCCTAGCAGATTATTGGAAGATGATTGGTGATATGAATCTTTGACATATGTGTTAGATAAGAGATTCATCGTGATTTTTAAGTGGTGCTCCTTGCCTCGTGTCCCTTTTGTTTGGACCAGATGTTTATGTTTCTTGTCACCAAAGGTAACGTTGGAGATAGTACGTCAAGTGTAATAGCCCGCATTCAAAATCTGCTTATCTGACGCACCTCGGTACACGTAAGATGCCTAAATACTCATAGCACTCTTACAGTTTCGGCCTTGCTTCTTGTAAAAGGATTAACTGGAGACGATACATTTGGAATGCTAGATAATATAAGTCTGCCCTTACTCTTACAAACATTTGTCTAAAATAGCGAAACCACCAACTACAACCACACATAGTCAAGAGACAACTTTACATCTACGTTCGAGCTAATAATGGGCTGCAGATGTAGTAGATGCCCAGAACCACCCCACCATAGATACATATATGGCAAAGCTTTGCACATGGGATGGACATGGGTATGTGTAGCTCCATTCTTATACTTTTGTTCTGGTATTTTCAAAATAAAATGTTCGCCTAAAGATGCTACGGTTTGGAAAACATATTTATAAGTTAGCTCTAACCTTCACTACTACAGAAATGAACTTACACAGAGTTGCATAATTGGCCTCCGTGGCGGACAGTATTTTTGCCCACCACGATAATTCGGTGGCCGGTCAACACCAAGACGTCCGCTGCGGTAAATCATTTACCACAATGGGCAACCTTATTTTCATACTGCGGTAAATCCGGCATGGTAAATCGATTTACTATGGCGGGCATACTATAATGCCCCACCACAGCGACGATGGCACGCGGCGAGCACAACATTGCGAGCGCAACCATGGAGCTGGTCGTGGAGGCGGCGCACTTTCAACGGCATCAAGGCGTTCGCACGGGAGAGGGGAGATCAAGGCTGGGTGGTGAAGAAATTTTAGTTGCGGAGCTCCGCCGCTGATGGACAACAGATAGGCGTCGAGAGATCACGAAATGAAAGAAAAGAAAATATGGAAGGTGCCGTCAATTTGGGAGTGCATTTGTTTTGCATGCATGCGGCCATTTGGAGGGACGCTGACTCCGCCTAATTTCGCATGCGGCCATTGCCAGGGGTGTGGACATGATTAATTTAGAAATAATTAGTGATAATTTTCTTTCCATGTTTTGGGCACGGCCAAGGGGAATAGGGATGGAGGCGCGAATGGGGTCG
This sequence comes from Bothriochloa decipiens, assembly GCA_023333625.1. Taxonomy (NCBI): domain Eukaryota; kingdom Viridiplantae; phylum Streptophyta; class Magnoliopsida; order Poales; family Poaceae; genus Bothriochloa; species Bothriochloa decipiens. The sequence goes on from CM041636.1 coordinate 18,317,497, forward strand.
CAAAGGGCAGGGAGACGAAAGACCAAAACAAATGTCACACCAAAAAATATAAGTTTTGTTCTTTTTATTTGTGGGAGATGGGAGATATGGCGTGGTTGATAGTGGGAGAGGAATAGGGGTTGCTTGTGCATACGTGATGTGCGGCGTGGTGATCGTGGAGCGCTGACTCTGGAGGACGTTTCTAATTTTGTGGGCTGGCTTGGCAAGCATCGATTTGTTTCCTTTTTTATATATTACTGTGAGCCGGAGGTGGGCCCATTTGTTTCCTATTTTACTCGGAGCTGGAGGAGGGGCCGATTTGTGCCGTGCATTTGGTGGGTGTGCACACGTGAAGGAGGGGTGCATTATTGCCGTGCATTTGTGCCAAGTTTTATTTCCTTTTGGATTTTAATTGATTGACGCAAGGGATGGACATAGGAGTAGGAGGATGCGGGATCCTAGGAGGCAGAGTCATGATCCCATGTTAGAATGTCGCACAGAAAAAATTGTCTATGCTTTGGTCTTTTTATTTGTGAGATTTGTGAGAGAGGGAGATTTAACCCTGTTGGATGACTGTGAGATTAACAAGGTAAACAACACCGTATGTCACAACTCAGAATTAATAACTAGTGGACAAAAACGTTCTGGTGACATAAACAACAGCAAAAATGCTATTTTATTTCTATCCCAAGGTGATGGCCTAGCAAAAAAACGATCGAACCGACTGTATGTGGAGATACTACACCGGCGCTTCTTTCGTATTCGGTAGAGAAAGGGTCCTCAGTGTGATGATTAATCTGTAGTAGTATGGATTGAAAGCTGTGGCAACATTATGTTAAGGCGTCGGCGCTTGCTGTGGAGGAAATACTGGGGAGAGACGGGAGCGCAAGGGCGAGATCGACCGAAGGGTGTTGAGTGTTTTGGTAATCTTTGAATTACTGAAGGGTATAACAAACTCTCTCTTCTTCTTAATGAAATACGCACTAACAGCACCTCTCAAAAAGAGAGATCGATCCCGGCGTGAAGACACCGTGATCAGCTGCTGTTTACCACAATAGGAAGACCGGGAACAGTAGATGAGAGCGACAGGCGCCCAACGGTGAATATAAGTCACAACCCGACTATTAGTCACAATCCCAGGCTAAATGTTTACTTCTCAAACTCTTCTAATTTATACTGACTCTTCCTAATTTTAAGGACTTGCTGCTACCAAACTAATATCAATAATAACGATAATTATCTCCTAGACTCACGGCTGCCGGTGGAGATCGCGTCGCGCGTGGTGACCGCGCCCAGACCGCATTCCACCTCAGCCACTACCATGACGATGATGATAAGTCCTTCCAACATAACACATTATATGAACGACGACAGCGAAGACGCGTCAAGACCAGGGGCCTCCGAAGAGATGCTCTGCGACGTGCTCGAGTTCCTCTCACGCACGTCATTGATCTTCAACAAGTCCAAATGTGTTCCTCCCGAATTGACGTGCCTTGCGAATTTTGGTGGATTTGGGAGAACGGAGAACATTCACAGTTCGTCCCTTCATCTTCCAACAACTAAAGGTACGCAGTGGCAGACTGTCTTTAATTAATTTATATACTTTTGTCAACCACGACGCAATCAGGAAAGCCAGCTAGCTGATCTCGAAAACACTGGAAACGACGTGTGCCGCCTAGCGGAAGGGCTGGAAATAACGTGTGCCACCTGGCGGAAGGATTAGAAATGACATGTGCCGCCTGGCGGAAGTGTTGGAAACGACGCCGGCCGCCTAGCGGAACGGCTGGAAACGACGTCGACTGACTGGCGGAAGGGCTGAAAATGACGTCGGCTGTGAAAAGTTGATCGCGGCTCACGATGGGCCCAAAACCGGTTGGATACGGGTATTGAGAGGCGTAAACGGGCCCAAAGACGTGGGTGAAAATGACCTAGTCGGTCCAACAAAGGGCACGGAGAAAACGATGTCGGCTGACTGGCAGAACGGCTGGAAAGGACGTCGGCCGACTGGCGGGACTGCTGGAAACGATGTCAGTCGCCTGGCGGGACGGCTGGAAACGACGTCGGCGGCCTGGCGGGCTAGAAACGACGTCGGCCGCCTGGCGGAAGGGCTGGAAACGATGTCAGCCGCTTGGCGGAATGACTGGAAACGACGTTGGCCGACTGGCGGAACGGCTAGAAACGACGTCGGCTGACTGGCGGAACAGCTGGAAACAACATTGGCCGCCTGGCAGAATGGCTAGAAACGATGTCGGTCACCTGGCGGAAGGGCTGAAAACGATGTCGGCCGCGTGCCACACTCCGCGGGTAATCCTTGCCTCCTAGCCACCATGGCCGCCTGGCGAAACAGCTAGAAAAGATGTCAGCCGACTTGCGGAAGGGCTGGAAACAACGTCGGCCGTCTGGCGAAAGGGTTGGAAACGACACCGCACGATTGGCGGAAGGGCTGGAAACGACGTCGGCCGACAGGCGGAACGACTGGAAAGGACGTCGGCCGACTGGCGGAACGGCTGGAAACGACGTCGACCGCCTAGCAGAACGGCTGGAAACGACGTCGGCCGCCTGGCAGAAGGGCTTGAAACGACGTGGGCCGCATGGCGGAACAGCTGGAAACAACGTCAGCCGACTGGCGGAAGGGCTAGAAATGATGTCGGTCAGCTGGCGGAGTGGCTGGAAACGACATCGGTCGCCTGGCAGAACGGCCGGAAACGACGTCGGCCGCCTTCCACACTCCGCGGGCGGCTAGAAACGACGTCAGCCGACTGGCGGAACGGCTGGAAATGACGTTGGCCGCCTGGTGGAATGGCTGGAAACAACGTCAGCCGGCTAACAGAACGGCTGGAAACGACGCCAGCCGCCTGGCGGAAGGGCTGGAAACGACGCCACCCGCCTGCCACACTCCGCGGTTATTCCCTGCCTCCTGGCCACCGTGGCCGGCTGTTAACCTACTATGGCCAGCGTTTGCTGGCCGTGTTTGGCTACGGCCGGCCATGGCAGGCCAGAGGGCGGCCACGGGACATAATTGCACCTAAAAGGACTCGGTAGTTCCCCAAACACAAAGACATCTCATTTATTTATTATTAGATATATTGAGTAGGACACTACTCACTAGATCCATCGCAAACACGTAAAGATATGAAATGAACCATGAAAAGCAATTCAGATATTACACTCTCACATTATTCAATTGATGCTTGCCTTTCAATCATAAGTAACAATTGGTTCCTCGCAAACGATTTCAAGATCGCCTTCCTCCTGGTCGTCGTTGTGCACGAGTTGGTATTTGACAATGACACGTTTACCACCTCTGCTTGGAGATGGATCCTCGTTGAGACGTACTACACTTACCTGTAATCCTGGTCGTTCTTCACGGATTATTGGAACTGCTTCGAGAACGGTGTAGCCAAGCAGATTGAGAAAATCCAATGTTTCCACCAGTCCTGTCGGTGCCGGCGCCTCACCAGACATGATCCCGTACTGTCCTTAGATTCTCTCTTTTGAAACTGTTATAATAACAACAAGATTCAATAATTGAGCAAACATTGACATATTCAATAAAACAATAAACATGTTGTTTCCAACAAATACTATCATACTTCCATACTAAGGAGATGTCTTAATCAAATGGAATGCATACCAACCAAGCCGCAGAAGGTTTACTAAACTATTTAAAGGAGTTTTTTTTAAAAGAAAAAACTAGTAAAGAAACACATGACAACCTGCTAAAGATGAAAAATGTAGTAACCTATGGCGATGATATACACTCTAGGTATGGGAACGTATGCTATGCAAACCAGCCTCCTGTACAAATTATGGAAACTCTAACCAAGACCATCAAAATCTAATCCGATGGCTAGAGGTGGAGGGGTTTAAGTGCTAAAATAACCCACCTTTAGGAATGAAATGAGTGGAGGGGTTTAAGTGCTAAAATAACCAACCCACCTCTAGCCATCAGATTAGATTTCGGTGGTCCTGATTAGAGTTTTTATAGTTTGCATAGGAGGCTGGTTTGCATAGCATACGTTCCCCTCTATGTATATGTGTGTATATATACACGCTGAGATTTGTATTGTAGTTTGGCTATTTACAGAGAAAATGATGCAAGTATTTTGTCCACATTTCATTAGAACACACCGTCGTATCGCCCTTTTGCTGTCAACACGATTATTGTCAACCATAACAATGTGTGCAGGTCTGCGTGTAAGCCGCACAAACGTGTGGGCTGATGTAGATTTCACGTATGGGCTGATGTAGATTTCGCTATGATCCTGGACGCTCGCGCTAAAGACACTTTATCTGGCTCGAAGATTTGAAATATTGGGTAAACATCCAGAGGAAGAAAGAAAACAAATAGGCGCTGTCATCCAGTGGAACCAGCTTGGCCGATCATGGAACCAGCCAAGCCGGCTGGCTGCTCCTGCTGAACCAGCTAGGCTTGTTGCTGGTCGTGGCCGGACCTTTGGCCTGATCCGTGTGGCCACCTGCTGGCTGAAACTTACTACTACTTTACCCTGCTGACCAGAGACAAGGATGTTGCTGGTCGACGAGGCTAATGTTGCTAGCTACCGATGTGTACATACCGTACCCCATATATATGCGTTTCAGTGAAATTTGATTGGAATTTATTAGATTAGTGTGGTGTCTTAAAACTAAAAGCGTTTTCCAATGATTTAGTGTGATGTTTTGTGCCAATTTGCTTTGTAATAAATAGCGTCTCCGCTAGCTTCTTGCCGGCCCTCTGCAGGCGTGCCGGGCGCTTGCAATGTACGACCACCAGCAACGCCATGTTGGTGAACCAAGTGAAACAACGACCCATTCGAGGAAAGAAACCGACCGAGCCAAATTTTAACACAGGTAAAACTGCAATCAGGACATGTGAAACTCAGTAAAGCATGCAGAGCAAACATTCTGGAACAGTCGCATCGAGTGCTACGCGAACAGCAGATATACTTCTATTATGAAGTAGCATAGAGCGTGCATGATCTGACAGTATACACAAGGCGACATCGGCTGTCCTCATTCTCGGTCCACATGCATCCATTCAGAAGCGTCAAGAGTCTCGGTGTCTCCGATCCGTCTACGGTACGTGTAACTAGATCTCTTGCTCCAAGCTGAAACCTGCACAAACATGAATTAGGCACATTAAGCGGCTGGAAACATGAATAAGAAGGTTCGATTGCTTGACAAGTTATTGGCCTACAGCTTGGAACCTGATACAATGCAGCCGAGGCAAAGCTAATACAATTGTAGTTGTAACTTGTAACCTGATGCAAAAAACAGATGCAGTATATACAAAATTGCAAGGCTACAAGTTGCCAATTAAACTTCAGGAGATATGTTGTCCCACCAACATATCTGGAAGCTAAAATTCAGTGTGTGTGTGTGTGTGTGGCTTCTATAGAACGCAGCAATCCCTGCCAATGATAATCAGTGGCGAACTGTAAACCAAAAACAAGGAGGGGCCAATTGCAAAAGCTACTGCTGTGTTAACTATCAGACTTCTCACTTCTTAGGGTTGCTGAGGCCAGGTCTGTTTTTTCTTATAATTTGGGCGGCAGGGTTGCTCAGGCAAGGTCTCAAGGAGAAGTGATTGATGGAGCTAACATAATTCTGCGCACCACCATCCAGATGATGATCACAATGCCACAGCGCCCTCCCCTACGAATCACTATCCCATTGAAGAGCTGGCCAGACAGAAGAGTGGTGCTCATCTGGAGGAGATCTGATATTCGACTTTCGAGACTCACTACGGAACTCAGATGCTGCACTCTGGAACTCTAATGTTTCAACTACTTAGCAGCAACTCTCATGTTGATAGTCTTCATACATATCGTGTTTACTTTCATTCATGGGATATGTCCACGCATACGAGGCAGCTGTTCCCAGCTTGTGTTTTGTTTCCTTTTGTTGCCTAACTCTCTGACCGGCCTTTCAATGTACTTGATTTCTGTTGTTAACTAATATGGCAAAGCTACAAGAACCTACAGTTTCACGTCTTATCTGACAGTAGTAGCTTCCCGAGAGCACTTTTTACACCACCGGATCCCTACTAATGAAGATCCTCTAAATTGGAAGTTATGCAAGCAACCTGAGCTCTCAGGTGAAACCATCTATTGACAGCATGCAATGGGCATAATACAACCTTCTTTCCTAATAGTTGAAGCCACAGTTACTCGAGACATGGATCTGTTGCAGTTGTAGACTTGTAGCCACCTCATTTCTATTGTCCTTGAGTTGCCTTGTGATGAAGAACTAGTATATTATTTTGAGTCCAATTAGAGTTATTTTGTCTTGTATCCAATTCTGATCCTAATAAGAAAATAGATGGCATACCAAGCCCACATGTCATATCCTAATATTGAAAAAAAAAATGGCTACATTTAGAACACCATTTTTCTTCACTAATTGTCAGACCCAATTTTGACAGGTGCATGACATGACCAATATTTGGTCAAGCCTTTTTATTATATTTTACATATACAGAAACAGGGTTGTGCAAATATACAAATTTTATAGATTGCTAACAGAGAACTTACTTCTAAAAGTCCAAGTGTCATCAAATCGGGCCGTAGTCAGTTTTGGAGGTCGTTGGATCTTGATTTTCTCAGGGGGTAAACCATAGGAACCCAAGACATCCAAGACTTTGTGAATCCGCTCATCACCATCATCACATCTAACTTCAACAATAAGGTTCTTCAATACAAGGGGTTGCTTCATTAGGTCATAATTTGCTCCTATTTCCATTAATCTCTCATGTATCTGTCAGAACATGTATGCCAAGTTAGTCCATCATACATGTTTACTTTAAATAGAAAGGTTATTATCACAGAGAATTCATACACCTATGGAGGCTCAAACTGAATAATGAGCTTCTCTAGAACTGGTGAGTGCTGGAGAAAGCATATTAATGCACCAAGGTTATTAGTAATGCACCACCCATTGAGTACCAAAGTTTTTAACTTGCTAAATACAGGGCATCGCGTCAAATCCTTCCTGAAAATGAACTGTATAAAGAAAAACTGAGTAAGAATAACTCAACATCTTAACTTGTGCAGTACAAGAAGCATGATGAGAGGATGCAACTGAAGTGAATAGGAGCAATAGTGTGCATTTAACATTAAAAACTGACAAGGTGAAAGTAGAGAAAAATGTGCACTCATGACATGATTTTTGCCACAGTTTGGTACATAGTACATATTTCCCAATGGTTATTCTAGGTTCCAATTAAAAAGAAACAAACGCAAGAACAGAATGGAAGGCCAACAACAAAAAACAATTAAGTGCTACAGAAAACATACCGTTCTTGTTGCAGCTGTTAACTCCAGATTTGTACAGCTTGACAAACCATGAAGAATGCAGTTATTGTTTCCATTGTTGATCTCACATAAATGGCATCCCCAACACGACTCGTCCCCACAATCACCAATCTCATAACTATTTTGACAAATATCATTGCAGTCTCCCAGTCTGACAAATGCATCCACTAGGTACGGCATGCTCACAAGCAATGGATTCATTCCCATACAGTCAACTAGCAGAAGGCGAATGAGATTTGGGACAGATATTTGGGTACGGACATTCACAGTGAAGTGATACTGTGCGATCACAAGACGCTTTAGTGATCGAGACATGATTCTATCACAGTAAATGCCACAATCAGTCATCTTCAGATCCCTTAGAGACACACAACTTGAAAAATCCAGATCGTCCCGTGTCTGAACCCGGGTAAGCGTAAGTGCTGTCAAGTGCTCAGAGGTGATAAGTCCCTTGGGAAGCAGCCAGCGTAGATATACCTCGTGGACACTGACGGTGACAGAGAGTTTGGCAACTGGGCATGATAAACTGTACCGAATGCAAAGCTCCAATTTTTTTGACAAGGGATATATAAATATTCGGCCTCTACATTCAGAGATGTACACAGCCAATTATTACAATGTTTCGTATCAAAAAAAGAAAAGCAAACCATGGTCTTTAACAATGACTCGGACTCTAGAGTAAACAATAAATATGTTTCCATCCTTTTTTAGAAATCTCTAAAGCAATTGTCTCTAAACTCTTGCTTATCGATGATAGGATGTCCTTGGTTTGCTCATCACGCTGCAGCGGGGCCCAGAAGCGTAGCCAATACGCTCCCCTAAAAATAACCTGCATAATAGAGTTAGTTTTGAGTTTGTTAAAAATAACATCATTTCGGCAACGCCAGATGGCCCAGCACATGGCAGCTACCCCAACCCAGATCACGCCTCTAAGCCTCTTATGCTGATTGCGAATCCATGTACCAAACATGTGGCTGATAGATCTCGGTTGAGTTAACTTAGTAGCAAAGAAAATAATCCTCCAAATCATCTTGATGAAAGGGCAATCAATGAATAAGTGTTGGATAGTCTCATTCATATTACAAAAGACACATTTCTAGCTCCCTTTCCGGTTCTTCCTAGTGAGGTTATCTTTAGTTAGAACAACTCTCCTTTGTAGGAACCAAAGAAAGATTTTAATCTTTAGAGAAATTTTTATTTTCTAGAGTTCCCTATGAAGAAAAGGTGGTTGTGTATCAATAAGATGGAGATACAGCGAGCGGACAGAAAACAATCCAGATTTAGTTAAGTTCCATCTAAAATAATCTGAACCACCCACCAATTCAACATTAGAAATTAGTGCTACTAAATTTAGCCATTCTAGAAATTTATCGCCCACCAGAACCCTACGAATAGAGATGTTTAGGGGCCTAAAGGCCAACACTTTCGATACAGTTGCATGGCGATCACGCACTATATTATAAAGGGAAGGATATTTAACTTTTAGAGGCTTATCTCCTACCCATGTATTGTCCCAGAACCTCGTTTTGGTCCTATCTTTAATATTGAAGGAACCTTTAGCTAAGACCTCTTCTTTGATGCGCATGAGGCCTCTCCAAAAATGTGAATCAAGGGGTTTAGCTGTCACTTGAGTAAGGGTTTTTGATCGTAGGTATTTATTTGTTAGAAGGGACTGCCACATGCCTTCTGTATTGTTGATGCAAAGTTCGTATCTGCAAACACACCGGGCTAATACCCAAATTCGATATCCAAAGCGTGCCAGTCGATTTGACCTGTTAATCGACAAGGATGATAACTTTGAATAAAAACCGAACGAGACGACAGCGATACGCCCGGACGTCAAAGCTCAGAATGTATTCGATAACTATTGAACAGATCAGACGAGATGACAGCGATACGCCCGGAAGTCAAAGCCTGAATCGTGCTCGGTAGATGCGGAACTTGCAAGGTCACCGGAGATCAAGTTGATGCAGCTCGTCAATTCTTGAAAGAACTCGTTGAAAAAGAGAAAATACTTGACGAAGTCGTCGAAAAGTAAAGTGCTAGTAGAAGTAAATTGCGATAAAAAGTAGATTTGTTTATTGATGATTGGATGTTTATTACAATGCCCTTCGGCACATATTTATACTCTACTATTCGAAGAATCCTAACTGAATACGAAAAGCTTAAATATAGAAAAATAAACTTACTCTTCATACGAACTCTATCTCTAAAGGAAAGAAATAAAACTCGTATATGAACTAGACTCAGACTACACTACGAAAATCTAAAGCTCACATGATGCCGATCCTCTGTCTGTTTCCGTCATGATGAAACTATCTTTCCATCGGCATACTCTCTGGCATCGGCAACAATCTTCTAATCTCCGGCCTGTCTCATCGGCAACAGCTCTTCAGCTTCATCGGCAGCAATCCTCTAGCTTCCCGCCAATCTCATCGATAACAGCTCTTCAGCCTTATTGGTAACAACTCAGACCAATCCACCCTTTATCGGCAACCATTCATCGGCAACATCCAAAGCAATGCCGAAGACAAAATAATAACCAATCCTTTGCCGATTAGCTCAATTTTCGATTCTTACTGACACGTGCCGAAAAACGGTGTCAACACATGCCCCCAATTTTGGAGTATAAAATACTTTATACTCCGAAATTTCCTCCAAGTCATGATTACCCACTGTCGAGCCGCCTGAACGTCCCCTCGAACATTGCGTGCGCCGCCATAAAAACCCTGTATCAATGGGCCCATAAAACACTTCCTCCATCACGGCCCATCCTTCACTCTTAATTCAACCCTAGCATTTTCTCTCTCCGACGGCGACATCAGCAACCAGTCTTCCGGCGAACTCGACTGGTGGCATTCTCAGCGGCAATCTTCCATCAGCATTCCTCGCTCTTCTTAGCTTCATCTACATCCATGGCTGTCAACTTCGACGTCCCCAAGGTTAATTCTCTTCTCCTTTTATTTTTGATATTTTTCTCTCCTTTTCTGCATAGCCCATGACTCCTCTTTATTTTCCTCCTTGATCTTTAATCTAGGAACTTTGCAATAAGCTCGTCATCCCCATGCACCGAGACTGAATAATTTGCCTAGGCCCAATGGGGAATCCAGATCCAACCGATATCATTAACGCAGAAACCAACCACATTCCCTTCAGAGCTCAAAATTTCAACTTAGGACTTTGGACCGATACTTTTCGATCTTGGCCAAAGATTACCAAAGGATGGAAAGACTGGTTCTTGAGGGTCACTAGGTCGATGGAGGTTTATTGGTCAGAAAGTAGATTAGATCAATGCATCAGACTGTCCATTATTGATATGGAAAGGAACGATCAATGTTGATGGCTACCTCTTACTTCTGGCCTGAAACCATGAACGCCTTCGTATTCAGACATGGACCAGTCTCTCCAACTCTTGTCGATGTATTTATGCTCACTGGCCTGGACATATCATCTGCTGATGACAACACTCTATTCCAAAAGAAGCCTGAATATCGACTGACTACCCGAAACATCGGCGGCTGGACTGGGTACATCAAGGAATATCAAAAATCTGGATCAGTCAGTCAGAGGGAGCATTCAGCTTTCCTGAATATGTGGCTAGAAAAGTTCATCTTCTACGGCAGAACAGTTGGACCAACCAATATGCATCTATCTACAGCAGAGATGTTAGCTAATGGCGTTAAATTTCCTCTTGGTCGATACCTTCTCGGTTCAATCTATCATCTCCTCCACCAAGTTTCTCAAAGGCTGTTACAAGACAAGTCCATTGGCAATCTGGAAGGTCCTTGGTGGTTCATCAACATGTGGCTGAATGCACACATGCACAAGTACCTTCACTTTGATTTATTCGCCTAGCAGTTCCCTTGAGACCTCCCTGAAGATTACCAACTTGGAGAAGATAAATCGGCAACACGCCCCCCCTTAATTTTGGAGAAGCGTTAGCAGTACTCCCAGGGGCAGAGGCAAGCAGAGCCCAAATCGGCAACTTCTTCCAAAGGCTCTACATCGGCATTCCTCCTGAGTTCCTGGCCTGGGTCCCCTATATTGTGAAGAATCAAGGTTCCATCTGCTCTTCAACTTTGCCGATGATGCCTTGAATAAAGACGCTGAGATCCTCAATGCAATGATCACCCCCCGTGCCATCCCGGTCAACATGTTTGGAAGTGGGAAGAACATCAATACTACATATGAGTTCTACAATCCATCGGTAGTAGCAAGACAACTAGCTTTCGGGCAACTGCCCATCAAACTCTGCTATGCCGATGTGATTAAGCCGAGAGAAGCTATCACTAGTAACATGGATTGGTGCAAGATAGTCACTCTTCCTCCTAATGCTGACACCTCTAATATTGACCTGACCGATTGGGTACCGGCTTCCTTCGTCACCGAATCTTTCAAATTATGGTGGCAAGAGTGGAAAGAACAACTATTCTTCGCATCTTCTTACTTCTATTGGAATCTCATCGACCCTGATCATGCCATACCTGCCGATGCAGTAAGTTTGACTATCTGCACTTCTCCCAATTCTCCTTTTCAGTCTATCGGTAACTAATTTCTTCTCAACAGGTTGATGACCTGATCCCAACATTGAGCAAGAGCGACAAAGTTATAAGGCTGCAGCCGATATCCCCAATATTCAAAATCGGCTACAGAGCTCCCTCATTAGATGCTCTGATGTGCCACGGTCATTTCAAGAAGAGCTCCTTCAAATCAAAATCGACCAGAAGTATGGTTGCTCCATCGGACATGGCTGCATCCTCAGCACGGACATTCCAGGTAACTGTCTTATTTTCTTCTATGTGTGCCGATTGCCGTGATATACTGATCTCATGTTTCAAGGTGCAAGTTCTACACTTGTTGAATCCTCATCGGCAACTCACCCTTCATCTCCACCTGCTGCACCTTCATCGCCACACCTAGTCATTCTTGACGATTCTCCAGAGGTACCCCTCAAATTAAACTCTGACCATCGTATCAGCCCTTTTACTCATCTGCTTCTCTCACAGCACCAAGTAATCGCATCGGCAACTGCCCCGAGTGCGCAGACACTTCAACCATCCATTGCAGATGCCCCCCAGCCATCCGATGCCGATATTTTACAGCACAAGCGTAAGGCTTCATCAAAGGACGAGCCTCAATCAAAATGGTCGAGTCTTTCACCAGCTCCAGTCACATCATCGGCATCCTCGCCTTGCCAGACATCGCCCGATACTTCTGCGTAGGCTTCCCTATCGGCAACTGTTCTTCAACCGGCAGTTGTTCCTATACAAGAGTCTTCATCGGCACTGGTGTTGCAGCAGCAACCAACCAAGGCATCAACGCAGAAAACGCCATCGGCAATCATATCTCAGGTTGCTTCTTCCAGCCAAAGGTGAGAAATTGCCTTGAAGCAAGTAAGTTAACTTCATTAGTTAATTTTTGACATTCATATCCTTTGGCTAACAACTCTTTCCTTTCAGGAGCCAGATTCCCCCGATAGCCTATTCTCTTTCTCTATTATTGGGGACATTCCTAACGATGAAGAGAACAAAGAAAGCTCTGCTCCAGCCTTCGAAGCCTTATCATCTAAAATCAAGTCTAGGCTGGAGACATTGCTATCTCTACTGCAACAGGAAACATCTCAACTAATCCAGGACTCTGACTCCACCAGGGCAAATTTTCAAGGCAATCCGAGGCCAGATCCCTACCGATGTTGAAGAGATACTCTTTCAAGCCGCACACCTAGAGAGTCGGCAACTCCAGTATCAGAAAGCTGCTAAACGTATTGCCGACAAAACTACCTAGGCACGATTCCAGGAGGAGATGATGAAGCACAAACAATCTGCCGATGAGAAACACAAAGACATCGGCAAACTAGAAGCCTCCTGTGTAGAGCTGGAAGAGAAGATCTCTCAATTATCAGCAAAGAGAGAAGCTTTATTAGAGGAGCTAAAAAAGTTGAAGAAGCCCTTGACACAGCCACTCAAGAGAAAGTCCAAATGCCTAACGCTATCAAGATTCTTCAGCAGGAAAGGGACAACCAAGCCCTCAAGACACTGGCCCTTAAGAAAAAAATCAAGCCAGTAGAAGACAATGCCGATGAAGACGTAAAAACAATAGAGGAAGCCAACCAGATTCGCCTGCGTGCGATATCTGCTATTCATTCACTGCTGAACTTGTAAACTTCTTTTCCATCAGCAAAGTAGTGCATCGGCAACTTGTAAAACTTTATATTAATGTAGCGCCGATACGTTCTTATTGAACAAGTATTATATCTGCTTCTTCACGCATCCATCCAAATACTAGGATAATATCTCTTCAGATATTTACTGTTTAACACTCTTGAAAGTGTTTCTCCTTCAAGAGTTTCTAGGATATAAGCATTACCAGGAACGGTCCAATTTACTCGATAAGGACCCTCCCAATTACGAGACCACTTGCCAAACTTTGCGCTCTTAGTCCCAATCGAAAAAATCAGTTTCTAGACTAGATCGCCATCAATAAATTCCTTCACCTTTACCTTCTTGTCATACCACCAAGCAACTCTTTTCTTATTCTCTTCAATGCTGAGCAAAGCCTTTAGCCGATGACCCGCCAAATCTTCCAGCTCATCTTTCATGAGTGTATTGTAATCATCGGCCGACAGTTGATCTTGATGAAATATCCGCCTCGAACCAGTCTTCATTTTCCAAGGCAAAACCACGTCATGTCCATATACCAACTGATAAGGCGACACCTTAGTAGCACCATGACAGGCCATTAGATATGACCATAAGGCTTCATTCAAAACCGTGTGCCACCTCCTGAAATTTTCTTTAATCTTACGCTTAATGAGTTTAATAATCCCTTTATTAGATGCTTCGGCCTGACCATTAGCTTGAGCATAATAAGGAGAAGAGTTCAAAACCTTAATTCCCATCTTATCGGCAAATTCATCAAACTCTCCTGAAGTAAACATGGTTCCTTAATCGATCGTAATGGTATGAGGAATACCGAATCAATACACAATATGCTCCTTCACAAAATCAATCATGTTGGCCATCGTCACACTTTTCAAAGGAACCGCCTCAACCCATTTTGTAAAGTAATCGGTGGCAACGAGGATGAATTTATGCCCTTTGCTTGATGGTGGATAAACTTGACCGATGATATCAATAGCCCATCCTCGAAACGGCCACGGCTTTATTATAGGATTCATTGCCGATGCCGGTTCCTTTTGGATGTTGCCAAACTTCTGACACTCTTGACACCCTTTAAAATACTTGAAACAATCTTCGAGTATTGTTGGCCAATAAAATCCATTTCACCTAATCATCCACTTCATTTTGAAAGCCAACTGATGTGCCCCGCATACTCCTTCATGAATTTTGCCCATTAAACTTTTTGATTCTTCTTCACCAAGACACTTGAGCAAAACTCCATCCATTGTTCGATAATATAACTCATTATCTAGGAGCACGTACTTAGTAGCCTGAAACCTTATACGCCTTTCGACCTTCTTAGATGGATCCTTCAAATAATCGGCAATCTCTTTCCTCCAATCATCGGCGTCAGTTGCCGATGTCAGCACTTCCTGGATCTGTTGATACCCTGAAGCATGTTGTGCTAATCGATTAGCCTCTTCATTATGCAATCTGGAGATATGTTCAAGGCGGAAATCTTTAAATTCTTTCAATAATTGTCGACATCTTTTGTAATATGAGATTAAAACTTCACTTCGACACTCATACATTCCAGCTAGCTAATTAATAACTAGCATTGAATCGCCAAAGATTTCAACAGCATCGGCACGGACTTCCCTGAGTAACTCTAATCCTTTCAACACAGCCTGATATTCAGCCTGATTATTTGTCGATGTGGTAGTAATTGGCAATGAGAATTCGTATTTCTTCCCTTGAGGTGATATCAACACAATGCCGATGCCTGCTCCTTCTCTACATGTAGAACCATCAAAGAAAAGTGTCCATGGAGCAATCTCTAAAGATTTTACCATGCCGCAATGCTGAGTAATAAAATCGGCCATCACTTGCCCTTTGACTGCTTTAGCTGATTCATAGCGCAGATCAAATTCCGACAATGCTAGAGTCCACTTGCCGATTCTTCCATTTAGAATTGGCATTGACAGCATAATTTGACCACATCATCTTTGCATATAACAGTGCATTCGGTCGTTAACAGATAATGCCTTAATTTAACACAGGAGAAATATAAGCATAAGCATAACTTTTCAATGGCCGAATACCTGGTCTCAGCATCTACCAACCTTCTGCTCAGGTAATAGATTACACGTTCTTTTCCTTCAAACTCTTGGATTAGAGCTGACCCAATAACTTCATCATCACCCGACAAATACAATCTGAAGGGTTTTCCGTGTTGAGGTGGAACCAGCACTGGAGGATTCACCCAATACTTCTTAATTTCTTCTAAAGCCAACTGCTGTTCTGCTCCCCACATGAATTCCTGATCGGCCTTCAGCTTCAACAATGGACTGAAAGCTTTAATTCTTTCTGATAAATTAGATATGAATCTTTGAATAAAATTAATCTTGTCGATCAGACTGTAGTTTGGTCTTATCGGTAGGAGCAATCACTTTATTGATAGCATCAATGGACTTCCTGCTTATTTCAATACCCCTCTGATGTACCATGAAGCCTAAGAATTGTCCTGCCGATACACCAAATGCACACTTGTTGGGATTCATTTTTAACCCATGTTTCCTTGTGCATTCCAATATCTTCTGTAAGTCAACTAGATGATTTCCAAAGTCTCCAGACTTAACCACCACATCATCTATATAAATTTCAACCAATGTGCCGACGTACTCATGAAAAATGTAATTCATTGCTCTCTGATAAGTAGCACCGGTATTCTTCAAACCAAAAGTCATGACTATCCATTCAAATAACCCCACATGACCTGGACATCTGAAGGCAGTCTTGGAGGTATCTTCTTCAGCCATAAAGATTTGATTATATCCGGCGTTCCCATCCATGAAGCTAATAATCCGATGTCCAGCAGCAGCATCAATTAATAAATCGGCAACAGGCATCGGGTAGCCATCCATCGGTGTAGCTTTGTTAAGATTCCTAAAATCAATACAGACACGAAGTTTCCCATTCTTCTTGTAGACAGGAACCACATTAGAAATCCATTCAGCATATTGGCATTGTCGGATGAACTTTGCTTCAATCAACCTTGTTATTTCGGCCTTAATATCAGGCAGCACTTTAGGATTGCATCGGCGTGCTGGCTGCTGATGTGGCCGAAATCCTTGTTTGATAGGTAACCGATGTTCAACAATTGATCGATCTAACTCGGGCATCTTTGTGTAATCCCAAGAAAAACAATCCTTAAATCCTTTCAATAACACAATAAATTGTTTTCTGCTCTGGAGATCTAACTTAGCACTAACAAAAGTTGGCCTCGGCCTATCGCCATCACCAATGTCTACTTCTACTAAGTCATCAGCCGATGTAAATCCATGACCCAATTTTCCATCATCGGCAAACCTATCCATTATAATTCATCTTCGGATCCAACTGCTTGGATCGGTGGCAGCTCATAATCGGCAATTCTGAAAAATTCTGAATCCCATGCTTCCCCCGATATACACTTGGACCGCTCGTAAGTTTCTGACTCTGCCGATGCAATTATATAAGATGAATCACCAGGGACTACTTCAATCTTATCTTCCACCCTCTATACGAGGCACTAGTGCATTGTAGAAGGAACGCAGCAATTGGCATGAATCTAATCCCTTCCTAATAGCAGATTATAAGCACCTTTACCGCCGATGACAAAGAACGTGGTCGGTAATGTTTTGCTGCCGATGGTTAACTCAGTGCAAAGTGCTCCCTTAACTGGTGATATATTACCTTCAAAGTCTTTAAGCTTCATATCAGTCTTGACCAGGTCTTGATCTCCTTTCCCAAGCCTTCAAAACATGACATATGGCATGATATTAATTGCAGCACCCCCATCTATGAATATCTTGGATACTGGCTGCCCATCAATTCTGCCTTTGACAAATAAAGCTTTAAGATGCTGTCTCTCATCATCGGTAGGTTTCTCAAAAACGGCCATCGTTGGATCCAAGGTCAACTGAGCTACTTGTTCGGAAGGAACAATTTCTTCTTCATCATCGGTAAGTGCTAGGAATTCCATCGGCAACATGAAAACCATGTTGATATCTGCCGATGGGCCTTCATCTTTGCGCTTTGGCTGCCACACTTGAGACTTCACCCCACGGGAGTTTTCTTCTCTGCGCTCACATTGCATCTTCCTCTTCTGAGTTCTTGTCAAACCTTCAGGGCACCATTGAGGAAGCTTTGTCTTCCAGACAGGCTGATAATGTTTCATATTCAAATCTGGGCAGTTTATGTTGGGATCTCTGCAGAGTATTGCTTCATCGGGAACTCTTGTATTGGCCATCTCCTCGAGTTCTTCCTGATCCATCGGAAAGCAGTCATCATGCCTACCCAACCTTTCATGTACACTGGTTCTGCCCCCCAGCCGATCATGCACTGATGCCCTTCCTCTGATCGGCTCATTGACGTACCATCTCCGATCACCATAATACGATATTCTTTTTGTCCGATCAGCTCGATCGTAGCCATTGCACTCAGGGCAGCTATCAACAATAGGCAATTTAATGCCTTCTTCCCAGTAATAAATGAAGAAGGCATCTCCAATGATCTTTATGCCGACAACATTCTTCCCGACGCAACTCTTCCTGTCGCTGCTGATAATGATCACTTAAAACCCTATAGGGAGCAGGTCTAGAAGGTCTTCTGGAACTGTTGCTTTCTTCAACTGCTCTTTTTCCTCTTAAGTTATCAGTGGTTACTTGATTTCTGGGATCCACCGATGCGTTCTTCTTAGCACTTGCCGATGTTAATACTTTGGTCTTGCTAACGGCATCCACCATGTTTGCTGGGAAAGGGTGCTGATCAATCTTCATCGGCCTTTGAGCTTTAGAATTATCAAACTTAATTCTCCCGGACTCAATAGCCGATTGCAATTGCTGCCTGAATACTTAACAATCATTGGTACTGTGCGAAGTTGCATTATGAAATTTGCAGTACCTCATTTTCTTCAGCTCTTCTGACGATGGGATCACATGATTAGGTGATAGCTTGATTTGGCCTTCTTGAAGCAGTAGATCAAATATTCTATCGGCCTTTGTGATATCAAATATGAACTTTTCTGGCTCCTTTTGAACAAAAGGACAAGATATTGGCTTCTTACCTTTCACCCACTCAGCCAGGCCGATAGTTGGTTCTTCATCTGAGTCTGATTCCTCTGCTTCTTCTACAAAGGACACCTTTTTATTCCAAGTCTTTCTAGGTTCTGGAGCTCGAGCACCTTGGTCAGAAATCCTCTGCACAATATGGCTTAAACTTTCAAACTCCTGAGAATCGTATTTGTCTCTGAGGTGCGGAAACAGACCCTGAAAAGCTAAACCAGCCAACTGGTGATCATTAAGCACCAAGCTGTAGCATCTGTTTTTCGTATCTCATACCCTTTGCACAAAGCTCTCCACTGATTCGTCACTTCGTTGTCTCAATTTCACTAAATCGATAAGCTTCTTCTCATGGATACCAGCAAAGAAGTACTTATGGAACTGTCTCTCCAAATCCGCCCAAGTATGAATAGAATTCGATGGCAATGAGATAAACCATGTGAATGCCGATCCAGACAATGAAGACGAGAATAATCGAACTATCAATTCATCCCTGTTAGCTGCTTCTCCGCACTGGATGATGAAATGATTGAAATGCTCCATTGTTGATGTATCATCCTGTCCAGAGAATTTAGTAAAATCTGGTACTTTGTACCGATTTGGAAAGGGAATTGAGTCATATGCTGGAGGGTACAGAGTCTGATAAGAGTAAGTATTAATCTTGGGCTGAATCTCAAATTGCTCTTTCATCACTTCTGCAATCTTATCAGTCCAAAACGCATCTTGATCTTGCCGATGCAATGGCTGAATCTCTGCTAGAGGTGCTGGTTGATATGCTTCTATGTATCCTTGTGGTACTTGGTTTGGAGGAATTGGCATATTCACAGCACCAGTTTGCGGAGCAAAGCTCATCGGCTATTTTGCCGATGTTTGATCCTAGAAAACTGCCTGTGGACTATATTGCTGAGTCCCCATCACTTGGTAGCTTGGCTGAATAGTATGTTGCTGAGCTGGCGCTTGCCCTAACCAACTGTGATTGTAACTCATCGGCACCTGACTTGCCGATGGCTAATAGCTCACTGACAATTGATGCTCTTGTATGATTGGATGATAACCAGCATAATTGCCTTGATTTGCAGATAACCCAGATTGAGATACAAATGGCACTATGGGTTGTTCTGTAGTAAAAACCTTCTGTTGCATTGGCGGGCAACTTACCAATGAATTCGCAAAAGATGTCTGCTGTGGAGGTGCGTGGAATCCCATTGACAATGGCTGTGTAGTAGGAGGTGTAGTAGAATAATGTGATACCTGGGTTATCGGTCTGACCAAAGTTGCCGATACCATAGGACTCTTTCCTGCTATATCATGCACCTGAGGCAATCCAGAATTGGCGGTAGAGGGTTCTGGAGGCATCCCATATCCCCACCAATTAGCAGCAACCTGGCTGTGTTGACCTGAAGGACCTGACATTGCTGATGCCGATAGATCTATACCCAATTGAGTGATCTGCCTTTTCTGGGATGTTAGATCTGATCTTATCGGCGTGGCTTCAACGTTAGGTGATCCTGATAAAGCTGGAGGAGTAGGAGCTCCCATACTCTCAACGGCTGGAATTGCCGATGGAGTACTGACAGATGCCGATCCTGGCTGACGATATGCCAGCCCAACATAACCTGGTGCTTGTCCTTCTCTTAATGTTTGCACAACAGCATTGTAAACAGTATTAGACAGCACGGTGGAGTGGTTGATCAAAGCATGATTCAATGCAGAATTAACCATCTCCTGTAATTTACCAGGGTTGGAGTCAAAAGTTACCTGCCGAGGCAACGGCAGATCTTGCTTCTGGATTACTTCTCTGCCCTTATTCTTGCTGAAAGACTTCAAGCAGAGCTTCCTGTAATCCTCCATAGCTTTTTCCATGGCTAGCTTCTGTTCTTCCTTGAGATCTAATTCTGATATCTCGACAATGTTCTCTGGATCGATATCAGCAGGGTTCTTCATGATAAATCTGTTGACTTGGTCCCACCGGGCGTGCCAAAAGATGTGTTGATGCAAAGTTCGTATCTGCAAGCACACCAAGCTAATACCCAAATTCAATATTCGAAGCATGCCAGTCGATTTGACCTGTTAATCGACAAGGACGATAACTTTGAATAAAACCGAACAAGACGACAGCGATACGCCCGGACGTCAAAGCTCAGAATGTATTCGATAACTGTTGAACAGATCAGACAAGACAACAGCGATACACCCAGAAGTCAAAGCCTGAATTGTGCTCGGTAGACGCGGAACTTGCAAGGTCGCCGAAGATCAAGTTGATGCAGCCCGTTGATTCTTGAAAGAACTCGTTGAAAAAGAGAAAATACTTGACGAAGACGTCGAAAAGTAAAGTGCTAGTAGAAGTAAATTGCGATAAAAAGTAGATTTGTTTATTGATGCTTGGATGTTTATTACAATGCCCTTCGGCACATATTTATACTCTACTATTCGAAGAATCCTAACTGAATACGAAAAGCTTAAATATAGAAAAATAAACTTACTCTTCATACGAACTCTATCTCTAAAGGAAAGAAATAAAACTCGTATATGAACTGGACTCAGACTACACTACGAAAATCTGAAGCTCATATGATGCCGATCCTCTATCCGTTTTTGTCATGATGAAACTATCTTTCTATCGGCATACTCTCGGGCATCGGCAACAATCTTTTAATCTCCGGCCTGTCTCATCGGCAACAGCTCTTCAGCTTCATCGGCAGCAATCCTGTAGCTTCCCACCAATCTCATCGGTAACAGCTCTTCAGCATTATTGGTAACAACTCAGACCAATCCACCCTTTATCGGCAACCATTCATCGGCAACATCCAAAGCAATGCCGAAGACAAAATAATAACCAATCCTTTGCCGATTAGCTCAATTTCTGATTTTTACTGACACGTGCCAAAAAACGGTGTCAACATGTATTAAGTAGATTTACCAACCACTTTGCCAATAAGCATTTATTTTGAAGTTGTAAATCCATGATACCTAGACCTCCTTGATCCTTAGGACGACATAAGATGTCTCACCTGGCAAGTCTACATTTATGTTTGTCAGTAGATCCTTGCCAGAAAAATCTTGATCTAAAATGATCAAGTTTTTTGAGTACTCCTCTAGGAATCTTGAAGAAAGATATCATAAACATGGGTAAGCTCCAAATACTGGACAGCCTCATTAAAATAGCCATCTTCACAGGCGTTGAGTTCGGCCACATGGAGAGGCAACCGGTTGCGGAAGAACAGCAGGTAGTTGACGAACCTTGACGTGGTGGAAGGGGTGATGCGGAGGGCAGGCACCTCCTTCCACAGGTTGCGCCAACGGCGAGCAAGCACACACATCCGCACTGAATCCGTCGATGGAAGGAAGGACAGTATGTACAGCAGTAGACCTTCCGGGAGCCCAATGAGGCGGTCTGGATTTCCATCCGCAGTCTTCCTCTTGCTCCTCGCAGCCTCACTCCCCTGAGACATTCCGTCGAACAGGTGGTGGTCGTTCGATCTGGAACAGCAAACAAAACATGAGCCACCTCTGAGATGCCCCGGAGAGAGAGGGAGAGAGGGAGGGGGGAGAGAGAGAGTTCGCTCACTGTGTGATCGCCTCGCCGGTATGCCTACAGAAAGTACGACAGAAGAGAATGGATCGACACCAAATTAGGCCTGGCCTGCCGCTTGGGCCATGGAATTTCTGTAGCTTTGGGCTGGACACCTGCGCATTGGGCCTATCCTAAATCTTGGGCCTATCCTAAATCTTGGACCTTCATCCATTTTTCATTAAGAGAAAGTGTAACAAAGTACAAACCTGCTAGGCCAAGCTGACAAGCAGCCAACAGTGGCTTAGCAGTACAACGAGCCAACAGTGTCCTTCGAGTCGTAGCCCCGACTTCGGCAGCCTTATCACGGACCGCGTCCTCGCCGACAGATCTGGCGTCGGCGGTCCACGCGTGCTCTCTGGCGTCGGCGTCTGGGTGCACGCCGCCCTCGGCGGGCTCACGAACGTGTTCCGCTACGTTGCCGCCAAGTCCTACAAGTCCAAGACGAGAACTGTCAGATTCACCGACGAGGTTAGTAGATTAGAGATTAGCTGCTTTTTTTTTCACCCTCGTTCGTTCATGGCGAAATTCAGGTTGCTTTTCTGCTTCACTTTACAACACATGTATATTGTGATCCATCACGCACGTTCACTGATAGCACAATCTGTGGCACGTGCAGCCCAAGGCCGCTGTGAAGATGATCAACGAGTGGGTGAAGAAGGCCACGGACAACCTCATTGACTCCATGATCTCAACCGACGACATCAACCCCGCCACCGACCTCGCGCTCGCCAACGCCGTCTCTACTTCAAGGGCGATTGGATTGGATATGGAGCCGTTTCAACTCCAGTTCACGTCCCCGGGCACGTTCCACCGGCTGGACGGAGGCCACGTCGAGGTGGATTTCATGGAGAAATACAGGAGCATGGACGTCGCCTGCATGGACGGGTTCAAGGTCCTAAAGCTACCTTACAAGACCGACGCCGCACCACTGCCACAAGTGGAGCCGGCTCATGGCCACCTCAAGCGCCGCCGTGGGCAGGTCACAAACAAGTCCAAGGACACACCATCGATGGAGGTCAACGGGAGCACAAAGTACTCCATGCTCATCTTCCTCCCGGACACGCGTGACAGCAACGGCATGGCGACCATGGTGGACGTGTTCACCGCGTCGCCAGCGTTTACGTACAGCATCTTGGCCGAGATGAAGTTGACGGAAGTGGACCTGAAGCTGCCCAAGTTCAAGATAGCATTCAACTGGGGGAACCTCAAGGAGACTCTCTGCCAGCTGGGGCTGACGCTGCCGTTCTCGCCAGAGGCAGAGGCCGCCGACCTGCGGGGCATGTGCAACGGGGACGAAGGTGACGACAAGTCACGGCGGCCAACGTTCCTGACTAAGGTTTGCACACATGGCGGTGGTTAATGTGCACAAGAAGGGGACTGAGGCTGGAGCAGTGGCACACGTCCGTGGTGGCGGCGGGCCTCCGCCTGACCTCGTCGAGTTCACCGCCGACCATATGTTCACCTTCTTCATCATGGAGGAGCGGTCTGGGGTGATCGTGTTCGTGGGACACGTTCTTGACCCTAGCAAGTGATACTCTGAATTCTGAAATGTCATGAACTGCTTGATCAGTTCGGCTATTGCTCGTGAAGTACTGTTATATTCTCATAATTACCTGCTTCCTGGATCAGTTGGGCTGTTGCTCGTGAAATACTGTAGTGTTCCTATAATTTTGGTGTTACTGTGGACTCGGTTCAGTGTTTGCATAGGCAGGAATGGACGACATGTTTTAGTGATTGCACCTGTACCTCCATTTGGTATTCTGTATATCTTTTCAGAATATTGTCTGGGTGAACATTTACCATAACAGTTCTGGAACTTAAAAACAAAAATCCTGCACAAACATTCACATTTCAGTTCCTGTTAAACTGACTCAACAGCACAGCCCGTTAAACTGACTTTCATGAAAATACAATGTCATTATAAACTTACTTACTCTGCATACACTAGAGAATATATGAAAGTTTCTGCACAATAAGCCAAGCTCAGTGGGCAACAAAAGTATGCAAACTGAATCTGGCTGAACCATTTTCACTAAGTCTTTCGCCACATGAGTGAGACGGCAGAAGATTGTAAAGTGCAAACAGATTGTGAACATGAAAATGACAATTTGATTATTTGCTGTCATTCATGGATAGATGACTGTAAATGCAATATTTCTGCCTGTTTTGTAGCCTCTGGACGTGGCCTAAGGCCAAGAAAAGGTGCCAGTGCGGTGTATGTAGTATACAAATGTTCCTGCACAGGTGTAAACAATCAATATATGATAAAGGGGGCATTTGTTGAGACACAAAACTACATTACTAGGCAGCTGAAAACTGTATGATCCAGCAAAGTTTTGTAGGATTGCCTATTTCTATTTCCATTGAAAGATTACTTAACTGATGTGTGACTACACTGCACAATCTCAACTGACTACATGAAAGGTGCTGGGTTAAAACAAACCAGATGGTCAGTGTAGTCTTCAACACTAAGTCCAAACATAATCTATTTGTTCAGTTTGAGGAATAGAATGGATTATTCCATCACTACGACATGCATCTCAAGGCTGGAAAACAAATAAGTACCGGTGCCATCCCGCCAAATTCACAGGACTGTAAGATGGATAGGATGCAAAACAAATACCCAAGTAATTCAAGGTAAATGATTACTCCACGATAGCCTAGAGGTACCTTCCGCGAGTAACTTTGGTTCTCACCTGCACCAAGACGCAAATTTGAGTGATGCCAATCCAAGATTGACTCAATTTTGGTTCTGGTAAACAAGTCAGCCGGATACCTGTATGAGACAAAATATCAAAAACAGCGGCTCTAAGATTACCAAGGAAGATATATGACTCACAACAATCATTAAGATATAACACACATTATCCTGTTCAAGTAAGGCTAGCACTTATTAATTTGCTGATATAGACCCACTCTGCAAAAAAGAAATCTGCTTTTACTTTCAGCATTTGTTACAGAAAAACTAACTACAAGTAATCCTGAGCAACTAAGCAACATGACCTTGCCTTATGACCCAAGCCTTATTTGCTTACTCGTCTGCTTACTACAAGCAAACTGATTTATGAGTTGCAACCTTACTTATGACTTGTATTCTTCTTGCTGAGAAAGATAGTTCAGCTTCAATAACCACAACAAATTAATTATTGCCGAAAAGTTTACTAGGTTTCTGGAAAAGTTTAGAATAGTTTTTGTCAGCCTGGATACTTAAATGGTATAACAAAACGTCTTTATAACAATGCCTAAAAAACTCAAATTATCTGTACAAACTTATCAGCTCAGAAGTTACTGAAATAACTGAATTTTTATGAAGAGACAGATCTGCTCTTTGACATGCTAATACAAAACAGAACTAAAAAAAATGAGTATAACTTGATCAGGTTACATCAAACTCATTACTTTGAATTTGACAGCGAATGATTTTTATATGCTGCACAAAGCAAATCAATTGTAAATGACACAGTTTGGAAAAGGTAGTCAGAAGAAACAGCAAAATAAAAAAAAAAATTGAGAATCATTTCTATTATGTAATGTACCAGTGACCTGCAACTCCAGGTAAGACAGATGCAAGATACCTCAAAATGGCATGACTGTCAGAAAAATGTCAAGTTTCATCACAGTAAGTCAAATATCCCTTTTGTTGGCAATAAAGGCAGAGGCAAGGAAATGGGAGTTGGAATCAGCGCTCTACAAAACAAGAGGCACCTAGTCGTTGGCAACTCAGATTACAGGCTGTTGCAGATAGCACTAGGCTGCTATGTGCTACAATTTCATTAAACCAAATCTCAGGATCTGTGCAACATGTACTAGAGCCCAGGAAAACTATACTAGAGATACTACACATATTTAATATCTCTCACAACTAAAAAGACCAAAGCGTGGATAATTTTTTGGTGCGACATTTGTATGACTCTGCCTGTCTGCCTCCTCCCGCGACCCCAACGCAAAAGAAGGAAACAAATCGTGCGATCCGCACCCCTCCGCTATGTCCGCCATCATTTGCAAAAAAGGAAGCAATTTTTTGAATTAATGAAAAAGGGAGAAAATAAAAAGGAAGGAAATAAAATGAGAGGAAATCGTGCACCCCTCCCATCGCATGTAAAAAAACAATACGAAGAGGCCGATGCCACCAACGAAGCAGCTAGCGCCATTCGAGGAACCCTGGCCGCCCAGGACTACTGCCGGCCGACCACAACCCTTGCGCGGCCGTGTCGACGGCGCCCGTGCGTGGCACCCCTGCGCGTTAGGAAGGTGGGAGGGCTCGAAGGACTGAGGGAGATGCTCCTACAGAAGAAGGGCGAAGGTTGATCCATGCCCACGCTCCATGCGCTGACTCCTCCTTCCCCCTCCTATCCCAACATGCCGACAGCCTCCTCTTCTAGATCGGCATTGTGACACCGGCCTTGGATGCTAGGTCGCAGGCAGTAGGGGCTAGGAAGCCACGCATGCCCATGGTGTGGAGTCGCCGGGGGCCAGCCGCCAGCGCAGAGTCCGTGCGGGGCTGCCGGCCACGGATCTCGTCGCCTGACCATGGCGAGGAATCAGCGCAGGGCCAAATGCAGGGGCCGCACGAGGCCATCGGGCGCTGGACGGGATGGGACAGTAGGGCCGCAGGCGCCGCCGTGGCACCCCCGCTCAAAGGAGGACGACGAGGGCCGAGCACGCTACATCCCTATCAAGGCCTACTTCCTGTTGACCAGGTAAGCACGCAACATGACAGATTGATAGCTGACGACGAACGTGAGATTGAAACCCAAAGCTCATGATGTTACTGTGTGTTTTGCATTTCTGGCTGACCGTGACCTCAGATTATGCAAATGGTGGGGAGCCAACTCCTACGAGGAATCTGAGTCTCTTAGAAGGCATACAGTGGAGAGCAAAGCTGCTGTCGCCAAGGAGCATGCTATTGGTTTTTGAATTATCTCTTGTCCAAGTCTATTATTATGTCATACGTGAATGAGTTATTTTCCCCCTAATGGAATGAATCATGCCAATATACATGGAGAGCATATATATTTTCAAGCTACATGGTATAGTTTTTGTTACTATTTTTTTTTTTTGTCCATATAAGCTGATGTGAGCTCATTTTCCCCGCTTAGCTTGATACGGGGTTTGTTCTTTGTGTATTGCAGGGGCATATATGGATAACAGTTTCATGTACTGTAGTGCCTTCAATCAAAAGGAGCAGCAAAAACACCTTTTTTTGGTTCATGAACTATGGTACCTTTATCTGAAGCAATTTTCTATTTTTTGTTTCATGAATTGCTTTTCAGGAACAATCCATTGCATATTAGTGCTTCATGTCACACCTTTTGTTTTTTGGTTGTCCTGTGTTCTCTTCGTTTGGTGAGTTTGGTGGGTAAACAAGATATCACTGTGAGTAAACAATTCAGTTAGCAGCGATCGACGACGAGTAAACAAGAGTGATATCACTGTTACGGCAAGTCACACATTGTGGACATCAATTTTTTTAAAAAAAGAAAGTGGACATCAATTTTTTTTTAAAGAAAGTGGACATCAGTTTTTGATAGGCATAAATCGAATGTTGACTGAAGAAGTGTACATCAGTTTTTGATAGGCATAAGCCGAAATAGTTTTTTGAAAGAATGTGGACATCAGTTTTTGCTTGTTTGCATTTTAGCTTGCAAAATTTTGTTAAATAGGTTAGCTGTTTTTTAATATTCTTTTGGCATGCCCTTCCTGTTTAAGCATTCATGTTTGTTAGAAGCTGTTCTTTTAGTAAATCTATTGTACTTTCTACAATATATTTCTTCTAGATGGATAGCTGTTCTTATAAGCATTCCCTCAATAATATCCTGTATTTGATCAGGCGAGGTTATTATCTTGGCATTTTTTCTAGATGGATAACATTTCCTAGACATTTTGATTGAGAAAATAAAGAAATCTTACATCTATTTTTATGCTTCAGTGTGCTATACCATTTCATTTCTGTGTATGAATGAAATGTGCAATGTGACAAATCCCCACTGGTATAGCTAAATATTTGATTTAATACATGGACAATGTTATACTGCCCATACTACAGTAATGGGTTGTCTGGAAGATAGTTCATGTTTCATTCAGAAAGCTCTTTTTAGTTTTTTAATCCAAAATACGTTTTATATGCCAACAGCAGCATTCTTGCATTTGTTTCTTGATAGTTCAGTTCCTAAAGCATTCGCATTATTTGAGCGTTGAATTTAGTATATACTGCTCGCAACTCTGGTCATTTATCTATCCAAGCATCAGTTTTGCCACCATTTACGTCATTACTATGCCAACTACCTGAGTTTGGGAACCGAGTCATATATGATGATAATGTATTGGATCCTGATGATCCTATTTGCTCCTTGCAAGTACTCACCTAGAATCACTTCATTCAGAATCCATGCAGTGCAACAAGCTTCGAAAGGTAACTTCAGTCGCTGGCAACATGTAGCCGACCTTAGAACAACAACAGCAGGTTTACCCTTCCCATGTTACCTTATGGCTTCACTGTCAGGATAAGTGTCGACCCTGGTGCCTTTTCCTCCATTTACAGAAAGCATGACTTCACCGACATTGACCTCCATTGGTAGCTTTGCAATACAGGATGGAGCCTAGGAGGCTAATTTTGTTAATATTTGCTGAACAAAACACTCTATTTGATCATGATCTCTACATATGATTTCCATTGTTTTCTTTTGAGGACAATAGCATGGCTATTATATTGTGTGTGTGTGTGTCAGCACGGTTAGCACTACCATCGCTGCCATCGCAGTCTCTCGCAGCCGTCTTGAGTCTTGAAGAGGGCGATCTGATGCCAGCATACTTGCAACCTGGTTAGTGGTTAGTGCCCCTCAGGCAACTGCCTCCATGGATGGTGTGACCTTTGCAACTAGATATTTCATTCTAGAATCCCCAATTGTGTCGCATTTATTTATTTTTCTTACAAATTTGTTCACCTTATTCTCCAGTTATGGGAAAAGTTAATTTCTAGCTTTGAGGTTTTCATTTCTCATCGTGGTGCAGACATGGTATTAGGGAGGAAGCAATTTGAGCGATTTACCTTCACCGTTGATTGTCAAATTGCTACAGTGTTTTCTTTATTGCTTCAAATTTTAAGATACACGTCTCCTAGACTTTAGTCGATTCAATCTTGAAGGCATTTTAGGCGTCTAAGTTTGGGGAGAGGTTTCCATCGCCATTTTCTGTTGTGGGCAACTGTAGAGGTTTGATTTCTGATGTACTGTGATGACAATAACATGAGCTTTGATTTCTAGACTCTTATTGCATTAACAAAATAAACATCAATATGTGTTCTGAGCTATTATGAGCTCTACCTTAAGAAAGTGGTATTAGCTGATCCTTATCTGCAAAAAAAATTGATTAATTCCCTTCCACTAGATGCCTGATTTGATGGAACATCTGGCTCGAGCAATCGTACCCACTTGTTTACTATTGCTTTTGTTAGTGCACCATAGCTCAGTTAGTCCATGATGATGTAGCTGACAAAAACTTGCCAATCATACGTTGTCAACCGTCTTCCCTTCGACACTAATACGGTAAAAATACAACATACGTTGGAACTCAAATTATCATGATATTGACCATTTCTTTACTACTGCTTTTGTTAGGGCACCATAGCTCGGTTAGTCCATGATGATGTAGCTGCTAAACACTTGGCAATCATACGTTGTTAGCTGTCTTCTCTTCAGCACTGATATGGTAAAAATACAACACATATTTGATAGTCAAATTATTGAGATTTCTTCTTGTCGATATAAAATATTATCTTAGTCACATTATGGAAAAGTCTATACACTAGAGTTTGTGAGTGTGTGTCTAGTTTATGAGTATGTGACACCGCGATCTCGACTGTGAACTTTTTCTTTTGAGTAATGTGATTATTTAATTCGGTTATCTTATCGTGTGATCCGAGTGATATGTATAAAAGTCTAGCTGTCCCGTAGCAACGCACGGACACGATACTAGTCAGTAGTATTATTAGCTAAGTTCAAGCATGTAAAGGATGATACACATAATGAAACAGATAATTCTAAAGGGTCCTATTATATCTAAAGGGTCCTATTATATGGACTGTGATTAAACAAACTAGTAGCAAGGTCTATAACGTTCACTTGGGACATCAGATGACTCCTAGCCTTTTTGTGCTTGTCAGAATAAAATAACATTGGTTTGCAAAATTACATATGTCAAAGGCAAAAGGAAAAAAAATGCGAATACACACTTTAACTAGCAATCAAGCCAAATGTATTGAATCTATGTATGTGGATGTTTACAGACGAGGTTTCACCAAAGTTTGAGACAATAAGCAAGCAACCCATAAGTCAAAATCCGCCTATACAAGTTTTGACAGGGCCATGGCATACCATTCAAACAGTTTAAACCTTCCATCCACAATTGCAGGCACTTGTCCCATTGGGTTTATCTCTGAAGAGAAGAACAGCAATAGGAGGAAATCAAGCAGCTCTGCAAATACTAGCGAGATGAGTTTCATGGATCTTCCACCACCAATAGTGAAAAGATCATAGGCCTACTGATTGTTATAATACACATTTGACACTCAATTTGAGACACCGGTGAAACAATTACATCCATATTGGCCAATAAGAGAACACGTTCTTGACCCTACCAAAGTGATACTCTGAATTCTGAAATGTCACAAATTGCTTCCTGGATCAGTTCAGCAGCTGCTCGTGAAGTACTGTTATGTGCCTATAGAAACACTCATTTCAATTCCATGTGTTTTTGCAAACCAAGCCATCTCTATGGGAAGCACAGCCCTGTTAAACTGATTGAACAGCAACTCTTGAAATGAAAATAAAATGTCATTATAAACTGGCTTACTCTAAATTCATTCAAAAATAGATGACGAGTTCTGCACAATAAGCCAAGCCCGGTGGACAACAAAAGAATTGCAAACTGAATCTGGCTAAACCATGTTCACTAAGTATTTTGCCATATGTGTCAGACTGCAGAACACAGTAAACACATTGTGAACATGAAAATGACAGTTAGATTATTTGCTGTCATTCATGGATAGATGACTGCAAAATAGTTCAGAACACAGACCACTCTATCGTGGTACAATAGATGTAGCAACATGAACAAACAACAAGAAAACCTACAGAACATCAGGTGGGCACAAGATACACTGAATCATCATAAGTGTCTATCCTAATTAACATGGCAATGATTGCCAAAACAATCACAATCATGCTCAGAACAAAAGCGAATTTTGCTCTGTACTTCCTCATCTTCCCTATGCTGCTTGTAATATAGACATCATCTTCTTTGAGTTCAGTTTCCAGGGAATTCTTGCTCGATGTGTTCTCACCCTCGGTAGTGGAAAGTCCTGATTCATTGGCATTGGATAGAGTGTCAGACCTCTCATTGCTGTTCTGCATATCAATGATTTCATTCTCATCTTTCATCTCATCAGGCTCGCTGTCTGAATGCAGAGGTTGCATCTGTTCAGCTGAGACTACTAGTTCCTTATGTTCCTGATATGGTGACGATAATCCACTGGAATTTGCAGTGGATTGTCCCACATTGCTAGCAGAGTCGGAGTCGTATGAGCTTTGAAGCAATCGGAGAAGTTTTCTTGGTGTTGAGTATATATTCACGTCATCAATGCTGATCGGCCTGTCTGAAGCCTAGAGAGGAAAACAGAACAATAATAAAGTTAATTTCTGGCTCAACTGCGATACTGTATACAGTTCAACACAACTCATGAACCACACATTGTACAAAAAGAACATAAAGCAAATCTTGGAATATCTATTAGCACAGTTGAGAT
Organism: Bothriochloa decipiens; assembly: GCA_023333625.1. NCBI lineage: Eukaryota > Viridiplantae > Streptophyta > Magnoliopsida > Poales > Poaceae > Bothriochloa > Bothriochloa decipiens. The sequence goes on from CM041636.1 coordinate 18,349,386, forward strand.
AGATCTGTAAACATATTTACCTTAGGACTGGGAGTCTTGTCTCTTGATATGGAGCAATTTGGGCTTGGTGACACAAATCCTGCAAATGTGTTAGTGCACTCAAAGTTAGCATCAGTCACCTCGCTGTCACAGACCTCACCCAAGTCATCTTCAGAGGAATTGCTGTTTGAGCAAAGCTGAATGAACAAGCCATCCTTCAGAGAAACAGCAACGCCATCATTGTTCCACAACCTCCGGTTCGTGCGCCGACTCTGATCAAAGTTGCAAGAGGACTGCCCGACTGAGACCGGTGACTCGGTGAGCGTGCTGCCATTCATGATGGATGAATCCACAACCTGCGACTCCGGGGATCTGAACTGTGCTGGAGAAGCAGTCACGGTGGAGCCTGCAGGGCTGCTCCCTTTGGCACCCCAGAGGCTCCTGCACGGGCTCTTCTCCCTTCTCTTGTGAAAATTGCAGCCAACCATTGGGCTGCTTGTGCGAACCTCATGCCTCGACCCCTTCTGCGCGGCGATGTTCTTCGCACTCTGCGACGCCTCAAACGCCGCACCACGCACGAACGGCATGCGGTCGTTCTGGCACAGCTCCATCACCTCAATCACCCTGCCGAGCTCCGAAGACAGGCACCTGGGGTCAACGAACTTCATGAAGAAATTGATCATCTGGATCGCCGAGAGGCGCTTCTGCGAGCTGCTCTCCGCCGTGTCCCCATCAAGGATCTGCAACCCAGACCTCACAATGGACCTCGCGTACGCCTCGGCAATCAGGCCGTTGTGCTTCACCAGCGCCATGGCGAGGCCCATGTGCGCGTTGGAGCGCGTGGCCCGGTCGTGCATCGCCCCGGCAACCTTGAGGCAGACCTCGTTCACCGTCTCCCCCGACGCGAACCTCCAGTTGGTGGACTCGACGAGCGCCTTGAGGCACAGCGCCGCGCCGGACGCCGCGCCGCCGCCGTCCTGGCCTGTACCACTTCCCATGAGCGCGCCGCAGAGCGGCCAGCAGAGGGACGCGATGATGGCGGCCTTCTCGCCGTCGGGCGTGGCGGCCGGGTCGATGCCGTAGCGCGCGATGGCCGGGACCACCCTGGAGCAGGCCTGGTGGAGCGGGAAGGAGCCCCCGCTGGAGGAGAGCGTGCCCATGATGGTGGCCATGATGTTGCCGATCTGCGGCACGATGTTGCGCCCGTGGACCCGCGCCAGCACCTCGTACAGCGAGATGGTGAACTCGCCGGTGGGCGTGGCCGTGGTGGCGGTGGCGGTGGTATCGGAGACCTCGGCGAGGAAGTGCGGGATGGACTTGGAGTCGAGGTGCCTGGCGTAGGACTTGAGCGCCTTCATGGCGGCGCGGCGGCTGTCGGCGTCCTTGTTGTCCAGGTTATCCAGCTCCTGCCGCAGCAGCGGGCTCCCGGCGTGCGCGAAACGCAGCAGTTCTGCGAAAGAAACGAAACAAACAATTCAGACACGGAAAAGGGCGCGTTTTTCAGGCATCACCAAGACTGCTGATGAATCAACAAGACTGGCCAAGAAGTTTGCGGCGTCGCATTGGACTCACCTGGATTCAAGAACTGGGACTGCAGAGCCTCTCTCTCTCTCTCCCCTTCCCTCCCTTCTCTCTCTCCACGGCTCGAATTCAAATCGCCAGGCGGGCGGCCGTATAGGACTGTAGGAGGAGAAGGAGAAAGAATACTACAAGCGGGGGGCGGCGGAGCGACTCAAATTTCAATCAGCCAGGGCAGCTCAGATCCGCAGGCCCGGGGGGGGGGGGTTAAAACTGGCAGGAGGGGGGTTCTTGCGGAGCAGAGCATACTTTTCTCACTCGCGTTCAGACAGCCACAGAGAGGAGACGAGTCCAGGAGGCCCACCTGCAGCCAAATGCGCGGGGCGCGGGTGCGCGTTCGCGAGAGCGGGGCGGCGTTTCCAGGAGGCGGAGCGGCCGCGGGAGTTTCAAATTTGGGGGTGCCGGAATGACCGTTCTGCCCTCGAGTCGCTTTGACCGTTCGTTCGACGCGTGCTGCCACGGCGGTCACCCACGCCCACGTCCACGGTGGGTCGGTTGGGCCGTTCCAATCCGCGTAATGTAACAACGGGCCGAATGGCCAACACGTGGCAACCGGCCTGCAAGCACGACGCGATAGCAGTGCCTGGGGATTAGCTTCGCACCATCGACTAATAATAGTGGCCCAACCTCTATACTTTCCGAGAACCGTTCGGATAAATTAGCTTGTGTGTAGCTTGGAGAATTAGCTTCGCTCTCCACCTTTGGTCAGCGTCAGATCCGAGATGGATGATGACTGTATTTGATATTCTGTTAAAAAATTGCTAGAGTATTTTATTTTTTTGTTGAACTCTCTATTCCTAATAATTACGAAGGATAGTGATAGTAACACTCTCTGGAGGGCTTGCAAAACCCTATAATGGCGATGATCAAATGTTCCTTGAGATGTGTACGGGAAGGAAAGCGTCTTATAACACAACTCAAGTGAGCGTGAAGAATGCTACAAAAGTATCCCACGGAGCGGAGCGCTTCTTCTTGGACAAGCCCTGATGATGACATAGGTAAATGTGTCATGCTAGGATTCCCTTGGAGCATTTCCAATAATAATGCTACCGAAATCAAACTACCTGAACAGGTAGCTACCAAACTCATATCTTGCTCTCTACTCCAGCAAAACTACCTAAATGTTGCTACCCAAACTCATCCTTATAGAGAATGACACGTGGATCTGACATGTCATCCCCTCTCCGGCCTTCTCACCATGGATGCTGCTCGAGGTGGTCGTAGAGGTGTCGGGGGAAGCCACCGCGTGAGGGAGCACCGATTGCACGCCGAGGCAGATACCTCCCTAGTGACGGGCGTCTCCACGGCCATGCTGGGAGCAGCGGTCTAGTACTGCACACCCATGCCCATTTAGAACAACAGAGCCACAAGCTATCGCTATTGCCCTTTTTTGTTATAAAAGAGCGGACCCCACCTTGATGTGCATTTGCATCATATAGATTGTGGAGGAGGCAGTAACTATGGTGTACTTTTGTGGGTCCTACCTTAATGTTAATTTTGCTCAGGCACATTGCGCATGCCCTAAGCTCACATGTAGTAGGTCCATATGTGAGCTTATTCTTTTATAATTAGATATAAGCCGAGCTTGTTTAATTTGAACCATGGGGATTTCCCAGAAAAAAAAAAGTCATGTTTATCTTTTTAGTATAAACCGCGATTAGATATTCAGGACATGCCAAAACAACGATCGAGCAGCAACGCAACAACGCACGCGAGCGAGCATCACACCGAATCGGCGAGCGAGATGTCAGCAGGCCGCCTCGGCGCGCGTCATGTGTGCCTACGACGTTGTACCGCACTAGCTAGCAACGACGACTGGACCGGAGCGAGCAGCAGCCGTTCGATCGGACAAAACGCTGGGAGCTGATGTGCTGGTCAGCTGTGGCGACCGGGTCACACGCTGACACCATATATCATCATCAGTCAGTCCAAAATTACTGAGAGCCAGCCACGGTTTCCCTAAAACGGAAAGACGTGAGCGCGTGTGTGTTTGTTTGTAACTCGCACGGGAAATTTCCGGGGACCAAAGCAGACCATGCATCCACGCTACTAGCTACGTGTCGGCCGGCGTCAGCATGTATAAGGTGATTAAGATGTACGTGAGATAACAGGAACAAAATTTAATTTCGTGTGTCTTCGTCCACAGGAAAAGTAACTAAAGTTGTTCTATTCCTTAATGTCCAACTCCAAGAACGTGGGTGGAACCATATGACACGGTGCTCTGTGGACGACACACCGGGCCAGGAAAAAAATAAAGCGGCTTATAATTTGAAATGGAGGAAGTAATACGTTTGCGTATGTTTTTTAATTCGTATAGTTAATAATATGATGAGGATGTGATGTTTGGAGCTAGCAACCTGATTCACATTTTTCGACTGGAGCAGAGCAATAGTACCGTGCCGAGGCCGTTGGGACAATGCCGTGGTCAGTTGTGGCAACTCGAAAACGAGTGGTAGCGGCTACCGGCGGGTCACTCGTCATCATCATCCCGTCTAAAACGAAAAAGCCACGGTTACTCAAAAGGGAAAGCGTGAGCTTCTTGTTTGCAACATGGAAATTTCTCAGATGAGGACACCAACAATGCCGTGATCGAGGGACCATCCATGCTAGTCTGTCAGTAGTGCCAAGGACAACGATGCCGTGAGGACACCCAATGTCATGGGGCTGTTCAGCAGGTCCATTATTCGGCTGATTTTGAATGATTTAATAATATTCTGTCAAAGAAAATAAGGAGACTGATTTAATAATAAAGAGATTACTCTCTCCGTTCTATAAATAAACGCAATTGTTTAACTTTTACGATTCATGTTTGACCGTTTATCTTATTTAAAAATTTTAATGAATATGTTTTGTTAGTACTGTGTTTTGTTGGCGTCACATAAAGGCACACGCGTGCATCACCAGTCGTTGAGGCGCTGACCAACTGCCTACCTCAACCTCATATATATGTTGATGAAGCGTCGTGGGCTTGTTGTGGCTGATGTGTGTTGATGATTATATATTGATCCCGTTTAATTTGTGGCTGATGTTGATCCCGTTTTTTGCAGTGAACTTACAGCAGCACATATACACACTTTTGTCAAATCTGTTGATTGTTGATATATCGGTCAGTCCCATTTTGCCGGCCGGGAATCATATTCACATTCACACAGAAGAGTGAAGCGCTTCGTTCACGAAATTCTAATCCTACTCGCTTCTTTATCCTCCGTGCATTCATGGCCAAGTCGTGGGTCAAATGGCAATCCATGGGCCCCAGTGTCATTGACATGTTGCTAGTATGTTGTGCTTCTTTATCCTCCGTGCATTCATGGCCAAGTCGTTTGTATACTTCTAGCTAGCTAGCACTGCTAGTCCTCCACAGGGGAAAAAAGACCAGTAAATCTACAATTCCTTGATGTCCAAGCACGGCAGAGTGCACCGGTTTCTACTACACTTTGCAAAGTCATTTTGTGCCTCAGTCTCATTGTAATATTCAATTCGTTTGTGGTGTGCAGCTGCTAGCTTTTTTCGTTGATGATGATGATGGGATGGATCAAGATGTGGCTATATATCTTCTACATAATCTTCATCCCTTTTGCTTTTTGGTTGCATTGAGTACGTTATGTATGCGGAAGAAGCCTCAACTTATATATAATTATTATATTCTAATGACGCAAGAAATTAATAATTATTTCATCTTCATCCTTTGCAAGGAGCCATGATGCCATTTTTATATTCCTGGCGTACAATGCGTGCCCGACCGAACCAGACGACGAGTCAACATAAAAATGAAAAGAATACTCCAAATATATGATAACAAGTCAATTCAGAGGGGCATGATTTGTTGGAATAAATAAAGGTTTCCAAGGACACCTTGGGGGCTGGGGGTGCAAGTGCAATGGAAAAAAGATTTTTTTTAGATCCCCCCCTCTAAATTTTAAGGTTATCGTGTATAGCCCTTTGCAGTGCTAACTCTGCTTTAAAATAGCTACGTAGATATTATGCTTTCTACTTTTGTGTAACTTTTTTTTATCAGATATCAGATATATTAAAAAATGGGGATAACATGTTTGAAGCTCCCCTTTTTATGGCAGAATCTACGCTCATTCGCATTTTTCCTTGACTCAGTCAAAGTGAAAAATAAGAGAGATATAATCGACATCTAGTCAAATTATATTAATAAATGCCCTTGTTGCTGCCTATAATAATTAAATGATGCTTCGTTCTAATTAATAATTGCAGTATTATAATAAAAATAAAAATAAAGATAGTACAAGCGTAAGAACGCTCCTCGAATTTTCTCCACAATGTCAAGCTAGTGTTCGATGATACCCATGCAAAAACACACTAGTCTACTTTGGAATAGTCAAGTTCGAAGAAGAAAAAAAAGGCCAATCAATTTTCCATACTAGGCTACAACTCCATTGCTGCCTAGGAAGCAAAGTTTGTGGCAAGTTGAAACACAGTGGATTTAATTTATACACAACCATTGAGGAAGGCTTCTAGCCTACACCATACACAACACATAGAGTTTCCGCCTTCTTCCATCTCCATTTCGAAAAAGAACACGTCTTTCCACATACGCGACATTTCCAATTTAATATTTCAAGTGTGATTTAACTTAGCTGCCAAGAAATTACAAAAATCACATAACAAAAAAACTCAATATCATCCCTGAACGGTACGGTGGTTGTCATTCTTTACATCTCAAGATCTTTGTTCCGTCGTCGAGGCAAGGAGTAAAAGGAGCCAACTGTCCATGTGTAAAAGGAGAGAGAGAGAGCACGCGCGCGAGAGCCGTACATCTAATCTAACTTCATGAAGCAACAGAATTATAGGCATAAAAGGGCCTTGACCTATGTTTACGTATTACTACAAAATCAAAACTACAATTTTACCATTGAATTTAAATCCATTGGGTTGCAAAATTATGTGCTAAGAGAGTAACCATTTCTTAAAGGTTTTACCCCTTTGTTTTTAAAAATGGAGACAATTGAAGATAAACCATTATAATTAGTAGTCCCTTTTGAAAACTATAAGAAAGATAGGAACATGACAAAATGCATAATTTCGACATGGATACTAGTGAGAAGAAGAGTCTATGTTGAGATTACACTAGATTTTGCAAGGAGCACTACAATTGGCAAGCAATGAAGAAGGAAATACAAAAAATGGAAAAAGAGATAATGACAAGAAAGTTTCTCTTTTTTTTTCCTCTCTCTCTGTGTATATAAGAGAGAGCCGAACCTAGGTAGGTGCGTCGTTAATTAGTTTGATATATAATTGTACACAAAAAAAATCTAAGTGCAAGAAGGCTCCTCAAACTTTCTGCACGATTCTTGTACAGTTGTATGCCAAGCTACGGAGCACTCTCTTCGTTGATATCCATGCAAATACTCTACCGTAGAATAAGCGTGAGGAACTAGCCAATCAATTTCCCACACTAAGCTACATCTCCACAGCTGCACATGAAGCTAAGTTTCTGATAAGTAATAATAAGATGGAAAACACTAATTTTATTTCTGACGCAACAATGTCATTTCCAAATGAACTAGTAGAAAATATCATGCTACAAATTTCATCTCTCAATTTAACTTTAAATTATAATATAGTAACACACCCATAAAGTTCGTGTCTTCACCTCTATGCTCCACTAAGCAAAAACGAGCCGCACCTTTCTATATGTGGAGACACAATCCTCCACTTGACCAATTTAGCAATTCACAACCAACTTAAACACGCAATCTCTAACTCAGATTTGTAAATCCTAACTACCACGAAATCTCAAAACTACTTATATTAGATTAATCTCGAAAAAACTACTACTAATATAATGAAAAAAAACCCAGACAACCAAAGTCACTTCTATCCCCTATCTCTGTTATTCATCCACGTTAAGATGGCACACAGAGATATACAAAGACAGGGACATAATGGTCAATGTAGTCTTAGGAGAGAGAAAGATTGAAGAGAGAGAAGGAAGGAGAAAGAGCAGAGAAAGAGTCCAAGGCAGCTAATGCACCGCACCACCACCACCGGAAACGCCCGCGGGCCTCTTTCCATCTCCTTCCCTTCCCGTCCAAGCCGCCGCCTCCTTCCCTTCTAAAATCTCCTCCTCCGCGATTCCTCCAACCCCCACCCGATTCTCCGCGGCCGCTTCTCGACCCCCGCCACCCAGGTCCATCGAGATTCCGCAACCCGCCGTCGCGCGATCTCCGCATTAAGGTAGTATATACCAGAGTACTAGTCTGCTGCTGCTGCTGCTAGTAATTTCGTTCCGTTTTTATTTACTGCCGGATCGTCGACTGGATTAGATCGGTTAGTTCGTCGTCTCCGTCGGTGTCCGTTGCGCTTCTCGTCGAAAGGCCAGGGTTTTCAATCTGGGGCTGCCTCGCTTCGTCTTCTTGACGGCGGATTTCGAGTGATCGGGGCCGGGGGGTGGGGTTTTCTTGGGTTTTGCGAACCTTGAACCGCGTTGCGGTGTCAGGTTGTACCGGCGGCGGGTAGGTTCCCGGAGCTCGATTCCGCGGCATTCGGCGGCGTTTTCTTGGACTCCGGTACCAGAATTGCCGATTCTTTTGATTTCGGAGCTCTGTTAGCTTTTGGTTATCTGTATGTATGATGAACTGCCTGGTGTGTATTTGTGGGCGTATTCTTTTCCCCCTTTGCTGGATTGCCAAAATTCAGTCTAGAATACCGCGATTATTGGACCGTGTGGATTGATTTCACATGACCGTGCCCGGATCACAGCCATTCGACTTCTTTTTTAGTTTGTTGAGGACTTGCTGTCTTGTATAAAGCTAATTTGTTCTGTTCGCGTGTGGAGCCTCTGCCTCCCCCGCTTTTCTGCTGGTGCATTGTCTGTTCAAAGTATCCGAAAAGATAGCGCTTTTGTTCGTGTCTGTTTCACCGGAATTTCGTGATCTCTGATTGCAGCATTGGATTGGTTATGTTGTAGGGACAGTGAAGGAACCTGCATTGTGTGGTTGATTTAGGCACTGGGCATCAGCTGCTGCCTAGTGTTCGGCTGATCATCATGGGGGAATCACAGAGTGGCCAGGAGGCTTCCAGGTTCAGAGCTTTGGGCAACGGTGTCTCTGATGCTGGGCAGGGGGGTGCTGGTGACAGGGAGCTCCACAATGAAAGCATTGCTTCTCAGGATTCCAGGGGTTATCTGAATGGTGGGAGATCATTGGTTTCTGAGTTTGGGCTGTATGACACGTCGAGAGTTGGAAGCAATCAGCGTTTTGGTTTCTCTCAGAATGGAAATCTGTATGATGAGCAGTCCTTGGCGTTTGCTTTTGAGGGCATGAGCTTCAATTCCCACACAACTGATGTGCCTACAAGCCATCGCAATGTGCCGCTGGTAAATGGACACTATCCGTCTGGACGTGTGCATGGTACTCTGAACCAGCACCGTGCACCTGCAACACGCCAAGATGATTCTCTGCATCAGTTCAGTGTGCAACATGCCATGCAGAACAATGATGTTGAACACCAAGAGCAACCTCACAGGTTTCCACCGCAGTTGGGAAATTTGTCAAGAAGCTCTGAGCTCCACAGCTTTGAAAGCAATTTCGGTGTTCCTTGCCACCCATCAACTGCATCATCTTCACCCTTCCAACAAATGTGGCAATCTCAAATGTACACACCCCATGATCAGAATGTTGGCTCAAACTTCATGTGGCAGCAAAATATGGGTGCTCAACCATACTCCATTATGCAGCCGAATTATATCTGTCCACAAATGCAACCAGTTTCTGGGTTCGGTGCTTCTCGACATAGGAGCAATGAGCAGTCTGCAGTTTCCTCCCTTGCAAAGGGCCCATCCTCATCATATATTGGAACACCAAATTTTCATTGGCTGGAAAATGGGTATTCTTTCCTAAATGGTGCTGCTTTTCAGAAAAGAAGAAATAGCGGCAGTCTCAACAATACACTCACAGACAGCTTCCCAAGTACATCATACACTGGCAGTTCATGTGGCAGTGGCGATTATCGCCATTTTCAACGGGCTGAAAAGGTTTTCAATCCATATGGGCCGCATCATCAGCAAGCTGATAACCTCCATCCATATGGGTTAGGTTTCTCTCATCATCAAATGTCTGATAAACTCAACACAGCAAGTTACCTGGAAAGGATCCTAATGAGACCCGACATTGGAAATTCAGTAAAAGATTTTGATTTTCCCTATGCCGACTTGCTGAACTCACCGTACTTGTCCTCAAAATCTGATACATATAAATCTATTGATGAAGTGATGGGAAGAGTATGCATCTTGTCAAAGGATCAAGACGCTTGTCGCTTTCTGCAAAAAGTATTAACAGAAGGCACTCAAGAGGACATTGATAAAATATTTTCTGAAATAATTAACAATGTTGGTGATCTTATGGTTGATCCAACTGCTCACTATTTGGTGCAGAAGATTCTTGAAGTGTGCACCAATGACCAAAGGACACACCTGATTCGTGAAATCACTAAAGCACCCATAACGCTTCATAAAATTTCTTGCAATATGCATGGGTATGAACACAATAATCTTTAATGTTTTATCATCCATATTTGTTGCTTTTTATCTCTGATCTTCTAGCAAAAAAATTTCAGGTCTCGTGCAGTGCAGAAGGTTATAGACACCATGAACACCTCTGACCAAGTGTCATTGGTGGTGTCCACCTTAAATACTGGAATAATGCGTTTAATGACTGATTCTTATGGGAGTCATGTTGTGCTCCATTGCCTGCAGAAATTGTTACCTGACCACAAGGCAGTAAGTTGTTATGTTCATGTGATGTAACTATTCTTTTTGTTTGTTTTTAGCAGTACTGGTACATGTACATGTTGGTTATTAAACTTTTGTACAGAAAAATACTTCTTTACTAGAAAACGATCTCTGTATTCAATTTCTTTGCTATATAATGTTGTATCCTAAACTATAGAACAGCCCACAACTGTATTTCTAGCAGAGAAAATACTAGTTTCCTTGAAAACTTTGTATATATGACTGACCAAAGGAGTGTGTCACAGTTCATCGGTCCACATTTTAACACACTGTGTAACTGTTGCAGTTCATTATTGAGGCTGCTACATCACGCTATCTTCAAGTAGCAAGAGATCGTAATGGCTGTTCTGTCCTCCAGAAATGTATTGAGCATTCAAGTGATGAACAGAGAAACAACTTGCTGCGCAAGATTACATCCAGTGCCCTTGCACTTTCAGAAGATCAGTATGGGTATGCTCATTCTCTTTTGCTCTACTCATCTTAAGATATCCTGATCTAATATCAATGATACTACTGTTATGCCTTTGCATAATACACACAACCTAAGCAGAGATCCTTATATAATACGAATGATATTGCTCGTATTATGCCTTTGCGTAATACTCTTGCAGGAACTATGTTATTCAGTTTACTCTGGCCCTCAATATTGAATGGGCAGCGAACAGAATAGTGGATGAGCTGGTAGGTCACTTTGGAAATCTATCCATGCAGAAGTGTGGTTCCCATGTTGTGGAGCATTGCCTGAAGCTAGCACCACGGCCGATGTGTGATAAGATCATCAACGAACTCATGCATGATCCTAAATTGCTGCATATCATTCTTGATCAGTATGGGAACTTTGTGATTCAGACAGCACTCAAACAGTGCCAGGTAAATATACCCCTTAATCCTCGGCCAAAAGAATTCCATGTGCAATCAATTTATGGTTTTTAATGTTGCAGGCTGAACAGCATGCTGCTTTTGTTGAAACTATCAGACCGCACACTGCTGTACTGCAAAGTAACATGTATGGGAAGAGGGTTCTCTCAAGGACATGCTTGAAGAACAAGCATTACCGATTTGGCTTCTATTAACCTAACATTTTTGGTGAACATGTCTTCAGAGACAGCAGACAGAACCGTTGTACAATTCTGTGATAACTTGCAGATCTTACAGATAGGGTGTATCTTCGCAAAAGGGAAAAGGATCTTTTCTTTCCAGGGAAATTTTGTTTAGGGGAAGCATTTGTCTTGGCCACTTTTCTGTAATTTCGTATGTAGAATCAGTATAGTTTCGTCTGGGTGTGATGATGGTGATTTACATTGCCAGCATCGTTATCAGTCATGTAGTTTATTGTACCTGTCAAACTGTAATAGCAGTAACATCGTGTAATGTGTAAGTTGTATGGTAAAACCTGAAGTGGCAAAATATAGTCTGGTCTTTTGTCTTCTAGAAATCAATTGAAATGTTTGGGGCCACCAGCCAATGGCCGACCAACAGCATGTCATCTGCACTTAGTTACTCTTAAGTAGTTTGCAATGCTGCTGTGTTTTGTACTAATTTGTTTCTTATTTGGGCTTTTCATACACAAAAAGAGAGTTATAACGTGCTGAGAACAATGCTGCCTTTGCTGAAGTTACAGCTGTGTTGTTTCTTACATTTGGCTTAGAACAATGCTGAGTTCTGTGTTCCAGTATGGAGTTTCTATATATTCCAATAAGTACGATGTATCTATCATAACAATTTTCCTCCAGTTTGGAGCACAGTAAAGGAACCCACAATTTTCCTCCAGTCTGGAGCGCAATTAGGGAATTTCAACAAACCAACTGAGAACCACAAGCATGGAAAAATGTACTCCCCCAGCTCACCCAGCAGCATAATGCTTGCGCTGTGGCTCCGGCTCCAGCTCCGCATGCACCAAAACGGCTCTGGCCAAAAAAAAAAAAAAAAAAAGAAATGGAAAACAAACAGGTTGAAATGTTACTGTTCAGGAGCCAGAGCCAGCAAGAGCTCCTCCAAACAGGTCCACAATCAACAAGGAGTGCATGATCAGCACAAGTTGAATTCAGAACAATTTAGCATAAAATAGGCAAGTCAAATTCAGAACAGCCCAAGTTGAATTCAGAACAAGGAAGCATATAATAGGCCTTGAGGAACAGAACAGGTACAAATACTTTGTTTCAATTGAGAATCCAAGTTCCACAAATAAAGTGCTCTGCTACCTTAAACATATCAGGTTACAAGAACATGGAAGTTTCCAACTGGGCAGCTATGATGCTTCAAGGAAAACATCAAACTCAAACTACACCTAGAACCTGCCTCGCCCTCTAAAACCACCACGACCCCTTGGTGGTCCTCTGCCACCACCCCTTGGTGGTCCTCTTCCACCACGGAAAGAACCACCACCACGGCCTCGGCCTCCACCCCTTCCACCACGGCCACCACCTCTAGGTCCTTGAGATTGTCCCCTGTTTGAAGCAAGCCAAAATAGGAGATGTTAGAAACATACGAGCCTCTTGTTTACTTACTATTTTTTCTTTTCTCGAATGACGCAGAAGAGTTGTGCGGCATTTCATTAATCATCAAGAGAGAAACAAGATAAAAACAAGGTGAGGCTAACAGCGCCCACCCAAACACACCCCTTAGGTTCACTACCTATTTCATTAGAATTTCCCTCAAATTTATTATCAACAAGACAAAGGACTGAAAATAAGCTCGACTCTGACACCAGTTCGTGACTTAGAAGCAGCATTCCAATGCATATTAAAATAGTGGCACTATTGACTTGATGATGATATCATAATTTTTTAATGATTTCTTAACAGCAAGGACAACAATGAGTATCTTATCTTAACAGAGAGGTTTGAAGCTTCTTTTCAAGATTTCACACAATTTAAATAAGTTGAAATACATATTGTTTGAAGCAGAAGGTGCCAGCTAATCAATTTACTATCAAGTATAAAAAAAACAAAAGGTTCGCAAATGAATGAGGCATATTGGTTCCGTTTTCACAGGTTCCGTTTTCACAAAACAGCGCGCAAACAATGCAGGAGAAACAACAGCTCATACTTTGGTTGTGGAAGGAAGCGTGAGAGTGGCAGTAATTTCATTGGGTCAATATAGAACTTGTCGCCTTCCTTGTACGATGTCGCAATGATGCCATCCATCATCTTCACGGAAAAATACTACACATACAAAAAGAAAACATGTTCATGACAACAGTAGTAGCATAGCTAAATGAGTAATTTCAAAGTACCCTTAATAAGGGTTGCCTTACTAAATGACACATCAGAACAAGCAGCCCAGGAAACGAGAGCAGGGACAAATGATAACTTGAAAAATGAACACGATGTTCCTTGGCATTTTGCGGTTCAAATGTGACAACAATAGCATACCCCAAAAAAATCTTGGTGCAATGCCACTACCAAAAAAGACCTCCACTACAAGATTAAAATCTGTAAAACCACACACCAAGTCCTCATCCTCATCACTGAACTAAACAATCCGTGCTCTCTCTAAGCAACTCACCTGACAAACTATGCCAATACTATCATTGCTCTTGCCACACTAGAAATTCACAACAAAATCAACTCAAGTGCCCCCACGGGGAACATAAAAAAAAGAAGGTACTTATTTGCTTTTGTTTATTCTTGAGATGTTGAGAGGGATTAGGGAGGTGGAGATGCTCACGGATTCGTTGATGGGGCCGAAGATCTCCTCGACCTTGCCGATCTGGGTCTTGTTCTGCAGGTAGATGGGCGCGTTGAAGTAGGGCACCTTCTCGTTGGTGAGCTTCGTCACCGCCTCCCCCTCGCACGCGTGCAGGAACGTCGACACCTCTGCGCACGCAAACACAGAAATCCCACCGCAAGGTCAGAAAAAGAAATCGCCTCAGCAAAGGAGCCAATACCCTCACGGGGAGTGGGGAGAGTAGGATTGGCACCGACCGACGACCTCCTCGGGCGGGCCCTCGTCGCGGAACCCGCCGCCGAACCGGCCCCCGCCGCCACCGCGTCCTCCGCCGCCGAACCGGCCCCCGCCGCCACCGCGGCCCCCGCCGCCGCCGAACCGGCCCCCGCCGCCGCGCCCTCTCGGTGGCCGCATGGCTGCTCTTGGGGTGGGAGAGAGAGAGAGAGAGGGATGCGGAGGAGGGTTCTCCTTGGCGGCGGCGCGGGAAGGGAGGGAGGGACTGAGGGGCAGGGTTTATTAGGGTTTTAGCGCGGCGGCGAGAGGTGCGGGGGGGGTGTTTTGGCGGGGTGGGGTGGGAGGATGACAGGTGGGCCCGGTATGGTGGAGCGAGGGGTGGCCGTCGGATCGATGGTTCTGGCCGGGAGAGGAGCAGTGGACGGTGATGATGTGGAAGCCCAGACGGAGTTGTCCTTGTCCTTTTTTTTTTTTTTTTTTTGATTGATGAATGAAACTGCTAGTTGCCCTCGTCTTGTTGACTTGTTGTTGTCACTTTGTCCTCCACAATCGCGTAAAATCCACCTCAGGAAAGCATGCTGTTCCATTCTTTTCGAAACGAGGAACATCTCTGCCATTCTGCGTAGCGCAAATGGTCCTTAATACAAAAGGGTATTGACATGGTCTCCAAAACTTAGCTTGCAAATAGTCGTCTTTGCAACTAATTGACCTTTTAGACAAGGACATGGTCCGGTCTTCAAAACGCTTTGACCATTAATTTTAGTGCAATATAAATGAGCATTCTAAAAGGCTTTTACATTTATGAAGGATTTTTCCTATGCGTGAGTTCTTATTTCTAGACTAGTTCCCTTGTCCAAAAGCTAACAATATTTATAAAGTTGACTATAATAATACGGGTTAGATTGGAAAATAAATAAATCATGTTATAAAAAACACATTTCCAATATAAAAAAAACTCGACCGGGGCGGTTAAGACAGACGCCGCAGCTTTTAAATGAGAAGAAGATCGTCCTCTCACCCGGTGAGAAAACCACTAAACCCCCACCCCATCCATACACGAGGAACCATAACCGTGAGAAGGGTTGTCTCTTAACCTGTGCTTTGGTCTGGGGCCGAGCGAGGGGGGTTTTTACCACAAAACGTGAACATGTGAAATATGATTTGAACAAATACTCAAGATACAAGATAAAAACAACCCTCCAATCTACATCTAATGGTGTTGATATGTCGCCTGAAAAAAGTTTAAAAATCAGACGACTGTGCTTTAGCATTTCCCTTTTAAAAAAATAGTAGGGAGAATTAAAAATCCGGCCTTGAAAACCAATTCGTTTAGGAATCCGGTCCTTTTTTCTTTTTAATTTAGGAATCCGGCCTCAAAATGTAATTCTTTTAGGAATCTGGCCTTCCGTGAGGTCTGTTAGTGAATTCCGTTAGTTCAAGCATTGTAGCACTTGCGAATAGACCATTTTGCCCCTGAGTTTTCATACACACGCAGAGTGTTCGTCCGTCCCCAACTCTCCCTTCTCCTGCCCGACATTTGGAGTGAAAGAAAAAAAGGAGGCATGGCCGCCGGCGCACCCACCTAGGCCACGGTCTCGCCGGCACCGGATCCGCCGCCCCCTGTGGATTCGAGTTCTGCCGCCGTCCATGGCCCCTGCGCTCCTCTCGTGGCCGGCGCAGCTTGTGGCTCGCGCGCAGCCGCAGAGAGCAGCAGCAGCGCCGCCACCGCCGATCCTCCTCCATGCCTTCCCGTCCTCAGCCGAGCGCGTCGCTGCTTTCATCTTGTGGCAGAACCTCCTAAATAATATGGCCCACATACATTTATCATTATCTAAATAGACTTCTGATAACAATGCATGTGTTCCATAAGACTTAAAAGGTCTGTCGGGTGAATCCCGAATCATCCATGATTCTCCGAGCAGGATCAATCATTATAAAGAGACATTGCAGTATTACAACAGTTTTATACAAATAATATACATCAGAGTAAAATAGCGAAAGGATTACAATAACATAAGTTTACAAACCATTTAGTTCAAAACATACAAACCATAAGTTAGATTATTACAAACCATAGTAGTAGTGGAGTAGCTAAAGATAACTTATTTACAACTCCCTGACGGTATGCTCTGCCCAAGAGCCAGACATCCTACTCGTCGTTACTCTCCGCAACGACTGTCATGCAGCAGGATGCAAAGCAAACCTGCTCATGGGTCTCACCTGCAACAAGGGTTTAACAAACCCTGAGTACAAAAGTACTCAACAAGACTGACCCGACGAAAAAGAGGGGTGAAGACTTAGGAAATGCAGGCTAGAGGGACAAGGTAAGGCTTGCAAGAGATAAGAATTTTTGTAGAAAAGCTCAGCAGAAAGTAAAGTTATCTTGCTCTAGCTCAAGATTACCAACCAACTCTATTCTTAAACCTTAAGCATCATTCAAGTTGTTACTACGATGATGAACACCGATCGAGTCTTCTTCTCCGAGAAGCAACGGCGATTCGAATCCATTTTTATATACCCAGCTGGGACCTAGGTCACTGATATATAGGAGACTCTAACTCCTAAGCATATCAGATAACACGATATACCGGGATAACAACCGCAGCCATATATCAACCACATGATATACAAGAGACTCAAACTCCTAAGCATATCAATATACATGGGATTCTCAACCCCACAAGTATACCACACCATGTGTGGGTGGCTATCTAGTTCTCGATATCACCAATTCACCATCGACACGGGACCTAGGGCATCAACAGACGGAAACACTACAAAGGAACTCCTTTTCCAATGCAAGTTACCCATCCGGACTCGATTTATTAAGCACCATCATGATTCCAACAAGTGAAACAAATCTCATCTTTTTCATTCTTTTTCTTTCTGAAAACCTACTAATTAAGCAGGGCTAAGCATAACTATGCATTTTCCAAAAACAGGTAACAAGGAATATGAAAAATAAGACAGGTAATGCAATTGGTCGGTTTTACTCAACTCCTATTTCCTAATGCAACATTTCATAACTGAAGCGATAAAACTTTTATAAAATCAAGAAAGGGTTTAAATGTATCCGGGCTTGCCTTGGTGATCGGGGTAGATGGTTTCTGGCTCTGGATCAACACCCAACTCCTGATTCTGCTCTTCCTTGGGATCTGGTTCGACAACGTTAAATTCTCCGTTAACGGAAGCTACGCGATAACATGATATATTTTAACATGATGGAATAATAAACATGATTCTTGATGGATGCATAACCAGATTAAGGACTTGGGTACAATTTTTCTTCACGATAAAGTTGAAAGCTAACAAAGCTAACTTACTAAGTTCATTAGGGTTAACTACGTCTTTGATGAGGTTATTTCAGCACATGAAATAACGTTGATTAAGCCCTAATGACATGATTAAGATAAGCGCAAATAATTAATTAAAGTGCCAAAGGTCATTAAGGTTAATGACCCAAGGTCATCAATCCCAAAGTGAAACAAATCCTATAATGATTAAGCATGCTTATAGGGATTAATTACTTAATTAAAAAGCATAAAATAAAGGCATAAAACTAAAGTTGTCTAAATGAGCTTAAAATTTTATTTTGAAAAGATTTTGGTCTAATTAGATGGCAAAACAAATTTCAGAAATAAAAACCAATTATTTTATTTATTAAAAATCATTGAAAATGCATTTTTTAATTAAAAGAGCTAATTTTAGTTATGCAAAAAGTACAAAATTTGGCATTTCATATTTTTCCTAGGTAGAGAACATCATAAAGAGTATACACATAAATTTTCATAATTTTTGGAGCTATACATGAATTACTATGATTTTTCAAAGAAAATAGCATTTAAATCATTTTGTGAAAATAGAAAAGGAAAAGGAAAAATCCTTTCCCGACGTTGACCGGTGGCGGCTGGATTTTGACCGGCGATATCTCGCTGGCGGCGAGGTCTCCGACCATAAGGTTTGGCCCTACAGGCTCAGCTCGACACGGGGAACAAGATAACGTAGCTAATGCGGCAGTAGAGACCTCGGAGGTACCTCGCCGGCGACCATGGCGGCATGGCGGCACGGCGACCCGGCGGTAGAGCTCACTGGAGCTTCTCGGGCGACATAGAGGACACGCATGCTTCTACGTGACAACGCAAACGCAACATGCAACTTAATCGAGCCCGAACCGGCTCTGGTCCCCGACGGCTATGCGCGCGACGACTAGTATGGCGGAGCACCGACGGTGAGCGCATACGCCGGCGGCTATGGCGCGGTAGAGGTGAAGCTGAGAGCATGGACAGGTATAGGAGCTCACCACAGGTCTGGTGTGCTCGAAGATGAAGGCTCGGAGTGGCCGGAGGTGGAAGTTCCGCAGCGGCAGGGATGGCGGCGACGGTGCTCCAGCGACGAGGTGGACGTCACGACGACTCCTGTGCACCAGCGGGCCAACCAAGGAGCGCATGAGATGGAGGAGATGATGGCGAGCATGATGGTGTAGAAGATGAAAGAAAATGACCAGCGGTGGCAGCGGTCGTCGGCGAAGTGGCTCGCGGCGGCGCGGTTGCCGTGCGAGAGGAAGACGATGTCGCACGGGCGACTCCGGTGGCGAGAGCTAACGCGAGCAGTCTCAATCGAAGCGCAAGAGTGAGGCGGAGCTGCTGGCAAGAGCAAGAGGGTAGCGGTGGGGCAACGACAGTGAAATTTTGCCGGCGGTTGGAGAACGGCGGCGATGGCGGACGGAAGGGAAAAGAGGAAAACGGCTACTGGCCGGCTCCATTTATAGCGCGGAGGCGAGGAAGGGGCGGCCGACACGTCTACGACGAAGCTTCTGGTCGAAGATGTGCGCTGGCAGCCGCGGCAGGCCGGTATGGCGCTGGCGGCCACGGCGACATCATGAACAGAGGGGAAGAAGGACGATGATGACGTCAGCAGTACTGTAGCCAGTGATGTCACTCGGTAAAATTTGTAAATTACTCTAGATTTTACATAAGAACTTGAAAATATCCCAAAATTTCATTTATATGATTTTTCAAGAGCTACATTTTTCATTCAACAAACATTTTGAAATTCGGAATAGTTTTTGAAATATGAATTCAAATTCAAAAGAGAAACAAAACCTTAGAAACAAATATTTGAAATTACTTTTGATTTTTGAATAAAACTTAAAAATATTCAAATCTATGGAATGCTACACTCTTCAAACCAAACATTTTTTATATACAAAGTTTTCCCAAAATATGCATAATTCTAAAATCATGGGTTTAAAATCAAAAAGGGGCAATTGCAAGAAAACTGTATTTTCAAATTCATTTGAAATTCTTTTTGGTAACTTGAAAAACTTTGAATACCAACTTTGTAGCTCTTGTCAAGATCTACAAACTATATTTTAAAAGTATCTCCAAATTCTATATAGATTTTGAATTATCAAAAAGAGGGTAAAACAAGCTTTTGAAATAAAGGGTTTTAAAACCGAATTCAAACTCGATTTGGTTTCTAAATTAGTTGGTTGGTCATTAGTGATCACAAACATCATCCAAGGACATTTTTAGGTCCATGATCCAATAGTACCCTTGGTTGACCAAGTTGACTTTTGAAAATCATTTTAATAGACTCTCAATTTGAATTCAAATTTGAAAACCAAATTTAAATTCAAAATTGGAGTTCAATTTTACCTATTGGACTTGACTTTATACACCATGCCTGACACTAGTGTAGACACAGTTTACACCTCAACGTACACGGAGCATAAATCAAGTATTTGAGGTGACATTCGAAATTAGGGTTTATGATTTCATGTAACATAACATTTCAGAAACACAAACAACCGATGGAATGTAAATTTGTTTTAATTGATGCACATCAAAGATGAACTAATCTTGAATGCTTTGTAATGCATATGATGACATGGTAGGTTTTAGTTAATTTAACACCAGGAGTGTTACACATCTGGTCGCGCAGCCCCTCCTCTCCGTCTCCGACCGCTGCCGTCATGGTTGCGTGGGCGTGACCCACCACCATCCGTGGCCGGTGCGCCATGAGCCATTCCTAGCCGAGCCAGGGGCTCCTATGGATGCACGATGGCCTCCCAATGCTTCCCCACCATTTCCTTACCACCGAAGTGTTGGCGGAACGCCAGAACCGCGAGCCTGGCGAGCTCCTCTATTGAAATCGTGTCAAGGACCCCGCGCTTGAATTTGAGAAAAGGGAAGGGCTTATCTGCACAGTTTGTGACTCATATGAACAGTGTCTTAAGGACCTCTTTGTAAATGTTTGATTGAATTTTTGAAAATTCATATCTAGAGTTTGGTAACTCCAATTTTTGTGAACCAAATTTTGTCGTGCTCCTTGAGATATTTTTATTAAAAATATGAAACTGACAATGTTCTATAAAAAATAATTAGTTAAGATTTATGCCTTTTAATTATGCTCTAAAAGAGGAATTTATATCTCATGATGTACCTCCAATTGAGTTGAAATATTTATGAGCTGCTACTCATGTTATGACTAGGGTGTAGTTTAAATTTCAAGAGTCTTAGGTACCATATGATTTAGTTATATATTTCTCATTCTAATAATTATATATAATCAAAATATATATAATAAATAAACAATACTCTATTTTTTATTTTTTTCCTCAGGGGTAAAATAGTCTTTTTACCTGTAGTTAACACCGTTGGGTGTCAAAACTGATGGAAGGCCAGATTTCTAAACGAATTTCATTTTAAGGCCGGATTTCTAAATTCAAAAGAAAAAAGACCGGATTCCTAATTCTCCAAAATAGTATGGTCTGAAAAATAAAAATAAAACCTATACGCTGGGCCGTCCTGCTTGCTGTTCCTTGCTGGGTGCCAAGGCCGGCCCAACCAGCAGGTGTTCTGGGAATCCGCTCTATCCAGGCCTTTCTCCCTCAATCCGGCCCGGGGCGGAGGAAGCCAGAGCCGGACATCGTCGGTCGGCCCAACCTAGATCGATCGGAGGCAGCTTTGAAAGGGCCGTACGCAAACAAATACGTAAGTACACGGATGACCCACGTGGCCACGTCGGGCCGAATTGTTGGTGATGCTTAATGCGAATATTTGACGTCGCATTGCATCGGCTGGTTTATCTCTGTCTCTGTCTCTGCCTAATAATAAATCATCAAAATTTTCTACATCTTTTTTGTCCGTCTTTTTTTTTCTTTCGCCTTTTCCTCTCCCCATACGGCTCGGTCTTGGCACACTTCACGGTTACAATAGAGAATACGGCAAGAGTTTGGTTCCTAAAACGGGCTCTCGTGCGCTCCTGGCACCATTGGATCAATCCCGTACACCAGAATGTACATGTGGGCATGCAAACCTGGGGACGGGTGCACACAAAAGCCTCCTCTTGCTTTTTTAGGTGGTAAATAAAAAAGTAGATTTTATAAGTTAAATCAAATACCAACAAGACTATAAATATTCACCACCGTTCATCAAATCGAATCAAAGCCAATATATACAGAATTGATCGAGGAGCAAGAAGATCAAGCCGTCTACAGAACCAATCAAATCGAGGCCGCCCTAAAATAGATTGTGTTTGCATGTAAAAATCATTGTTTATATATTAAAACAGCAAGAAGACCAAATCAAGACCTCCACGAGGCAGCGCGAGAAGATGTTGTAACTAGAATGATGATGACGCGAGCTGTAGAGGCAACAGAAATGTTTGGCAATGGTCTACCAAGACATAGGCGATGATGTGCGATGGCAATGACACGGGACAGGGAGACAACAACGCAAGGTTGAGGCGTGCGACCACTAGGAACATGACCCACATGGCCGTCAAGGTGCCTAGGCTCACCGCACACCACTGTTGGGACGTCTGAGCAGGGGCGAAGATAGAGCAAGTTAGAGGGGGTGCCTTGCTCTTATAAATGTGAAAATTTAATCGGCAATTATGGTGAAAATCTGTTCCTAATAGTGAGTTCTCCAAATTTTGTGGGTGCCTAGGCACCCACAACCTAACACCTAGCTCCGCCTTGCGTCTGAGCATGCAGGCAGCTCGACGGAGCCACGCGGCAACCACTGCACATGAGTTCTAGTGACTCGCCTACTTGCGGCGCGGGTCAACCTGCCATGCACACTATTGTCGGCGGCGCCAACTGCTCATCTGCTCTCTTCTCACAGCTATGCAATGCGAGGAGGCAATGTAAGAAGAGAAAATTAAGCTAGGGTTTTCTGGTAAGAGGCAGCTGATGGGTGTTGTTGTCGGCAGGAGTGTCCACCGCCGGATTGGCATCAACAGATCAAAGAGAACCGGCAGCTAACTGGGCCTGTGGGGCAGCATGGACCAGCTCACTTTCGGGGCCTAGAGGCTTAGAGGTAGCTGAAGTTGAAGCCCATGTGAGCATCTAATGGCTCCGCCCAGCATTACCAGTAGAACACGCAAACCAAAAACAAAAAAACGCGTTGTCCACCTCTCCTTCTAGCTACACAGAGCTCATGGTTTTCACATCAGATGTGTACGCTGATGCAAGTCTTCAGAACGATATCTTCCAGCATGGGTGTGTCTGTGAGTGTCCTATTGTCAAATGTTCAAAATTATTGTCATTGGAGGTACCCAATGTGAAGGTATACCATTAATTTAGTTTTTGCATTACTACATTGACATAAGTTTTAACAGAAACTTTTATGTGATCAGATAGACCATGTTTGCCTGAACTTATCATTCTGACTTGTCATCCATGGTACAATATTTTTTTCTCTCACGACAAAATACCCATATAAACTATCATTCTCTTTTCTTAGCTCTAATGTGTGTTCTTGTAAGATGATTTAACGCTATCAATACATATTGTCATCAATGGTGTCGACAGAACTGGAAGGATGATGAAGGTGTTAACAACATAAAACTGAAATAACAAACCCGTTGCAACGCACGGACACTTTTGCTAGTGTATATACATATGTGGTCCTTCTCTCGCTGTCATCCTCCAACCTGCTACTCATTATTTTCTTCATCAACTACAAGAAGCTACCACCTAAAAAAACAATGTCGTCTTTTGGAAAGAATGTTTCTATAGTCGCGCTGCTAATTGTCATCTTAGCTGTAGGTATGTCTCTACACATGTATGAATTATTGGAAATATAAAACTTAATATGTGTTTTGATCAATCAACTAATTTAACTCTAACACGTTCTTGCTTGTGCTAGTATGTTCAATGCCTGCATGCACGCCATGGACCGTGCTTTTATGGCGAGTCATTCGACTATTGCAATTATGTATGTGAACACGAAAGCTTTTGGGCACTTGTGACGATTGGAAGTGCTACCACTATACTTCACGCTCCTCTAAGATTGTTGTTCCTGCTAGCGCTCCGATCCAGCCATGATGTAATGATCTTAGGCGACGTCTCTTAAGTATATATAAATTATTATCCTGTATATGTAATAATACATATACAGTGTTCGTTTTTTAAGAAACAAAAGGGGTTACCGGAGCTTGTAGCTTTGATTGATCAGATATACAATCGGACTCGATGGTGTGTATGTTGTAGTAACCAATCCATATAATTCTTGGTCAACAACAAAAAATTGCAAATAAGTTCAAGTTTGAAGGACTTAGAATTGTCTGAATAAGTTATCCAAATGCATACACGGCTTGCCATAAGGAATAAAAAAAAATATTAGGGCCCATTTGAATTGAACAATTTCAAAAGAACTCTATGGAATTTTGTAGCAGTAAGTTCAATTTTACAGAACGAACTTATGGAGTATGAAAAAAATTCACGTGTTCCAAACATGATGCGTATATAGGATTAGGTGGTAGGCCGTACGCAAACGCATACCTAGAAACTAGGGATCGCTGGTGATGCTTATGATGCGAATGCGACGTCGCAGTCGCAGCATACGTAACTAGGGACGCGATGGCCCATGTCAAGCCGAATCTCTGGTGATGCTTACAATGCGAATATATGGCGACGTCGCACTGCATTGGCTAGTGTATATATCTGTCGTACTTCTCCTAACTCTATCGTCTACCTAGCTGCTGGTTCATTCTTTTCTTCATCAACTACAAAATAGCTACCATCTGAAAAAACAACCAATGTCGCCTTTAGGAAAGAATGTTTCTACAGCCGTGCTCCTAATTGTCATCGTGGCTGCGGGTATGTCATCTACACATGTATGAACTGTTGGAAATATAAAACTTAATATGTTGTTTTGACCAATCGGCTAATTTAACTCTGTTCTTGCACGTGCTAGTATGTTCAACGCCTGCATGCGCGCAATCGCAGTGTCAGCATCTATCGAAGCCTGTTTGTCGGCACCTCAGCGGCAGATACGTGGGACCGTGCCTGTATGGCGAGTCATACGACTATTGCAATTATGTATGCAAAGACGAAAGCCCCGACAACTTATCCGGTACCTGTGACGACTGGAAGTGCTACTGCTATACTTCATGTTCCTCTGAGAATGCTGTTGCTGCTAGCGCTCCGATTCAGCCATGATACAATGATCTTAGCCTGACGTTTATTAAATATATACAAAGTATCCCATCTTGGGCCCTTACATATAATAATACGTATACATATACATATATAGGGTTCTTTTCTTTTTAAGAAACAAGAGGGATTGCCGAGTTTGTAGCTTTGATTGATCATATATAATAATATATACAATGAGCTTGTAGCAGAGAGCAGGAGTGGCACCGACCGATGAACTCCGCGGGTCGCGGAACTAGCTGCCCCTGCTGCCGCGGCCTCCGCCGCCAAATCACCCCCCCTCCCCGCCGCAACCGAACCGCCCCCCGCAGCCGTGCCCTCTCGGTTGCCGCATGGCGCACACACACGGACACACGATGCTCTTGGGCTCGAGGCGAGAGAGCTGGGTGGTGTGCGAGAGAGAGGGACGAGGAGGAGGGTCTTGGTGGCGGCGCGGGAAGGGAGGGAGGGGCAGGGTTTACTAGGATTTTAGCAAGGCGCCTTGAGGTGCGCGGGGGGCGGCGGCGCGGTGGGGTGGGGGTGTTGACAGGTGGGCCTAGGATGGTGGAGCGAGGGGTGGCTGTCGGATCGGTGGTTCCGGCGAGGAGAGGAGCAGTGGACAGTTGTCCTTGTCTTTTTTTTTTTGATTTGGAACTAGGTGTCCTTGTCTTGTTGAATTGTTGTTGTCACTTGTCCTCCACAATCGCGTAAAATCCACCCAATGAAAGCATGCTTTGCCATTCTTTTTGAAACGAAGAAACATCTTTGCAATTCTGTATGGTGCAAACGGTCTTTAAGACAAAAGGGCAGTGACAGCGTCTTCAAAACTTAGCTTGCAAATAGTCTTCTTGGTTTGCAAATAAATGGCCTTTTAGATAATTAAGGACATGGCCCTTGGAAGCATAGCTTTGACCATTATTCTTGTTGGAATATAAATGAGCATTCTAAAGGACTTTCACTTTTATGAAGGTGTTTCTTGCCAAGGAAAAATCTATGCATAAGTTCTGAAGATTTCTAGACCAGATCATTTATAAAAAGGTTATATGTTAACCAACAAATTGACTTGGACCTTGTCCAAAAATCACTAATTATTTGCAAGACTAGAAAGAGTAGAATTCATCTTAGCCTTGTTCTGAGTCCATTTAATTTAGTTTTGACATTTTCAATTCATGGTTTTTTTTCGTGACCGGGACTTCACCCGTTTTTCATGAAGAGGGATAAAATAAAGTTACAAACTAACTATGTCATGGTGGCAAGGTGCCGACATCACATAGCTAATCCCTATCTACTGGATACAAATGTTTGTTATTACATGATATCACTCTGTTGCGCATAAAATGTGAAAAAGGAACCAGCAGCTCTCAAACGCCCGCACCCCCACGACGTGCATTCTGCAGCTTGCCATGGAACAGGACCTGCATGGCCATCTCAGCTTCGCCCGCCAACGCGACCTGGAACGCCGCCTCATGGAATTCCTCGAACGATGCCTCATCTGGGCGCTCAGTCTCGACCTTGTACCCAAGCTTCCTCATGAGGACCTTCCTCGCCTGCGCCTCAGGCTTGTCCTTGGTCTTGGCGGCAAGGCGGGTGCTTCACTTGGGCAGCCACCCAACCATGTCATCGTTGGGTACCGCCCTAGTCATCCTTAGGATCAGCGTGGAGAGCAGCGGCTCCGGCAACGGCTTCTTGAGTGTGTTGATGAAGGCGTCGATCGAGGCGTTAGTGATAGGCTCTTCCCTGCTGCTTGCCATGGCACCATCAGGGGCCTGCCTATCAGCGGTTGCACCCATGTGGTATACGACGTCCTCCATGGCAGCACAAGGGGTTATGACAGAACCATGCACCAGGCTTGGCCCTCCAACGGCGGCACCCATGGGATCCAGGACGTCCTCCATGGCAGCGCATGGGGTATCACACCCCCGTGCATCCCACATCAGCTAGGAGACCACCGGTGAGGTCATCTTGGACCGAGGGAGGCCCGAGAGGCGAGCATGGGCCAGAGCTGCCCGCATCGAGGTCAGAGAGACACAAGTCCTCCATGGGGGTAGCCTCCATCCCTGACACCAACGGAGGCACCACTGACACCGTCGCTGCTGCCACCGCCCCCGATGCTGGGTGGCAAGCATCCACCTCAACCGTCATGGGATCGAATTCCCTATGTGGGATGCCATCCTGCAAAGCGGTAGAAGAGGGGGCCTTCCTACTGACCCACGGAACCTCCGGCCACAAACAAGGACACGTCGAACTTCACACAAAGGTGCGCCAAAAGCTTATCCTGCGTGGCAGCACCGGCAAGCGCGACAAGAACAACAGAGGCCTCACCAATCGTGATGACACCATTCTGGACGACGAAAATCTCGATCCTGGGACGATATTCAGCGTCACCCAAAGATTGAGTGATCGACTGTTGCTGCGGCGACGAAGACGACGCGGTCGACCGTTGCACCTGACAAGCCGGAGAGCTCGCCGGCGCCTGGGCAGAAGCATCCTGCCTAGGGCCTCGCGTCGAGGATGGCCCTCGCATGCGGGCCGGTACACGGCCACTCGTGCACGCCCCAGCCCGATGACCAACACCCCGACAATGGATGCAACGTGACGAAGAACGACCCTGAGCACGTGATCATGTGCAAGGCAGTTGAAGCAACGCCCCACCAACTCCGGTGGTACTGGACGGCGACGCTTGGGTGTCCCCATCCCCGGCGAGTGACGTCGGTGACGCTTCACGACCGTCAGAAAACCATTAGCGTCGACGGAGGGCTCTCGACGAGGCTGCTGGGCCGCGACAGGCACCGCCGCCCGGTGCCGTGTGCCAAGCTGCTGGTGTACCGAGGCCCTCGCCGCCTGCTGCCTACCAAGGCGACGATGCGCGGGCACACCCGCCGGCTGCAGCACTGGTAGGGTACTGGACCTACGTCACCGCCGCTGCTGCTGACGCCGCTTCCCACCGACGGGCACCCGTTGTGCATCCTCCGCTGCAACCTTGTCCAACTGCGGAGGCGAAGCCCGAATAGCCCGACGAGCAGCATCGAGATATGAAATGCACGTGGCAGCAGGGGCGGGCGCGACATCAGAGCTGCCCATGCTAGGGTCCGCGTCCTCCCAACGCTGTGCCTTGGAGCACCCCACGGAGCTGGCCCCGGGGTGGAACGGGACAACATGGGGGGAGAGCGGGGAAGGACCGCGAGCCAGCTGCAGCAGCGGTGGCGATGGCGCCAGCACGCAGTTGTCGGTGGAGGGTACTGGCGTAGGAGCCACAACCTCGTCATCCTCTTCGTTGTCCTCATCGTCGTCATCGAACACGTCCTCCACGAGGACGACGTCCTGCAGCCCTCCGTCTGGGGACCGGAGAAGCCGAGGTTGGGGGAGGGAGGGGCACCGGCTGTCCCTTCCTCCAACAGCGAGGAGGGGCCTGGCCGGCCATCAGGGGAGCCATGCCACCAGAGCAGAGGAGGGAGGCGAACGAGGGGGCCGACGGCGGCACCAGCACGGTAGGGCCAACGCTCGCCACGGGCACCTCCCGGTCCACTCCGGCAGTGGCAACCGGTGAGAAGGAGGCCGCCGACGAGCTGTGCTGAGCCCGCAGGGGCCACCGACGGCGGCCGGAGAAGCCGGAGAAGCCAGACGGCGTTCCGGCGTGCTGGGGCACGAGCTCCCCATGGGGCGGCCGGCGGAGGCACATGGGGTCGCGGTGGGGGGAGGCGGGTCCTCACCACGAGCAGCGCAGGCAAGCTCCATGGTCTGCTGCCCACCCGTCGAAGAAGCACGCTCTGAGGACGGGGCTGAGATGGGCGACGAAGGCATCGCAAGCCGTCAGGAGGGGAGACTCCACTCTCGTCACAACCATGACCGGGACAAGACCCATCGAACGATAGATCAGCTTGAGGTGGGAGCGGATCTGCCTCTAGCTGGAGAGATTTGGTAGGATTTAGGGGGGATTGTGGAGGATTAGGTGGATTTTTAGGAGGGGGCGGACGAGCAGCAGAGGGGAGTGGGTGAGGCTCCAACGGCTCCATCCCATCCCATGCATGTGTTTCTCTTTCTTCAATTCATGGTGGATTTAATGAAACTAATCTGACGATGTAGATAATAGCCCAGTTCTTATAAAATTTCCAAAGCTAACGATATTTAAAGTTGCCTATAATACCTATAATAATAATACGGTTTTTAATTTTTTGCTATCTGCAGATAGGATAGGTGATGGCCGTACGCAGACGCATACGTAACTAGAAAGCGATTGACTACGTCGAGCCGAATCGCTGGTGAGGCTTACGATGCGAATGCGACGTCGCAGCATACAGCGGTGATGCTTACCATGCAGTTGCGACGTCGTCGTCACATTGCATCGGCTTGTGTATATATATCTCGTCGTACTTCTCTCCCAACTATGTCCTCCACCTAGCTGCTCGTTCATTCTTTTCTTCATCAACTACAAAAGAGCAAACACCTGGAAATTAAACCCACCGATATATGTCGTCTCTAGGAAAGAATGTTTCTACAGCCGTGCTCCTATTTGTCATCGTGGCTGCGTCTCTGCACATGTATGATGAACTGTTGGAAATATATATCTAACACGTTCTTGCATGTGCCAGTATGTTCAAGCCTGGTCGCAGAGTCAGCGTCTATCGAAGCCTGTTTGTCGGCACCTAAGCGGCAGATACGTGGGAGTGTGCATTCGATTGCAATTATGTATGCAAACACGAAAGCTCCGACAACGTATCCGGCAAATGTGACCACTGGAAGTGCTACTGCTATACTTCATGCTCGTCTGAGGTTGTTGCTGCTGCTAGCGCTCCGATCCAGCCATGATGCAACAATGATCTTAGCATGACGTTTTTTAAATATACATAAATTATCCCCTCTTGGCCCTTATATATAATAATACACATATGGTACGTGTTCTTTTCTTTTTAAGAAACAACAGGGGTTACCGAGCTTGTAGCTTTGAATGATCATATATAATATATATCGGACTTTGAATTGTGTGTTTGGAGGACTTAGCATTGTATGAATGAGCTGCATACGGCCGGGCATGAATTCAGCAATTTCAAAAGAACTCACGGGAATTTCATAACAGTAAGTCCAATTTTACGGAACGAAGTTATAGAGCATGAAAAAATTGTGTTCCAAACATGATCCTTTACTCTCACTAGTAGAGGATTGACTTTTGCTCCTAGTTGGGAAGCCCCCTTTTGTCCCAGTTTTTCAAGCGGGAAACCTTAGTCCTGGTAAGAAGACCGGGATTAATACACCCCTCTAATCCCGATTTGTGTTACCAACTGGGACTAGAATGTAACAAGGTGCATTCTGTATAGCAATTGCACAGACCTCTCAGGATTAATACACCTCCTCTAATCCCGGTCACGAGAGTAGTGGGCTCGATTGGGCTCGGTGGCGGGCTATATTGAGCTCACTAGGTTTTTTGTTTTTTAAAAAATTGATTAATGGAAGGCATGCATGCTACTTCAATGCTACCCTCTCAGTCGAGGCGGGCAAAAAACCCCTTTCAAAAAGGTTAGATTAATCGTGACCTTTGCTTGGAGGCGGTTGCCTTTGCCCATCTCCTCCAAAAATAAAAGATGCCTACCTCCAAAAAAGAATTGTGTCGTAGTGTTTGAGATAGTTTTATAAACATATGAGCGATCATTGTGGTGTGAAGAATCCTCTCCCAGTTTCCCTATATGATGATGACGCCGATCATTCTTCCGTTATTAAGAAAAAAAACTATGGGAGAAAAAAAAAAAAGAAAAAAGGTCAGTCAATCTCGACCTCTTCCTATAAGCTGCGCTGGGCCGTGCTGCCTGCAGTTCCTCGTTGGGTGCCAAAGTAGAATCGCATCTCGACCTGGATCGGAGGCAACTCGAAAGGTATATATAGCGTATAGGATGGGTCGGCCGTACGCAAACGCATTGGTAAGTAGGTCGTAAGCGATGACCCCACGTCGAGGCGAATCACTGGAGATGCTTACAATGCGAATACGATGTCGCATTGCATCAGCTAGTGTATATATCTCGTCCTACTTCTGCTCACTCTACGATCCACCAACCTGCTCGTTCTTCATTCTTTTCTTCGTAAGCTACCACCAAGAAAAAAAACAATGACGCCTTCAGGAAAGAATATCTCTACAGCCATGCTTCTAATTCTCATTGTGGCCACCGGTACGTCCCTCCACACGTATATGAACGGCTGAAAATATAAAACTTTAAATGGTTGTCTTCATTAATCTTTTGCCTTGCTGGTGACGACAGTTGCTTTTGTATGGAAAGCTGAAATTTCCGACAACTTTTTCGGCTTTTATGTCCTCTTTATTTAAGTGTTAACCTGTTACCTCGTGTTCCTCTAAGATTGTTGTTTTTTTTTCTCGATCACGCGCGTCCCTGGGCACGTTTTTCACCTCTAAGTTTGTTGTTGTTGTTGCTAGCACTCCGATCCAGCCATAATACAATGGTCTCTCGGCCTAATGTTTCTTAAATATATATGAATTATAATATCCTAGCTAGCCCTTATTTAACAATACATATATAGTGGGTTACTCGATCCTGAAGCTTGAATTGATTAGATATACAATCGGACTCGGTTGGGTGCATGTAGGGTGTGTGTTGTAGTACCAGTCTATATAATTTTTCGTCAACAAAAAAAAAAAAACCACATCTAGATTCAAGTTTGAAGGGTTTAAAATTGTGTGAATAGATGCATGGCCACACCTATGAGCTCCCGGAATGCATATGGGCTTGACATAATGAATCAAAAATATTACGGCCTATTTGAATGTAACAATTTCAAAGAATCTATGGGAATGAACTTATAGAATTTATAGAGTATGAAAAAAATTAATGTGTTCCAAATACAGTCTCTCTTTCTCTCGTCCCGCCACGCCTCCTCTATTTTTTCCATCCCTCCATATCATGTTCTTCGTATTGGATATAAATATGACGTTTCAATTTTTATGAGTCTAACCTCTATAGTCCATCTAGTGTTTATGCACAGTAGCAACCACTAAGTTTCAAGAAATAAAAGGCACACATGGACATCCTATTTATAAACAACTTAATTATTCTATAAATACATGTATAACAAATTTCTTGTTTGTGCTGTACAAAAACCACTGGTAAATTGTATTATTCTTCTCTTTAATTCATCAAAGGATTTCGCTAAGAATATAATCTTGGTGGTCTGGTGGAACTCTTGGTAGTTAGTATTACACATAAAGAGCACGACACATCCAAAATTGGGTATCAAGTCAACTATAGGACACGCAAGGGGCATGATGGTTGAGATGCTATAGGGAGCCAGCTGGCCAGGACTCGAACCCTGGTTCCGCATGCCTCCTTGAAGGCAGCGGCTAAAGGCTGCCATTAAAAATATAGAATCAACTATGTGTACCTTTGTAGTATACCGTCAATAAAACATGAAATGGCTGTCCGTGGATTCTAATAGTTTGAGCAAATGCAGTCTTGAGCAATAATTTTCCTTTCAAGAAAAAAAGTAGTTGGCAATTGTGAAATAATAGTTGTTTTGTACGGTTATACTTGTACCATGATTTGCATCTTATCTGTATTTCGTTCAACTGCAGCAGCTCATGCCAGTTTTGGTTGCCTCTAGTCCTAACTCCTAAGCATCCAGACTTTTTTTTCGCGACCGGAGGATATAGCCCGTTTTTCATTTAGAGAAGTGAACTACAAATCAGTTATAAGAGAACCCTCATAGTGCAGATTACAAATCACTAAGATAGTAGTCAGTAACCTTGCATAAAGACAAGAAAAGAAAAATACATTAAGAGAATGCGACTCCCCTCAACACCAAGACATACAACTAGACCTACAATTGCGCCTGCAATAAAACCCAAAGAAAAGGTTTCCTACGTCGAGGACTAAGCCGTGGTGGCGAAGCATCCACCCAGAGAACGAGCATCCAGAAGTAACGACAACAAAGTTCCTATGAGATTTATTTTTCATGGGTAGCATTAGCAAGATTTTGACATCGGTCGTGCCTTGGAGTTTAGAACATAGATAGTTACTACATAGCTAAATTACTAGTTTGGCTCATTATTAACAAAAGAAAAAATGATCTGACCAAAGCGATTAATATCACTGTCAAGCGACACCGCTTCCGCTTGTGCGTTACGTTACGCTCTCCTATGTCGTGTGTAACAGCATGCCAATTTGAATATATTTGAATGTCTAGCCTCATCTAGGCTAGAAGTTAAAACGAAAAATATGTTTGGGTTTTCTTACTAGGCGAGCAGGTTTGGCTCACCTATGCTAACAAGGTTCTCCTTGCCGAGCCAAGCTAGCCAGGGAAACCTGGACCAAACGTGCCGTCATGGCATTCACCCTTGCTCCGAGTCCGTTATAGTTCCCTTCACGTGTCTATGACACCTGGTCCACTCGACAAAGTCAATCTTCAGTCATGGGTCTGAGGGGCAGGGTTTATTAGGGTTTTAGCAGTTGATGAGGTGCGGGGGGAGGGGCGGCGTCGTTGGGTGGGGTTGGGGGGATGACAGGTGGGCCTGGGGTGGTGGAGCGAGGGGTGGCCGTCGGATTGGTGGTTCCGACATGTACGGAGAGGTGGAGTGGACGATGATGATGTGGACGCCCAAACAATGTTGTTCTTGTCGTTGTTGTCACTTGTCCTCCACGAAGAACATCTTTGCCATTCTTTTCTGAAAGAAAGAACATCTATGTCATTCTGCATGGTGCAGACGGTTTTAAGACAAAGGGCAAGTGAAATGGTCTCTAAAACTTATATCTTGCAAATAATTGATCTTTTAGATAAGGACGTCATGATCTTCAAAACAAGCTTTGACCATTAATTATTTTTGCTGGAATATAAATGAGCGTTGTAAAAGACTTTTACTTTTAGGAAGGTGCTTTTTAATTCCCAAGAAAAATCTATGCATATAAGTTCTGAAGATTTTCTAGACCAAGTCATTTAAAAGAGTTATGTTAACCAAGAAATTGACTCAAACCTTGTCCGAAAGATCACTGATAATTTGATAATGTAGATATCAACGCAGTTTTTATAACTTTGCCAATGCTAACGATATTTAAAGTTACCTATAATACAGGGTAGGTTGGGAAAAAAAACCGTGTTAATTTTTTTAAAAAACAGTATTAAAAGAGGTCGAAACATTAAAAAAAATCCTATAAGCTGGGCGGTCCTGCTTGCCCGGCTGGGTGCCAAGGCCGGTCCAATCGGCATCTCGATCTTCTACCCCTTTCCCTTTGGGGTCTCCGTCTCTCTCTGATGCGCATGAACCAGCAAGTACTTGATGTGTTCCCGGGAAAATAGGTGGTAGGCCATACGCCAACGCATGCGTAAGTTAGCGACGCGATGACCCACGTCGAGCCGAATCGCTGGTGTTGCTTACAATGCCGTCGCATTGCACCGGCTAGTGTGTGTATTAGTGTATATATATGTCGTCCTACTTCGTTCTCACTCTACCATCCACCAAGCTGCTCGCTCATTCTTTTTCTTCATCAACGTACAAAAACTACAACCTAAGAAACAACCGATGAAGTCTTTAGGGAAGAATATTTCTACAGCCGTGCTCCAAGTTGTCGTCGTGATTGTCGGTATGTCTTTGCATATGTATGAACTGTTGGACATATAAAACTTAATATGTTGTTTTTTATCAATTAGCTAATTATAAACACGTTCTTCCTGCTTGTGCTAGTTTGTTCAATGCCTGCATACACACAGTTGCAGAGTCAGCGTTCCTCGAGCCTAGCTTATGATCTTTGTCGGCACCCGAGCGGCAAATTCGCGGGACCGTGCTTTGGGGGCGACGACTACGACTATTGCCATTATTGCTGCATAGTTGAAAGCTCTGACAACTTATATGGCAATTGTGACGGCTTTAAGTGCTACTGCTATACTTCGTGCTCCTCCGAGGTTGTTGCTACTGCTAGCGCTCCAATCCAGCCATGATGCAACGAAGCCTGGTGTTCCTTAAATATATATATCTATCCTGGCTCTTATATGTAATAATACATATTATAGTGTTCTTTCTTTTTAAGAAACAAGAGGGGTTACCGGAGATTGTAGCTTTGATTGATCAGATATACAATCGGACTCGGTGGGGGTGTGTGTGTGTTGTAGTAACCAATCTATACATTTTCTGTTCAACAGAAAAATTGCATCTAAGTTTAAGTTTGAAGGACTTAGAATTATGTGATTGATGCATGACCACACCAGCTATGAGCTATCCAAATGCATACGGGCTTGTGAGAGAATCTTGGTGACCCTACCACGCCATGTAGGTTGGAGTGGCCCTGCCGCACTAATGTCAATTAATGGCACGGTAAGCCAAGCCACATCATAGGTCGATGGCTAGCTGACTGGCCACGCTTGCAGGGCAACCATGCCTGCAAGCTGAATGGCGCAACAACGTGATTTGGCCGTACCAGGCTAAATGGCGCAACAGAGTGGCTTGCTTGTGTCAAGAAAATATGGGCGGCCAAGATGTCGACGCGGAGGCCCGACGTTTCTCCATGTATCTGGTGCAAGGAGGTATGCCCCTCGCCCTCTCTCTTCTCTCTTATATCCAGGGGCAGATCCATCCCTCACACTCTTTCTCTTGCAGATCTGAGATGATGGTGACACGCAGGATCTCGGCGGCCTCTTCTAGCTGCGGTAGTGGGGTTGCTGTGGCAGGCTCCCACTCTGATCGGCGGCAGCGGTGCACGCGGATCTAGATCCAATTACGATGGTCACGACGGCCGTGTGGGCTTGACTGAGCTCGGTGGCCGGCTATATTGGGCTTACTATGGCTTTTATTTTTTTAAAATCGGTTAATGGAAGACATGCTTAATGTGGCCGCCTCCATTAATCAATTTATTGAGGCGGGAAAAATAACCGCTTCCAAAAAGGTTGGATTAATCATGACCTTTGCTTGGACGCGGTTGTCTTTGCCCGTCTCCTCCAAAAATGCCTACCTCCAAAAAGAATTATGTCGTAGTGCTTGAGACAGTTTTATGAACATATGAGCGGTCATTGTGGTGTGATGAATTGTAGTAAGTCACCCTAGGCATTCGGTTAACCGAAATCGTTTGGTTCGGTTCCTCGGTTTCTTGATATATTCGGTTACGTAAGAAGTTGTAACCGATCGGTTCTTTTGAAATTGAGGAACCGACTAAATTCGGTTCCTGTTAATTCGGTTTGGTTCCGGTTATGACCGAACGGAACCGAAATGTTGTGAGCAGAGAAAAGAAATCACATAATCAAAGCAAAAAAAAAACACAGAATCGCAGATCAAGTTACAAGAGCATCACAAATCAATCATTCCAGCAGCGACGAAGAACAAA
Source organism: Bothriochloa decipiens (assembly GCA_023333625.1). NCBI lineage: Eukaryota > Viridiplantae > Streptophyta > Magnoliopsida > Poales > Poaceae > Bothriochloa > Bothriochloa decipiens. The sequence continues at coordinate 18,385,330 of CM041636.1, forward strand.
TCATGTGTTTCTAGGTTGCAGATCAAAAAACATCACATCTACATGCCTCTCCCGCGGCCACGGCTCTGCGTCTGCGCGATGCACGCCTGCAGGCCTGTAGCCCCCGCGCGTTGCCCTTCTCACTGCTAACAGCTCGCCGAGCTCGCCTTCGCACGGCTCACCGAGCCCAGCTCGCCGCCACAGAGCTCGCTCTGCCTCGCCCTGCTCGCTGGCGCCGTGCCCTGCTAGCCGTCGTTGGCTCGCCTTGCCGGAGGAAAGGGAGGAGAGGGCTCGCTAGAACAGAGGAGTGGGACGCCTGGCCGGCTCGGCGGTGCCACCGGATGTGAGAGTGGAGTGGGACAGAGAGGGGCCGCCTAGGAGTCCACGGGAAGGAATGGGAAGACGGGGGCTGAAATGAAGGTAGGGTGAGACTTGCGAGATGGCTTATATACATAGGGTTCTATTATGGGCTGTATATTTGTTAATATGCTTCTTTGTGTATCTTGGTTATTTCGCGTATTTCAGTTAACAGAGGGTCAGAACCGAATTGACCCAGGAAATTTCGGTTCCCAGAACACAACCGAAATAGGGACTGAATTTTTCGGTTTCGGTTATTTTTGTTTTGGCTCCGATTATTTTGGTTATTTCGGTCGGGTTCTCGGCTTTTAGTAAGTTCATATGAATCCTCTCCCTGTATGATGATGAAGCCTAGCATTCTTCCGTTATTAAGAAAAAAACTATCGGAGAAAAAAAGAAAAAGGTCAGTCAAAGTGAACCGTACCCTTGATCTTTCGACCTCTTGTTATAAGCTGGGCAGGGCCGTGCTGCCTGCGTAGTTCCTCGCTGGGTGTCTAGGCAGGGCAATCGGAATCGCATCTCGATCTGGATCGGAGGCAACTCGAAAGGTATATATAGCGTATAGGGTAGGTCGGCCGTACGTAAACGCATTGGTAAGTAGGACGTAAGCGATGACCAACGTCGAGCCGAATCGCTGGAGATGCTTACAATGCAAATGCGATATCGCATTGCATTGGCTATGTATATATCTCGTCCTACTTCTGCTCACTCTATCATCCACCAACCTGCTCGTTCTTCATTTTGTTCTTCATTGACCTACAAAAGCTACCACCTAGAAAAAAAATAACCAACGACACCTTGAGGAAAGAATATCCCTACAAGCATGCTTCTAATTGTCATCGTGGCCCCCGGTACGTCCCTGCACACGTATATGAACGGGTGAAAATATGAAACTTAAAATGGTTGTTTTTATTCATCTATTGCCTTCTTGCACGTGCTAGTCACCCTGGGCGTTCGGTTACCTGAAACCGATCGGTACGGTTCTTCGGGTAACTAGCTAATTTGGTTACCTGGAAACTGGAACTGATCGGTTTCTCAGAAAAGTCGAAACCGAGGTTTTTTGGTTTCGGGTAATTCGGTTCAGTTTCGATTCTAACCGAACTAACCAAAATTTACACCAGCAAAAAAAAAGCAAAGAAAAAGGGAAAAAATGGTGGTTCGATCTCGTTCGCCTCCGCTTACACAGATGCGCCGACCAGTGGCCGGTGCCACGAGAGGCGAGACTCCTTGCTCTCGGTGGATGGGCGTGCCGTCATCTAGTGTAGTCAAGAGCAGGCAGAGCAGCCGGATGCCTGGTGTGGTCTAGAGCAAGGCGAAGCAGTAGGATGGGGGCAGAGGGGGAGGGCGGAGGAGATGGCCGCACTGGACACTAGAGGGCGGAGGGTGGAAGAGATGGCTATGGCGAATGGCGGACGGCGCGGCGCCTGGAGTTGGACTGGGGCGGCGGTGCGGTACGGGGAAGGAAGGGCGAGGCGTGACGTGACACGCGACACGATACGCGAGAGATAGGCGGGTGGGACACCTGGTGGCGGCTGGGAGGGATGAAGTGGAGTGGGGTAGGGTTTGGTGATGTTATATGTATATATCAAGGCTTGTTGGACTGGGCCTTTTGCTTTTGATTAATGGGCCAGATCGGTTAGTGAGATGCTAAATTTGGGTAGTGAGATGCTAGAACCGAATTTGGAACTGAAACCGATCGGTTCGGTTAGTTCGGTTTCGGTTTCGGATATTTCGGTTCGGTTCTTGAGTATCAGTTTTTCGTGCCCAGATTGACTTGCTAGTATGTTCAATGTCTGCTACATGCACAGAGTTGCATAGTCAACATCCATCCAGCCCTTTCCGGCACCTGAGCGAAAAATTTCACGGACTGTGCCTTCCTGGCGACGACAGTTGCGATTATGCATGCAAAACTGAAAGTTCAGACAACTTTTTTTTGGCTTTTGTGACCTCTTTAAGTGTTACTGTGTTACCTCAAGCTCATCTGAGATTGTTGTTGTTGCTAGCGCTCCGATCTAGCCATGATACAATCATCTCTCGGCCTAATGTTTCTTAAATACATATAAATTATCATATCCTAGCCCTTGTAATAATACATATATAGTGGGTTACTCGATCCTGAAGCTTGGATTGATTAGATATACAATCGGACTCGGTGGGGTGTGTTCTAGTAACCAATCTATACAATTTTTCGTCAACAAAAAACCAAATCTAAGTTCAAGTTTGAAGGACTTAAAATTGTGTGATTAGATACATGACCACACCTATGAACTACCGAAATGCATATGGGCTTGACATAATGAATAAAAAATATTACAACCTATTTGAATGCAACAATTTCAAAAGAACTCTGTGAATTTTATAGGAGTAAGTTTAATTAAGTTCAGTTTTACAGAATAAACTTATATAGTATGAGAAAAAATAATGTGTTCCAAATATGGTCTATATATATATATACATGGAACTATTACACTGTGTATATATATATATACTCTCACTCGCTCGCTTCGCCTCGCCCTGCCCCCTCTTTTCTTCCATCCCTCCACATCATGCAATTTTTATGAGTCTAACCTCTATAGTCACTCTAGGGTTTACGCACAGTAGCAACTACTATGTTTCAACAAATAAAAGGAACTAACACATGGCCTCCCTATTTATAAACAACTTATTCTACAGATACAAGTACAACAAATTTCTTGTTTGTGCTTTTAAAAAAGCCACCATTGTTTTTGTTCTTGTGGTAAATCTTGGTGGTCTGGTGGAACTCTTGGTAGTTAGTATTACATTTAAGGAGCACAATACATCCAAAATTCAGTATCAAGTCAACTACGGGACACGCAATTGGGGCGCAGTGGTTGAGATGCTCCAGTGGAAGCCATCACGACAGGGCTCGAACCCTGCTTCCAAATGCCTCCTTGAAGGCAGCGGCCAAAGGGTGCCATTAAAAAAATAGAGTCAACTATGTACCTTTGTAGTATACCATCAATCAAACATGGCATTGACTGTTCGTGGATTCTGATAGCTTGAGCAAATGCAATCTTGAGCAATACTTTTCCTTTTAAGAAAAAAAGTAGATGGCCATTGTGAAATATTTGTCTTCTACGGTTATACTTGTACCATGATTTGTATCTTTATCTGTATTTCTTTCAACTGCAGCAGCTCACGCCAGTTTTGGTTGCCTCTAGTCCTAACTCCTAAGCATCGAGACTTAGACGTAAGCAAGGTTCTATGCGATTTTATTTTTCATGGATAGCATTAGCAAAGGTTTTGACGTGGGTCGTGCCTTGGAGTTTAGAGCATAGCTTGTTACTACATATATAGCTAAATTACTAGTTTGGTTCATTATTAACAACTAGCAAAAATACCCGTGCATTGCAACGGGTTTTAAGATATATAGTTAGATGATTTGTAATTAGAAAAATTTAACTATCCTGCTATATGTTCCAACATCTTGTAACCAGACTTTATATCATGTCTTGTACATTTTGCTCAAACGCATAAAGCATGAGAGGCTCGGAGATTAATGACTCGATTGGTCAGTTAGGTCACACAGCTTTAACTTATACACGCGTAAAATATATAGGATCATGGAAACCTTTGTTGCGTTAGCCATGGCTCCCATGCGTCCATTTTCAATTGAATTTGAATCCAGAGAGGCCTTAAGCGTGCAATGTTAATAAATAGCTTTAATCCTTACAACTTCAACGAACAACTTTAGTCAAAGCAGTTCCACCTTAAACTTCTCTGGTGAAATAACTTTCTTTAGCTGTAGGTTCCCTGGTTTAACAAGCTTTAATAATAAAATAACCTTTTCTAATTATCTATATCTATATACCTAATACTTTGGCAAATTTTATGTCATCAAATTCGTTTGATTGACGATGCTTGGACATTATTGGCACTGTGATGGGTGTTGTTGATTCTTTTGGGTTATTTTGGTGCGAGGCGACTCTTTTTTTATGGCTGGTTGTCGGCTGGGCACATCCGCTTTTAGCCAAGCGGGAACCGGTCCTTGCCCTCTTTCCTATCTGCACAACGTAGACATACACATGCTGGCCAAAACCCAGGCTCGGTCTTGCTTGCTTTAATCCTTGCATGTGTGCATGCAATTGGACTTTCAGATTTTTGACGCGCGGAGACAACATGCAAACCGATCCGGATCACAAACGCCGGTTCAATCTCGTTTTTGTTTTCATAGCCTTTGGGGGCGGGCGCAGGATGGAAAAAGGAAAAAAAGGGTAAATGGAGCCAATCTCGTAGTTGGATGTAGTTGGATGAAAGAAAGAGGTGGACAAAAAGGGTGCCAGCAATTTTGGTATTTTATTATTAGGGTATAGATAGAAAGATGATCTGACCTGTATAGGAGGCAGCTTTGAAAGGTATAGCGTATAGGATATGTGGTAGGCCATACGCCAACGCATACGTAGGTTAGCGACGCGATGACCCACGTCGAGCCGAATGGCTGGTGCTGCTTGCAATGCCGTCGCATTGCACCGGCAGTGTCCGTATATATATGTCGTCCTCCTTCTCGCTCTCCACCAAGCTGCTCGCTCATTCGTTTCTTCAATTCATCAACCGTACAAAAGCTACCACCTAAAAAACAACCAATGACGTCTTTACAGAAGAATATTTCTACAGCCGTGCTCCTGATTATCATCGTGGCTTCCGGTATGTCTCTGCATATGTATGAACTATTGGAAATATAAAACTTAATATGTTGTTTTGATCAATCAGCTAATTAAACACGTTCTTGCTTGTGCTAGTATTTTCAAGGCCTGCATACACGCAATCGCAAAGTGAGCGTCTCTCGAGCCTAGCTTCTGATCTTTGTCGGCACCCGAGCGGCAAATTCGCGGGACCGTGCCTTATGGGCAATGACTTTGACTTTTGCCATTATTGCTGCAAAGTGGAAAGCTCTGACAACTTATGTGGCAGTTGTGACGGCTTTAAGTGCTACTGCTATACTTCGTGCTCCTCCGAGGTTGTTGCTACTGCCAGCGCTCCGATCCAGCCATGATACAATGAAGCCTGGTGTTGCTTAAATATATATAAATTATCCCATCTTGGCTCTTATATGTAATAATGTTCTTTCTTTTTAAGAAACAAGAGGGGTTACCAGAGATTGTAGCTTTGATTGATCAGATATACAGTCGGACTCGATGGTGTGTGTGTTGTAGTAACCAATCTATACAATTTTTGTTCAACAGAAAATATTGCATCTAAGTTAAGTTTGAAGGACTTAGAATTGTGTGATTGATGCATGAAAACACCTATGAGCTATCATGTGACATGTACGACGATGGCCCAATAAATTAGGGAAGATTTTGGGTCAACTAGAGGGCCTAACGAGGGAGCAACACGTCGACATCGCCACAGCAGCCGCGTCTCGCGTGCCGGGGTGCCGCGTGCGCGTAGGAGGAGGGCCGGGCGTGCAGCTCCTGCGCCGCCGCCGCCATCTATGGAGGATGCCACATCGTCTAGATAAATTAGAAAAATAGAAATAAATAAAATATGACATGGAGGATTCGCAAGATCTCCGGTTGCTTAGGGGCTAAGTCCTGCAAAGACTATAAATGTAAACCCCTCATGTACCCGTTTCGATCAAGAAGGGAATTGTGGTCAAACCCAACCCTGGCTCTCTCTCCCTACCATAGTTGCCGCCCCCTACCTCGCGTGTCATCGTCACGAGCGCCACCGCCACACGACCCTCTCCACTGCCGCTCCTACCGCCACGTGCCATTAGGGATTAGGCCCCTCATATATCCAAATGCATAGGGCTTGCTAGAGAATCTTGGTGACCCTACCACACCATGTAGGTTGGCGTGGCCCTACTGGGCCGATGTAAACTAATGGCGCGGTAAACCAAGCGATATCATAGGTCGATGGCTAGTTGACTGGCCATAGAGGCAGAGCAACCATGCCTGCAAGCTAAATGGCGCAACAACATGATTTGGTCGTACCAAGCTAAATAGGCAACTCACTATCGGATTCACCTTTTTTGCCAAGTGCCTGAGACACTCGGCAAAGGCTTATATGCACTCGGCAAAGCCTTTGCCGAGTGCTGCACTCGGCAAAGAGGTGTCGACAAAGAATTTGACGGCAAAGATGTCTTTGCCGAATGCCAGAACTACACTTGGCAAATATTTTCTAGAAAAATAAAAAAGACAGAGACCCGCCAAGCCCATCACAGGGCCCGACGAGCCCATCGACGCCGGGTGCTGTCGCCGCGTGCCGCAGGATCTGGATACGGGGAGGTCTGGGGCGGCGAAGTGAGGCCGGGAGGGGGTGGGCAGGAGGGAGGTTCGGGGGTGGGCGAAATGAAACCCTAGCTCCACATTTTATATATGGCGCGCCTCCTAGGCCTAATAGGCTGCGCCTTTGCGGGGCACTCGGCGAAAATTTTAATTTTTTGTTTTACAATTCAAAAGCATGACGAGATGAAGTCAAATAGAAAAAATTTCAACTATAAAGTTTTTTAAATTTTGAATTTAAACTTTTCTGTTGTCCTAGTATATTGTTTACAAGCACGTGTTCAAATTTGAGACTTTTTTATAATATTTTGCTATATTTTGTTCATTGATTTCATTTACTTGAGTTTTTTTTGGATAATCTAAATTTCAACTGCAGGTGTATAAAATATTAAAATATAATCACTCAAAAAATTATATTCATGTTTGAGAGTGTATATTAAGGCCGTATCTAGGAACTCACCTAAAATTTTAAACTTCTTATTCACGAAACATGACCATCCAGAGTTGGAAGAAGTGTTTTTTAATTATATAAAATGCAAACAAAGTCCAAAATTCATGAAATTTGACGAGGTGTCATGTCGTCATATGAAGAGCCTGTGTTAAAAAATTTAGAATGTTTCAAGCAAGTTGTGATGTCAGACGTCCAAAACCCAGACATCTCCACATGTGACACAAGTGATCACATGTGCTGATGTGTGGGTTTTAGCCATCCGATGTCATAACTTGCTCGAAATATTTTTATTTTTTAACCATAGCCTCCACATATGATGGGATGACACTTCGCCAAGTTTCGTGATTTTCGGATTTTGTTTGCATTTTATATAATTAAAAAATACTTCTTCCATAACTGGATGGTCATGTTTCGTGGATGAGGATTTAAAATTTTAGGTGAGTTCTTAGATACAGCCTCAAAATACACTCTCTAATATAAATATAATTTTTTAAATGACTATATTTTATTATTTTATGCACCTACAGTTTAAATTTACTTTTTTAAGAAAAAAATCAAGTAAACAAAATTAATTTAAAAATATAGAAAAAGTTATAAAAAAGTTTTAAAATCGAACATATGATTTAATGTAATTTAAAAGGACCACAGAAAAAGTTTGAAATCAAGATTAAAAAAATCAAATCTTTACCGAGTGCCTCAGCCTGACACTCGTCAAAGGCCCTCTTTGCCGAATGCCTTGGCCTGACACTCGACAAAAAGCCTTTACCGAGTGCTAGGCTCGATAAGCTGCAGACACTCGGCAACCAGGGGGTTTTCCGGTAGTTGCTTGATCTCGACCATTTCCGCGTGCTTGTGGCCTCAGATGGCCAGTAACCAACGTGCTTGATGAAGATGATGTATATTCTAAAACGAGGGGCACATCGTCGGTCTAGTCACGAGGAGTCGAGGAAACGCCGCATCGAGCGACCTAGCTATACTTTTTATCTCTAAGAAGATAATATCTCAAGTAAATCTGAGTCATTGATTTTTTTAATTTTATAATCCACTTAACGATTTAAAAATCCAGTAAAACAAAAATAATTCCCAGAGAATCTCCCCTAATGACGCGAGAAAGATCGTGTAGAATCTTCTTCTCCGTGAACATCGGATCCTCCCCTAATCAGACACGAGAATAGTAATAAAGCGACATGGCATGCAGGTATAAATATATATGACATAATACTTTATTTTTACAATGATATTTTTTTAAAAGGAACATGTATTGATCTTAGCGTATTACACGGGCCCTTTTATAAACAGGACCCCAAATAAAAGGACAACTACAAAGAAGTTTAAAACTCCTATTCATCTTTCTCGAAGCCTTCAGAGATCCGTACATCACCGCCACCGAAGCCGCTTCCCAATCGTCATCGAGCACCAGAGCCAAACTCCACAAGGTGAAGGCCACAGAGGAGGACTTACTTCTAGGCGAATCAGCCGACACTGCCTCCCATGCGCATTGGCCAACTTCCGTACCCACGACGCATCCTTCGACTCCATCGCCGGCAACCCGAGCAAAGCTTAGATTTTCACCAAAGAACATCTTTCTCGAGATTAACAAGGTCAACAACATCGTCACTTGAAGAAGACAACGATGCGCCGGCCCTCGACTCCTGGACAGGTCTCCCCAGCCTCCCTGTTGACGTCGAAGTAGATCGCCATCGGAGAACGGAAGGGGCTGGAAGAAATTATTCCGCTGCGCCGCCACCGCTTCCGCATCGCCGGCGTCGCCAGGAAAAACAAGCCTCAAAGGAGCCACACTCCTCTGGCAAAACCTAACTCCGCCGCCGAACATCGACGGCGAGCAAACCCTAGACCTAGTTGGACTTGACTAAGACTCTACAAAAACAGTACATCTACTAAGACGATGGACCCCCATTCCTCTTCTCCACCGGCAGGATGTCGGAGGTGAGAGGAACGGGGTCAGCGGCGGCGACGGCGGCTACGGAGTCGCCCTGGGAGCCCGAAGCGGTCGGATTAAAAACATTTCAATCGTTTAAATCTTAAAAACATTTCGATCTTAGATGTTTTGAAAGTGATATGACACGTTACGTTGACAAAGAAAAACTTTTCAATCGTGTACTTTTACAATTGCAAACAGTTAATTCAATGCATGCACTGACTCACTCTAACACACATGCAGGTCACATTATCGGCCTCTCATTTAACACGTATCTATTCCTCCCTAATAATAAATTGTCAAAGTTTCTCGCAGTTTTTTCTGTCCACCGTAACGTTTCTGTCCACCTCTTCACCCTTCGTAGTCCGATTGATCTTAATAATGATTTTTTTATTTCCATGCACAAATCCCAATCGGTCTCAGTATCAACTACGGCAAGAAGAAGTCCCGACCCAAACACATGTCCAAGCTAGCGCTAATTAATCAAAGATATTTAATTGGATGTTGCATGTACACATGCATGCAAGAAGATTTCTCAATCCAAACAGAAAAGGAGGGAGTACAGGCATGTCATACACGGTGTCACCATTGATAAACTGGTGAAGGAATATAAAGAAATATAGGATTCTATATGTAGTGATGCCTGAGAAAAAAAAGAAAAAAATGAGATATCTTTAATAATAGTTTTTTAATTACACGGTGTCGCCATTGATAAACTGGTGAAGGAATATAAAGAAATATATGATTCTATATGTAGAGATGCCTTAGAAAAAAAGAAAAAATGAGATACTTTAATAATAGTTTTTTAATTACATAGTACAACGTAGACACCCATAACATGTATATACACTCACCCACATGAACCCATGTACGCAAACTCTACCCCTGTGAGCACCTTTGAAGGACTAAACCGACAGATCTTGAAGTTCACGAAGTCATCACAAGGGACGCACTATCGACGGAGATGTCGCCTACTTAATGCATAGCGCGCGGTAAATCCTGGATTAGGATTCTTGATGCAAAATGTCAGTTGGACCAGCTTCGTCGTGGGCTCGACCAAGCCCATGCAAGTTTTTTTTGTTTTCTTAAAAAATTATAAAAAATATCAAACCATTTTTTTAGCATTATAAAAATGTGACATCTCCATAGGTGTCATGAGTCTTGTTAGTTTCTTCTTCGTCTATAGGTTTGTTAAATTATCCTTGTAGTTGTTGCATGCATACAAGTCCGTCGATGACCGAGAACGCGCCAGGGGCAAACTCGAAATACAGGGAGGTGGCTGAGGAGTACATGGAGGATGTCGTCGTCCTCGTCGGTGTTCCTAAAGCTTTCAGTAACTTTTCGTTTTTTCCCCTTATCAAGGTAAGCCTAGGTGCAAAACCCATACTTTTCGGTATTTATTATGTTTGTTTACACATTAAGTTTGGAGGATAAAGATTTGCCCCATCTGATGTAGTATTGATAAGAAACAAATATTATTTATTAAAGGGATGGATTAATCAATGGTAGAAGTAATTATTTTGTGAATCAAAATCTTAGGCACATCATACACTAATAAATATAAAACAGATATATTTATTTAATTCTTGAAAACCCCATGTTAAATAAAATGTGGTAGACGAACCGATCCTGACATACCGACAAAAAGGTTATAAAGGTTGATGTGGTGCGTCAAAATAGCTACAAAGGTCAACATTGAATTGAGTCGCTAAAACACATGGATAGTAAGAAAAAACTACGAATTTATGATATATTTTATCCAAAATAATTACGTGCCTTCTGACAGATGGAAAACATATCATATATTTTAATTCGACACTGGTTTAAGTTGAACAGGGCATTTTTATTTATTGTCAACATTAACTTATATTATGGATGTAAAGATCATCATAAATAAATTATAAATAAAAAACATAAGTTGATATGTACCATTCATGTTACCATTTTACATGAATATGAATGTTTAGTAATTTTTCTCTCCCGTTACAACACACGGACATATCTGCTAGCAAACATACTAATATTCCAACGTAAGTTACATACACGTAGTCACGTTACCGGCCACTCAATAACACGTACATATACACGCTACACGCATGTAAGTCACGACTTGTCAAAAAAAAATGTAAGTCACGTATACAAAATACAAGGTAATCGAAGTACATCGCTACCATATTTGGCAGATCACGAATGCATCACACATTTGGAAAAAAAATTATATCATGAACTTTCCTTATTTATTATATTTTATAAATTAATAAATAAAAAATTTGACATATTACTTCTTAGGAGATAATAGTTGATTGTAACCATTCGATCAAAATAAATGGACGGCTCACACTTATTTGGGTGTACCGCAGCAAAAGCCTTATTCTTTTCTTCAGGCTTCGAAAAAGGCTTCGAAAAAAATAACTAATGGCTCCTTTCGGAAAGAATATCTCTACAGCCATACTTCTAATAATAGTCATCGTGGCCGCTGGTATGTCTGTCTATTGAAAACATAATACTTAATATGTTGTTTTGATTAATTACGGCTAATTAACATTGTTCTTGCATGTGCTAGCAGTATGTTCAATGTCTGCATGCACACAATCACGGAGTCGGCGTCCATCGAGCCTAGCTTCTCTTTGTGGGCACCTGAGCGGCAATTTTCGAGGACCGTACCTGCTTATTGGTGGCGACGCCGGTTGCGATGGTGTATGCAAAGCTGAAAGCTCCGACAACGTTTACGGCGCTTGAGCTGGCTTTTAGTGCTACTGCTATATCCCATGGTCCTCTGAGATTGTTGTCGCTGCTAGCACTCTAATCCGCCACAGCCCCGCCGGAGGCTAGGGTTAGGGCCGCGCGCAGGGCGCACCCCGGTGCGGAGGCGAGGAGGGCCGCGCCATGGCGTGGAGGCGCGGGCCGCATAGGCCCGGAGGCCGCCGCCGCGGCCGGAAGCCGCCGCCAAGCCGAGGAGAGGGGGCCGGCCGGCCATCTCGCCGCCCACCCCGACGGAGAAGACCGGATCTGCCGCCGGCGGCCGCCAAACGCCCACAGCCGGGCCTCCGCCGCCGTCACCACAAACCCTAGGCCCAGGCCACCGCCAGCCGATCCGGGCGACCAGGCCACGGAGGGGCCCGATCCAGCCGCGGAGGTGGCAGATCCGGTCAAGGGAGGGCCGGATCGGCCACCCTGCCGGCCGGCGGCCGCCGGTGCCGGAGAGGACGACAGGGGTTCACGGAGAGGCGGGGAGGAGCCTTTTTGAGACCTCCTCGCTGGCCGCGGCCGCCGCTGGCGAGGAGGAGCAGTGGCCCTGCCGGCGCTGGAGAGGGAGGGAGTTGGGGAGGCAGCGGGGACCCCCGAGTCGCCCCCAGGGGAGAGCGACGCGAGGGAGGGGAAAGAGAGTTGTTACCTAGAACAGCTACTCTTCTGGCTATTCTGCTGTTGCTTCTAAGGTGTTCGACCATATGCCTGTTTAGTGTCGTAGTAGTTCATTACGTGGTACTCGATTATCATAGCTTCATTCAGACAAGCTAAAAGCTTTGATGTCTTACCTAGGCTACATGTTATTCTTGCAACTGCTATTTTTCTGTGTATCTCATTATCACAGCAAATGCCGCTGTTCGTGTATGGGCATGATAGACAGTTTTGCTGCCCTGGGATAACTGCCGCTTTCCTGCTTTTGTTAAATCGCCTTGGTATCTAGTTTGACTAGGACATGGTTGTAGTAGCTAGCTTGATTATCTAGTTTGACTAGGACTTGGTTGTAGTAGCTAGCTTGATTATGTACTTGCTGCTAGCTACAGTCATTTTGTTTATCAAATAAGTTGTGTTGCAGTTTGCTACCCCTCTGTTTATCAAATAAGTTGCGTTGCAGTTTGCTATTTCTGTTTATCAAATAATTATGCTGCAGTTTTGATACCTCTGTTCAGCAAATAGTCTATCTGTTCTATCCATGTGAAGGCCCAACAGAGGCTTGATCTGAAAGTATGAGAGCTCTCTAACAGCATGTACGATTGAGCCCCCTTGGTTGGCCTATTATATATGATGATTGTACTACAGATATATACTGAATGGTGAATGGTTCTATGGCTTTCACAGATATATACAGTACTATAGTTTGCTGCAATCCAGAATAGTATATATACTCCATACATCCTAGTGTGAAAATTATTTGTGTAAAAAATGCAGAAACAATTGAGGGGATAGTTCAGGCTGTACATTACCTACATGAGCAACACATTGTCTATTTGTTTGTATCTTTTTTCAGAAGGAAGTCGGGAGATTGGGATTTGCTGATTGTGTTGTATGCTTGGCAAGTTGTCCTTTTTTCATGGCCATAGCATTCCATAATTCCAGCTCAACTTGTCATTCTAGGTTTCTTGCTAATCTTTTTTTTAAGACTACGCTGTTGCGTGTTTTCATTAAGCAGGGGAAAATAAAGCAAAGTTTGTTACAAGCAACCAAATCACACCGACGCATGAGCAGTAACGACATGTTACCAGTAGCGCGTCACAAAAAACTGACCTCCTCCACCCTAGCACGACTAAGGATTCAGGCTGTACTTATTCAGGTTTCTTGCTAATCCTCAAAACCTTATTCAGGCTGTACTTCAGAGATCTTGCCAAAGCCATCGAGGCCCATTTTAGCCCCTAGCTAATGAAGTGTCAGGTATGTAAAAATAACACTCACTTTTGCATCTAATAAAAAATGGTATATGTTTGAATTTATTTCATCTGCAGTTTTTGTGCATTGACTTGCAGAAAAAAAGATTTTGGAGTCTGGGCTAAAGCGTATGACAAGGTTACACTACCGGAAAACGATAATTTGCCGAGTGTAAAAATCTTTGCCGAGTGTATTCTGTCGGACACTCGGCAAAGGCTATCTTTGCCGAGTGCCCGACCGTACAGCGCTCGGCAAAGCCTCCTTTGCCGAGTGCCTGGCACTCGGCAAAGTCTGGCTCTCGGAAAATGAAATCTTTGCCGAGTGTCGGGCACTCAGCAAAGGACGGCCATCGGCAAAGATCGACGACCGACCGACGACCGTCCGCCGCCTGTCTTTGCCGAGTGCCCTGACGTTAGGCGCTCGGCAAAGATTTTTTGGCCGTCACTTTTTTTTTAAAATTCTTTGCCGACGGTCATCCTGGACACTCGGCAGAGTCCTAGCTTTGCCGAGTGTCCTTGTTTGGCGCTCGGCAAAGGCCAGGCTTTGCCGAGTGCCCAGCAAGGCTCTCGGCAAAGTTTTATTTTTTCTTTTGCTTTTTTGAAGCCAATTTTTTCTGAGGCCTTTGTACAGTAAAAACTAAACCTTATTTTAAAATTTGGCCCTATTTTGACTTTTTTGCTATATTTAGTCGAGTTATTTTGTTTTATTGAATTTTTTCGCATAATTCAAATTTGAACTGCAGGTGTATGGAATAATGCAATTTAGCGATTCAAAAAATGATAGTCGTGAAATTTGGTGTACCTTGAGGCCGTGTCCAGGACCTCACATGAAATCTCGATCTTCTCGTTGATGTGACATGTCGAGTTACGTACGGGAGAAGTGATTTAAAATTATATAAAATGCAAACTAAGTCCGAAAATCACGAAACTTGGCGGCGCGTCGTGTTATCGGATGTGGAGGCTGTGGTAAAAAATTGAGAAGGTTTCGAGCAAGTTACGGCGTCGGATGTCTAAAACCTAGACTTCTCCACATATGATCATAGTTAAATTTATTCGACTAATTCTTTCTCGTATGTATAGGGATTTATTCGTGAACACTGGCATCAACCAAGCTGTCCTACCCTACGTCAAACCGATATCCTTCTTTCAAAGGGTGCGGGAGCAGGGAGCCCTGATTTCATTTCTTGGTTCAAAAACAAGGTATTGTCCAATTTAGCTCATACATAGTTAGACATTCTGAATTTCTCATACATAGTTCGACAATCTTTCATGCTTGCGCTTGCAGGCCTGAACCGATGCAACTATAAGTGAGGAGTTGAGACAGGTTCAAATGGCTTCCACGATAAAGTGAAAACTGTTACAGGTTATGATGTGAATGGATATCGCTTTCACACAGCGAGCTACGAGCAATCTCGGCCTGCTCGAAAAACCACAAACAACGGAGTTTGTACTCCCGATACGGATGGCCTCGAGTATCATGGCATAATTCAAGAAATCTATGAACTTACATTTCATGGTTTGAAACCTCTTCGTCTCGTCATGTTCAAATGCCACTGGTTCAACCCTCGACTGACAAGACGAAGTCCTAATATTGGTCAAGTCGAGATTTGAGAAGATTCCGTCTATGAAGGAAAAGATGTCTTCATTGTGGCTCAACAGGTCGTGCCGGTTTATTATTTGCCATACGTGTGCCAAGGTAACAAGGCTCTCCAGGGTTGGGCTATTGTGCACCAGGTATCTCCACATGGTAGACTTCCTGTCCCAAACGATGAAGATTACTACAACTTGAACCCAAACACCTATGATGGAGAGCTCTATCAAGAAGATGGGCTACAAGGGAGGTTGGTGATAGACTTAACTGAAGCGATCGGAATGGAAGTAGACAATGAAAGGGTTGATGATGAGGTAGCTGGATATGAGGTGCACAATCCCAAGGACATAGAAATGCTTGAGTGATTACGTTTAGGCAATGACGATGAAGAGGAGGAGCAACCTTCGAACAGTCTTGCTTATTTAGACAATTTTGATAGTGATGACGAGACATATGATCCAGATAATCCTGATAATGACGAGTACTTCTAATACATGTAATACTATGTTATTTTCTATTCATGTTTGGTTTATTTATTCATCACCTATTTCTAATACATGTATTAATATGTATTTTTGTTTCTTTTGAATTGCAGGTGATCGAGCAAGATGGTGGGCAACCGCGAGCCAAGAAGCGCACCCTCGAGGTACCGAAGAGCATGCCCTACGCCTCCCGCAGCAGAGGAGGAGGAGGAGGCCGATAGGAGGCTTAGGGTCAGGACCAGCGGCAGTGGCAGTGGTAGCAGGGCCCAGTCTACACCTGGTAGCAGCAGGTCCAGTGGCAGTCATGACACGCAGCTGGAGGAGGAGCGCCGTGCCTCGAATGACTCGAGCGACGAGCTCACTCGACAGACGGACGATGAGGACGAGGAGGAAGAGGAAGAGGAGGAAGAGCAGTGCGGTGAGGTGGCAGTTAATGCCCCGACTCCCTACTTGCGAGGTCACTGGACACTCCCTATGCCTCCGCTTCCGATGGCACGCCCAGTGGTCCGCCCTACGGGGGAAATGTAAGAATCTGTAGATTTTATCATAACTACTTTATATAACCTGATGAAAATAAAAAGAGAAACTAATAATGTGTGTTAATGACTTGTGTAGGAGCTTCCTGGTTGTGTCGCCTGGTGACTCACGCAGCCCCGCCCACATTTTGGGTCTTGTGTGCAAAAGCAACTACCTCGGCCTTGTCACGCACAGGGGCAAGATAGAGCCAACAAAGACGTGGTCCCACTACAAAAGTGCTCTCGACGCGACTCATGAAAACGTGCAAGAGCGGGTGAAGCAAGAGTTCTGGGTAAGTCTCGCTCCCAAAAATTTGATTAATGCATTGTATCCATTGGACTTTTTCAACATAATGAATGAATTGATAAATTGTGTCTGTTTGCAGACTTTTTTCAAATGTGAAGAAGGACAGGAGGATAGGGTGAATAGGAATTTGGCGAAAGGTGCTGCAAAAAGGATCACCGACATGCATTACGAAGAGCGGATCAGCATAGTGGTGAAGTACTACGGGAAGCGGCTTGGTCAGAAGAACGACAAGACCGAGGCAAGACGTACCACGCTGACCCAGGAACAGTACATTGAGGTAGACGAATAAGATTAATATTGACTCGCTTGGGGTTAAGGTGGTTTCATTTGGTCTTCTTACATCTCAATATCTTTATGACATGTAGATGATCCCATGGTGGTGCAAGTCGTATCCCGAATGCTGGGAGTAGATCGTGGATAGGTGGCTCTCACCGGGTTATATCGAGGAACACGAAGCTTGCAGGCAGCGGCGAGGGACAAAGGGCACACACCATCAAGGCAGGTGCCCCCTCGCCGGGTTTAAAAAAGCATATGTACGTGAACTTTATGAACTTTTTTACATGCTCCAATCTGCATGTTTCTTCTAATCATCTTGTTGTCTTTCTCGCAGTCGGAGTCACATGGTGGCCAGCAAGTGTCCAACTTCATGGCATATAGTCTCGCCCGCAAGGGTAAGGAGACTTCTAATGTCTCCTTCAGCCCAGATGACCCGCTCGAGTCATACACCTGCCCAGCCATCCACATCCGCATTACATTGATGGGGCGAGGGTCATGAGGATCGGAGAAGGCAAGAAGCATGGGCGGTACTGGCTTGGCTCGGGCATCCTCGACCCCGCCGAGGTTCCCACTCTCTCCCAGGTTCGAGCCTCGACCCCGAGCGGAGGCTCACCCATACTCCCACGGCCGACACCTTCACAGCAGTGGATCAATACAATTGAGGTTAGTCCTATTGTACCATTCAGACATTGATCTTTACATAGCTATAGCTTTGTTACCTTTCCATTACCGAAACATTCGATTCAAATATTGCAGGCCGACAACCAGAGGGTGCAGGAGGAGATGCACCAGCTGGCGATGAGGACGACTCGCCAGCTAGAGTCCGAGTAGGCCGAGCGGGAAAGGCCGGCCAAGCAGGTAGAGTATCTTACAAGTCTCATCCAAGGAGTCTCAGCTACGCCCTTGGCTCTGCCGCATGGAACTCCTGTGAGTATGAAACCGAATTGATTCAACTTGTGCTTTTATTGTATGACACCTCTAACACATGCACTCTCTTGTCCTTTGTGTAGCCTTCGTCAGCGGGTTCGAACCACACCCCTGAAGGTGACTGCGCTACGCCATCACCAGGCACTCGTGATCGCCCCAGGCCATCACCGAGCACTCACTTTCCTCAGCTCCCTCTGATGCTTTCGTTTGTATTTCTTTTTCACTGGACGCTGGACTTGTTAGGCACTGTTGATCGATGGACTTGTTATGGACATATTGTGCTTGTGGATTATGGATTATGGACATGTTTTAATGGATTATGGACATGTTATGTTATGTGGAGATGTGGTGGATGTGATATATATGTGGAATTGCGTTTGTGATGAGATTAAAGTGTATTATATGAGCTATGCTGTTTCTGATGTGATATATGTGTATATAATGTGTTTATGAACCTAGGAACAAAAAAATTAAAAAAAAGGTTTTTGTCGAGTGCCCTGGCCCTGGCACTCAGCAAGCTAGGGAAAATGCACTGGACGAGCACCAGCTTTGCTGAGTGCCAGGGCCAGGGCATTCGGCAAAGAAATTCGTTAAAAAAAATAAAAAATCTTTGCTGAGTGTCTCGTCCTAGAGGCTCTCGGCAAAGAATTTATTTTTTAAAAAAACAAAAAACATAGCCGAGTGTCCCTTCTTGGAGGCTCTCGGCAAAGAATTTATTAAAAAATAAAAAAATCTTTGCCGAGTGCCATCAATGACACTCGGCAAAGAACACCGTAATGGACCAGCGCCGTGACGACCACTTTTCTTTGCCGAGTGTCTGATATAGCCGTCGACAAAGCCTTTGCCGAGTGTCCGACAAAAAGCTGTCGGCAAAGAACCTTGCCGACCTGATTTTTGCCGAGTGCTCTTTGCTGAGTGTTGCACTCGGCAAAGGCTTTGCCGAGGGCTATATAGCCTTTGCCGAGTGCAAATTGCACTCGGCAAATCGCCTGTCTGCCGTAGTGTTACATGACCGAGATGAGATGAGGAAGAACCAAGTAGGGTTATAAGTTAGCTTTACTAAGTTATAAGATACATGCATGGTCGTATGATATAGCACTGCTCCAACTGCATGCATTTGTAGGGTCCCATTTTTGTTGTTGTTTTGGTGTTGGAATGACATATTATATTGAATGGCTGGGACTATGAGCCATGTCTTCTTCTAGCGTAACGTTGGACATATTGGAATTGGAATTAGATGCGCATGTATCCATGCGCTGGAATTTATTGTACTTTTGGATTGGCATTTGGATCATATGTGTGCATTTGGTAATTGGTTTGAGATGCTCCGTTGGGTGATTTTCATGACAGTGATGACTCACGAAATCCATTTAATGATGGTGACTCTCACGAAATATCTAACTCTCACAAAATCCATTTGTGAAGGTGAACTATCACGAAATATCAAACTCGCACGAAATTCATTCCTAAAGGCGAACTCTCACGAAATATCAAACTCTCACGAAATTCATTCTTGTAGGTGAACTCTCACGAAATATCAAACACTCACGAAATCCATTCCTGATGGTGAACATGTCACAAAAACCCGTCATGAAAATAGACATGCAAACCTTGTGGCACATTGCTTTCATGAGGGTGGCCGTCACAGGGAAACTCTCATGAAAATAACATGTGGCGGTGAACTGCCATGAAAATGTGTAGTCTGTGAGTCTAATATCCTGAGAGGACATGCGTGATAGTGTACTCTCACGCATTATTTTCTTGAGAGTAAAACCGTATACTGATTTGCACTCTCACAAAATATGCGGATTAACAATACATATACAATGTTCTTTCTTTTAAGAAACAGGAGGCACTACTACCGAACTTCTTTTCCGCGGCGTACAATTTTGATTTACTGTAGTGGGCAAACGCGTCTACTATGGCTGCCACGCCACGGTAAACCGTGGCTCGACCGCAGCACGCCCGCTGCGGTAAATGGACCGCAGCGTGCATATTAGGGTGCCCGCTGCGGTAAATATTTCAAAAAAACAAAAAATCCAGTAGCCCGCAAGCGAGCCCATTCTTGAGCCCACTGACAAGCCCTTTACGAAACCCTACCGAAACCTTGTGTGAATAATTGTTCCTCAAAAAAAAAGATCACTAATAATTTGGTAATATACTCGCTCCGTCCTGTATTAAAGTACATTCTTGCTTTTGGTTGGTGTCTCCAAATATATTGCATTTAGGAAACATATGGATAATTTTTCCTTAATAAAAATAGTGCGTGATTGATTTATTGCCGTTTTCTTCCTAATAAAAATAGATTACTCCCTTTAATCATGTGGAAATAATCAGATTTGATTATATTAGGAAGTTAAGTGAGGGGTACATGCGTCTATCGACACCTCTCTTATTTTGTTTGAGAATAGCCAGAATGTACTTTAATCCAGGACGGAGGAAGTAGGTATCAGTGTAGTTTGTATAATTTTCCAATGTTAACGATATTTAAAGTTACCTATAATACGGGTTAGGTTGGAAAACAAACCGTGTTATTTTTTAAAGATAGTATTAAAAGAGGTCAAAAAAATTAAGAAAATCCTACAAGGTGGGCCATCCTGCTTGCCCGTTCCTTGCTGGGTGCCAAGGCCGGCCCAATCGGCATCTCGATCTCTACCCCCTACGGGGTCTCCGTCTCTCTCTGATGCGCATGAACCAGCAAGTACTTCTTGATGTAACGTGTGGCCTCTTCCTCTGCTGTCTCGAAGCCTCTCTCCCCTCTCCCCTGCTACAGTATCCCCAAGGCGAAAGGGAGGTGCCGCCGTTTTTTGGCGGCGATTTTGCCGCCCTCCTTCTCCTTCGGTGACCGTTTTGGTGCTGGAGTGGCAGGATGACCACGAAATCGCCGTGCGAACTTGTATAGAGTAGGATTGGTCCTAGGTTTAGGGTTTGCCAGGAGGATGTCGTTCCTCCGTGGCTTGACTTTCTGGCTGCCAGCGGCAAGGAGGAGGTTACAGCGGTAGCGTGGAATAATTCCTCCCGACTTCTTCCTCCCACTGGTGGTGCTCTTCTCCAGCGTCATCGGTGCAGTCGGCGAGGTACGTTCTGGAGTCTGCGTACCCATCAGCTCTGTTGGCTCTGCATGACGATGGTGTTGGGGGTGCGCTCCTTTTCGATGCCGGTGCTTCTTCGTCTGTCGGCCTTTTGTTTGGAGGTGGTGGTGGAAGCTGTGGGTTTTGCGACAGTTGGGTGGCTGGATCTGGCTCGAGTTTCCTGCGGCGGCGGATGTCGTCGTCGGCTTGTCCGGATTCAAGATCGAAGGAGCTTGGGGTGTGCCCCCGGCCGATCCATTTTCTTCGTCATTTCATCTTGTCCTTCGGGACAAGTGTCTATTGCGGCTCTCTTTGGAAGCCTTTGGGCGATCGAGCTCCTCCAGATCTACGGTTGCCATGGCATCTTCTTCACCGATGGCGGCGGGCGACAACTCGATGGCGGCGAACAAAGATATGTTCTAGCGAGTTCGGAAAACACATGGCCCAGGGTCATGATGTAATTTTATTTTCTTTTAGGGGCCTTTTTTTAAGTTGGCGGGGACAGCTGTCCATATATCCTCCTTATGTATTTGTACACGTCTGTACGCGTTTTCCTTATCCAATGAATATAAAAGAAAAGTACTTGTTGAGGTGTGTTCCCGGGGAGGATAGGTGGTATTAGGCCATACGCCAACGCATACGTAAGTTAGCGACGCGATGACCCACGTCAAGCCGTATCGCTCGTGTTGCTTACAATGCCGTCGCATTGCATATATCGGCTAGTGTATGTGTGTGTGTATATATTGTCCTACTCCTCACTCTATCATCCACCAAGCTGCTCGCTCATTCGTTTCTTCATCAACCGTGTACAAAATCTACCACCTAAAAAACAACGACCAATGACGTCTTTAGAGAAGAATATTTCTATAGCCGTGCTCCAAGTTGTCATCGTGATTGTCGGTATGTCTCTGCACTTGTATCAACCGTTGGAAACATATATAAAACTTAATTATGTTGTTTTGATCAATCAGCTAATGAAACACATTCTTGCTTTGCGCTAGTATTTTCAATGCCTGCGTGCACGCAATCGCAGAGTCTAACTTCTGATCTTTGTCGGCACCCGAGCGGCAAATTCGTGGGAGTGTGCTTTATGGGCGATGACTTCGAATATTGCCGTTATTGCTGCAACACCGAAAGCTCCGACAACTTATATGGTGATTGTGCCGGCTTTAAGTGCTACTGCTATACTTCATGTTCCTCTGAGGTTGTTGCTAGTGCTAGCGCTCCGATCCAGCCATAATGCAATGAAGTCTGGTGTTCCTTAAATATATATAAATTATCCCATACTGGCTCTTATATGTAATAATACATGTTATATTGTTCTTTCTTTTTAAGAAACAAGAGGGGTTATGGGAGCTTGTAGCTTTGATTGATCAAATATACAATCGGACTCAAGGGTTATGGGAGCTTGTAGCCATGCAACACCATTAACACCGGCGTGGCAAGCCAAAGCCACATCATCGGTCAATAGCTGACTGGCCACAGTGACAACGCAGCTGTGCGCCAAAGCTGAATGGCACAACAGCGTGATATGGCCGTACTAGGCTAAATAGTGCAACAGAGTGGTTTGGCCGTGTCAGGGAAATATGGACAATAGGTTTGAATTGGAAAAAATAAATCATGTTATTTTTAAAGTAATAGTAAAAAAGTTCTAAAAATATATAAAAATACTGTAAGGTGGGCGTGCCGCTTGCCTCTTCCTCGCTGGGTGCCACCTGCCAAGGCCGGCCAATTGGCATCTTTTGATGAAAAGAAAAAATACATTTTTTTCTAAAAAAAAAGAAAATCGGGATCTTGATCTCGACCTCTTCCCTTTGCGGCCAGACGATGGCGGTGCATGCATGATGCATCAGCGACCAGCTACCGAACAATGCATATGGGCTTGCCATAAGTAATCGAAAATATTAGGGCCTAGTGAATGCAACAATTTCAAAAGAACTCTACGGGATTCGCTGAAAGAAGAACTCTACGAGAATTTTATAGCAGTGAGTTCAATTTTACAGAACGAACTTATAGAGCATGAAAAAGTTTTTATGTGTTCCAAACATCTCTCTCTCCTTTTTCCAACCCTCCAAAACATCATGCTCTTCGTATTAGATACAACTAAAATTCAAATTGCCATGTAGGCGAATTTTTCTGTGCGTTTTTTCTTGAGACGCAAAAAAATTCAAATTATTCCCCAGGTTCTAGAAAATTCTGACAAAAAAGTCCAAAACCCTACAGAATAACTGCAACACACTCGAAAAAATATGCACGCACAAAAAATTATAATTTTTCTATTAGTATTTATAAAACTCACAGAAAAAAAGTAAACACACAAAAAAAAATACAATAAGCGCCTTCATACTACTCCAATATTGTGTTCATATGAAGTAACATCATATGAACAAGGGCAATTTTTCTTTTTAATAGGTATATAAATACATTGTTGTTGTTCTTGTGGTAAGTCTTATTATTGTTCTCTTGAATTCATCAATGGATATTTCACTGAGTATAATCTTCGTGGTCTTGTGGATATCTTGGTAGTCAGTTACATATAAGGAGCACGACACATCCAAACTTACGGTATTAATTGAGTCAACTATGTATCTTTGTACCATCAATTAAAAGATGGCATTGACTGTTAGTGAACACGAATCATTAACTGAGCAAATGCAGTCTCGAGCAATAGCTTTTCTCTTTTCAAGAAAAAACTAGTTGGTCATTGTGAAATAATTGTCTTTTACATTTCTATTTGTATCACGACTCGTATATAGTCTCTTTATTTCTTTCAACTGCAGCACCTCCACACTGGTTTTGGTTGCCTCTAGTCCTAACTCTTAAGCATCACCAAGACTTCGGCGTAAGCAAGATTCCGAGAGATCTAGATTTTTTTCTTGGGTAGCATTAGCAAGTTTTTTGACGTGGGTTGTGCCTTGGGGTTTAGAGGTTCATGGGTCGTGACTTGTTATTGAAAACATAAATTGATCTGACCCAAGTGACTAATATGGCAACCGCCAACAATGCACCTTGTGCATTAATTGCATTACGTCCACCTGCGTCGTGTGTAACACGTCCACCCATTTGGATGTCTCGCGACACCTTGGTAGGCTAGAAGTAGAAACATCGCTTACTTTGCTACTATGGGCACGTTCGCTTACTTTGCTCTGTACTGTTTAGCCTTGCTAATCAAAGATTTTTGATGTGCTTAGACGTTTGGTTCTCTTCAAAAGTACTCCAAAGCCTGTGCAAGTGTAATCTAGCTTTTTTTTGATAATATATTTCTAGATAAGGAAAACATACAAACTGACTTACAAATATAGACACGTACGAGTTGGATACAGATACATTAAACCCAGCCAAATTTCACTAAAGACCCTAAAAAAGAGATCGCTTCGGAGCGAGGCTACCGGTGAGGAGGCGCGGTGGCCGTCAGATCAGGAAAACTCGAGTTGGACCATAATGCCCCAGGCTAGGTGATTCTCTCTTAGAATATCTAGGGGTAGAAGTGAAATTGTGTAATAAGACTATAAATAAGAGGGACTGCCTCCACTCAGTCTCACCTCTCCCATTCTAGTTGTTCATCCTAGGGTTTTCCTGTCTCTAGTTTTTCTAAGTTTGTGAGGTCCACTGCAAACTTTGTAGTGATTTGTTCGTGAAAAGAGCACCCCCTAGTGTGCTCGTGCCCTCTGGGCTTTTATCTTCAAGTGATTCTCGTGATGAATTCGTGTTCTTGTTGTTCTTGACTTGTTCATCCCGAGCTCCTTTCTCCCCTCTAAACTCGTGATCGAATTTCCTTGATTTGGCACCGTTTGAGTCCATTTTTCTTGTGTTGATTCGAGCTATGATGTGAGAGGATCAATCCCACCGAAGGATTTGAGCTAATTCCTTACGAGCAAGTAGATCGGGGCGATTTTGTGTTTATGGCGAGTTCTTGGTCATTTTTCACCCCCTTTGTGATTTCTCAAGATTCTCTTGAAATTGGTGTTGATGTGTTGAAGAAATCTTCTCAACATCCCCAGGACCCTTCCTGCCAAGTTTCAAGTCAATCAGAGTAGTTTTGATTTAGTTTTGGTCTTGGATTCGTTTGTTCCAGAATTCTGCCCGCTGATATCGGACAAGTACGACCCTAACCCGGACATGTCAGGTATTTTCAACATTTGACATTGTTAGAGTTTTGGGCTAAGATTAAGTGGAGAATTTCCCTTTGGTGTCTACAAGCTTAGAGTAAATTTTCATAATTTTTGGACACCGTTTGATGAGGTTTTGGAATTTTCTCCCATAGCACGCTGTGCTGTCAGGAATACCGAACTTGTCCGAAACCAGGTCGGACATGTCCAAGATTTACAAGCTGAACCCATATCGGACATGTCCGGTATGAACTCAGACTTGTCCGGTATTGCTCTATGCAGCAAGGTGTTTTTCTCATAGTTTGCGCGTTTGATCTCTAATTGTTTCACTGGTTGTTCCGTTGGTCCTGTGGTGACTCGCTGTGTTCCTAGGGAGCATCCACCCTCTCAATAGGGTCGTGGTCACCATCGGCTTACGAGTTTGCTTCTTGGGGTGTTTGTTGAGTCATGGACCCAAAAGTTTTGATAGAAATTTTGAGGCTCCCATTCACCCCCCCTCTGGTTTCTATATCCGGTCCTTCAGAAGTATACACTCATCATCAAGGATGGGATGAGGCAAACGACGATCGCACATCGACCGGGGCCGCGCCCCAACACCTCCAGCTCCCAAATCTACGTTCGCAAATGACGACCACCGCCGCCGCAGGCAGATCGAACTATATTCGGCCATCCATCGACCACATCGCCCATGAACAACACCGCATCCAAGCAAAAACAGGCCAGCAACAACATCACCTCGTGAAGACAATGGAGCGCCGACGCCGGACTCCTACGCATATCTCTTAGACCCCACCGTAGGCGCTGGAGAAGAGCGCTGACGGGACGAAGGAGGGATGGAGAGAGTTTATTCCACAACGATGTCGACGCCTCTGCCACATCGACATCGCCCGGAAAAGCACGCCGCAGAGGAAATACCTCTCGGCAAAACCTAGCTCTGCCATTAACGAACAACGAGCAAATCCTAAACGGGAGGCTCACTGTCGATGGAAATATCCTCGGCAGTCTACCATGGGGCTACCCAAGGTGTAGAAGATCGGCGAGGGTGCGCTAAGACCTACGATCTAGATGTGAGACACAAGACAAACAACCAAGGTTTATCCAGGTTCGTGCCACGAGGTGCGTAATATCCTACGTCCTGCATCTCTGAGGATTGTATTGATGGGTATACAAATGTCCCAGATCGTGGAGATCTGAGTTACAAAGGTGAGAGATCATGGAGATCTGCTCTGAGTTGAGATCTGAGATAGAGGACTTCTGCCCCTCCTTATATATTCCGAAGAGATAGAGTTACAAGCAAATTAGCTTATGTGGTACTATTATAATGTTTGTGCGGTGTATGTCGTGTGCTGTAAGTCTTCATCTTGGGCTGAGTCGTCTTTCAATGGTGCGGCCCATGTATAGCCGCGAGGGTATATGGTGGTCATATCCTCACACTCACATACCTCACAGCAACCACACCAGCAAAGATCTGGCAATCACCGCTGCTCGGAATGAAGCTCCTTATTTGCCGGCGAAGAGGCCCCAAACGGCTAACACCTTCAGATAATCTAGCTAACCTATATACAGCCGCACGCCGATCCCATGGGCCCCTCCCTCGCCGACGCCAGACCGGCCATCGGAGATGAAGGGGCTCGATGGAATCGGCGCCGGAGACGACGGTAGCCTCGGTTCCGCCCTTTCCGCTTCTCTTAAAAAGGGATAATGATGCATGCGGGATAAATTAAGTGTAATCTAGCTTGCTTGTGTAGGAGAGCGGATTTGGCTTGCTGGGCGGGTGAGTTTTCTGTCAGCTAGGCGAGGCCCGGCGCCGCGAGAACTAAACGTGCCCTACGTTTCGATTTTTCTTGCCACGCTGGACGAGCAGGTTTGGCTCACCTGCCCTAGCAAGGTTCGCCTTGCTGAGCGAGGCTAGGCAAGGAAACCTGGACCAAACGTGACCTGTCCCATGCTTACGAGTCCGGTTTGTTCCTTCTCGTGTCTATGACACCTGGGTCCCACTCGTCAAAGTCAATCTTCCCCAATCTCACATCGCATGTAGCCAATCTTCACACTTTTCCTTCCTTCCCCCAAATCGTCTTCCAAATCGCGTCCAAACCCAAAAAAAAAAAAAAAAAAAACAACCTCCGCCATGATGGCCGCCGCCGCCGCCAATCCGAAGGCCAAGCCCACGCCGATGCCTCCGCCGGCGGCGCCCACCGCGGCGGCGCAGAACCCGCAGGCCGCCGCCTCCAGGGCGTCGTCCTCCTCGTCGTCCGCCGCCGACCCCAACCCCAACAAGCGCACCAACCCGGGCAACGCCGCCGCTGCCGGTGCTGGTGGCAGCGCTGCCGCCGCCGCCGCGCCGCCGGAGCCTACCCCGAGCGTCAACGGGGAGGCCAGCCGCTCGCCCCTGATCCCCGGGCCGCACCCTCATCCTCACCCGCATCAGCAGCACGCTCCGCCCGGCTCGTCGCCGCTGCTGCCGCTGCCGCTGCCGCTGCCGCTGCCGCTGCCGCTGCCGCTGCCGCCCCCGCCCCCGTCGCGGCCGCTGCTCACCGTGGCCGCCGTGGAGGCGGTGATGTCCGCCATCCCGCCGCCGCCGCGGTACGGGCTGGAGGACCTCGACCGCCGCACTGTCGCGCTCTCGGACGGTACCGTGCGCACCTACTTCGTTCTCCCGCACGAGCCGCCGCTGCAGCTCCGCCAGCCGCCGCCGCCGATACCCGCGCACCTCTTGGCGCCGCCGCCGCCACCGCCCCTGCCCCCGCTGCCCCTGCTGCGCCCGCCCCTCGAGCGGTGGGCTCCTCCGCCGCCCATGCCCACACTCCTGCCTGCTGCTGGGCTGCTCCCGATGCCTCTCCCGAAGCGCAAGTGGGAGGATCAGGCCAATGGCGGTGTGCCCGGAGAGTCCTCCGCACGCAAGCAGAAGCAGGTGAAGGTGGAGGAGACGGGGGTTGACCCGAAGGTGCTGAAGAGCGCCTTTCTTAAGATGGTGAAGCTGATGAATGAGAATGATGCAGATAAGAGGAATTACCAGGCCAATGGGAAGCTTTCCCATCTGAAATGCCCTGTATGTCAAAGGTATACTGAGAAATCTGAAAGCCCTGTTCATTTTTTCATCTTATGTTTGGATGTGCTTATTGAATGTACAATGAAGAAAATTAAAATGTTTATATGTGATATACATGTCTAGCATGGTACAGCATATAACAATGTTGATAAGCATATTTTTGTTGCCCCTTGCGAAGAACCTGAACATGCTCTTTGGCTATTTAGTTGAAAAGTGAAAACCTTCCAGATTTATGTGACATGTCTGCTCTATTTCAAAGGCCGCATCACCTAGCCTTACATAGCTCGCCTTGGGAAATAGTGGTGCCTTGTCACCTAGGCCTCCAGGTGGACCCAATGCTCGCCTGGAGGCCTAGTCTCCTTTGAAACGTGCATATCTGTATATCCTACACTGTGTACTTGACTACATGTGTAGGCCTATGACTATGAGTGGAAGCTATGTAGCATTCCTTGTCCAAGGAGTGCTAGCTATGGAATACCAATGTAGGCTTATTTATTTTTTTTTAAAAATGTTTGTATTAATGATTAGTGTTGTTAATGAAAACATCACAGTTGGCGCTTCTCGTGTTCTATTAGTACAATTAATAATAAATGGAAGATACTTAGGTAGGGAGTCAATTAAAAATGCATTTGAAACAAGGGACCAATAGGTGGAAGAAATATAGGTAGAGAGTCAATTAAAATTCAATTCCAAACATGAAAACAAGCAGACCTAGGCTAGCCTTTGCTCGTAGGATTCCTAATTGTTTCAGTGTCATATTTGTCTGATAGGTCTACTACAGGGTGAAAAGCTTTCACTAAATAGTTTATGCAGTCCATGACTCAGTTCAAGTTCATATCCTCCAAAAAAAAAGAACAGTTCAAGTTCATACCAGTTTTAGTGTGTGTGTGTGTTTTTTTTTTAATTTTTTTAAAGAAATATGGCTTTACCGTCTGTGACCAAGAGGTCCAGGGTTCAAGCCTCAGCCTCTGCACATTTGTGTAGGGATGACTGTTGGTTATTTTTCCTTCCCCAGACCCCGCAGTACGGGAGCCTATGGCACTGGGTACGTCCTTTTTTCTTTTTTAAAGAAATATGGCTGTATGCATGTACCCTTTCTGCCTCTGCTCTCTTCATGATTTTTATAACTGGCCTTCCTCTACCTGTTTTCTTTGTTGCCTTTTCTTTCCCAAATGGTAATTGGTTTTGTATCAGATGATGTTCAACACAATGGAACTATTCATGTGTTTATTCAGTAACTGAGCTCCATTGCTCAATATTCTATAAACAATTGCAACGTTCCTAGAGTCTTGTCAGATAGCATCTACCCTTGTTTATTCTTGATTTCACAAGTGACTGCGTTTTTATGTTGGCTTACCAGGCCTGCAGCAACTCTTCTCCTTCACCTGGCTTTTTTTGGCTCTTTTTTTCATCAGCTCTACCCTGCCCCAACTTGCTTGAGACAAATGACTGTATGTTGGATAAGCAGTTAAGTGTGGCCATTTTTCTTGGATCGTTAGGGGCCTGTTCGGTTCCTGGGGAACCATGGCCTGGAACCATTCTGGCCAGGAACACTTATCTATTTTATATAGACATCTCTCAACCTGGAATTATTCTTACCTGGAACGACCCTAAACGAATGAGCCGTAGGTTTGGATTTGATCTCTCTCTAAAATATCTTGGAAAACATTTTCTGGTTACTTTTTTAGTCTGATTCTTAATCTCTAATTGTGAACATGTAATGCCATGTTGGTTGACTTCTAAATATGGAATTAATATACCAGCATTATAGCATACTTTACTTTCAAATGGAGAAAGCCCCAAGCTCTGGAATACCTGGGT
>CM041636.1:18415107-18495478 GCA_023333625.1 Bothriochloa decipiens
AGCCCCAAGCTCTGGAATACCTGGGTTTTTCAACATTTCCTTGTGTCCAGTCAATGATTGTTGGAAGTATTACTTTTAGTCTGACGTTTGAAGATATTTATTTCATATGTTGATTTGAGGAATGAGATAGTGAGAATCCATTGATTATGAACCTAGGCCTCTTGTTTAGTTTGATTGAACAATGACATGTACTGAATCTCTTAGGCACATTCTAGTGGAAGTACTGGAATAATCTCTACTCAAAATAATGGGCTGATCTCATGAAGGACTATCTCATATAGGATGAGTTACTTCCACGAGCCATACACCTCATTTAAGTCTGCCACAACAAATATAAGGATGTTGGGATGATCAAACCTTTAAACAGTTAAATAGTATTTGAGCGCTTCAACACAGAATCTGCAGTTCTTACCAGGATTAGTTGTACCTCCTGTTATTTGCCATTTGCCTGTTTGCAGCCCAAGGCTTAAAAGTGTAGTTTTGCATTTCATGCACTAAGTTTTATTTGGGTTGTCAATTTTTTTCATTCTGTAATAAATAAAATAATTCCCTGTGGTCATACTGTTGGAAATTGCTCCATCTTTTTTGAGTGTTTGTCACAAACACATACTAGATTCTCTCTTTGGTGGATACACAAGTACCAAATTAACACAGGTAGTTTTTGGTCGATGTGGCCACACTGACCCTCATTGTTTTCTCATACAGGGTTGTACACATGCCCATGATACCCCCCTAATTAATGCAGGCAATGCCTCATATGATTTGCCCATTAATCTCTTTTACAAACTAAAATCTAGCTAGCATTGGTAGCAATGAACATATACACTACTTGAACCTGGACACAGGATTATTTCTGACACATAGTAGCGATGCTGTAGATTATCCATCACTGGGAATGTGGTACGCTGCCACGTTCCTTATCCTGGAAACCTTGTTCCTGTTCTAGAATGCAGCAGACCGTAGTGGAGATATCTTTATCAAAGAGCACAATTGACCCAGGAACTTAGTAAGTATGGGATTATCCAAGTAGGCAAGTACCCAACTCATTTCTGTGTCATAATGTTGGTAATTGTCATATATCTGTTAGCAGTATGAAATCTGCTGCCCTACTGTGTATTCCATTCAATTGCTCCATGTGCTGTTGAGCACAATGGACTGACCATTGTCTGTTATCAAAGTAGTTTTTTCATAGTGCTACAAAATTTAAAGCTTTAGGGGGTTAAGTAAACCCTAAACTAATTAAGGTGGTTAAACTATGGTACTAAAGAGAATTAAAATGCACTTTCCTTCAACAACAACAAACAAAAAAATATGAAGAATCCCATGTAACTCCACACTAGCAGAGTTTTTATTTTAATTCAGTGTGAATCCTTGTCCCAGGACCATACTCTCTTGAAAACTTGAACTTTATCATACTACCCCATTTTTTATTGTGTAATGCTGTGTGCCTGAAAAGCTGTAATCATTGCAAATAGAAATCAGTTCTGGAGCAAATAATCGAACAAAATAAAAGAAACACGGTACATACTTCGATGTGGGGCATGTTTAGTTTGGAGAACTTCCATGAGATTTTCACTGGTTTCAACCACGATATGAAATTACTTAATTGTGAAGAGGTAACCATACAATGGATCTTGGTCTTTATGGACTTAATATGCAAACTTACATGTTGCTCATTTGTGGTGTTCTTTTCATGAATGCATTCATGCGGTTTTTGCTTGCCTGGAACTATGTTGTGGTGCAAAGCAAACTTATTTTGCTACTTGGCTTGTTTGAGAATCCCTTTTTTTGTTTTGAACAATTATTATGGATGTGTATTCATCCTAGTTTTGCTCCTATGTTTGAAAAATGTTTCCCTACTAATATGTTTGAAAAATGTTTCCCTACTAATTGTACTTTCCTTATTTCTTTTATGTACCTTTTAGTTCACAGAATCAGTTTTAAAACCATATTTTTTCTAAGAGTGGCATGGATTATTATCTGAAGACAATGTTTTATGCATAATTTTCATTTGAAGCCGATTGTATGCATGGTTTGATTACAGGGATTCTATAGATTTGCATGCGCTCCTCAATCATGCATACTATGCAAAGAATCAGGAGAATCGTGCTGATCACCTAGGGTTTCACAAAGCTTTATGTGTTCTTATGGGTTGGAATTACACCGTAGCCCCTGTTCACAAAACTGCTTACCAAGCAATATCAACTATCGATGCTGAAGCCAATCAAGGAGACCTTATCTTATGGCCACCAACAGTTGTAATTGAGAACACATACAAGTCAGAGCATGATGGACAAAAGGATGTCATGAGTGATAAAGATATGGAGAGCAAGCTGAGAGGTACTTCTTCAAAGCTTGCTATGTCACTGTGATCTTGGTAGTTCTGAACTTCTGATTGATTACTCTATCAATCATCAGAACTTTTAATGTGTTTCCTTCTCTTTATTCTTTTGGACGGATAAGTTGGGGAAAATCATTTACCAAAAAATGTTATTTGGTTTCTTTAAAGATGCCTGCTTTTCAGAAGCATTAGATATAAATGAAAAGAAACATTGGAAACTGTATTGGCTGACAGTTCAATTCCTCACTATTTCGGTCTGTTATCAATTTACATAGTTTGTTGGACCTGCCATTAGAATTCTATAAATGTAGCCAGTGTCCCCTATAGCTTCCTATTTTGTGTAGCAGAGTATGATCTCGCTGATGCCTTGGAGGCTATCTGCTAAAATATACACATGAATTTTCTTTGAATTTGGAGGCTATGGTTCTCCTTTTATTATATTGCTAATGCCTTTTTAACTCTATTTACCTTCTTTTTTGGGCTGGTTCTTGTTGGGTTTCATTTCTAGCCTTAGGACCCAACTTGCTTGGGACTAGAAGGCCTTGTTGCATCATTACACTTGTGCAGGAACTTGATAAACTAAATCTTTTCTTCTTCCATATTATAGTTGACTATGTGTTAACTGTTCAGCTGCTCATGTGATAAGTGGTGTTTCCCCACTGTATGGGCCTATTTGGATGGCAGTGTGGGAAAGCCGCGTCTGCCAGGCATTGCTCCCAGGCGTTAGATTTGAATGCCTGGGGCCAGATGCACATGCCTGGTGGTGGCGCCCAGCCCAGGCTGCATCCAAGCATGCCATATGTGCCTGTGATGTTTTAATAGTCCATAGGATGCCGAGACATCTAAAGGGCTAGGAATTTGGGTGGGCAATAATTCATGCCTACCCTGTGCATATGTGAATATCTTATAGTTATTTTGTGTTCTCATGGACTATTGGACATCAATTGAAAGATGACATGTTTGCCAACTGCTGTTTGTTTTTCCAGAAATGGGCTTTGCTGGTGTCGATGTGCAGCCTCTCCCTGGGAAGGACGGGCAGAGGTCCATGCTAGCTAAGTTTCCTGCCAGCCTTGATGGTCTGAACAATGCGTCACGGCTCGCTGAATTTTTCGAGCGCCAAGGCCACGGGCGAGCGGCTTGGACTCGCATACGGAGCATTGTCCCCACCAGTGGTGGGGGCAATAACAACCCCATGCTGGTCAAGGTGGATGGCAAGGGAGGGCGGACGTGGGTCCTCTACGGTTACCTGGCCACGGCATGGGACTTGGACATTCTAGACCCAGTGTCGAAGCAGAATGCTACTGTAAAGAGCAGAAATGAGTTGGATTTAGATTAAGACTACCTGATCCTGCTTGAGTTTTGTTCGTTAACTGATGAGACTAGAGACAGTATAAAGTGTTTGTGTTTATATATTATGATGAAGCAGCGTTCAAGTTTGAGAAATTCTTTGTTGAGGAATCAGCTTCGTGAATAGTGCAGTGCAAGGTTCTCTTTGCAATTTTTCGGTTGTGAAACTCACCTGGAACTGCCAGTTGTGCTTAGTATATTTTACTTTGGTATAGCAGTGAGCTCTGATTCAGGGGTCAAGTTATTTCTGATGTGAGTACAGCCGTGGACGCATATTTTTTTCCTCCCATTGGTGACCTGAGTAACCATCATAATGGATAATGTGCTTGAACCATACTAGTGTTTTTGTTTTATCATACTTAGAATTGCCGGGTTCTATCTCAAAATTCTTTGCTGAACAGGTTTTAATCTATAATACTCTCTCTGTCCCATAAATTGTGTCGTTTTGGAGAACGGCTCATGTACCAAGGATGTAGCTGTTCACCCTAGCATGCAATGATTCCATCAGCAAAAAAGTGCAATGATTCCATCAGCAAAAAAGTGCAGTACTAGTACATGCAGCAGCAGGTGGCCTTGGGGGTTTGTGCCTTTTTTATTCGTAGCTGAGTTCCATTGGCCGGCAGGAGAGGCTGATGCCGGGACAGCTGCAGTACGGAGGGAGCAGGGGCTACGCGACGTAGACGCTAGAACGACACTTTCTTTGTTACATTCTCACGACACTTTTTCTGTAACGGAGGGAGTAACTATTAAAGACATTTCTAGAGCAGTTTCTATTTGAACGTCTGAATCTAGGAGGAGCTTTGCCAAATACTAAATGTTTACAAGTGATTTTATATTGATTCTTTAAAATGATTATCTGAAATGAGCTAGAAGTTGTTATGCATAGATCCAGTTTATCCTATAGAATCTTATAATCTTAGAGAAATAATTTCATACGTCTGATTCAGGGGTGAAGTTATTTCTGAGACCCCACCCCCCACCCCCTCATCTTGGTGACACAGAGTAACCATCCTAATGGATAATGTGCTTGAAGTGTCTGTGTTTTATCAGACTTAGACGTGCAGGGTTGTACCTCAAAATTCTTTGCTGAACAGGTTTTGATCTACAATAACAAAATGGATCCGGTTGGAAAGAAACGAAGCATAGTTTTGCATCAGTTAAGATGGAAAATTGCAGGACCAGTATTTGGCTTGGCTTCCACGTTCGAATGGATCCAGTCAGTCAGGTTGATATTGACCAGATATTCCTCCTTCCCCTCTCGTCTTCTCTCTCCTGTGGCAAACTACAGGTCTACAGCTTAGAGCGCCGTTGTTTGCAAGCACATGCCATGTCTGACATAGACCGTAAAACATACAACGGACAATTATCTGTAATAGGGCTATCTATAAACTTCTTTATTTTTGAGTACACTACATCTAGATAGATGTGCCTCCATGCAAGACTCATTTTACTGTAGATCTACAGGACACGGATCACCACCGCTCGCTCCGTCAGCCTCTCCACGCGCTCCCACTCGATGCTATCGGGGTATCGCCGTATCCCATACGTATCGCGATACCAGTACGGCAATTCAGCGAAGTATCGGGTAACGTAGTGCATCATGTGACAGCCACGCCACTGATGATTCAAGGTATTTCGCCAATTCCTCTATTGGTGCTGGATTCTGCAGTTCTCTCGATGTTGGGGGCCATCACGTACTCCAATTCTGGGTTTTCCATTACAATCCAGCACAGATTTTTGCCCAACACATGCTCATAGATGATGCACACAACGTGCTCGATGATTTGCCTCTACAACATTTCTTTACAAACAACAAGAAATGTTTCTTGTGGTGATTCACATCTAACCTATGTCTTTTCTCTCTTTCTTTTTTTTTTTTACTTTCGCACTACCTTTGATTTCCAAGATGTTTTTGCTTAGCATATACGAATTGCCTACGGACAGGTAACAATTGAAGAATTTTTTTTTGCACGCTCCTAACAACCGCTTTGTACTTTACAATCGAAAGCTTCACAGAGAGCTCAACTTCCAAAGTGCCAGCAATGGCGAATTCTATGTATTATGCTGCTTTTACAACTACACTTATATCTGTTAATATCTCGCTAGCCCGCGCGAATGCGCGGCGGTTCCTGCTAGTTTAATTGATGTATGGACCAGGTTATGGAAGTCTAAGCACAAATTTGATCTTTATAATGCCATGGGTCTACATTTTTATTTG
Organism: Bothriochloa decipiens; assembly: GCA_023333625.1. Lineage (NCBI taxonomy): Eukaryota > Viridiplantae > Streptophyta > Magnoliopsida > Poales > Poaceae > Bothriochloa > Bothriochloa decipiens. Next base: position 18,421,014 of record CM041636.1, read on the forward strand.
CGAGAATGCACTGTGAATTCAATTTTACCTCATGTTTGACATAAATCGTGTAAAGATAGACGTTCTAAGCATAATTTTGATATTTATAATTCCATCATTTTGATTGTAAGAGACAACACATAATGGATTCACTTTACTTTTGATATTTAAGTATACCAAAGATATAAATAGGTACTCATAATATAAAGGAAAAAGTTTACTTCAAAACCAGACAATAACGTTTCACCTGGAAGGACCTGGATGGAGGTCTCCCATGCCATCATATTATATATTCACTGTGTAGACCTACTCATGTGAAATCTAACAAAATTAGAATTTTTATTTTATAATTTTTCTATGTTTTACTATAATTTTTCAAAGATTAAGCCAAAATAAAGAATAAAGAAAAAAATAAAATATTTATAGCAAAAACTTTATACTAAGGCATACTATATTATATATTCACTGTGTAGACATACTCATTTTGAAAGTCCTATGTTTGGTGTTGGTAATTAGTGACAATGCCTAGAGTTAATCACCTTGGTCTAGCATGGTTGTAGCTATATGGTGATTGGATTAGGAGACATGGTGGAGCAAGGATCAAGAAGGATGAATGTGATCAAGTGCTCATCATGATCAAGGTGGATGAAAATGCAATGCAATGCCGGTACTCGACACTCAAGGCAAAGGTATATGGTAGGGCTTTTCGATTTGCATCCAAGACACCATAGAGGGTGTGGATGACTTTACATAGCCGTACTATAAAGAGGGGATTTCACGTTGCAATTGAATCCCAAATGTGCCTCTAGGTGTCATTCTTTGAGCATATGCATTTGGATAGAGCGCATCTTCTGCGCCTTCTATGCTTAACTTAAAAATGAGCTAAAACATGTGCTTGAATTTTACACATACTTGAAATAGCTCATACATGATCAAGGCAATCAAAAAGGTTCAACGAACTCGTGTAGAAATGAGAGCTGATGGATCTTGGATTGGAAAACTACTTTGATCCATTTTTTGGATCAAGTGGTCATGTGGGTTGTGTATCCCTCTGAGTAAGCTTTCCAACGACTCCAAGAACATCGAAAACGGAGTTCGGAGCTAAGAGATATGCCCATTTTAGCGCGAGACTTCAACTATCTGGACGCTGAGCTCTGGACGCGTCCTGAGCTGCGGACTGGCCTTGGACGCGTCCAGGAAATTCATTTTCTCGAGGGCATTCACAGCTGTTGGTGGCCTAAAAATTCAACGTGCCGGACGCGAGCTCCGAACACGTCCCGAGAGCCCCGGACGCGACTCAGAGAGCACCGCATCGTGCCCCGAGCGCCGGACGCTGAGCGCTAGACTCTTGGCCGAAGCGTCGGACGCGTCCGGGGCTCCAACAGCCGACTTCGCGTTTGAAATGAGAATACACATGCCGGACGCTGAACAGTGTTTCCTCCGTGTCCGGAGACCAGCGTAGGACGCGTCCTGAGGTCCTTGTTTGAATCAGTTTTGTTCCCGCGCGATATTTCAATGAGCAGGACGCGTTCGGGGGTCAGCGCAAGACGCGTCCTGAGTGTGTTACTGAGCTGGACGAAGTGAGTAACGGCTAGTTTCGAATGGTGGGCTATAAATATGACCTTGGCCGGCCATGGGAGTCTCTTTCTCGCCATTCTAACACTCTTGTGACTCTCTTGAGCTGAGCCAACGTCCTCACACTCATCCCAACTCATCTCCTTGCTTTCGATTGCAACATTCGAGTGAGATTGAGTGATTCAAGTGCATCGATCATTGTTTTGCATCTAGAGGCACTTGGGGGATTGATTTGCTGCGAGTTTTCTTGTTACTCTTGGTGGTTGTCACCACCTAGACTGCTTTAAGTAGCAGTGGAGGTCCAGCACGAGTTGGTGATTGTTCGTGGCCGGCTTTGGTGATCTTGTGAGGGGTTTGCACATTCCCTGGTGGAGCGCCTAAGGTAGCACTATTGGATTGCTCGTGTCATTGCAACTTCTCACCATTTTGGTAGGCTCTTGTGGCACCTTTGAGAGGCTCGGTATGTCATACTGATTAGCCACGAACTACATGGTGTTGAGGGACACAACGGGGACTAGCGTGCCGGCAAACACGTGAACCTCAAGTGAAAAATTGGATTGTCTCCTATTGTGATTGATATTGATATTCACCCAGTGATTGGTATTCATTGTCATTCATCATCTTGATTGGTTCTCTCTTCCCATCAATGTTGGTATAACAAGCTCATCCTCCTTCTAGCATTTCTTGCTTTACATTCTTGTTTTAGTTTGCTAGCTTGTTGTGGTAGTTTATTTTAGCTTAAGTAGAATTAGCTTTGTTTCTTGTGCGGCTATCTTGTTGGCGGTTGTATGATTTAGTAGAATTGTGAATTGAATAGGTGGCTGGCTTTCACCCCTTATAGGCTAAATAAAACCACATATCGCCTCCTTTCATATTGATCAAATTGTCTTAGTGTCTTTTGAAGGAAATTTTATTAGGCTATTCACCCCCTCCAGAGCCCGTAGTGCGGGAGCCTACGGCACTGGGTACGCCCTCTATTCACCCCCTCTAGCCATCTAGACCTTTCACATGGTATCAAAGCCGTGGTCACCGTTTGCAAGGCTTAACAACAATGTAGGGGGCAAGCCTCCTTTCTTTGATGGTGTTACATCATTTGATCATTGGAAAAGAAAGCTGAGGAGATATCTTGGTTCTATTCATGAGAAGGTGCGGGAAGTGACATGTAAGGACTATGCTATTCTTGATCTCGATCACCTCATCGACAAGGATCACATCAACAACCAATGCAATACAATGGCTCTCAACACTCTCTATAGTGCTATTGATGCAAAGGTCTTTGAACAAATCAAGGATCTTGAAATGGCAAGTGAGGTATGGACAAGATTGGAAGAAACATATGAGGGGTCTTCAACGGTAAAGACCTCCAAGCTTTATATGCTCAAGGACAAGTTTGCAAACTTCAAGATGAAGGAAGATGAGTTAATACCGGAGATGTTCTATAGGCTCTAAGTCATTGTCAATGATCTCAAGAGCCTAGGAGAGGATGTCAAGGACAAGGACTTCTCACATAAGTTCTTGCTAACTCTACCCAAGAAGTTTGCCATGTTGAAGAAGATGATTCTAAGAGAGGGTTTGGACAAGGTTACTCCAAACCAAGTGCTTGGTGATGTCATGACCGATGACCAATATGAGGTTGATGAGGATGAGAAGAAGGAGAGCAAGGTCAAGCAAGAGAAGACCATTGCATTCAAAGCTTCCTCTTCAAAGGGCAAGAGTGTGGTTGATGATGATGATGATCCATTTGCTGATGAGACCATGGCCCTTCTAGTGCAAAAGATGGGTCGATTCATGAAGAAGAGAGGGTATGGCTCAAGGAAGAGAAGAGACCACATGAAGAGCAAAGAGACTACATGTTACAATTGCAAGAACCCCGATCATGTGGTGGCGGAGTGCTCCTATGAAGACAAAAGATTAAATAATGGGGAGTTGAAGTTGAAGAAGAACAAGAAGGACAAAGAAGAAAAGAAGGAGAAGAGAAAGTTCACCATCAACAACAAGAAGAAGGGAGGTGGCTTTGTAGTCACTTGGGATAGTGATGCTTCTAATGATGATGAAGACATTGCAAGCATTGCCATCTCCAACAAGCCCTCACTCTTCGGCACTACATCGACATGCCTTATGGCAAAGCCCACTAAGGTACAATATGATAGTGATGATGAACCTTGTGTTAGTGATGGTTGTAGGAGTGATGATGGTGATGATGATGATGATGATGATGAGGACTACTCCAAGGATGATCTCATGAACATCATTGACCAAATGAGTGAAGGCTACAAGAAGCTCAACAAGAAATTCAATATGTTGCAAAGAGAGCATAATGAGAAGAACAATGAGAACAAGGCCTTGGTGGAAGAGCTTGAGAACCTTAAGAAGAGTAAGGAGTGCAAAGGACTTGAACAAGAGCTCAAAGCTCTCAAAAAATCCTTTGATGAGATTCAAGAATCTCGTGAGTGTCTAAAGGAAGACCATAAGGATCTTGAAATTTCTCACTCTAGGCTTAAGGAAGCCCACTCTACTCTACTTGAGCTTGTGAAGGAGAAGGACATCATGCTAGAGAAGCTCAAAAAGAAGGTCGTGAAGGAGCAAGCCATTGTGACTTGTGATATTGGACTAACATGTGATATTATTAATGATTCTATTATTGTTGAGTCCAACCCGTCTTGTAGCTTCCACTTCAACCTCTATGATTAGTGATGGTTTCACTTGTGATGCCACACTATTAGTTGAGAATGAGACCCTCAAGAAGGAGGTGCATAAGCTCAACCATGCCTTAGGCAAAGCCTATGATGGCGAGGACCGCTTGCTTTTGTGCTTGGGTAGCTACTCACAAGACTAGTTTTGTGAGGAACAATGGTAGCTATTGCTCTAGTTGCAAGCAAGTTGGTCACTTAGAGCATGCTTGTACCAAGAAGAAAGCACAAGCCTTAGTATCCTCAACTAAAGTTGATTCATTCTATGTTATTGTTAAGGGTACTAATGGTGTGAAGGCTAAGTTCATTGGTGCACCATGGATGAGCTCAAAGAAGAAGGTTATTTGGGTGTCAAAGAGCTTAGTGACTAACCTCCAAGGATCCAAACAAAAATGGGTACCTAAAAGCATTTGATTTCCTTTTGTAGGTAAATTACAAGGCCAGAGGAAGGCATTGGGTGCTTGATAGTGGGTGCACTCAACATATGACCGGAGATTCAAGAATGTTCAACTCCATCAAACCCAATACTAGTGGCATTGAAAGAATTACATTTGGTGACAATAGTAAGGGTGATGTGAAAGGACTTGAAAGGATTGCAATTTCAAATGATCATAGCATTTGCAATGTACTCCTAGTTGAAAATTTGAACTTCAATCTTCTCTCGGTTGCTCAATTATGTGATCTTGGCTTCAAGTGTATCTTTGGTGTTGATGATGTGGAGATAGTTAGTGTTGATGGCTCCAATTTGATCTTCAAAGGATTTAGATATGAGAATCTATACTTGGTTGATTTCAATGCAAATGACATTCAACTCTCAACATGCTTGTTCTCTAAATCAAGTATGGGTTGGTTGTGGCATAGAAGACTTGGTCATGTTGGCATGAAACAATTGAACAAGTTAGTGAAGCATGACTTAGTTAGAGGCTTAAAAGATGTCACATTTGAGAAGGATAAGCTATGTAGTGCATGTCAAGCCAAAAAGTAAGTGGGCAACACTCATCCATTGAAGAGCATCATGAGTACATCTAGGGCATTTGAGTTGTTGCACATGGATTTACTTGGACCAACTACATATACAAGCATTGGTGGAAACAAGTATGGCTTTGTGATTGTGGACGATTTCTCTAGATATACATGGGTATTCTTTCTTATGGACAAGAGTGGTGTATTTGATATATTCAAGAAGTTCATCAAGAGGGTTCAAAATGAGTTTGAAACCACAATCAAGAAGGTGAGAAGTGATAATGGAAGTGAATTTAAGAACGCAAGAGTTGATGATCTATGTGATGAGCTTGGAATCAAACATCAATTCTCGGCCAAGTATACACCTCAATCTAATGGGCTAGTTGAAAGAAAGAATAGAACCTTGATTGATATGGCAAGAACAATGCTTAGTGAATACAATGTTAGCCAAAAGTTTTGGAGTGAAGCAATCAACACGGCATGTTTCTATAGTAATCGACTCTATTGCCACAAATTCTTAGAAAAGACACCATATGAGATTTTGAATGGAAGAAAGCCAAACATTACATATTTTAGAGTTTTTGGTTGCAAATGTTATATCTTGAAGAAAGGCACAAGATTGAACAAGTTTGAAAAGAAATGTGATGAAGGCTTCCTACTTGGTTACTCCACTTCAAGCAAAGCTTATAGAGTTTGGAACTTGGCTAATGGCACACTTGAAGAAGTTCATGATGTTGAGTTTGATGAAACAAATGGCTCTCAAGATGAATAAAATAAGTCGGATGATGTGAGAGGAACTCAATTGACTAATGCAATAAAAGAGATGGACATTGGTGACATTGGACCAAGATAATTGATTCATTTGGATGAAAACAAAGATCAAGTACAAGCCAATGGTTCTCACGTGCAAAATCAAGCTAGTACATCATCTCAAGTGCAACAAGATCAAAAATTGGATAGTTCATCATCTCCTACTCATGATCAACATCAAGATTCAAGCAATCAAGTCCAAGTGCTTCAACCAACAAATATTGCAAGATACCATCCATTGGATTCCATCATTGGTGACATAAAAAAGGGAGTTCAAACTAGATCAAGATTGGCATCATTTTGCGCTCACTTCTCTTTTGTATCAATGGAAGAACCAAAAGACATTGACAAAACTTTGAGAGATCCAGATTGGGTAAATGCTATGCATGAAGAGCTCAACAATTTCAAGAGAAATGAAGTTTGGTAACTAGTTGAGAGACCAAAGGTTCACAATGTTATTGGAACAAGATGGGTCTTTCGCAACAAACAAGATCAAGATGGGATAGTAGTAAGGAATAAAGCAAGAGTAGTGGCTCAAGGTTACACATAAATAGAAGGTCTTGACTTTGGTGAAACTTATGCCCCGGTTGCAAGATTAGAAGCAATTAGAATCTTACTTGCTTATGCTTCTACTCATAATATCAAGCTCCATCAAATGGATGTCAAAAGTGCATTTCTCAATGGGTACATTCAAGAGGAGGTATATGTGGAGCAACCTTCTGGTTTTGAAGATGACAAGAGACCCAATCATATATACAAATTGAGGAAGGCTTTGTACGGGTTAAAACAAGCACCAAGAGCATGGTATGAAAGATTGAGAGATTTCTTGCTATCCAAAGGATTTGTCATGGGCAAAGTAGACACTACTCTATTCACTAAGAAGATTGGCAAGGACATATTGTGATGCAAATTTATGTTGATGATATCATTTTTGGCTCAACTAACCAAGACTTTTGTGATGAATTTGGAAAGATGATGGCAAAAGAGTTTGAAATTTCAATGATTGGAGAACTTAGTTTCTTTCTTGGACTTCAAATCAAGCAAATGAAAGAAGGAACATTTGTGAGTCAAACCAAGTACATCAAAGATATGCTCAAAAAGTTTGGCATGGAAGATGCAAAAGGCATTACAATTCCAATGGGCACAAATGAAAGCTTGGACATTGACAAGAGTGGCAACATGGTAGATCAACAGCTATATAGATCAATGATCGGTAGCCTACTCTATGTGACGGCATCAAGGCCCAATGTGATGTTTACTGTATGCATGTGTGCAAGATTTCAAGCCTCACCAAGAGAAAGTCATTTCAAGGCAACAAAGAGAATACTGAGGTATTTGAAGCATACACAAGATGTTGGATTGTGGTATCCAAAAGGTGCAAACTTTGAGCTAGTTGGATATTCAGATTCCAATTATACCGGTGATAAAGTTGAGAGAAAAAGCACCTCTGGAACATGTCATTGTTGGGAAGATGTGGCAGAACCTCCTAAACCATATGGCTCACATGCATGATTATTGTCTAACAGACTCCTAATAACCATGAATGTGATCCATAAGACTTAAAAGGTCTGTCGGGTAAATCCCGAATCATCCACGATTCTCCAAGCAGGATCAATCATTACAAAGAGATATTGTAGTATTACAATAGTTTTATACAAATAATATACATCAGAGTAAAACAATAGAAAGGATTACAATAACATAAACCATTTAGTTTAAACTTACAAACCATATGTTTTTAATTATTACAACCATAGGAGCAGTGGAGTAGCAACATAACTTATTACAAAACCTTGGAGACATGCTCTGCCCAAGAGCCAGACATCCTACTCATCGTCACTCTCCACAACAACTGTCATGCAGCAGGGTGCAAAACACTCCTGCCCATGAGGCTCACCTGCAACAAGGGTTCAACAAACCCTGAGTACAAAGTACTCAACAAGACTGACCCGACAAAAAAGAGGGCTAAAGACTTAGGAAATGCAGGCCAGAGGGACAAGGTAGGGCTTGCAGAGTTAAGGATTTTTGCAGAAAAGCTTTGACAAAAAGTAAAGTTGTCTTGCTCTAGCTTGATATTACCAACCAACTTCATTCTTAACCTTAAACATCATTCAAGTTGTAAGTACAATGATGAACAACGATCGAGTCTTCTTCTTCTTCGAGAAGCAACGACGATTCGAATCCATTTTCATACCCAGCTGGGACCTAGATCACTGGGATACCAGAGACTTTAACTCCGATGCATACTAGATCACAGATATACCGCGATAACAATCGCAGCCATATATCACCACATGATACACGTGGACACTAGGACCTAGTGTACCGATATACGTGGGAACTTAAACCCACAGCATACCACACTGTGACATATGTGGGGACTCTGGCCCACAATATATCATCCATGACATACGTGGGGACTCTGGCCCACCGTATATCACTTCATGCATGTGGATTTTTAGTTTCTTGATATCACCAGTTCACCATCGACACGGGACCTAAGGCATCAACAGACGAAAACACTATAGAGGGACTCCATTCCCAATGTAAGTTAGCCGTCCGAACTCGATTTATTAACTATCATCATGTTTTCACAGATAAAGCCATCCTCATCTTTTTCATTCTTTTACTTTTTGATAACCTAACTTGTTAAGCGGGGCAAAGAATTACTACACATTTTCTAGAAACAGGTAACAAGGAATAAGGAAATAAGACAGGTAATGCAATTGGTGGGTTATTACTCAATTCCTATTACTAATGCAACATTTCATAACTGAAGATATAAAACTTTCATAAAATCAAGGAAGGGTTTGAATGCATCCGGGGCTTGCCTTGGTATTCGGGGTAGATGGTCTCCAGCTCTGGATCAACTCCCAACTCCTGAGTCTGCTCTTCCTTGGAATCTGGTGCGACAATGTTAAATTCTCCGTTAACGGAAACTATACGATAAATGATATGCTTCAACATGATGGAATAGTAAACATGATGCTCGATGGATGCATGACTAGATTAAGGACTTAAGTACAACTTTCCTTCATGATAAAGTTGCAAGCTAACCAAAACTTACTTACTAAGTTCATTAGGGTTAACTACGTTATTAAAGAAGTTCATTATACACATAAAATAACGTTGATTAAACCCTAATGACATGGTTAAGTTAAGCGCAAACAATTAAGTAAAGTGCCAAAGGTCATTAGGGTTAATGACCCAAGGTCATCAATCAATCCCAAAGCCAAACAAATCCTATAATGATTAAACTTATTTAAAAGGGATTAATTAATTATTTAAAGGCATAAAATAAAGGCATAAAATTAAATTTGTATAATTGAGCTCAAAATTTTATTTTGAAAAGCTCTTGGTCTAATTAGATGGCAAAATAAATTTCAAAAATAAAGACCAATTATTTTATTTATTAAAAATCATAGAAGATACATTTTTCATTTAAAAGAGCTAATTTTAACTTATACAAAAATTACTCAAATTTGGCATTTCATATTTTTCTAGGTAGAGGACATCATAAAGAACATACACAAAAATTTTTAGAATTTTTCGGGATATACATGAATTACTATGATTTTTCAAAGAAAACAACATTTAAATCATTTTCTAAAAAAGAAAAAGAAAATCCTTTTTCTCTCCCCGCGTTGACCCGACGGCGACGGCGCTTGACCGGCGGCTATCTCGCCGGCGGCGAGGTCTCCGGCGACAGGGTTTGGTCCTAGGTGCTCAGCTCGACACCGCGAACAAGATTAGCTAGCTAATGAAGCGGTGGAGCAGGGGCAGCAGGCTCGCCAACGGCCATGGCGGCACGGCGGAGCTCGGATGCGGTGGCCAAGCTCACCGGAGCTATTTTCGGTGACAGTGACTGCACGGATATGTGCAAGACAACAACGCAAACACGCTAGGACAGAAAATGAAGCTATGCCTGGCCTCTAGCTCAGACGGCTACGCGCGCGGCGGCGCTGGCAAGGTCGCGCCGACGGCGATCTTTGGTGACCGGCGATTACGGCATGGTATAGAAGAAATTGAAGGCACCAATAGAGGTAGGAGCTCACCATGGTCATGGTGCGCTCGAACATGAAGGCTCAGAGTGGCTGAGTCGAGCTACGGACGGCGGCGCTGATGACGGCGACAGCGCTTCGGTGGCAAGAACGGCGTCACAGCGTGTCCTGTGCACCAGAGAGTAAACCACGGTGTGCATGAGGAGTAGGAGAATAAGGAGGACATGATAGGAGGGTAAATGGAAATATGTTTTCAACTTGGGCGGCGGTGAACGGCGAGAAAGCTCGCGGCGGCTCGACGACCGACCGCGAGGAAGACGATGACGCGTGGGCAGCTCGGGCGAGGAGAGCGAGCACGAGCTGGCTCAGAAGAAGTGTGAGGCGAGGCGGAGCTAAAGGAGAGGAAAATGGAGGCGGAGCATGCTTGGTGTCGGTGAATTTCGGCGGAGGACGAGGACGACGTCGATGGCGGCAGAGCGGAGAAGAAGAAGTCGGCCACGACGCTTCTACTTATTGCCAGGGCTTGAGGAAAAGAAAAGCGACACACGGCGAGGATGCTTCGAGTGTGAGGTGAGCAGGCGGCCGTGGCAGGGCGACGGTGGACAGCGGCGCGGCTTGAGAAGCCGGCAATGGCGGCGGTTCATAGGTTTCGATACTGTTCTTGATAATTATAGAAATGCCATTTGTCGAAAATAACAAATTACTCCAAAATTTATATAGGAACTTGAAAATATCCCAAAATATCATTTACATGATTTTTCAAGAGCTACACTTTTCATTTAACTGGAATTTTCAAATTCTATCTAGATTTTGAAATATGAATTCAAAATCAAAAGGGAAATAAAACCCTAGAAACAAATATTTGAAATTACTTTTGATTTTTCAATAAAACTTGAAAATCTCCAAAATTATAAAATGCTCAACTCGTCAAAGAAAATATTTTTCATATGCAAAGGATTCTCAAATTATGCATAAGTTTTTAATTATGGTTTTAAATCAAAAGAGGACAAATGTTGGAAAACTGTATTTTCAAATTCATTTGAAATTCCTTTTGAAACTTGAAAAACTTTAAATACTAACTTTATAGATCTTGTCAGGATCTACAAACTATCTTTTTAGAGTATCCCCAAATTCCTTATAGGTTTTGAATTATAGAAAAGGGGATAAAACCAAGTTTTGAAATAAAGGGTTTTTGAAACCGAACTCAAACTCGATTTGGTTTTTAAATTAATTGGTTTGTTATTAGTGATCACAAACATCATCCAAGGACATTTTTAGGTCAATGACCCAATGACACCCTTGGTTGACCAAGTTGACTTTTGAAAAACATTTTATAGCTTTCCAATTTGAATTTAGATTTGAATTGCAAAACTTGGGAATAAGCTTTGAAATCCAAATTCAACTTCAAATTTGGAAATCATTTTTAAGGGTTGGACTTAGATTTATACACTATGCTTGACACTAGTGTAAACATGGTTTACACCTCAAGTACATAGAATATAAACTAAGTATTTGAGATGACATTCGAATTTAGATTTTAAGATATCATGTGGCAAAACATTACAGAAACACATCAACTTATGAAATGTAAACTTGTTTTAGTTGATGCACATTAAGGTTGACTTAAATAGGAATGCTTTGCAATGCATATAATGACATGGCATGTTTTAGTTAATATAACACCAGAGGTGTTATAGTCCTTCCCCCTTAAAGAAATCTCGTCCCAAGATTTAAAGATGTAGGAAAAGTAATGGAAGAGGAAATGTGTCAAGAAAACACACTTCAACTAAATACATAAGGGAAAAAGGGTTTTACAACTCACATTAGACTAGTTACAGCTCATAGAGGGAATTGTAACTTAGAGGGAAGCATAGAAGTCTGGGAAGTTCTCCAACAGGTAATCTTCCGATTCCCAAGTAGCTTCTTCTTCTGAATGTTGATCCCATTGTAGCTTGTACCATTTAATGGTTCTGCTTCTAGTGACATGGTCTTTCTGATCCAATACTCGAATTGGATACTCAGAATATGTCAAATCTGGTTCAAGTTCAATTCCTTCAACATCAACAATCTTATCGGGTATCCGAAGACACTTTTTGAGTTGTGATACATGGAACATATTATGTACGGCCGACAATTGTTTAGGAAATTGCAGACGATAAGATACCTTTCCAACTTGTGCTAAAACTTGAAATGGTCCAATGAAATGAGGTGCTAGCTTGCCTTAACTCCAAACCGAGTAACTCCTTTCATTGGTGACACCTTTAAATATACATAATCTCCCTTATTGAACCATAATGGTTGACGCCTTTTGTCTGCATAACTTTTCTGTCGAGACTGTGCCACCTTTAAATTCCATTGTATCTGCTTAACCTTATCTTCTATTTCTTTTACAAGATCAACTCCAAAGAATCTCCTTTCTCTGGGTTCTAACCAGTTTAATGGAGTTCTACATCTATGACCATATAATGCTTCAAATGGTACCATTTTAATGCTTTCTTGATAGCTATTATTGTAGGAGAACTCTGCTAAAGGTAAACACTCATCCCACTTCTTTGAAAAATTCAGAACACAAGCTCTCAACATATCTTCAAGTATTTGATTGACTCTTTTAGTCTGACCTCCCGTTTGTGGATGGTAAGTTGTACTGTGTAAAAGATCTGTTCCTAATGAATCATGTAATTGTTTCCAAAATTTATTGATGAATTGCGTGCCTCTGTCTGACACAATGGTCTTTGGTACACCATGAAGACTAATGATACATGCAAAGTACAATTTGGCATATTGTGAGGCTGTATATGTATTCAGGACTGGAAGGGAATGTGCAGACTTTGTGAGTCGATCCACTATGACCCAAATTGAATCAAAACCTCTTGCTGTCCTGGGTAGACCCACTATAAAATCCATACTAATATCTTCCCACTTCCAAGCTGGAATGGGTAATGGTTGAAGTTCTCCTGCTGACTTCAAATGCACAGCTTTAACTTTCTGACAAGTATCACACTGAGCCACATACTTAGCAATTTCAATCTTCATCTTGGTCCACCAAAATTTCTGTTTAAAATCATAATACATTTTATTACTTCCTGGATGAATAGAAAATTTTGAAAGATGTGCTTCATCAAGGATCCTTTGACGTAACTCAGGTTGGTATGACCAACCAATTCTTATACCATAAGATATCTACTTCATCAATTGTGAAACAAGAGACCTTTTCTTTTCTAACTTTCTTTTTAATATGCTTAATTCCCTTATTACTTCTCTGAGTAGCAATAATTTGATCTTTGAGGGTTGACTCAACCGTAATGTTGGACAAACTACCATGTTGCACCATTACTATACCCAACTTTTCTATCTCATGACATAGAGAAATGTCTAGGGGTTTTATTGTCAGGCAATGACAATGACTTTTTCGGCTAAGTGCATCAGCAACCACATTTGCTTTACCAGGATAGTAATATATTTCCAAGTCATAATCATTAAGTAGTTCTAACCACCTTCTTTGCCTCATATTCAATTCATCTTGAGTAAAAATGTATTTCAAACTTTTGTGATCACTATAAATATTACATTTATTTCCCCATAGGTAATGTCGCCATATCTTTAGTGCATGAACAATAGCTGCTAACTCTAAATCATGTGTTGGATAATGTTCTTCATGTTTCTTAAACTGTCGAGAAGCATAAGCAATAACTCTCCCTTCTTGCATCAATACACATCCAATACCAATGCCAGAAGCATCACAATAAACATCAAACGACTTTTCAATATTTGGCTATATTAAGACTGGAGCAGTAGTCATTAATTCCTTCAATTTTTGAAATGCCTCTTCACATGCAGGTGACCAAACAAACTTAACATCATTCTTCAATAGCTCAGTTATGGGCTTTGATATCTTAGAGAAATCAGGTATGAAACGACGGTAATAACCCGCCATTCCCAGAAAGCTATGAATTTGTGTTGATGCAAAAAGGCGTTGGATCTGCAAACACACCGGGCTAATACCCTGGTTCGATATCAAGGCATGCCAGTCGATTTGACCTGTTAATCGACAAGGATGATAAATTTGAATAAGATTCGAACGAGACGACAGCGATACGCCCGGACGTCAAAGCTCAGACAATATTCGATAACTGTTGAACAGATCAGACGAGACGACAGCGATACGCCCGGACGTCAAAGCTTGAATCGTGCTCGGTAAACGCGGAACCTGCAAGGTCGCCGGAGATCAAGTTGATGCAGCCCGCCGATTCTTGAAAGAACTCGTTGAAAAGGAAAAGGTACTGATGACGAAGTCGTCGAAAAGTAGATTGCTTGAAAAGTAGATAAAAGTAATAGATTTGTTATATTTGATTGTGTATCCCTTTACATTGTCTCTCGGTACATATTTATACCCTGGTACTATGAGTCCTAAACAGACACGACAAAGTATTACCTAAACAAGTCTTATCGCTAAGGAATAAAAAATAACGACTCGTACCAAGGTCGGACTAAAAAATAAACTATTAAAAATCATGGCATAAATATTGCCAGTTTCCTTATCCATTGCTTTACGATGAAACCTCTATAGGCATGCTCCTCATCTCTGTAGATTCCATCGGCAAAACCCATCGATAATGACTCAGATCTGCTTTCCACGTCCTTCAGTTCTGTTTTCCATCGGCAACCATGCCTCTCTCATCATCGGCAACAGCCCGGCTTCATCGGCAATGTACGAGATCAACATGTCCTTTATCGGCAATCATCCATCGGCAACTCAGAAGCAATACTGGAGGATAACCACTCCCTTGCTGATCGGCACAGTTTTCGGCTTATATTGGCACGTGTCAAAAAACGGTGTCAACACATGCCCCCCAATTTCGGAGTATAAAATACTTTATGCGTCGAAATTTCCTCCAGGTCATAATTTCCCAAACCGCTTGAACTTCTCCTCGAGAGTTGCGCGCGTGGTAGTGGAGATCTTGTACCAACAGGCCCATATAATGCTTTCTCCGCTGCGGCCCATTTTTCATCTGCGATTCAAACCCTCGCTTTTCTCTCTCCAGCGGCGACATCCACAGGCGATCCTTCGACGAACTTGATCATCAGCACTCTTGACGGTGATCCTTAGCCTCCATTAGCATTCTTAGCCTTCTCCATCTCCGTCGCGGCCATGGCTATCCGTTTTGACGTCCCCAAGGTTAGTCTTTTTCTTTTGCCTGTCCTCTGACATTTCGTTTCTCCTTCTCTGCGTAGTTCATGACTCTTCCTTGTTCCCAATCTTTAATCTCAGGAACTTTGCAATAATCTTCTCATTCCAATGCATTAGAATCACTTTATCTGCCTAGGCCCAATGGGAAATCCAGACCCAACCAACATCATAAACGCAAAAACCAATCGAATCCCCTTCAGAGCTCAGAATTTTGACTTGGAATTCTGGACTGATACCTTCCGTTCCAGGCCAAAAACCACCAAGGGATGGAAAGATTGGTATTTGAGGGTCGCTAGGCCAATGGAGCTATATTGGGCGGAACGCAAATTAGAACAATGCATCAGAATATCTATTGCCGATATGGAGAGGAATGAGTCTTTGTTAATTGTTGCCTCCTATTTCTGGTCGGATACCCTGAATGCCTTTATCTTTAAACATGGGCCAGCTTCCCCCACCCTTGTCGATGTGTACATGCTCACTGGCTTGGACATCTCCTCTGCCGATGACAACTCACTGTTCCAGCGGAAACCCGAGCATCGGCTGACCACCAGGAACATTGGCGGCTGGACTGGCTATATCAGCGAGTATAAGAAATCTGGTTCAGTCAGTCACAGGGAACATTCAGCTTTTTTGAATATGTGGCTTGAGAAATTTATTTTCTGCGGCAGAACAGTTGGACCGACCAACATGCACCTTCCTGCAGTAGAGCTGTTGGCTAGTGGCATCAAACTCCCACTGGGCCGATACCTTCTTGGCTCAGTCTACCATCTCCTCCACCAAGTATCACAAAGGCTGCTGCAAGGTAAATCCATCGACAACCTGGGGGGTCCCTGGTGGTTCATCAGTATGTGGTTGAATGCCCATATGCACAAGTATTTCCATATTGACCTGTTCGCCCAGCAATTCCCTCGAAGTCTTCCTGAAGATTATCAACTCGGGGAAGAAGAATCGGCAACGCGCCCCCCTATCAACTTTGGAGAAGCACTGGCAGTACTACCAGGGGCAGAGGCAAACAAAATCTAGATCGACAATCTCTCCCACAGCCTCTACATCGGCATCCCCTCTGAGCTTCGGGCCTGGGTCCCGTATGTTGATGAAGCAGCAAGATTCCCTCTTTCCTTTAACCTTACCGATGAGGCCCTGAACCAGGATGCCGACATTCTTAGGGCAATAATCACTCCTCGTGCTATCCCGGTCAACATTTTTGGAAGCAGGAAGAACATTAATCCCACATACGGGTTCTATTATCCATCGGGAGCAGCAAGACAACTAGCTTTTGGACAACTGCCCATCAACCTATGTTTTGCCGATGTGATTAAACCGAGAGAGACTATTGCGAGCCGTGTGGATTGGCACAAGATTGTCACTCTCCTTCCCGATGCCGATACCTCAAATGCCGATCTAACTGATTGGGTACCGGCTTCTTTTGTGACCGAGTCCTTCAAATTATGGTGGCAAGAATGGAAAGAGCAGCTATTTTTTGCCTCTCCTCATTTTTACTGGAACCTCATTGATCCCAATCACGCCATCCCTGCCGATGCAGTAAGTCTGACCCTCTGTACTTCTTTCAACTCCCCTTTAATTCATTGACAACTAACCCCCCCTTTTTTTTAACAGGTTGATGACCCAGTTCCAACATTGAGTAACAGTGGCAAGGTCATACGGCTGCAGCCGATTTCCCCGGTATCCATCATCAGCCACAAGGCTCCCTCGCTAGATGCTCCAATGGGCCGTGGTCGTACCAAGAGGATTACCAAATCGGTCACATTTTTGGCACAGTCATCTTAGGTAACCATCTCACTTTCTTTTGCAGATGCCGATTGCTGGACTTGCCGATTTCACATCTCAGGGCACGAGTTCTACACCTTTAGAATCTTCATCGGCACCTCGCCCTTCGTCTCCTCCTGCAGCGCCTTCGTCGCCCCACCTTGTTGTCCTTGACGATTCTCCAGAGGTATTCTTTATTCAAACCTTAATTATGGGATCGGCACTTTTACTCATCTGTCTCTCTTGCAGCACCGAGTAATTGCATCAGCAACCGTCCCAAGTGTACCGATTCCTCAGCCATCCATTGCCGATGCCCCCAAGCCGTCCGATGCCGATATCTTACAGCACAAGCGTAAGGCTTCATCGGGCGAAGAATCACAATCCAAGCGGGCAAGACTTACACCGTCTCCGTCGGCGTCCTCGCCTCGCCCGATATCACCTGATGTATCTGTGCGGACCTCTCCATCGGCACCTGCTCTTCCATCGGCCATGGTACCCATACAAGGATCTTCATCGGCATCGGTACCGCAGCAGCAACCAATCGAGGTACCGACACAAGGAACATCATCGGTAACTGTACCTGAGGTTGTTTCTCTGAGCCAAAGGTGAGAGATTGCCTTGAAACAGGTGCGTTAACTCCCTTAGATTACCTTTAACACTATGGGCTCTTTTGCTGACATCATCCTTCCCTTTTTAGGAGCAAGATTCCCCGATAGTCTATTCTCTTTCTCTATCAGTGGGATTGTTTCCGATGATGAAGATTCTGAAGAAAGCTCTGCTCCAGCCCTTGGAGTTCTATCACCTGAGACCAAGTCAAAGCTGGAGACGCTGTTATCATTGCTACAACAGGAGACCTCTCTACTGATCCAAGACTCTGACTCTGCAAGAGCAACTTTTAGGAATTCGAGGTCATATTCCTGCCGATGTTGAGGAAGCACTTTTCCAGGCTGCTCATCTGGAGAGCCGACAGTTGCAGTATCAAAGGGCTGCCCAGCGGATTGTCGATAGAGCCACTCAGGCAAAACTCCAAGAGGACATGATGAAGCATAAGCAACTTACCGATGAGAAGCACAAAGACATCGGTAAGCTAGAAGCCTCTTGTGCAGATCTGGAGGACAAGATTGCTCAGCTATCGGCAAGAAGAGAAGTCCTGCTAGCGGAGCTGAGACAGGTTGAAGGAGCCTTGGACGTAGCAAATCATGAGAGGGCCCAAATGCCTGAAGCTGTCAAGACTCTTGAGCAAGAAAGGGACAACCAAGTCCTCAAGACGCTGGCGCTCAAGAGGAAGATTAAGCCAATTGAAGGCAATGCCGATGAAGATGCAAAGATACTGGAGGAAGCTGACCAAATTCACCTGCGTGCGATATCATCTATCCATTCATTGTTGAACTTGTAAACCTCCCTTTTCATCGGCAATGTGACGTATCGGAAATTTGCAAAACTTTACACTAACGTAGTGCCGATACATTCTTTTTTGAACAAGCACTTTATCTATATATATATTTTTTATTGGCAAGTGCTAAGAATCTCATCGGCAATAGGATGTCTGCCGATGGACCTTCACTTTTGCGCTTCAGCTGTAATATTTGAGTCTTTGCTCCACGGGAACTTTCCTCTTTGTGCTCATGTTGCATCTTCCTCTTTTTAGTCTTCGTTAGACCTTTAGGGCACCATTGAGGAAGCTTCATCTTCCAGACAGGTTGGTAAATTTTTGCACTTGAACTTGGGCAATTTGTATCGGGATCCCTGCAGAGTATCATTTCAAGGACTCCTGCATTGGTCATCTCCTCGAGCTCCTTTTGATTCATCAGCAAACAGTTAGCACGCCTGCCCAGCCTTTCATGTACACTGGTCCTGCCCCCCAGCTGATCATGTACCGATACCCCTTCTCTGATCGGCTTACCGATGTATCTGCTCCGATCACCATAGCGCAGCCTTCTTTCTGCCCGATCGGTTCGATCATAACCATTGCACTCGGGGCAACTATCAACAGTAGGCAATTTAATGCCTTCTTCCCAACAATAGATGAAGAAGGGGCATCTCCAATGGTCTTTGTGCCGATGCCATGCTTCTCAACGCAACTCCTCTTGCCGATGCCGATAGTGGTTACTTGGAATTTTGTACGGAGCTAGTCTAGGAGGCCTTCTTGAACTACTGCTTGCTTCAACTATCTCTTTCCCCTTCTAGTCATCGGTAGTTGCTTGATTGCTAGGATCCACCGATGCTCTCCTCTTAGCGCTTACCGATGTCAACACTTTGGTCTTGTTTACGGCCTCTACTATGTTTGCTGGGAAAGGATGTTGATCAATCTTCATCGGCCTCTGAGCTTTAGAGTTGTCAAACTTGATCCTCCCAGATTCAATTGCCGATTGCAACTGCTATCTGAAAACCTTGCAGTCATTGGTACCGTGCGAAGTTGCATTATGCCATTTGCAGTACCTAAGTTTCTTCAGTTCATCTGCCGATGGAATCACATGATTGGGTGATAGCTTAATTTGGCCCTCTTGAAGTAGCAGATCAAATATTCTATCGGCCTTTGTGACGTCAAACGTGAATTTCTCTGGCTCTTTCTGACCAAAAGGACACGATAAAGGTTTTTTACCTTTTACCCACTCAGCCAGGCCGATAGTTAGTTCTTCATCTGAATCTGACTCCTCTGCCCCTACAAAGGACACCTTCTTGTTCCAGCTCTTTCTATGCTCTGGAGCTTGAGCTCTTTGATCAGAGATCCTCTGCACAATATGACTTAAACTTTTAAACTCCTGAGCATCGTATTTGTCCCTGAGATGCGGCAACAAACCCTGGAAAGCCAAACTAGCTAACTGACGGTCATCAAGCCCTAGGCTGTAGCACTTGTTCTTCATGTCTCGTACCCTTTGCACAAAATTCTCTACCGATTCGTCGCTTCGCTGTCTTAATTTCATTAAATCGGTAAGCTTCTTTTCATGGACACCAGCAAAGAAGTATTTATGAAATTGTCTTTCCAGATTGGTCCAAGTAAGAATAGAATTTGGTGGTAATGAGATGAACCACGCGAATGCTGATCCAGACAAAGAGGACGAGAATAATCGGATCCTTAGTTCGTCCCTGTTTGCTGCTTCCCCGCACTGGATAATGAATCGGTTGATGTGCTCCATTGTTGACGTATCATCTTGCCCAGAAAACTTAGTCAAATCTGGCACCTTGTACCGATTCGGGAAAGGAATTGAGTCGTAAGATGAAGGATATGGAGTCCGATAAGAGTAAGTATCGATCTTGGGCTGAATTCCAAATTGTTCTTTCATCACTTCTGCAATCTTATCGGTCAAGAGTGCATCCTGATCTTGCCGATGCACTGGTTGGATCCCTACTGGAGGCGTTGGCTGATATGCTTCTATATACCCCTGTGGCACTTGGCTTGGATAAATTGGCATATTCACGGCACCAATCTGCGGAGTAAAGTTCATCGGCTGTTTTGCCGATGCTTGTTCCTGGAAAGTTGTCTGTGGACTATACCGTTGAGTCCCTATTGCTTGGTAGCTTGGTTGAATAGCAGGTTGCTGAATTGGCGCTTGCCCTGACCAATTGAGAATGTAACTCATCGGCACCCGGCTTGTCGATGGCTGATAGCTTGCAGACAATTGATGCTCTTGTATAGATGGATTGATGTGAACTAGGGTTCCCGATCTTCCGAAAAGTTCTGATAACTCTCGATTTGGTGGAATCGCGACACAATTCGATCCGACTTTCGAACAACTCGGTTCTGAACCCCGCAATCGCAGCACCACGTCTCCTCTGGTTATCGACCATCGAAACACAGTCGACCTCGCCAAGAAGGCTGAGTCCTTTGCCTGCTAATCGAAGAACACAAGCAAGAACTCGAAAGAATGCAACTAATTGCAGATGAATGATTAATCTCATGAGTTGGGGTCTCACAAACCGACGGCGCGACAAAACTGTTGTGAACAGAATAATCTAAGCAAAACCCGAAACCTAACGAGGTAGGCGGTGGCTGGTTATAAAGTTCTAAGGTCGTCGCCACCCCTGGACGCGCCCCCTAATGGGCTCAACAACGATACACGGCCCAACGGACCAAAAACGGTGACGCAGCACCGGAACAGATTCTGAACACTAACTTGTTTTGATGTTTCCTGATGACTCCAAAGGAATTTTGACCTCAAACCAATGCCATTGGCTTCCTTATGAAATTATCTTTCCATCCATAGGTGGATCATCAAAAACGGAGTCCGGATGCGTCCTGGGCGTCCACTTTACTCCACACTAGTCTTGGACTACGAAACAGGCTCGAAGTCGACTCGGTTTGGGCCTCCACCTTGACTTGGGCGCCCTTGCTGGTCCTCCACGCCTCCAAGCCATCCCTTATGCATCCCTTGGTCCTCCCCATGATTCCTAAGTATAATATAATCATTTGGTAGCAATCTATTCTCAAAATCATAAAAAGACTTCCTTAAGAATGAGCTCACCTGTAAATTTAATTGTCGTGCGCGAGCTCTTATGATTGGACCTTGAATGTCTAGCGGAGGATCATCTTGTGCATTCAATGGAGTGATGTCCTCATCATCCTCCCCTCTTGAATTGGAGTTGTCCTTGACTCAAGGTCATCTTCTTCTCCCAAATACAGCTTCAAATCTGAAATGTTGAAAGAAGGACTAACCCCGAACTCGGGTGGCAACTCAAGTTTGTATGCATTATCATTTATTTTCTCAATAATTTTATAAGGACCAGCAGCTCTTGGCATTAATTTTGACTTACGCAACTCTGGAAACCTATCTTTTCTCAAATGTAACCATACTAAATCACCTGGTTCAAGTTTAAGTTCTTTTCTACCTTCACTACCAGCAATTCTATACTTTTCATTCATCTTTTCAATATTTTCTTTAGTGGTTTCATGTAACTTACGAATAAATTCAGCACGTGCACTAGCATCACTATGCGTTCTTTCATTGGTAGGTAAAGGCAAAAGATCAATTGGAGCACGAGGGTTAAAACCATACACTACCTGAAAAGGACTTACCTTGGTGGTAGAATGTGTCGCCCGATTGTAAGCAAACTCCACATGAGGCAAACATTCTTCCCACATCTTTAAATTTTTCTTCAAATCAGCTCTCAGCATGGTGCCCAAAGTGCGGTTCACTACCTCTGTTTGTCCATCTGTTTGTGGGTGACAAGTTGTTGAAAACAACAATTTTGTGCCCAACTTATTCCATAGAGTTCGCCAGAAGTGACTCAAAAATTTGGCATCGCGATCTGAAACAATAGTAGTCGGCATACCATGCAAACGAACAATATCTTGAAAAAAAAGGTCAGCAATATGAGTTGCATCATCACTTTTATGACATGGTATAAAATGTGCCATCTTAGAAAATCGATCCACAACCACAAAAATACTATCCCTTCCCCTCTTGGTCCTAGGCAATCCTAAAACAAAGTCCATCGAAATATCTGTCCAAGGAATAGAAGGAACAGGAAGAGGCATATATAACCCATGTGGACTCAAGCGAGACTTAGCTTTTTGACATGTGGTGCAGCGTGCCATGAACCGCTCAACATCTCTCTTCATCTGTGGCCAAAAGAAATATGTGGCCAAAACAGCTACCGTCTTTTTAGCACCAAAATGGCCCATCAATCCTCCTCCATGCGCTTCCTATAGCAACAAAAGTCGAACAGAACCAACTGGAATGCATAGACGGTTAGCTCTAAACACAAATCCATCATTTATCACATACTTGTTCCACGTACGGCCCTCTTTACAATTCAGCAACACATCTTTAAAATCAGGATCAAGCACATATTGTTCTTTTATTGTTTCAAGCCCAAAAATCTTACAATCAAGTTGGGACAACATAGTATATCGTCTAGACAAAGCATCAGCAAATATATTATCCTTTCCTTTCTTGTGTTTGATAACATAAGGAAAGGATTCAATAAATTCAACCCACTTAGCATGTCGATGATTCAGATTATTTTGAGAACGAAGATACTTAAGCGATTCATGATCTGAATGTATAACAAATTCCTTAGGCCACAAATAATGACGCCACGTCTCTAAAGAACATACAAGAGCATACAATTCCTTATCATATGTAGAGTTATTTAAAATAGGACCATGCAATTTTTCGCTAAAGTAAGCCACAGGTTTACCATCTTGCATCAAAACACCTCCAAGGCCAACTCCACTAGCATCACATTCTAACTCAAAAGTCTTACCAAAGTTTGGAAGTTGCAGCAATGGTGCGTGTGTAAGCTTATCTTTTAACATCGCAAATGACTCCTCTTGTGCCTTACCCCATTGGAACACCACGCCCTTCTTTGTCAACTCATGTAATGGGGCAGCAAAGGTGCTAAAATCCTTGACAAAGCGACGGTAGAAACCTGCAAGACCAAGAAAACTCCTCACCTGTGTGATGGATTGGGGTACTGGCCAGCTCCTAATGGCTTCAATTTTTGTCTCATCCACCTCAATTCCCTGTGGAGTAACAACATATCCAAGAAAAGAGACTCGATCCGTGCAAAAGATGCACTTCTCAAGGTTACCAAATAAACGTGCATCGCGTAAAGCATTAAAAATAGCACGCAAGTGATCCATATGTTCATCCAAAGACTTGCTATAAATCAAGATATCATCAAAGTAAACTACCACAAATCGCCCAATAAAAGCCCTCAAAACTTCATTCATCAATCTCTTAAAAGTACTAGGTGCATTAGTTAAACCAAAAGGCATTACTAACCACTCATATAAACCGAATTTAGTTTTGAAAGCTGTTTTCCATTCATCTCCAAGTTTCATTCTAATCTGGTGGTAACCACTACGCAAGTCAATTTTAGTGAAAATTACAGAGCCACATAACTCATCAAGCATGTCATGAAGCCTAGGAATAGGATGACGATATCGAATAGTAATATTATTAATGGCTCTACAATCAACACACATGCGCCAAGAACCATCTTTCTTAGGAACCAAAATCACAGGAACAACACAAGGACTAAGGCTTTCTCGTACATACCCGCGGTCCAAAAGCTCTTGGACTTGTCGCTGAATCTCCTTAGTCTCTTCAGGGTTGGTTCGATAAGCAGCACGGTTTGGCAATGTCGCTCTCGGAATCAAATCAATTTGATGCTCTATTCCTCTCATAGGTGGCAGCCCCGGGGGTATCTCAGTTGGAAAAATGTCCTCATACTCCTGCAAAAGGTTAGTGACAGCAGGAGGTCTTGAACTAACAACATCATCAAGAGAAAACAAAGCTCGTTTGTAAACCAAAGTATAGCAAATATCATCATCAGAAATTTTAGCAAGGTCACATTTTCTTGCAAGCATAACACCACCCTTCAGTTTAATTTCCTCGACCATAGAATTAGGTGTGAACTTATCCTTTTTAGGTGGGTAAACAGAATTTGCAACTTGCTAATTTTCAGATTTAACATCATACAAACTAGCAGCTCGTTCTTTATCAGCTTGTATAATTTCAGCTGGGGTCATTGGCACCAAAGTAATTTTCTTTCCTTTATGAACAAAAGTGTATGTATTACTTCTACCATGATGAACAGCATCATTATCGAATTCCCAAGGGCGACCCAATAAAAGTGAACAAGCTTCCATAGGTACTACATCACAATCAACGGAATCAACATAGGTACCAATGGAAAAAGAAACTCTGCAAGTTTTTGTTACCTTAGCCTTACCGGAATCATTCAACCACTGAATATGGTACGGATGGGGATGTGGGCGTATAGACAAGTCAAGCTTCTTGACCAATTCTGAACTCACCAAATTATTGCAGCTACCCCCATCAATGATGACATGTGCTCGCCGGTTCTTGATGACAAAGAAAATTTGGAACAAATTATGGCGTTGCAGCTTCTCAGGTTGTTGTACTTGTGCGCTAAGCACTCGCTGCACAATGACACTCATGTAGGTTGATGTGTCCTTGCTACCAAAAACCTCACCTTCTTCTTGAACATCTTGTTCTTCTTCATCATCATCTTCCACGTCAGAGGTGCTGATGTACCCATCCTCTGTAGCAATGTATGCCCGCTGACTTGGACAGTCCTTTTGCACATGTCCGTAACCGTGGCACCGATGACACTGAATGCTAGGAGTGCGTCTTGTTGAGGCAACAGAAGATGCACTCTTCGATGGTTCCTGCACTAAATTTTTACCTGAACTAGAAGGTTGCACAGAAGACGTCCTCTTGTTCGCTGGTAGAGGCGCGCGGAAGGAGGATGCCTTGGGAAACCCCGATGATGCTCCCGTGCGTGGTGTGTATGAGGTGCCAGCCTTGCTCTTGGCCTGCTTATCTCGCCCCTGCAATTCCTTCTCTGCAAGCATAGCAAATTAAAACAACTGGTTGACAGTGTTGAATTCCTTATAATCAACTATGTCCTGAATTTCCTCCCTCAAACCCGCATAAAAATGAACAATAGAATCCTCAGTTCCCTCCACTATGCCACAACGCATCAAATCTTTCTGAAGTTCACCATAATAATCCTGCATAGATTTATGTCCCTATTCTAAATGCATTAGTCTTTTACGTAGGTCTCTATGATACGATGGTGGCACAAATCTATCACGCATAGCAAACATAAGTTCTTCCCATGTATGAGGTTGGCAATTATCTGCAACTAAACCAGTCCACCAAATGATAGCAAAATCTTTAAATTCACTAGTGGCTTGTCTAATGCGATGTTGCTCAGGTACAATATGGGCACAGAATTTTTGCTCTACTGTCATCTCCCAATCAAGGTATTCCTCAGCATCATAATGTCCCGAAAAGGAAGGTATGGTAAATTTAACCTTAGCATAAGGATCATCGGGAGCATGAGTACGATTACCTCGGTGGCGGTTGAAATGTTGAGCGCCACCCATACCTGTGGTATTTGTGCGAAGACGATGACGTAATCTATTTTCCCTTGTCACTGCTCTATCAACATTACCATCAGCATCATATACTTCATCGCCAGCATTGCTGCCATCATTATTTTCTTCAGGTGGTGGCGGTTCTTCTAAAGCAGTTACCCTATCGGTCAGCGTGGACAATCATCTATCCAATCTCTCAAGGGTGTTGCCAATCTTGAGATCAATGAGTGCAGCAGTTACAGCCTTGGTAACTGTCTCGTTCAAGTCCTTCTGAGCATTGTTTATAACAGATTGTAGTTGCTCTTGGCTGACACACTCTGAAAACTCTTTGGGTGATTTCTCTCCCTCATCACCTGCCATTATAGACACAAAACACAAGCAGCAAACGGTGAAAGTTATCCCTAATAATCCTCTACAAATGTGGAGTGGTGCCTCTCAAATTTAGAGCAAAAGGCAACACCTTAACAAGTTCCGACCAGTTCTTACCAGCAAGGCACGGATACCTGAAAGACGTAGCGCTGAGATTACGGGTGTCACAACTTTTGCTGTCCAGAAGTATATGTGGGGCTTAGGAAGGCTGGCCAAGAAATATGTGAGTGGTACACAATTCAAAGACAGAAAGTAATATTGAATTATAGTCCCAATTACTTGTTCTCGTTGCTAGCCTAACGTGTTCCAAGTACCAAATGTGTGTGAACAAGGACAAGGAAGTACAAGTATTATGGAGAGATAAGTATGAATGAAGCACAAAGCACAATGTAGCACACGCAATCACAGAACAAGCAAATAGCTCGGATTTTGTCTTTATCTCGGATTTTTCCCACAGGCACTAGTAGGAATCAAACTTTTTTATTTTTTCACTATTTTTTTATATTTTTCCCTGAACAAGGATCACAAAAGATGTAACCATAAAAATTGGCACCGACAACTGAGGTGAAATGTGGTCTATAGAAAATCAGCATGTTCTCTGAAAAGCGTGCAAGAACCTTGTTAATTTTTTTCTTTATTTTGCCGAATTTTTTTGGCAATTCTGACTGGACCAAACAGGCCGAAGGTGAGTTTGGGTCGGCTCCAAACTGAGTCAAGAAGCTGCTGTAAAAATTTCAGATTTTTCTGATAAACGAGCGAAAAGTTATGCCTGTTTCACCGAAGGTATCTCAAGTTATGTTTCGGAAAGACACAACACGGCAGCGACAGTTAGGGCAAAGCGTCCCTAAACTCAAACACCAATCACAGCAGTAGGTATTCAGCTGATGATGCAAGGAGGGCTGTGATGCAGGCAACAAAGAGCGGTCGGCGACCTATCTAGGGTTTGCGCGGTGGCGAGAATTGACACAAGGCGGCTAGCGGGGCAAGTCGAGTAATATAGTGGATTCGACTTGTTGTTTGGGACGGTGGAAGGGGACAGCGTTGAATAGAAATGATGGAAAAAAACACACGACTGGACTCTAACACAACCTAACCAGCAACAAGACCCTGACCAGGACACAAATTCAACACTGACAAGAACTATGCAAAGGCCAAACGTGGTTCTGGGATACGGGAAAAACCTAGACTAAACTGTTTTTGGCTTTTTTTGGATTATAGGACGAAGGCGAAAACAAACTAAACTAGGGTAAGGGCGAACCTAACGGTGTACCTGAAGCTCTGATACCACTTGATGTGAACTAGGGTTCCCGATCTTCCGAAAAGTTCTGATAACTCTCGATTTGGTGGAATCACGACACAATTCGATCCGGCTTCCGAACAATTCGGTTCTGAACCCCGCAATCGCAGCACCACGTCTCCTCTGGTTATCGACCGTCGAAACACAGTCGACCTCGCCAAGAAGGCTGAGTCCTTTGCCTGCTAATTGAAGAACACAAGCAAGAACTCAAAAGAATGCAACTAATTACAAATGAATGATTAATCTCACGAGTTGGGGTCTCACAAACCGACGGCGCGGTGAAACTGTTGTGAACAGAATAATCTAAGCAAAACCCGAAACCTAACGAGGGAGGCGACAGCTGGTTATAAAGGTCTAAGGGTTGTCGCCACCCCTGGACGCGCCCCCTAATGGGCTCAACAACGATACACGGCCCAACAGACCAAAAACGGTGACGCAGCACCGGAACAGATTCTGGACACTAAATTGTTTTGATGTTTTCCGATGACTCCGAAGGAATTTTGACCTCAAACCAATGCCATTGGCTTCCTTATGAAATTATCTTTCCATCCATAGGTGGATCATCAAAAACAGAGTCCGGATGCGTCCTGGGCGTCACTTTACTCCACACTAGTCTTGGACTCCGAAACAGGCTCGAAGTCGACTCGGTTTGGGCCTCCACCTTGACTTGGGCGCCCTTGCTGGTCCTCCATGCCTCCAAGCCATCCCTTATGCATTCCTTGGTCCTCTCCATGATTCCTAAGTACAATATAATCATTAGGTAGCAATCTATTCTCAAAATCATAAAAAGACTTCCTTAAGAACGACCTCACCTGTAAATTTAATTATCGTGCGCGAGCTCTTGTGATTGGACCTTGAATGTTTAGCGGAGGATCATCTTGTGCATTCAATGGAGTGATGTCCTCATCATGGATGATAGCCAGCATAATTGCCCTGAATTGCAGGTAGTCCAGACTGAGATATGAATGGTACTACGGGCTGCTCTGCAGCGGAAGCTCTCTGTTGAACTGGTGGGGGATTAGTCAATGGATTCACATAAGATATCTGTTGAGGAGGTGCGTAGAATCCCATTGACAATGGCTGTATAGCAGGAGGTACAGTAGAATAATGCGACACTTGAGCCACCGGCCGAATTGGAGTAGCCGATGTCATCGGACCCTTCCCTGCTATATCATGCACTTGAGGCAATCCAGAGTTGGTAGTAGATGGACCTGGAGGCATACCGTATCCCCACCAATTAGCAGCCATTTGACTATGTTGACCTGAAGGACCTGACATTGCCGATGCCGATAGATCTGTGCTCAACTGAGTACTAGGCCTCTCCTGAGATGTTAGATCTGATCCTATCGGTGTGGCTTCAATGATGGATGGTCCTGATATAGCTGGAGTAGGCGCTTCTATACTCTCAACGGCTGGAATTGCCGATGGAGTGCTGGTAGATGCCGATCCCGGCTGATGATATGCCAGCCCGACATACCCTGGTGCTTGTCCGTCCCTTAACCTTTGCACAACAGCATTGTAGACAGTATTGGACAGCACGGTAGAGTAGTTGATCAAAGCTTGATTTAATACAGAATTAACCATCTCCTGTAATTTACCAGGGTTAGAGTCAAAGGTTACCTGCAGAGGCAACGGCAGATCTTGCTTCTGGATGACTTCTCCTCCCCTATTCATGCTGAAAGACTTCAAGCAGAGCTGCCTGTAATCCTCCATAGCTTTTTCCATGGCTTGCCTCCGATCCTCCTTGAGATCTGATTCTGATATCTCGATGATGTTTTCTGGAGTGATATCAGTAGGATTCTTCTATTGATTTTGTCCCACCGAGCGTGCCAAAAGATGTGTTGATGCAAAAAGGCGTTGGATCTGCAAACACACCGGGCTAATACCCTGGTTCGATAAAGGCGTGCCAGTCGATTTGACCTGTTAATCGACAAGGATGATAAATTTGAATAAGATCCGAACGAGACGACAGCGATACGCCCGGACGTCAAAGCTGAGACGATATTCGATAACTGTTGAACAGATCAGATGAGACGATAGCGATACGCCCAGACGTCAAAGCCTGAATCGTGCTCGGTAAACGCGGAACCTGCAAGGTCGCCGGAGATCAAGTTGATGCAGCCCGCTGATTCTTGAAAGAACTCATTGAAAAGGAAAAGGTACTGATGACGAAGTCGTCGAAAAGTAGATTGCTTGAAAAGTAGATAAAAGTAATAGATTTTTTATATTTGATTGTGTATCCCTTTACGTTGTCTCTCGGTACATATTTATACCCTGGTACTATGAGTCCTAAATAGACACGACAAAGTATTACCTAAACAAGTCTTATCGCTAAGGAATAAAAAATAACGACTCGTACCAAGGTCGGACTCAAAAATAAACTATTAAAAATCATGGCATAAATATTGCCAGTTTCCTTATCCATTGCTTTACAATGAAACCTCTATCGGCACGCTCCTCATCTCTGTAGATTCCATCGGCAAAACCCATCGATAATGACTCAGATCTGCTTTCCACATCCTTCAGTTCTGTTTTCCATCGGCAACCATGCCTCTCTCATCATCGGCAACAGCCCTCTGGCTTCATCGGCAATGTACAAGATCAACATGTCCTTTATCGGCAATCATCCATCAGCAACTCAGAAGCAATACTGGAGGATAACCACTCCCTTGCCGATCGACACAGTTTTCGGCTTATATTGGCACGTGTCAAAAAATGGTGTCAACAACTTGATGCATTATTTTTGGTGGTTCCCAATCAAGTATATCCTGTACTTTGCTAGGGTCTACAGCAACACCCTTGTCTGATAAAACATGTCCAAGAAATTTCACTTCTTTCAGCAAAAACTCACACTTGCTAAACTTGGCATACAGTTGATGTTCTCTTAGACGTTGCAGAACAATTCTAAGGTGTTCAACATGTTCTTCTTCATTTTTGGAGTATATTAGAATATCATCTATGAAGACAACCACAAACTTATCAAGCTCTGGCATTAACACTGAGTTCATCAAGTACATGAAATAAGCTGGTGCATTGGTAAGTCCAAAAGACATAACCAAATACTCATATAAGCCATACCGAGTGGTAAAGGCAGTCTTTGGAATATCTTCTGGGCGAATCTTGATTTGATGATACCTGGATCGAAGATCAATCTTAAAAAACACCTTTGCCTCTGCCAATTGACGAAAAAGCAGATCAATGCGGGGTAGAGGATACTTATTCTTGATTGTTACCTCATTTAAAGGACGATAATCCACACATAACCTCAAACTTTTATCTTTCTTTTTCACAGAGATTGCAGGACATCCCCAAGGTGATGAACTAGGTCGAATAAAACCTTTATCCCGTAACTCTTGCAAGTGAGTCTTGAGTTCTTTTAACTCAGGTGGTGCCATTCGATAAGCTCTTCTGGATATTGGAGCAGTACCAGGTTTCAAATCAATTCTAAACTCCACCTTTCTATCAGGAGGTAAACCCGGTAACTCATTAGGAAACACATCAGGGAACTCACAAACCATGGGTATATCCTCGATCTCTTTTATAGAAGTTGCCCACACCTTTTCAACAGTCCTCTTAAGGGTTGGAAGTTGGATAAGAAGTTGAGATTTGCAATTAGGTATGTTCACTCTCACAGTCCTATTTAGGATGTCTAGTACAACACCATGCTGTTTCATCCAATTCATACCTAGGATCACATCTATATCTTGATCCTTTAATATTATCGTATCAGTGGGAAAAATATACCCACCCAAACTTATAGGCACATCATGTACCATTTCTTTAGTACACATACGCCCCCCGGCGATTGTATAAAGAATTGTTCTTTTGTCCCCATTACTGGTATTTCATGTGTCTTAACAAAGGTACCATTGATGAATGTATGGGATGCACCAGAATCAAAAAGCAGAATTATAGGATGATCAGCAATAGGGAACGTACCCATCATGACGGGTTCTTCTTCTGGAATTTCCCCAACTTGAGTGTAGAACACCTTACCAATATCCTTCTCATTTTTATTCTTTTGCACATTCTGATTTCCTGCCTTATTCTGATTCTATGATTGCTGTTGTGGTGCAAAAACCCTGGGGACATAAGTATTATACTGCCTCGGATGTGGGCAATTTCTTGAGTAATGGCCAGGCTTACCACAATTGTAACATGGGAAGATTGGTGGTTGGAGATTGGGGTTACGAATGCCTGGGGCATTCGGCTGTCATGGATAAGAAAGAGCAGCAGCAGGATGAACAAATGTCTGTTGCTGGGCTTGGTATTATGGTGGACGGTAAGAAGGATGAAAATGGTTTTGGGGATGATAGATTATTTTCTGGCGCTTTTGATGGCCACCAGAAAATCTCAATGTTACCATTTTCTTCTTCTTAGCTTCCATGTGTTGACGGTTCTTTTCTTCATAAGATATGGCAATATTTACCGTCTCATGGAAAGTAGCATTTGGGTTCCTAGTTATCATCCTCTGAATCTTACTATTCAAACCTCTAAGGAAACACTCCTTCTTCTTACGGTCAGTACTAACATGATCAGGAGCATATTGGGACAAGTGATTGAATTTGCCAAAATACTGCATGACTGACATATCACCTTGCCTCAGGGAAAGAAACTCTTCAAGTTTTATGGTCATGATTCCCTCAGGAATGTGGTGAGCACGGAAAGCTTCACAAAATTCAGTCCAAATAATACGATGACCCACAGGCTGAGCAGCAACGAAATTGACCCACCATGCCCCTGCAGTGCCTCTCAACTGCTGGGCTGCAAACATGGGCTTCTGATATTCGGTGCACTCGATTAGCCCAAACTTCTGCTCCATAGTGCGGAGCCAATCATCTGCCTCCATTGGTTCATAAACTCTGGTGAAGATCGGAGGACGGGTGTCTGTGAAATCCACATATGTGGTCTCATTCCTATTATTCTGACCATGATTCCCTTGTGCATTCTGATTTTGGTTCTGGGCCATCATAGTGGTCGCATTAACCAAGGCCGCAACTGCATCGGCCAGGGTTGGTGAAACTAGTGGAGGATTTGGGATATCACCTCCATCATGAGAAGTACCAGCAGCATCACAGGATCAAGTATGAGCAGGCATCTATTGATAAATAAACTATATTTTATTCACAAAACTTTATTGAACTAGATCAGCAGAAATTATAGATGTGCAACACACTTATAATACATCATTTTTGTTACAACTGTCTGCACTTCGGCAAGACTTCCCACACCTACTTAGTTTCAAAAAGCAGGGAAAAGGTATATATTACATATCTCACTATCCAAACTCCTTACTCCTCCTCCTCACTAGTATCCACGGGGATTACATCCTCTTCTTCTGGATCCTCCTCCTCTTTTGGTTTTTCTCCACTATCTCTGGATCTTCTTCTTCCATAATGTCCTCTTCATTTTCATTTTCTGCATCTATAAGATTTTCTTCTTCCTCATCAATGACATCCTCATTGACGGGCACTACTTCCTCAGGATCTTCCTCTTCTTCGTCCAGACCCATTACAAGACCAAGATCATTTTGTGCTGCTTGTCGTTGGTATTTGGGATCCAACAAGTTATTTAACCTTACACATTCATCATCAGCTTCCTCAGCATACTCCTCCAACTCTTCCACATAATCCTCAAGTTCTTGAATATGCTCATTTGCTACATTTTCTCGTGCCCAAGCATCATTTCTTTGGTGCTTCATATACCTTCGTGATCGCCTCAATTGAGTAATCTCAGCGGCTTCTTCAACCCGATCGGCTTCGGCCCTCTCCAACTCGGCTCTAAGTCTTGCTATTTTTGCCTGTGGATCTGAATTGGGATTATTACTACTTTCACCAATCTCGTATCTGGGGGCCAGCTGATGTCGAGGTACTCCCTTCGGTGCAGTGCTCTTACGGGGAGTTTGCTTAGTAAGGGCCATCCTGAAGAATGATAGGTCATAAAGGATAAGGACAGATAGGTAGGACTTTGAAGGTTAGCATGAAAAGGATTGATACTACTTGTCCCAAACCACTTTAAAGGGGAAGGTAATTAAAACAGGTTAATTAAGCATGATGCATGAACGAACTTATGATCTAAGCATAAAAGGTTTTAAAGCAACACATACCTAAAGGTAACTTCTATAACATAGGGCAATATAATATGCTATTCCACCACCACACATTTAAATAAGAATAAGGGTCGTTTGAAAGAATTATAAGTAAGGAATAAGCAATTTGGACCTAAAATAGTCAAGTAAAATTATTTGACTCAAAACTTTTGAAGTTTTCGCAAAAGAGCACCACAACAACTCTTTTTAGTAATGATCTGGCTCTGATACCAGCTGTGGCAGAACCTCCTAAACCATATGGCTCACACGCATGATTATTGTCTAATAGACTCCTAATAATCATGAATGTGATCCATAAGACTTAAAAGGTCTGTCGGGTAAATCCCGAATCATCCATGATTCTCTGAGCAGCATCAATCATTACAAAGAGATATTGCAGTATTACAATAGTTTTATACAAATAATATATATCAGAGTAAAACAACAAAAAGGACTACAATAACATAATTTTATAAATTATTTAGTTTAAACTTACAAACCATATGTTTTTAATTATTACAACCATAGCAGCAGTGGAGTAGCAACATAACTTATTACAAAACCTTGGAGACATGCTCTGCCCAAGAGCCAGACATCCTACTCGTCGTCACTCTCCGCAGTGACTGTCATGCAATAGGGTGCAAAGCACTCCTGCCCATGAGGCTCACCTGCAACAAGGGTTCAACAAACCCTGAGTATAAAAGTACTCAACAAGACTGACCCGATGAAAAAGAGGGGTGAAGACTTAGGAAATGCAGGCTAGAGGGACAAGGTAGGGCTTGCAGAGTTAAGGATTTTTACAGAAAAGCTTTAACAAAAAGCAAAGTTATCTTGCTCTAGCTTGATATTACCAACCAACTTCATTCTTAACCTTAAACATCATTCAAGTTGTTACTACGACGATGAACAATGATCGAGTCTTCTTCTCAGAGAAGCAATGGTGATTCGAATCCATTTTCATACCCAGCTGGGACCTAGATCACTGGGATACTGGAGACTTTAACTCCGATGCATACCAGATCACAGATATACCGGGATAACAACCACAGCCATATATCATCACATGATACACGTGGGCACTAGGACCCAGTGTACCGATATACGTGGGAACTTAAACCCACAACATGCCACACTATGACATATGTGGGGACTCTCCCACAATATATCACTCCATGACATACGTGGGTACTCTGGCCCACTATATATCACTTCATGCATGCGGATTTCTAGTTTCTCGATATCACCAGTTCACCATCGACACGGGACCTAGGGCATCAATAGACGGAAACACTACAGAGGGACTCCATTCCCAATACAAGTTAGCCATCCGGACTCGATTTATTAACTATCATCATGTTTTCATAGATAAAGCCATCCTCATCTTTTTCATTCTTTTATTTTTTGATAACCTAACTTATTAAGAGGGGCTAAGCATTACTACGCATTTTCCAGAAACAAGTAACAAGGAATAAGGAAATAAGACAGGTAATGCAATTGGTGGGTTATTACTCAACTCCTATTATTAATGCAATATTTCATAACTGAAGAGATAAAACTTTCATAAAATCAAGGAAGGGTTTGAATGCATCCGGGGCTTGCCTTGGTATTCGGGGTAGACGGTCTCGAGCTCTGGATCAACTCCCGGTGTGCATGGGGAGTAGGAGAAGACGGAGAACATGATAGGAGGGTAAATGGAAATATGTTTTCAACCTGGGCGGCGGTGGACGGCGAGAAAGCTCGCGGCAGCTCTGCGACCGGCCGCGAGGAAGACGACGACGCGTGGACAGCTCGGGCGGGGAGAGCGAGCACGAGCTGGTTCAGAAGAAGCGCAAGGGCAAGGCAGAGCTAAAGGAGAGGAAAATGGAGGTGGGGCATGCTCGGTGTCGGTGAATTTCGGCGACAGACGAGGACAACGTCGACAGCGGCAGAGCGGAGAAGAAGAAGTCGGCCACGGCGCTTCTACTTATAGCCAGGGCTTGAGGAAAAGAAAAGCGACACACGGAGAGGATGCTTCGAGCGTGAGGTGAGCTGGCAGCCATGGCAGGGCGACGATTGACGACGGCACGGCTTGAGAAGCCAGCAATGGCGGCCGTTCATAGGTTTCGATACTATTCTTGATAATTACAGAAATGCCATTCTTCGAAAATAACAAATTACTCTAAAATTTATATAGGAACTTGAAAATATCCCAAAATATCATTTGCATGATTTTTCAAGAGCTACACTTTTCATTTGACTGGAATTTTCAAATTCTGTCTAGATTTTGAAATATGAATTCAAAATCAAAAGGGGAATAAAACCCTAGAAACAAATATTTGAAATTACTTTTGATTTTTCAATAAAACTTGAAAATATCCAAAACTATAAAATTCTCAAATTGTCAAAGATAATATTTTTCATATACAAAGGTTTCTCAAATTATGCATAATTTTTTAATTATGGTTTTAAAATCAAAAGGGGACAAATGCTGGAAAACTGTATTTTCAAATTCATTTGAAATTTCTTTTGGAAACTTGAAAAACTTTAAATACTAACTTTATAGATCCTGTCAGGATCTACAAACTATCTTTTTAGAGTATCCCCAAATTCCTTTTAGATTTTGAATTATAGAATAGGGGATTAAACCAGGTTTTGAAATAAAGGGTTTTTGAAACCGAACTCAAACTCGATTTGGTTTTTAAATTAATTGGTTTGTTATTAGTGAACACAAACATCATCCAAGGAAATTTTTAGGTCAATGACCCAATGATAGCCTTGGTTGACCAAGTTGACTTTTGAAAAACATTTTATAGCTTTCTAATTTGAATTTAGATTTGAATTGCAAAACTTGGGAATAAGCTTTGAAATCCAAATTCAACTTCAAATTTGGAAATCATTTTTAGGGGTTGGACTTAGAATATAAACTAAGTATTTGAGATGACATTCGAAATTAGATTTTATGATTTCATGTGGCAAAACATTACAAAAACACATCAACCTATGAAATGTAAACTTGTTTTAGTTGATGCACATTAAGGTTGACTTAAACAGGAATGCTTTGCAATGCATATGATGACATAGCATGTTTTAGTTCATATAACATCAGAGGTGTTACAGAAGATCACTAGTCTCATGGTCATCCAAGAAGCAAAATATTGTTGCACTCTCTATCGCCGAGGCCGAATACGTTGCAGCAGGTAGTTGTTGTGCACAAGTCTTGTGGATGAAGGCAACATTGAAGGACTATGGAATCACATTCAAAAATGTGCCATTGCTATGTGACAATGAAAGTGTCATAAAGCTAACCAACAATCCGGTTCAACATCAAAGAACAAAGAACATTGATGTCCGTCATCACTTCATAAGAGATCATCAACAAAAAGGTGATATCGCTATTTAGAGTGTGGGCACTGAAGATCAATTAGCCGATATACTCACCAAGCCACTTGATGAGAAGAGATTTCACAAGCTCAAGAATGAGTTGAACATACTTGACTTCTCCAACATGAGTTGATGCACCCCACATTTGTCATGCCTTTCCTTCAACCAAAACAAGGTAAAATTGGTTGACATGTCATACATACTTTTTAGGCTAAGGACATAGTTAGTGCATCTAGTCATAACACTCTTGTTCTAGGCTCATTCATGAAAAACAAATGAATTTGAAGTTTATATGGTACCACTATAGCTTCTTTGATTTGTATGATCTAGTGGTAGCATATAACTAGTTTGGGAGCTTGTGATCCTAAGTGTTTAATCTAGATAACTTGTCTAAGTGATTACTTCAACATGGTGCATGATAACCCTTCTAGTGAGGTGTGAAGAAGCTTGCCCTTGGATCAAACCGAAGTATATTACTTATGCAAGCAATCTAGGTTGAACCACAACTTGACTCTCACCTATAAAACAACATGATAATTTATCTAAAATTTAACCCTTGTGGTCTTTGGTGACAAAGGGGGAGAAAATGTTGTTCACAAAGATAGAGGGGTCAAGTAAAATTTTGAGGTCAACTAAAATTTTGAGCACACAAGCAGGGGGAGCAAGCTCCTAAACATGAATGATTGTATTTCTATGTGCATTTCATATGTTTGTTGCATTGTGATGCATTTCTTTTTCCAAATTTACTGCTTGTGTGGTGACTTGCTAGACATAAACATGATTGATGAATGATCATAGTTGTAAGCTTCTCTTCGATACCTTTCTCTCTATTATTGATCTCATGAGGTATCATGTTTATGTTGTTTCTAGCAAATGACATCTAACAAAGATGGTGCTAAGATGGTATTTTTCGCTACTCCGATTGTATCATGCTTCAAAGGTCAATAATCTTAACACTTAGCACCAATTGGTAGTCAATGCTTCTATATTTTTCCTATCTAAACATGTATGCTTCCTAAATCCAAATATATAGCATACATGTAGGGGGAGCATTTACTACCATCTTGAGTTCATGATCACTTGTCCATATTTCTTACACATGGTAACATATGTGGGCAAGATGACATGAAGTCAAATTAAATTTTATCATAACATCTTTGTGAAAGGGTTGTCACCAATTACCAACAAGGGGGAGATTGAAAGTCCTATGTTTGGTGTTGGTAATTAGTGAAAATGCCTAGAGCTAATCACCTTGGTCTAGCATGGTTGTAGCTATATGGTGATTGGCTTAGGAGACATGGTGGAGCAAGGATCAAGAAGGATGAATGTGATCAAGTGCTCATCATGATCAAGGTGGATGAAAATGCAATGCAATGCCGGTACTCGACACTCAAGGCAAAGGTATATGGTAGGGCTTTTCGATTTGCATCCAAGACACCATAGAGGGTGTGGATGACTTAGGATACATAGCCGTACTATAAAGAGAGGATTTCACGTTGCAATTTAATCCCAAATGTGCCTCTAGGTGTCATTCTTTGAGCATATGCATTTGGATAGAGCGCATCTTCTTCTCCTTCTATGCTTAACTTAAAAATGAGCTAAAACATGTGCTTGAATTTTACACATACTTGAAATAGCTCATACATGATCAAGGCAATCAAGAAGGTTCAACGAACTCGTGTAGAAAAGAGAGCTGATGGATCTTGGATTGGAAAACTGCTTTGATCCATTTTGTTTTGGATCAAGTGGTCAAGTGATCTTGTGAGGGGTTTTCACCTTCCCCGGCGGAGCGCCTAAGGTAGCACTAGTGGATTGCTCGTGTCATTGCAACTTCTCACCATTTTGGTAGGTTCTTTGGCGTCTTTGAGAGGCTCAGTGTGTCATACCGATTAGCCACCGAACCACGTGGTGTTGAGGGACACAACGGAGACTAGCGTGCCGTAAAGCACGTGAACCTCTGGTGAAAAATTTGATTGTCTCATATTGTGATTTATATTGATATTCACCCAGTGATTGGTATTCATTGTCATTCATCATCTTGATTGGTTCTCTCTTCCCGTCAATGTTGGTATAACAAGCTCATCCTCCTTCTAGCATTTCTTGCTTTACATTCTTGTTTTAGTTTGCTAGCTTGTTGTGGTAGTTTATTTTAGCTTAAGTAGAATTAGCTTTGTTTCTTGTGCGGCTATCTTGTTGGTGGTTGTGTGATTTAGTAGAATTGTGAATTCAATAGGTGGCCGGCTTTCACCCTTGTAGGCTAAATAAAACCGCATATCGCCTCTTTTTATATTGATCAAATTGGCTTAGTGGCTTTTGAAGAAAATTTTATTAGGCTATTCACCCCCTCTAGCCATCTAGACCTTTCACATGTGGAGTCCAATAAAATTAGATTTTTTATTTTATAATTTTATAATTTATTATGTTTTTTTATTGATTCAGCTGAAATAAATAAAGAAAAAGGAAAACAAAACCACCATCACTGTCGTAGAACCTCCGTTACAGTAGCAAAACCACCATCCAAAACCGCTTTGGGATGTAATCTGCACTATTTTAAAAGTTGAGGGACGTGTTTTGTCTAGATTTACACTATTGGTGGCATGGGAGACCTTCATCCAGGTCCTTCCAGTATGGCAGGTACCTAAAGAAAAATTGACATCTTCTTGAAAGGCACACTTGATTCTAGCTGATTGGTAGGTTCAAAAACTACTCTAGCTGTTTGGTCCTCTTCCTCTTCATCCCTTCTTTTGGACTTGTTCCAAAACCTGATGTTTTTCTTTCTTTTTTCTGAAACCGTTCCAGACCCCTAGAGGCCCAGTAGCAACCTTAGCCTCATATAGTTTTAAGGCCTATGAGTGAAGGCCCATAACGAAAATGACCAGGATATGCTTCGGCTTCCAGTTCCTGACACCGGAAGTTGAGAAAAGCAGAAGGGGAATCGACTGCGCCGGCCGTCGAGGTTTGTTGTTTGTTGCTTTAAATT
Organism: Bothriochloa decipiens; assembly: GCA_023333625.1. Lineage (NCBI taxonomy): Eukaryota > Viridiplantae > Streptophyta > Magnoliopsida > Poales > Poaceae > Bothriochloa > Bothriochloa decipiens. Next base: position 18,460,935 of record CM041636.1, read on the forward strand.
CTATCCATAAAATAAAAGGCCAGTTTCTGGTATGTACGTATGACTTGCGCCCCTGCGGGGGGGTGCGGGGGGCAGCAGCCCCCGCCGCGGTACACCTTTTAGGGTTTCCACCTCGATGAGATTAGTGGTAATTCCCTAGTATTTGTAGCCTCCACCAAATATAGTGAAGACTAGTTTGCTAGCTGGTGTCCGTGGTTTTTTCTCTCGTATTAAGAGAGTTTTCATGTTAAATCTTGTGTCTCCTGTATGTTTTGATCTTGTTTTGTTTCTTGATTGACATAAATATTTTATAACAAGTTTGGCGTGCTGGCCTCCGCCACCGCCCGGCTCCCACGTACGGCCCACCGCGTAACGCCGTCTGCCGGACGACCAGTCGACCAGGGCAGCAATAAGTGCTCAATCTGCGCGTGGCCGGTCTGCGCCACCGCACCGGCGAGCAGCCTCCACGGACTTGAGCACCACCGGCCAGTCCACCGGCCTCCCAATGGACGGCGCGTGCACGACTGCACGTGCTGCCTTAGACGGCCGTGCCTTGTGCGGCCCGCAGGCCGGTTCCCAACGCAGCTACAATAAGTAATGCTTCTACGACCATCGAGGAACTTTACAATTTTTGTTCGTTTTCAAAATAAATAACTCCGGAAATCCGTGCCTCACTTGGAACAGGATTGTAGTAGCTATATGATACCTCACAACAACTTAGACTTCCTATTATATTATTACTTGTGTGTGTCCCACGAAGTTTCAGATTCAAGATGAATTCATATGAGCTAAATAATTCAGACATAGAAGAATGTCAAGCAGTATGTTAGTCATTTGAAAGTCATGAACAGAGTAATTATTCATTCCAAGATGAGAGATCAAACATTTATAATACACAAAGTAAATATTTTTTTGATAATGGTATTAGTGGTAATTTAGACGTAAAGTTAGGTTGTAGATTTAAGTGCAGGTAGTTAGATGCAAGTTCACGGTTATTTTAGATTATATTTCAATTGGCGGATAATTATCATCAGTTGTGAGATGAATATAACAAATTGATGGTAATATCTTTCTGATTTGTTGTGACAATTTCTAGGATTTTCCTTTTTCTTGTGAAGCACAAGATCTGTCGCTAAAATTTTTAAAGGCGGTTGAAAACACCAGCCACAGCTACCTTTCTAAAGCTGATCAATGTTTTCTGCCATTGATGGTCTTCATTTCATTTAGAGGTGATGTGCGTTTTCGTTCAGCTGTATCTAGAAACGTAATTTCCAGTTGGTCTTGGGAAATGGCCACCGCCACACATAGTTCAGCGCACTCCTGTTGTGAAGCCGTCATTTCTACCACATACTCCGTACAACCATACAAGACATTATTGCACAATCATTGTGCCATACCAAATGATGAGTTTATACAATACACCAAGATTATGCACCAGAATACATAGTTTACACACACAACAGAATGAATCTAATGTTGGCTTCAGAGGGAGAGGGAGGAGACACCGCCAATTCGTGGTCGTGGCGAACATCTGACCGCTCCATGCTGAAATCACAAAATATATATCAAACAATATTCACTCCCTTTTGCTGTCCATTGTGTGTCAGAAGCTCAAGCTCTTGGTGCGCTTTCTTCACGAGATCAGAACAGAAAGGCTTCACAGGTATCCCATAGCAATCGTATTCGGTGCCAACGAAAAGCATGCAGCTCTCGAGCCCGGCCATTGTATTGGAAGCCTGGTATAGCGAGTTGATGAGATCCTCCATCCTTACCTCTTTGGTGCCATGGCCATGCGGAATCAACGCTATGACAAGCTCACACACTACTAGAGATAGCGGCTTTGCCAACTGCTAGAAGCAGTCAGCAAAGGCCTGAAAACAGTTGGCAAATCCTTTGCCGACTGCATTCCACGTGGCAGTCGGCAAAGGCCTGTCGGCGAAGTGTGGCTCGGCAAAGAAATCTTTACCAACTGCCACGTGGAAGGTAGTCGGCAAAGTCTTTCCCGACTCCCAAACCAGCAGTCGGCAAAAATTTTGTGAAAAAATAAAAAAGGCAGGGACACGTCAAGCCCATCCATACGGCCCGGCGAGCCCATCGACGCCGGCCGCCGCGACCCGCGTCGCCTCGCCTCACGCCGCCAGGGGGCCTCCCCTTGCGCCGCCGCGACCCGCGCCGCCTCCCCTCGCGCCGCCGCGACCCACGCCGCTGCATCCCGCGCCGCGTGCCGCCGGGGGGCCTTGCCTCGCGCCGCCACGGCCCGCGCCGCCTCGCCTCGCGCCGCCACGACCCGTGCTTCCGGGGCCCGCCGTATCCCGCGTCGCACCGCTACGGGGGCCTCGGCTCGCGCCGCCGCAGCCCGGGCCGCCTCGCCTCTCGCCGCCATGACCCGCACCGTCGGGGGGCCTCACCATGCACCAACGCTGCCTGGGCCGCCTCGCCTCGCGCTGCCGCGACCCGCGCCGCCGGGGGCGCCGCATCCCATGCGCGCACCGCCGAGGGGGCCTCGCCTCGCGCTGCCGCGGCGGTGGGGGGCTCGCCTCGCGCCGCCGCGGGGGTAGGGGCCACCGCGACCCGCGCTACCTCGCCTCGCGCTGCCACGACCCGCACTGCCAGGGGCCGCATCCTGCCGCGGCGGTGAGGGCGTGCCGCCTTGAAGGGCGCCGACCGCGGGGCCACTCAACGGTGCCGCGTGCCAACGCATGCGTGCGCCGGCGAGGGGCACCCCGGTGGAGCCAGCACCTTCTCCTCTGGCCTCATGGCCATCACCGGTGGCCGGCTGCTACTGCTGAGAAATCAGGGGGAGGGAAAGAAATGAAGCCCTAGGGTTAGGGGTACTAGCGGCCAGGGCTTTTATTCCTCCGAAAATTGCTCTCTACCGTCGGATTCACATGAATGAGATCGGACGGCAGGCGGCGGTCGGCCTGCCCCAGGTGGGCCTTCGTGGGCCGGCGACTTTGTCGAGTGGCCCAAGAAGGCCCTCGGCAAAGCCTTTTTTATTTTTTATTTTTATTTTTTGTTTAAAATCTTTCAAATTCAAAAGCATGAGAAGATGAACTCTTTTAAATTGGAACTTTTTATGTTGTCCTAGTATATTATTTATAAGCACATTTTTAAATTTGAGACTTTTTTATAACATTTACTATATTTTAGTCATTTATTTCATTTACTTGATTTTTTCTGGATAATCCAAATTTGGACCGCAGGTGTATAAAATAGTGAAACACAACCATTCTAAAAATGATATTCATGTTGTAGAGTGTATTTTGAGGCCGTGTCGATAAACTCACCCAAAAATTTGAACGCCTTGTCCACGAAACATGAGCATCCAGGTGCGGTAGAAGTGTTTTTTAATTATATAAAATCCAAACGAAGTCTGAAAATCATGAAACTTGTCGAGGTGTCATATTATCGCATGTGGAGGCTACGATAAAAAGTTGAGAATGTTTGGAGCAAGTTGCGACGTCGGATGCCCAAAACCCAAACATCTCCATATGTCGGATGTCCAAAACCCAGACATCTCCACATCTAATCAACTATGAGTGGTGCAGTATTTTTCTTCATATCTTCTAGTATCAACTTTCAGAGTTTAGTGGTGCAGTAATCTTTGAGAAGAGAGAATCGGAGCTGCAGATCAGCTTGCAGTTGAGTTGGTCGGCAGCCAGGTTCTCTAGGATTCTTAGGCCAAGCAATATCAGGTCCTCGTTGGTTCCTTCCACTGAATTGATGTTAACCTGTTCCCTTTCCTGCATATGACCATGGAATACGCATACTATCAATTGACCATTGATTAAGCCCACTTTCAGTTTCTCAAGTTTCTTCCAAAAGGACAAGGACTCGTTCTTTTGTTTGGCTTGTAGCTTGTCAAGTCTCAGTTGAGCTACAAAATGGGTAGCGTCATGTTCTTGACCACCACCGTCCTTGTTATAGACAGAGGTGTCTAGGAGGGACGATATGCATTCTAGTGCTCTTGGGAACTGAGCGAGGGCGAGATCAGGCGCGACATGCTCAACAATCCTCGCCGCAAGCCATCTCGTCTCCCTTTCGGCTGGACTCCTCCAGGCAAGGGCTGTCACAAGCTTCTGAATCCTGCGTCTCGGTGACCGGAGCAGCAGTCGTCTTACCGGCACGCCCTGCTCGATCAGCGTGGTTAGCAGCCTTGCTCCGGAGGCGAAGTCCTCTGGCATCTCTCAATCCAGCAAGCCAGCGCCATACGTGATGAAATTCCAGCTCTGGTCAGATTCAGAAGACGCCAGGTTTGTTACAGACTTACAGTAGCCAAGAACTACTTCCCAACCGAGCCCAACTTGTTGGCTGACCTTGTCCACCACAATAGTTGTACCAAATGTTTCAACCGGCAACACAATAAATACGAACAGTATGCCTTGAGTAACACAGAGAAAAAAAAATACAATAAGTATATTCCTGGCTTCAGGTTTGCTTCTGGCTCATCTTTGTTGGACCTCCCATAGTCCAGCTCTCCAATGCGAATATAAGAGAGGGAAGCACAAATAAATGGGCTGTATAAATAGAATGCCAGCACGAGGTAGATCACGACAGACTTAATGAGATCTGTTACTCTAGAAAGTATTGTTGCCAACCACCACCAGGACCAACATGTCTGATGCAGCTGCGTCGTAGTATCCCCATGCCTGTGCTTTACTCTCGAAGAAGGCAAGATGAAATTTTTGATCGTTGATCGTAGCCATGACATCAAAGGTCTCAACTCGTTATTGAACATCGCGTTGAACATCCTGTTGTATGTATGTTGGTTCTAGTTAGAGCAAGCAGGGCAAACGTTTTCAAGAAAATGAAAGCATCGCTGCCAACAAAATACGTTCAGGTTTGAAACTCGATCGTGTGATTGCTATAAGCGTTGCTTTTGTCACAAATACGAAACAATATGAGACTGTTCTTCTTTGGTTTTCATTTTTGTGAGATCCATACCTCGTTTCCAATTCATACCTGTTTGGTAGTGTATATAACAATTAATAAATATATAGATGAGCACTTCACTCATCTAGCCTGCGGATTAATTGGTGTCTTTACCTGCTTAGCCTTCCTTTTCAATTCTCTTATATTCAATAGTATACTTGTGATACCTATCATTTTTAATCAATTTAATTATCTTTTGATTTTGATTTGAGACGTGCGCATCCTAGCTGTATATTATTTTTTCACGACGAAGTAACATTCATTTCCCATCATCGCACATCGACCCGATCCAATGTATTCATGCAGGGTGTGTGCACGACGGTAGGTAAACAAATGACATATATATCACTTCTAAAAGCATCTCCAGTAGCCTCTGGCGCCTACTTTCTAAGTAGGGGGCTTCTTTTATTTTGTGAGGTATGCTTTTTAGCACCTAAAAGCATTTTCAGCAATGTTCCCAAATTAAGCTCACACTTCTATATTTGGGTAGCCACTTATTTGTATATTGTCCTGTGCAACAACACTATAAAACAGGCCATCCAAATTCATTATCAGAGAGGATGACATGTGGGACATATGACGTTCAATAAACTCAAAATCATGCCGATTTGAAAAGCTAAAGCGGAACCCAAATGCAGTATCTTTGCATAGATGCTGATGCATAAGAAGATCCTCACTGCTAACACTAAGATGCAACCGCATTGGCCAAACGATCCTATATGCAATGTCACAAAAAAAAAAACGATCCTATATGCAAGCTCTATGAAATTGATCCGGAAACTCCCAGACATTTGTGCAAGTGCAAATATTGTACCTTCGCAAAGCATGTATAGTCGATCTTGAAATCCTGGTTTGGACTTTCTATCACTGACACAATCACCAGTAATGGCTCTATACGTAACTACTGGTGCAAATGTTGAGCAAAGATAGACAGAGCTCACAGGAGAGGCTTTGATGGGATAATGATATATTTTTTATGGAATATCTAGAAAGAGAGAAATAGAAGATTTTTTCAAAACCAAAGTTTGCAAGCAAGAGAGGTGGCTTAATTATGCAAAGAAAGTGTGGATCATCAGTGGGTTACAAGACCAAATGTGGAAGTTAGTGCCTGGATTTTTTCTTCCTCTCCGTGCTTTTCTTTTCCTCTCTAAAAGCAGTAGTGTTTTTGGGAGAATTGGCTGTAGCATATGCGGAATGATGGCCATCTGCTGATAGAAACTAGAGAAATGAGATTGCTAAAAGATACTTCATTTTTTTTTGTCAAATTTGCCGGTTGACAATAGCTCTATTAAAATATTTATTTTTGACTTTGGAGGTGAGAGAACATAATGAAAATGTCTTTTTTTGCCCCTGGCTCCTTGTTCCTCCTTTACGCGTTGATCCTCTATGGTTGCCGCTACTGCTCGCCATTCTTGCTCCGACGACACCTCCACTGGCCATGAGCACGACACCACCGGAGTCCCAGCCGCGCTGGTGAGCTCCGCGCCCGGCCCGCAGCCCTCAGCTGTCCGTCGTGCTCCCCGCAGGCTGCGTGCCCAAGCTCCGCCCATACCGCTGCTAGCGCCATGGCTGAGCTTAGCTCGAGCTCACCGATCTACATGCGCCCTGCCCTGAGCCGAGCTAAGCCATCCCCGTCCCACCTCGCCTGCAGCCATGATGGCCGTGCTCGTGTGCCGGCAGCCCTGCTCACGTGCCGGCGGTCGTGCTCGCTTGTGCCCCGGTTGCCGCGCTCGTGCCCCTTCGGCCGTGCTCGCGAGCCCCGGTTGGCGCGCTCACGCCCCTGCGGCCATGCTCGCACGTGCCCTGGCGGGCCATCCCCCACATCTCACCGGCGCGGCAGTCGTGCTCTGCTCGGGCCTGCTGCTGCATGTGAGAGAAGGAAAGGGAGAGAGGAAGAAGAATGTGCTGACTAGTAGGGCCAAGGATAATTTGATAATTTATCACCTTTTTCTCTCCTTATCAGCTGAATATTATTATTTTAATTGAGCCATTATCTTCCAGCAATTGATATCAAAATGCAGTGTCTCTCAGCAAAACTGTTTTAAATGGTGTCTCTCAACAATTGACTCCATTTTGCATGTCCTGTAGCAAATTTTTCTAGTTTTTTCAGTTTTCTGTAGAGTTGAGTGGAGGCTCGAGCTGCTTCTCGTGATTCTGTAACCCCTTTTTATTTCTTTTTTCCACGTCTAATAAAAATCTGACAAAAGCTTTTTGCCGTTTTTCAGAAAAAAAATATATGTCGTCGACTCTGTTCACTTTGACATGGACAAACTCGCCATTCACAACACCGCCATGCTAGGGAATCACTGGCATCAAGGAGGGCGTTGCCACATGGAACATGGACCGGTAGGGTTAGATGCACCCCAGCTGGTGGCTGGGCGGATGCTGGCGGCTATGGGGAAACTCTCGGACAACGGCTAACCACCTTGAGTCATGTGCTGTACGTCACTGGTGTAGCGAGCGAGATGCTCTAGGATTTGGCTAATGGACTAGGGGACCAACAAAGAATGCGTAATAGGAGGCTATAACAAATCCTTTTTTTTAGCAAGGAGGCTACCAATTCTAGGGTGTCGAGTAGGGGGTTGGTAGGCTGAGTTTTTGCACACTACCTGAATTGTAAGTAGGGAGGTGAGGAGGTCAAGTAGGGGTTGTTTTAGTTGCTCTAACTCACTGCAACAGAAGCCCCTACATTTGAGCTCCTATTTCATTTTGTCCCATATTTTCATACAATCTCTAATTCTCTCTCTCTATATATTCTTCATATCACATCACTATAATCCAAACCTAAATATTCTTAAACGATATAAATGAATCATATTTAAATTTATGATTTGAAATAAAACTATTTTAAATCAAATTTCTTTAAACCCCCCCCTGCGGTTATGTAAATTTTTTTTTGAGAGGCGGTTATAAATGGTTGGCACATGTAAATTAACACCCCCACTCCGTGACAAGTAAGAATATATTTTGTAGAAAAAATGGGAAAGGGAAGGTCTACCTTAAGTAGTAAGGCTTAAGCTAGGAGTAAATTGATAAGGGCATTAATTGCTATTACACAGGTGCCTGATTTTTTTTTCAAAAAATTAGGGGAAATTTTTTGGCCATATTATTGGCCATATTACGTCAGCTCAACTGGAGAAGGTGAATGCCACGCCGCAGTTTCGGCACGCGGCGCCAAATTTAATTGCCTGAATTGCGGTATGATTTGACATCGAAATTGAACTGTAGTTCACCATGGCGCAGTCGCGGCATGCCGCAACTTCGGGCATGAACCAAACACTTGCGCAAACTACAGCGCCGAATGTGTGGCAAAGTGCGGCATGGTATGGGCATCAACTAAATGCCTATATACGTTGAGATCTTAGGGGACTGAAATCTAGCAACTGTGAAATAATAAATAGTCCTATATACGTTGAAAAGAAAAATAAATCTCATTCGGTGACAGATGAGAGGGCCAGAAATTATAAAAAGAAGGAAAAAGGATGATGAGAGTACATATATACTAACTCGCCAGCCTGCACGAATGCGATGAAGGTGATGTACCAGAAATCTTTGGCTTCGAGCTTGGACACGAAGCGGCCGAGGAGCACCACCGTCGCCCACAGAACCACCAGTGCGCCGGTGCCTTTTAGCCCCATCAGGACGTAGGTCCGGAGCACTGCGTATCTGTTGATGAACCTCACCTCAGGCCGCCGAGCGAGCTCCTCTGCCGAGAAAGCATCCACATCCTCCTCCTCCTCCATGCCGTCGTGGAGGAGCTGCTGCAGGCTGCCATCATGCGCCCCGGCAGCCATTTTGCTCTGCCGCTCTGCTGCCGCTGCGCCATGAGTGGGAGTAGAGGACATATATGGATCCGAGGGAGCAAATTGCTGGCCTTGGTTTGGGATGTCAAGTCAAGTCAACTGCCTTGTTGGCTTCGGCAGTTTTTTATAATTAAAAAAAGACTTAATAGTGTGTTTGGTTTGTGGTTCTTAACGCTAGGGACATAATGAGCGGTATTTTTTGGGAATTTGATGAAGATTGGTGGTGATCGACGGCGAGGCCGCGCCTGGTAGCATGCGGAGGGTGGCGGCACAGCGGCGTGCGGCGTGGCGGCGCACGACGGCTAGGGTTTGGGGGAGGAAGAAAGAGAGCCAAGAGCTGGATTGGGTAAAAGGGTTTGACCCCTCTTTTTTACTTGATCTAAATGGATACAATACCCCTTGTATTTATAGGCCAGGGATTCCTTAGCCTTTAAGCGATTTAAAACCCTAACATATGGTGGTGGCGACGACGGCGCACAACGACGATGCGCAGCTCCATGGTGGCGGCGTGCGGCTAGGGGGTGCCTTCCTGGGTCATCCGCATGGGCCTGCCCTTTACTTGTTATATCACTCCCCCCTTTTCAACACAACGCGTCCTCGTGCTACAACCTTGGTGGCTCCTTGTTGTTGTTGACGATAATGGCGTTGTGTGGCAGTGTGTTGTTGTTGCTGTCTTCGAGGGCCAGCTTGATGAAGGTGTCATCGCTGGCGTGTGATGGCACCGTGAGACGACGTTTTGCTGGGGCGGGCATGCCTTCGAATAGTTGGTGGTCATCGCTAGCCTGTGATGGCACCGCGAGATGATGACGCTTTGCTGGGGCGGGAATGCCATCAAACAGTTGGTGGGTGTCGCTGCTGACATCCTTCCCGTCGATATTGTTGGTTGAGAAGATTGCGATTTCCTCCTTGATCGTCTCCTCCAGATCCAATTTGGGTTGGGCCTTGGTGATGATGATTTCTTAGCCTCTACTTGTTGTAGGCCATGATTTCTTAGCCTCTACTTGTTATAGCCTCGCCCTTTACTTGTTATACGTTCCATGTCGCTCGTGAGGAATAAGGTTGTGATTGATCAGCTCATTCACTATTCCACAAGCCATATTGATGAAGAGTTTAGCAGGTAATTTTTAGGACGACATATGGATCTGTCAGTGGTCCATGCTGTATAGGGAAGAAGGGCGACCATTGTTCAAGGATGGATGTAGACGATGGGAGACTATGATGATAACTGTCTTTGCGATGTTTGGCTGGAACTTCTCCCATCATATTTAAGGATAGTTTCTTTGTTTTTTCTTGTTGTGCCCACTACGTGGGCTGAATATTGCTTTGTTTCATCATGAGTATGTAAGCCTTATATGGCTTTGATTTGTACCGTGACTATCAGCTATGTACTATTAGCTGAAACCTTGTTCTATTATCTATAAAAGTGCAGAGGGAGAAAAAGTTAGACCACCTCGTTCCTCGAACCAAACACAGCCAAATAAACTAACGGTGAGTTTTTTTAAAAAGAAAAACTAACAATGGCACTAGCTAGTTTAAGTTGAGCAGAGAGCAATCGATGAGCTTGAAACGCTATATCACATTCACAGCTACCTTAGTAGTTACTAAACTTATTGTTTGAAAATGAATTGTGATCATAATTTCACCAGAAGTAAATACTTTTTTTTGTGAAGGTCCATGAATGCATAAAGGTAGGCGGAAATGCGGAAACCATGTCCTGTGAAGGACCAGAGATGAGTTGGGGAAAGGTCAACAGCGTCAACGGTGCTTTCAACAGCTGGACAAAGGAAGGAGGCATCAGAGTGGTCAGCAGCGTTCACAATAAGGGGCCGAGAGTAGCTAAAAAGATCTCCCCACCTTAAAATAATAAAAGTCTAGTTACTAAAATACATCTCCCGTATAATATTTTCTCATGTTTCTATCTTCTAATTAATTGTATATTTTATATGGCTATAATAAAATACATATGATGTGAAGTTGATTTTATGAATAATGTCGTTTTCTATCTTCAATTAGAAAACTAGCAATTGTCCGATATAAAGACAAAACGGAACTAAATATGATTTATAATTTTTGAAGCCAACATCAAGTTCAATAAATTCTTATGCCGACATCAGTGCCTGGCTCTTATGTTGGATGTGTCGTGCGTAGGACGCTGTGATTATTCGGCAGTCCCAGTTAATACGGTGGGAGCACTGGAATCTACCAGCTCTCAGACTACCGCACCGGTACCTGTAAACTGGTGCGGTAAAAGCAGATATAGCAAAAAACGCCCGCAGCGGGTGCGCTACCAAGCACCGTAAATGAGAGAAAGGTCACGCCGTGCGCAAAATACAGCGTCGTACGGAGGCTGCGCTACAGGTGCGGAGCCCGTGTGAGAGAGAGGGGAAAGGGGAGAGAGAGTGTGCGGGAGAATCTAAATTGCAGGCTCCACTTGTTCAACTGACAAAAAATGCTATAACTCACAAACCAGAAACCAAATTAAATTCCAAGTACACCATTGAACTCGTCTAAATAGATCCTTCAAAATTAGATCTCACATGGATATACCTAAATAAAATGATAACTAGTCCCCATATTAAATAGAGTACGCTATAAAGAATGAATGAGTGCGAAAGAATTAGGTATAGAGTGAAGAATCTCGATGACTAAGATGGATAGAGTACGAATCTAGAGTTTTATGAGTATGGATAGTCTCAGTCACCGCAGCTGAGTCATGAGAGACGACATTAGTGAAATCAAGGACGGTTTCTGCAGGCGACGGTGATGCACGCACATGTGACATGCCTGAAGTCAAGGTCGTCGCTTGGGTACGGTGGGACCACGTAGGACTAGGACCCCTAGGGCCACGATCAATTCATCATTATATACTAGAAACAAGCTGACACGTCAGGCCACCACCCGGCAAGGACACTGAAATGACTTTAAGTTTTTTTAATTCGGGAGATAAATCATCCTCACCTACTTATATTAATTTCACAGATGCCAGAAACCGGTGGTGGAAGGCGCGTGGCTTTGGCATAGAGCACAAAGCATATGCGTAGGTTTACAGGGATTGACCCAAGATGGAGGAAGGAGTACATGAAGGAGGGAGAGAGATTACAACAACACCAAAGAAACACAAAAACAACAACACAATACAACCACAAAGGTAATCCTAAGTGAAGCCAAAAGACGCCAATCGATCGTCAACTTGCGTCTTCCACCGAGCAACATACTTGCCGATTCACCAGGGCTCTTGGGGTCGTCATCACTCAGCTAAGAGCAGCTTCAATCTTGCAAGCCCAACCTTTTGTGCTTGGCACCACTCAGCTAAGAGCAGTAATAGACTCACAAGCCCAGCCCATTGTGCCTGGCACCACTCAGTTAAGAGCAGTGACGATCTCACAAGCTCAGGATCATCAGACATGACAACTTGCATGAGAATGAGGTAGCCATCTCAGCACATCCAGGCCCACTGCAGCCATTCAGCACCGCCCACGGGGAGGAAGCCGTGGAGGGGAATGGTGGCAGCGGTGGAAACTCCACCCGACATTTGATTTAATGCCACCATCAGGGAGAGTACCGACGAAGCAGAGGCGCCAATGGAAGACGCTCATCGAGCGTCGGCAACATCTAACAGCCATAGGTAGTCTCACCAAAGGGGTACCAACATAACATTGAAGCAAATAGAGGGAACACAAGGCTATGCAGGAGCTAGAGTCTCGTCCTCCATAATGGCGCCATCAAGAGGGTTTGCGATGTCACCGACGCCGCCACCACCGTCCCTAGATAACTAGAGATAGGTTTTCACTTGGAGGAAAGGACAAGGCACAACCATAGTGTAGGGAGCCTACATCAACGCCTCCATGGAGGTAAATGGCGCCGAGGGCGTCACCGTCGATCGCACAGACAAGGTCGTGCATGGCTTTCACCTAGTCTCCCTGGTCCCATGGCCATAGGTCGCCGATTCAGAGCCCAGGAGCGAGCCCGAGGCACAACGACTTGCCGACACATAGCCCTGCCGCCGGCAAGCCCGCGGCCAAACTGCACACCCACGTCGCCGTGCAGAGAAAACTCAAAAAAGAGCGTAGGTGCGCTGCCCTGCCCCACCGTCGGCTTGCCTGCGGCCGAACTGCACACCCCATCCCTCTGCAATTGGACCCTGCATCCAGAACAGAAGTACCAGATCCAAGGGTGAGACTCGGGCTAACCAAAGTTGCTGCCATGGCAGTGGCAGCCATGGCCGGCCAGGGGGTGGCCTAACCTGCCCCGGCCGTAGCCTCTAGTCGGAGGCCGCCAGAGCCGCGAGAAGCCCAACCACGGGACTAGACCGGTGCAGCGGCACTCCCCGTAGATGGCCGCATCAGCCCTCGGTGGCACCGGAGCCGGGGTTTGGTACACCCTAGTCATCCCTAGAGGAAGCGCCGGCGGCAGCCATGCCCTGCATCGGGGCTAGGACTCGAAGCAGCCGGAACCGAGGATGGGAGCGCCAGACGCGAGCCACGTTGAGACACCGCAAACACAGCACACTGCACAAAGCCACCGGCTAGCACCAGTGCTCTCGCACCACAACACATCAAATCCGGGGGCAGGGGCACCGGATCCGGCCAGGAGAGGCCCGGATACGGCAACCTAGTACGCCGGCGGCCACCTCCCATGACCTTGTTAATCCACAGCTTGGGGAGGGAGAGAGAGGGGAGGAGGCGTGGGGAGGAGTAGGGGCCGCGAGGGGGCCTTGTTGAGCGCCCTGTACGGGCCGCCACCGCTCGCTGGCCGGAGCAGCAGCGACGACGGCCGGGGTAGAACTCCAGTGTGGGGGAGCTTTGGCGGCGGGGCTGAAATCACCCTCGAGTTGCCTCTGTACAGAGATGATGTGGGGACGGGGGGCTCTCTAGGAATAAATAAGCATATCAATGACTTTAAGTTCATGTCTTCCTTTGATGTTGATGTGGCTTGGAGATCAATCTGAAATAAGGGACATGAAGTCTGAAGTGTTTAACATACACAAATAACAAGAAACTAGAAATGTCACTGGTGATGTAGAAATGTGCTAAAATATATGCAACAAGCAGCATGTAAGGTTGAATTCCTACCTTGTTAGCACGCTTTTAGTAATTGTAAGATCGACTACTATTGTGATAGGTTAGAAAACATGATAAGCATCTTGTTGTTCATCGAAATTCGGAGTGCGGGTCTCCGGTAGCTTGAGCACTCAAAAACACCCATTGATAGATGTGCTTCATCCTGGTTTGAGGTTTTGATCCCTACATCTAGGAGAACAGTGTTTTTCATGTCAAGAATGCTCCATCGATGATTGTTACAACTGAGGAATCAAGGGCGACACTGGTAGGGGATCCGAGTAATGAGGCTCGAGCTGATTGTCCCCTAGTGTTGTAGAAATGTGCTAAAATATATGCAACAAGCAGTATGTAAGGTTGAATTCTTGCCTTGTTGGCACGCTTTTAGCAATTGCAAGATCGACTACTATTGTGATAGTTTAGAAAACATGATAAGCATCTTGTTGTTTGTCAAAAGTTTGAGTGTGGGTCTCCGGTAGCTCGAGCACTCAAAAACACCCATTGACACATGTGCTTCATCCTAGTTCGGGCTTTTGAGCCCTACATCTAGCAGAACAGTGTTTTCCATGTCAAGAATGCTCAGTCGATGATTGTTACAACCGAGGAATCAAGGGTGACACTGGTAGGGGATCCGAGTAATAAGGCTTGAGCTGATTGTCCCCTGGTGTTGATTCTAGTTCTGGTTGGTGTTCTAGGATCCCATCATCTCTATATGAGCCTATGCCTCCTGCTTTATAGGCCCCCAAGTACAAAATCAGGTGGTTTCTCGCCTTGTGCTCTGGCCTCTTATTCCCATTAGATACTTCTTTGTCATGTAGGAGGGGTCGGCAATTCTGCAACCGCATTTTGAATCCTCTAACTGATACTGAACCGTCGGGTGCCATTTGCTACAGCAGAGCCTTCCCTGGGTAAGCCTTGTCATGGCTTCCCCTCCGTGGGCTTGGAGATGTCTTTTTTCTTAATGTGTCATGTTCTGGGAGTGAACCTACCAAGGAGTGTATCGATGAAATATCCTCGGCAGTCTACCACGGGATACCCCGAGGTAGTAGATTTGCGATGAGGGTGCGCTAAGACCTATGAATCGGATGTGAGACGCAAGACAAACAACCAAGACAAACAATAGTTTATCCAGGTTCAGGCCGCTCGGAAGTGTAATATATCCTACGTCCTACATCTCTGCTGCTGTATTGATGAGTACCAGAGTATAAGAGGATGAATCATCCCAGACCACGGAGGTCTGGGTTATAAGAGAGATCATGGAGATCTACTCCATATTGAGAGGATACCTGTCTAGAGGACCTCTACCCCTCCTTATATATGCCGAAGGGGCAGAGTTACAAGTAGAATAGCCTATTTGGTACTATTACTAAACCGTGCGGTGCACGTCATGTGCCATACATCTTCATCTTGGGCTGGGCTGTCTTTGATGGTGTGGCCCAAGTATAGCCGTGAGGGTATATGGGGTCATATCCCTACAGCTAGTCCTCGAGCACTATGTATCTTGAAGGAGTCATTGTCTTGTCCTGTGTCGAGCAGTGAAGATGTAGACCACGTGGTGCCGGCCAATGAAGATGCTGATCATGTAGTGCTGACCAGCGAAGATGCTAACCACGTAGTGCTGACAGTGAAAATGCTAACCACATAGTGCCGACCAGCGAAGATGCTGACCACATAGTGCTGACCAACGAAGATACTGACCACATAGTGCCGACCAGCGAAGATGCTGACCATGTAGTGCCGACCAACGAAGATGCTAACCATGTAGAGCCTTATCCTAAGTAGTTCGTAAGTATGCTCCTGACCACGGCTTCTATCAAGGAAGGTGATCTATCGAAAGATGTGTGGTGCTCTAAGAAAAAGAAAAAAAGCTTTTCACGTCCCTGGGACATGGGCCCATGTTAACACGTGATACGAAGATCACTGAAATGCTAATGCGAACAATCCAAGAAAGGATAGGCCTAGTCACCACGAGGTGACATGGGCCCACATAGTCCCCAAGCTTGATGGAAGATGGAACATGTTGTATCGAGCTTTTAAGAAAAAACTCAGCAACAAAAAACTGATCTGTAGTCATCACGGAGATGATAAGTCTCTGCGTAGTCCCCTGGTAAGTCTTGGATGGAGCACAGGCTCGATCAGGTCCAGGGACATCGAGAACCACTGGTCCGTAGACACCTCTGGGTGGCATGTCAAATGAGCAGTCCCTAGCTATGGAGCCAGGATGGATCAATATGTAGACATACTAATGGCCACCAGGCGCCCTTTGAATTGGCCGATAATATCCAGTCCCCAGCATAAGAATGGCTAAGCGACTGGGATGGTTTGGAGTTCATGTGCAGGGACATGAATCTACTCGGTGAACATCTGGCAATTTTTGCATCGGCGTACATAATCTTTTGCGTTAGTAACGGCTGTAGGCCAGTAAAACCCTGCTCGAGAATTGAGGGCTTGATTAGGTCTTTGACAAATATGCCAGGGGGTACCTCAGCGCGAGAGGACCCGAGCTTAGATAGCTCATCGGCACCTATGTTCTCAGTGCGAGGTACATGGATAAACTCCAGTCCATAGAACTTGTTCTCCACCTTGCGCATCTCGGCAATGTAAGCGTCCATCTTTTCGTTGATAGTGTCCCAGTCCTTGTTGGCTTGGCGAATGACCAGAGTAGAATTACCATATGTCAGGAGCCATTTTATGCCCAGCTCGACTGCGATACAGAAGCTGAGGCGATGATGACGAGTCCTCAAGCAGCACGAGGTCGAAGACGAGGCTATATGGTGCGTGGCACCGAGCCAGCAACGGAGCTGAGTCCTTGAGCAATGTGTGGTCGAAGACGAGGCTATGGGGTGCATGTCACCTAGCCGAACGATGGAGGCAGGGCTGTGTGTTGCGTGACACTGAGCCTTGTCCCTGAAAAATAAACACAAAGAGCGGTAGTACATGATGTACAAATAATCGATCTAGGCATGTTATGCGGGTGATAACATATATGTCATTTTTATATGTAGTTATAGAAAAAATATCGATAATTAAGTTTTGCCCCTGCCCTCGAAGCGAACTAACTCTGTGGGTGACATAGGGATGCGCTAGTGAACAGCGTGGGACCATCAGGATCACTAGGTACCTAGTACCATTAGAGAGCGACTACTGAATCTCCTAGCCTCATGTAGCGCAGAGCTATAACACATCGTAAGAGGATTGAAGCAGTGCCTTGTCAAGCCATTCTGGACGGGTAGGAAACAAAGTTTAATTGTGACTTATGTAGGGCATATGTATGACAAATAGGTTATGTATGTGAAGCTGTAACAGGAAAAGAGGATGACAAAAAACTTTATTAATTTCTCAAATAAACTTAGCTTGTCTTCGGAGACATGTTGTCATTGTCACGGTCGAATAGATGGACATGGTCCGCTGATTTGGTACTATTACTAAACCGTGCAGTGCACGTCGTGTGCTGCACGTCTTCATCTTGGGTTGGGCCATCTTTGATGGTGTGGCCCAAGTATAGCCATGAGGGTATATGGGGGTCATATCCCTATAGAGTGGCTAACCTCGCTAGCGGGGGAGCATTGCTTTTGCACCTATCAGGCCGCCTAAAATATTTTAGAGCCAGCTTCTAGCTTTGGTTCTGGACAATTGATGCCCTGAGCTAGTGGTCAAGATGGTCATCCGGATAGAGCTCAACCAGGGAT
Organism: Bothriochloa decipiens; assembly: GCA_023333625.1. NCBI lineage: Eukaryota > Viridiplantae > Streptophyta > Magnoliopsida > Poales > Poaceae > Bothriochloa > Bothriochloa decipiens. Next base: position 18,478,395 of record CM041636.1, read on the forward strand.
TCCCATTAGCCTAAAATCCCCACGTCCTTACCGAGCCCCGAGCTAAGGCCTCTTTTCCTTCTCCGGCCCGCTCTTCTGGCGATGGAGACTTCCCCTACCATTAAATGCATGTGAGCACACCCGATGGGTGTAGCCCTCGAGGCCCTGGCTGACTTGGTGTCCTGATTGTCATGTCCTGACTTAGGGACCAAACATATCTCTATGTTAGACATTCAACAACTACCAAGTAGAGAGGAGTCATAAACAACTAGTTTGTTGTTGCCAGTGTTTTATCCTTGAGCCTTGATTCAAAATTAATCTTGGTGAAATGGCCCAGAACACGGCCTTATAGAGACTGTCTTGGAAGCCTGGTGTAGTGATTCTGATGAGGGCATCACTCCATTGGATGCACAAGATGATCCTCCGCTGGACATTCAAGGTCCAATCACAAGAGCTCGCGCACGACAATTAAATTTACAGGTGAGCTCGTTCTTAAGGAAGTCTTTTTATGATTTTGAGAATAGATTGCTACCTAATAATTATATTGTACTTAGGAATCATGGAGAGGACCAAGGGATGCATAAGGGATGGCTTGGAGGCGTGGAGGACCAGCAAGGGTGCCCAAGTCAAGGTGGAGGCCCAAACCGAGTCGACTTCGAGCCTGTTTCAGAGTCCAAGACTAGTGTGGAGTAAAGCGGACGCCCAGGACGCATCCGGACTCCATTTTTGATGATCTACCTATGGATGGAAAGATAATTTCATAAGAAAGCCAATGGCGTTAGTTTGAGGTCAAAATTCCTTTGGAGTCATCAAAAAACATCAAAATAATTTAGCGTGCAGAATCTGTTCCGGTGCTGCGTCACCGTTTTTGGTCCGTTGGGCCGTGTATCGTTGTTGAGCCCATTAGGGGGCGCGTCCAGGGGTGGCGACAACCCTTAGACCTCTATAACTAGCCGCCGCCTCTCTTGTTAGGTTTTGGGTTTTACTTAGATTATTCTGTTCACAACAGTTTTGCCGCGTCGTCGGTTTGTGAGACCCCAACTCGTGAGATTAATCATTCATCTGCAGTTGGTTGCATTCTTTCGTGTTCTTGCTTGTGTTTTTCGTTTATCAGAAAAATTTGAAATTTTTACAGCAGCTTCTTGACTCCATTTGGAGTCGACCCAAACTTGCCTTCGGCCTGTTTGGTCCAGTTAGAATTGCCAAAAAAAATTTAGCAAAATAAAGAAAAAAATTGACAAGGTTCTTGCACGCTTTTCAGAGAACGTGCTGACTTTCTGTAGACCACATTCCACCTCTGTTGTAGGTGAAAATTTTTGTGCTTGCATCTTTTGTCATACTTGTTTAGAGAAAAATTTAAAAACTAGTGTAAAAAAAGTTTATTCAGAGAAAAAAAGGAAAAAAAGGAAAAACAAAAAGGAGTTGTTTGTTCTGTGATTGCGTGTGCTATATTATGCTTTGTGCTTCATTCATACTTGTCTCTGCATCATACTTGTTCTTCCATTGTCCTTTTTCACACACATTTGGTACTTGGAACACGTTAGGCCAGCAACGAGAACAAGTAATTGGGACTATAATTCAATATTATTTTCTGTCTTTGAATTGTGTACCACTCACATATTTTTTGGCCAGCCTTCCTAAGCCCCACATATACTTCTGGACAGTAAAAGTTTTGACACCCGTAATCTCAGCGCTACGTCTTTCAGGTATCCGTGCCTTGCTGGTAAGAACCGGTCAGAATTTGTTAAGGTGTTGCCTTTTGCTCTAAATTTGAGAGGCACCACTCCACCTTTGTAGAGGATTATTAGGGATAACTTTCACCGTTTGCTGCTTGTGTGTGTTGTCTACAATGGCAGGTGATGAGGGAGAGAATTCACCCAAAGAGTTTTCAGAGTGTGTCAACCAAGAGCAACTACAATCTGCTATAAACAATGCTCAGAAGGACTTGAACGAGACAGTTACCAAGGCTGTAACTGCTGCACTCATTGATCTCAAGATTGGCAACACCCTTGAGAGATTGGATAAACGATTGTCCACGCTGACCGATAGGGTAACTGCTTTAGAAGAACTGCCACCACCTGAAGAAAATAATGATGGCAGCAATGCTGGCGATGAGGTATATGATGCTGATGGTAATGTTGATAGAGCAGCGACAAGAGAAAATAGATTACGTCATCGTCTTCGCACAAATACCACAGGTATGGGTGGCGCTCAACATTTCAACCGCCACCGAGGTAATCGTACTCATGCTCCCGATGATCCTTATGCTAAGGTTAAATTTACCATACCTTCTTTTTTGGGACATTATGATGCCGAGGAATACCTTGATTGGGAGATGACAGTAGAGCAAAAATTCTGTGCCCATCTTGTGCCTGAGCAACATCGCATTAGACAAGCCACTAGTGAATTTAAAGATTTTGCTATCATTTGGTGGACTGGTTTAGTTGCTGATAATTGCCAACCTCATACGTGGAAAGAACTTATGTTTGCTATGCGTGATAGATTTATGCCACCATCGTATCATAGAGACCTACGTAAAAGACTAATGCATTTAGAACAGGGACATAAATCTGTGCAGGATTATTATGGTAAACTTTAGAAAGGTTTGATGCGTTGTGGCATAGTGGAGGGAACTGAGGATTCTATTGTTCGTTTTTATGCGGGTTTGAGGGAGGAAATTCAGGACATAGTTGATTATAAGGAATTTAACACTGTCAACCAGTTGTTTCAATTTGCTATGCTTGCAGAGAAGGAATTGCAGGGGTGGGATAAGCAGGCCAAGAGCAAGGCTGGCACCTCATACACACCATGCACGGGAGCATCATCGGGGTTTCCCAAGGCATCCTCCTTCCGCGCGCCTCTACTAGCGAACAAGAGGACGTCTTCTGCGCAACCTTCTGGTTTAGGTAAAAATTTAGTGCAGGAACCATCGAAGAGTGCTCTTCTGTTGCCTCAATGGGACGCACTCCTAGCATTCAGTGTCATCGGTGCCATGGTTATGGACATGTGCAAAAGGACTATCCAAGTCAGCGGGCATACATCGCTACAGAGGATGGGTACATCAGCACCTCTGACATGGAAGATGATAATGAAGAACAAGATGTTCAAGAAGAAGGTGAGGTCTTTGGTAGCAAGGACGCATCAGCCTACATGAGTGTCATTGTGCAGCGAGTGCTTAGCGCACGAGTACAATAACCTGAGAAGCTGCAACGCCACAATTTGTTCCAAATTTTCTTTGTCATCGACAACCGGCGAGCACGTGACATCATTGATGGGGGTAGCTGCAATAATTTGGTGAGTTCAGATTTGGTCAAGAAACTTGACTTGTCTACATGCCCACATCCCCATCCGTACCATATTCAGTGGTTGAATGATTCTGGTAAGGTTAAGGTAACAAAAACTTGCAGAGTTTCTTTTTCCATTGGTACCTATGTTGATTCCGTTGATTGTGATGTAGTACCTATGAAAGCTTGTTCACTTTTATTGGGTCGCCCTTGGGAATTTGATAATGATGCTGTTCATCATGGTAGAAGTAATACATACACTTTTGTTCATAAAGGAAAGAAAATTACTTTGGTGCCAATGACCCCAGCTGAAATTGTACAAGCTGATAAAGAACGAGCTGCTAGTTTGCATGATGTTAAATCTGAAAATCAGCAAGTTACAAATTCTATTTACCCACCTAAAAAGGATAAGTTGACACCTAATTCTATGGTCGAGGAAATTAAATTGAAGGGTGGTGTTATGCTTGCAAGAAAATGTGACCTTACTGAAATTTCTGATGATGATATTTGCTATACTTTGGTTTGCAAACGAGCTTTGTTTTCTCTTGATGATGTTGTTAGTTCGAGACCTCCTGCTGTCACTAACCTTTTGCAGGAGTATGAGGACGTTTTTCCAGCTGAGATACCCCCAGGGCTGCCACCTATGAGAGGAATAGAGCATCAAATTGATTTGATTCCGGGAGCGATATTGCCAAACCGTGCTGGGCCCCTCCTTCGTCTATAAAAGGAGGCGCCAGGGCGTTAGAGAAAGGGACCGGACTCAAACCGAGAGAATCTAGAGCATAGAAACATTAAAGCTTTAGATCACAGAGCGACACCGTGAGCCTGTGCAAGGTCGAGAGCAAGGCGTTCGAACACCCAAACTCCACCTCACACTCCTCACACCTGTTTGTATTTTTCCCTGTACTAGCGCTTCGGTGCAAGATAACACGAATCATCCTCCCCCCGCTGGACATAGGGCCTTCTTTGGCCGAACCAGGATAAATCATTGTGTCCTTCTTGCATCACCCACCGGATTAGGGAGCACGCGAATACAATATCACTCGTTGGTGTTAATCCCTCGAGGGTCAGAACACCGACAGTTGGCGCGCCAGGTAGGGGAGCCACGTGTCACTAACGATTTCCCGCCATTTTTTCGGATGGGCGATTTCGTTTCACCACTTCCGCACGCTACGGTGATCTGGTTTGGGAACCTGGAGTTCATGACCCTCCGCCAGGGCTATGACATGACCCTACTCTCGACCAGTGACCCGAACGGAGGTCGTGGTACGCCCCCACATTCGTGGGGAGCCGCTCGCCAGTGTCATGACCACGCTTCCACATCCAGAAGGAGGCACGCTTAGCGCCGTCATCGCCGTCAACCCAAGTCGAGAAGGGTCCCCGCCGCTTTCTCCACGCCCCTGACCGGAGATGAGAAACCTCTTGTTGAGGGAGTATCTGACCCGAGTTTAGAGGTAGAGGGCAAACCGGCAGGATCCCAGCACAACCCTGACTCCACTTTCACTGTGCGCTCGTCGGGGAAGCGCGACGAAACCCCCGCTCGATCGAGCTCGCTTCCGCACGGGCTGTTCGAGCGTTGTCGGTGGCCTTCATCCGACTTCAACAATCCCACAACGACGATTACGGCAGCGACCCACTCCAACACGAGCACATTGGAGGACCGCCCAGACACCCTTCTCCGCGCGATGATGGACGTGGGGACTGTCACACCGGCCTCCGAGGGTTTGGCCTTCGCAAGAGCGCCCGGCCCCCGGAGGTACACCGTCGGCACACTCCGACGGCGGCTGCAGGAGGAGGCACGGGGGAAATTCCCCGTCTTCTACTGCGGTGACCCTGACTCTGACTCTAATCATTGGGATCCTACCCGTGAGTGCCTCCACATCGACGGTGGCGTCGACTCTGATCAGGAAACCATCGATCCAGCGGCCGCGGCGTCTACCGCCGTGGCGAGAGACGCTCCCCCCAGAGCAGAGGACCAACAACCAGACGCACCCCGAGAAGCGTGCCCTCGTCCTGGCGAGCAGGACACGCAGCTGGCATAGATTCGGGAGTTGCAGGCGAAGCTCGCCGACAAGCAGGAACGCTTGCGCTTACTCGAGCTGACCCTCGAGCAAGAGCGGCGACCGCTCGGCGGTAGAGCCCGAGCCAGGGCCCGAGAAGTCAACCGGCAGATCATCGAGGAAGGAGCACCCAAGCAACCCGCCCACCGTTATCCCCGAGCAAGCCAGAACGTTGTTGCGACAGCTATGCTCCTTCGCAATATGCCCGCGCCATCCAACTCGCAAGCTCGGCGGATACAACGCGAGGTCGAGGATCTCCTCCAAGTTGCTGCTGTCCAACAAGCCGAGAGCTCAGCCTCGAGGCGTCGAGGGGCTGCCTCCGAGTCTCAGGTCGAGCCCTCCCAGCCCGAGAGGTAGGGCTCGGTCCATCAGGGGGCAGCCCCCCGACAGAAGAAGAACCCGGCCCGAGAACCTATCAACGATGACCGCACTCCCCGCGATGCGCACCTCGACATTGTCGAGAACCGCAGACGCAAGCACGAGGATGCCGAGGATCGAGGGTACAGCGCCCATCGTGGAGGGCGTTACGACAGCGAAGAAGACCAACAGGCCCCAGAGCCACCGGGCCCCCTGGTCTTCAGCAGGAGGATCCGCTGCGCCCAGCTGCCCGACAAGTTTTGACCCCCCACGAGCCTCGTCAAATATAACGGCGAAACCAATCCCGAGCTCTGGCTAGCCGACTTCTGGTTGGCTTGTCAGGCGGGCGGGGCGCGTGACGATCACGCCATCATACGTCACCTTCCCCTGTTCCTGTCTGACACCGCGTGTCGGTGGCTCGAGGAGCTTCCCCCCGACCAGATTCGCAGTTGGACTGACCTTGTCCGTATCTTCGAGGGGAATTTCAAAGTTACCTACGTGCGTCCCGAAAACTCCTGGGAACTGCGCAACTGCAAGCAGAAGCCAGGGGAGTCTCTCCGTGACTTTGCTCGATGATTCTCCAAGCTCCGCACCGAGCTGCCCCACATCTCCGACCTCGACGTCGTTCTAGCGTTTGTTGCGGGTATGACCTACAAGGACCTAGTTCGCGAGTTAGGGCGTAACCGCCCCGACACCGTCGACGAGCTTATGGATGTGGTCGCCAACTACGCGGCTGGCGAAGAAGCCGTCGGCGCTTTCTTCAGTGACGTGAAGGACAAGGGAAAAACACCGGTAGCCGACAACACCGGAGGCTCGAGCAAAGGGTCGAAGAGAAATAACAAGAAGAAGAAAAATCAACAAGGCAAGCGTGAGGCTGCAGATGATGATCTCGTCGCTGCAACCGAACGCAAAAGACCTCGAGGTCCCCCCGCGCCCCCCGAGGGCGCCATCTTCGACAAAATGCTCGAGGAGCCCTGTCCTTATCACAAGGACGGGGCAAGGCATAAGCTTAAGGACTGCCGCATGCTTTGAAGGCACTTCGAGCAAGTGGGCATGAAGAAAGGTGACGACAAGAAAGACCAAGGAGGCGGTGAGGGAAACAACGGGGAAGACGGAAAATTCCCCAAAGTCTATGACTGCTACATGATCTACGGGGGTCCCTCGACCCAGCTCACGCCCCAACAGCGTAAGCGGGAGCATCGAGAGGTCTTCTCCGCTCGTGTCACGACGCCTCACTACCTCGACTGGTCTGATGCGCCCATCACGTTCGACCGCGATGACCATCCAGATCGAGTCCCCAACCCCGGGGCCTATCCGCTCGTCGTTGACCCGATCATCATCAATACCCGCCTCTCAAAGGTCCTCATGGACGGCGGCAGCAGCCTAAACGTCATCTACCCCGAGACCCTCGACCTCCTGGGAGTCAGGAGGCACCAACTCCGACCCAGTGCCGGGGGGTTCCATGGCGTCGTGCCAGGGAAGAAGGCTTTCCCCGTCGGCCGTATCGAACTTCCTGTCTGTTTTGGCACCCCTGCTAACTTTAGGAAAGAGACCCTCACCTTCGAGGTGGTCGGGTTTCACGGAACGTATCACGCCATCATCGGCCGATCGGGCTACGCGCAGTTCATGGCGATCCCAAACTACACCTACCTCAAACTCAAGATGCCAGGACCCAAAGGTGTCATCACTATCGCCTCCTCCTATGAGCACGCGTATGACTGCGATGTCGAATGCGTCGAATATGGGGAGGCCGTCGAGCAAAATGCCATGATAGCCACGACCCTCGAGCACCTGGCCGACGAGATGCCAAATCCCAAGCGACACGTCGGCAACTTCGAGCCAGCACAAGACACCAAGAAAGTCCCCCTCAACCCAAGCTGCCCATGCGAGAAGGTGCTAACGATCAGCGCCGACCTCGAGGACAAATAGGAAGTCGTGCTCGTCGACTTTCTCCGCGCGAACGCCGATATTTTTGCGTGGAGTCCTTCGGATATGCCGGGCATACCGAGGGAAGTCGCCGAGCACGCCTTGGAAATCCGGGCCGGGTCCAGACCGGTGAAGCAACGCCTGCGCCGCTTCGATGAGGAGAAGCGCAGGATCATCGGCGAGGAGGTACAGAAGCTTTTGGCGACTGGATTCATCAAGGAAGTTCATCACCCCAAATGGTTAGCTAATCCCGTGTTAGTTAAGAAAAAGAATGGAAAGATGCGGATGTGTATTGACTATACTAGTTTAAACAAAGCATGTCCCAAAGTTCCGTTTCCTTTACCACGCATTGATCAAATTGTCGACTCTACCGCGGGGTGTGAAACCCTCTCGTTCCTCGACGCTTATTCCGGCTACCACCAAATTAAGATGAAAGAGTCCGACCAGCTCGCGACTTCCTTCATCACACCTTTTGGCATGTACTGCTACGTGACAATGCCCTTCGGCCTCCGAAACGTCGGGGCAACGTATCAGCGGTGTATGCTACATGTCTTCGGTGAACACATAGGTGACACGGTCGAAGCCTACGTCGATGACATCGTGGTCAAGTCCAAAAGAGCAGACAACCTCATCCGAGACCTCGAAATCGCGTTCGGGTGCCTTCGAGCTAAAAACATAAAACTCAACCCCGAGAAATGTGTCTTCGGAGTGCCTCGGGGCATGCTCCTCGGATACATCGTCTCCCAGCGCGGGATCAAGGCCAACCCCGAGAAGGTGGCGGCCATCACACGAATGGGGCCGATTCAGGATCTCAAGGGCGTGCAGAGGGTCACGGGCTGTCTCGCGGCCCTCAGCCCCTTCATCTCACGTTTAGGGGAGAAGGCCATGCCTCTGTACCATCTCTTGAAAAAATCCGAGCGATTCACGTGGACCGCGGAGGCCGAGGGTCCCTCAACGAACTTAAAGCCAAGCTGACATCCACTCCGATCCTCGTCCCTCCTCGACCAGCAACGTCGACTGAACCACCTGAGCCCCTCCTCCTCTATGTCACCGCAACCACCCAGGTGGTCAGCGCGGCCATAGTGGTGGAGAGGCAAGAGGAAGGACGCACCTTGCCAGTCCAGCGGCCGATTTATTTCGTCAGCGAAGTGCTTTCGGAAATGAAAATCCGCTACCCACAGGTGTAGAAGCTACTCTACGCCATCGTCCTTACGCGTCGCAAGCTCCAACACTACTTCCTCAGCCACCCGGTTACTGTGGTATCCTCGTTCCCCTTGGGGGAGATCATCCATAACCGGGAGGCCGCTGGAAGGATTGCCAAGTGGTCGGTCGAGCTAATGGGTGAGACCATCACCTACGCACCACGGAAGGCCATCAAGTCTCAAGTGCTGGCGGATTTCGTCGCCGAGTGGACCGACTCTTAGTTGCCACCAGTCCAAATTCAAGCCGAGCTGTGGACGATGTACTTCGATGGGTCGCTCATGAAGACAGGAGCAGGCACGGGCTTGCTCTTCATTTCACCCCTCGGAGTCCACATGCGCTACATCGTTCGCATCCACTTTGTCGCTTCTAACAATGTCACGGAGTACGAAGCACTTGTCGCCGGATTACGAATCGCCCTTGAACTCGGGGTCCGACGCCTTGACGTTCGAGGCGACTCGTAGCTAATCATCGACCAAGTGATGAAGGCCTCGAGCTGCCATGACGCCAAGATGGAAGCATACTGCAACGAAGTGCGCAAGTTGGAAGACAAATTCCACGGCCTCGAGCTTAGTCATATCGCTCGACGATACAACGAAGCCGCGGATGAGCTCGCGAAAATTGCATCGACTCGAGGTACAGTCCCTCCAGACGTGTTCTCGAGGGACCTCTTCGAGCCCTCCGTCGATTTGGGCTCGGGGGCTTGCACTACGCCCTCGAAGCTCCACCCCATGACCTCGATTAGGGCCCCCTCGACCGGGGCCCAGGTTATGGAGATCCAGGAGACATCTCCTCCGTCGAACCCGCCACCGGATTGGCAAGCCCCTTTACTCAACTGCCTCATTCGGGGAGAACTTCCGGAGGACCGGACCGAAGCTCGACGGATCGCACGACGGGCCAAGTCCTATGTCATCTACGGTGACGGCAAGGAACTCTACAGGCGAAGCCCCTCAGGCGTTCTTCAGCGCTGCATTACCATCGAGGAAGGCAGGAGGCTCCTCGAGGACATACACTCGGGAGCCTGCGGCCACCATGCAGCACAAAGGACCCTCATAGGAAATGCCTTTCGACAGGGTTTCTACTGGCCGACCGCCGTTTTCGACGCCACGAACATCGTCCGCTCGTGCAAAGGGTGTCAATTCTACGCCAAGCAGACGCACCTCCCAGCTCACGCCCTACAAATGATCCCCATCACCTAGCCGTTTGCGGTCTGGGGGCTCGATCTTGTGGGGCCTCTCAAGAGGATGACCAAAGGGTACACGCACCTACTCGTTGCCGTCGATAAGTTTACCAAATGGATCGAGGCCTGGCCCATCAGCAACATCCACTCCGAACGGGCGGTCGAGTTCTTCACCGACATCATCCATCGCTTCGGGGTCCCGAACGTCATCATCACTGACAACAGCACGCAGTTCACCGGCAAGAAGTTCTTGGATTTCTGCGATTGCCATCACATCCGTGTGAATTGGTCCGCGGTTGCACATCCTCGAACTAACGGCCAGGTCGAGCACGCCAATGGCATGATTTTGCAGGGCCTCAAGCCAAGGATCCTCAAACGCCTCAGCAAGCACGGAAAAAAATGGGCCGCGGAGTTGCCATCGGTCCTATGGAGCTTAAGGACAACACCTAGTCGAGCCACAGGGTTCACCCCATTCTTCTTGGTCTATGGGTCCGAGGCCATCCTCCCCACTGACCTCGAGTATGGTTCCCCTCGACTAAAGGCGTACAATGAGCAAACCAACGAAGAAGCCCTCGCAAACGCCGTCGACCAAGTCAAGGAGGCTCGAGACATGGCGCTACTTCACTCCACGAGGTATCAGCAAAAACTTCGATGCTACCATGACAAGCACGTGCGTCCGAGGGACCTCCAAGTTGGAGACCTCGTCCTACGTCGACGACAGAGCAACAAAGGACGTCACAAGCTGACGCCGCCATGGGAAGGTCCATACGCCGTAGCTGAGGTGCTAAAGCCCGGGACGTACAAGCTCGCTAACGACAAAGGCAAAATCCTCACCAACGCATGGAACATCGAACAGCTACGTCGTTTCTACCCTTAGGGCACCAGCGCCCTTGTACATTCTCGCATGTCTTGTACATTTCCGCATGACAAATATAAGGAGTACTTTCGATTATAAGTTCAAAACTTGTTATTGTACATGCAAGAGGTAGCCTCGACCCTGTCTCACCAGAGTCGAGCCTCCCTCAGGGGCTAACGGGGGGGAACCCCCTAAGTTCCTAAAAATACAAACGATTTTTTCGCACGCCTCCCTTTTCACTTCCCAACTAAGTTGACAACGCCTCGAACTCCCTAGGGGTCGAGGGCTATCGAGCCGGAGCTCTCCTACGCCTCTGGGCTATGGTACCTCCACTCGCTCCCCCCTCGAGGGATACGAGCTTGCGTCGGACGCTCAGTCGGAAAGCAAAAGTCAGGCGAGCAAAACTCGAGTGCTTCTTCTTTCTCACACCTCGATACGCTTCGCGACTAAGTAGAAAATGCCACGAACTCCCTAGGGGTCTAGGGCTGTCGAGCTGGGGCTCTCCTACGCCTCCGGGCTACGGTACCTCCACTCGCTCCCCCCTCGAGGGATACGAGCTTGCGTCAAAAACTTAGTCAAAAAAGCTAAGTCTAGGTGAGAAGAAAGCAGAAAAGGTTTGAAAGTAAAATGACACATCACATTATGATAGATGTATCAATGTTCAAAAAGGGCTTTCGAAGCCACAATTGAATATAAATTACAAAAAACTAATTCATTACATGGGCACCCTCGCCCAGTCTTGCCCTACAGGCTTGCCCCGTCATCGCCCACCTCCACATGGTACCCTCCATCCGCGGGGGGGAGGACTTCGTCCTCAAATAACTTTGCCAGCTCTCCCCTCGGCCTCTCGGCGTCGTTGATGAGCCCTCGGCAGCGCTCCTCATTCTCGGCGTCGGTCTTCGAGATATCAGGTACAAAGCCTTGGGCCACCACATTCATATCAAAGACGAAGCCGGAGGAGACCACTGCAAGCGCCCGCTTCACGCCGGTATGGAGCGCCTCCCGCACGCGATCGCGAAGGGTGGCGTCGAGGTAGTAGATCCGGTCCACGAGCACGGCTCCCGGGATGTCTTCTTCGGCACCCTCGATGGGCCTGACTTCCTAGGAGGCGCAGAGCCCGTCGAGGGCATCCCGGAGCCGACCAAGAAGCGCCCCCTCCGTCACAAGGCTCTCCTGCAGCGCCTTGGCGGCGGTCTGGGTTGCAAGCAGCTCGGACTCGAGGCCTGAAACACAAAGCAAGAATTAGATAAACCATACGAAAGAAAAACAAAGATCAAAAACCCTTTAAGGAGCTCACCAGCACAGCGAGTCTCGAGGGCGTTGCGATCCCCCAGCACGGCATCGCGCTCCCCCCGAGCCTCATCCCGCTCCCGCTGGGCCTCTTTGAAGGCTCGGGTCACCTCCGTCTTCTCGAAGCGGAGGGTTTCGAGGGTGCCACCAGCTAGGATGATGGCCTGCTCCTTGTCCTGGAGGGTGGCCTTTATTGCCCCGAGCTGGGTTTCCAGGCCGGCGGCACGGCTCTTCTCCTCCTGGACCAAGGCGGAGAGGGCGTTGCACGTGGCAGAGACTTCAGCGAAGCTGGCCTAGAGCGAGCGGATGCGCTCCACGGAGCTCTGAGCCTCCGCCATGAGCAGCTCGACGTGCTCCTGGGCTCAGACGCTCTTGACCCTGGCCTTCTCTGATTCGGCCTTTGCCGCGTCAGCCTCCTCCCTGGCACGCTCGAGCTCCCCCTCGAGGCGGGCGGCTTCCCCTCGAGCGGCGTCGGAGTCCGCCCTCACCCGGGCGGCCTCCTCTTTGGCCTTGGCGGCCTCCTCCCTCATCCGCTTCAGCTCCTCCTCGATCTCGGCCACCCTGCCCTACGCAGAGCGGCCGGCTTCGAGTTGGCAAAGCACTTCCTCCCGACTGTTGTGCGTTTCATGGAGGAAGTCTGACTTGGAGTAGGACCGCCTCCGCACCTCCTGGGGACAGGAAATCGAGGGTTAAGGCATCCCATACGAAAGAACTTAAAAAACTACATATGGCTTAACGCTGCGACTCACCGCGAGGTTCCGGTCAAGGATTCGGCGAGCTCGACGCCCAGTTTCAGCAAGTGCCGCAGCCACGCTCGGGACCGCTCGGCCTCCTCCCAACACTTGACCCCCGCTGGGTCGTTCATCTCGATCCCCGGAGCGCTGGAATCGCCGAGTTCCCGGAACATGATGCGCTCCTTGCCCCAATGCGGAAGGACCATCTTGACCTTGGCTCGCGCCAAGGACTCGATCTCCTCCACCACATCGCCCGGAACGCCGTAGCCCACGGCCAACTCCCCCGGGATGCGGAACTCTGACACGGCGCGGGCACTCCTCAGCCCGGGGTCGGACGTCGACCTCCTCAGCTCGCCAGAAGCCACCGTCTCCTCCGGCTGCTCCGTCGACGGTTGCGGCGCCTAATCTGGTGCTGCTTCCAGTGTCGTCGGAGGCAGCGGAGGTGTCGAGGCCATCGCTTCACCCAACGCCACGACTTGTGGCACCGGTGGGACCACCGTCGGCGCGTCTTCTGCCGGGCTCGGTACCGAGGCATCCTCCGGTTGCGCCCCCGGCAGCCGCGGGACCGTCGACGCCTTCGACGCCGCTTCTCCTGTGGCCAGCAACTCGTCCAAAGTAATCACGGACACCCATTGTTTGGGCAGTCCGAAAGTCGCTTCCGCCTCCGACATCTCGGGCGGTTGCTGCGTCGGCGGGTCCAGCAGCGCCGCGTCCCCCGGCGGCGTCTGCTGCGCCTGCTGATGCTGGGGCTAGCCCCCAGTTTTCTCCTCCTCCTGCTGCGGCCGTGGCCGCTTTGCTTCTTGCCGGGCCCCCTACTCCTGCTCCCTCCGGGCCTCGAGCTCGCGCAGCCCCGTCGGCCAGGGCCGCCGCTCTCCCATTGAGGGGGGAAGGGTCAAGGTCTCCTCACCCTCGAGGTCCACGATGACGACCTCCTCTCCCGGCTCGTGGCCCTCGGGGGCTCCCACCTTGGGTGCGGGGATCGAAGCCTCTGGACCGCCAGGAACGGAAGCTCCCGACGTCGGGGCATCGCCTCCTGGTGCCGGGTCGAGCTTGAGGGCCGCAGGCGGTGACGTCAAGGAGGCGCTCCCTCCCTCATGCGTCCTCCCCGGCTGGGAGTCGCCACCCGCCACGGCCCCCGGGACGCTCGACCCTGCAGCAGGAGTGGAACCCGTCAGCCTACTGCGCGCCATAGCACCAAGGGCTGAGGACAACCACTTGGCTTCCCACGGGGCCAAGGGCCTCGACGACGCACCTGTTGCCGGGGCCTCCATCTTTGTGGCTGCATCCATCTTGAGCCGCTTAGCCAGCGTGAGAGACGCCTCCTCGATCTGGCGCTTGGGCCTGAATGGGAAACAGAACGGCAAAAAGTTTATTGAAGCGCACAAAGAAGACGCAACGAAAAGAAAACGATTCAACGACACTTACCCAAAGGGTATAGAGGCATTTTGGGTACCCCTTGAACTGCCCGCAGATTTCAAGACCCCTCCCGAAGCCGAGCTCTTCGCAGGGCTGGGGCTGCTTGGGGCCGTCGGTGGGGTCGCCGCGCTTCCCTGCTTTGACGGGGCCTCCTGGGCACGCCTCTGCTCCACGCGCGCCGACGACCGGGACCGGGTCTCCCGGATCAAAGTGGGTGGGCTCTCGCCTCGAGTACGACACGAGGGGGGTGGTCCCCCTTGAGGCGAGGCCTCGGGCCCCTTTTTTCACGTTGGCGCTCTGAGGCCGATGCCGCCAGCTGAGGGGCGCGCTGCTCCGCCACCTCCTCCTGCACGAAGGGGCGGTCAGCATGGGAGGAATCCGACAGGATGCAGTCGAGGCGCCCCTCCACCCCCTCGATGTCATCACTGTCATCATCATCATCTTCACCTCCATCAGAGGGAGACTCCTCCTCCGGGAGCCCGTCGCGCCTCTGCTCAGCGCGGCGCTTCGCGAGCCTTTCACGCTCCCGGAGCTTCTTGGCTTTCTTTTTCTCCTCCTCGTCCTTACTCCACTTCTCTTGCTGGGCGGTGAAGTGTCTTACCTGATGATTGAGAGCGTCCTCCCTCAGTGGAGGCCTCGATCTCCGATAGTCGATTCTCCCCTATGCAAAGACATTTAGTCACAGGGACAAGAGAAAGGGGGGGAGGGGGGAGAACTCGAAGGGCACGAGTCGGGGCACTCACCAGGTCGAGGCTACCCTCCTCCAGCCACATGGGGAGGCGGTTGACGTCTTCCACCCTGAACGAGCCAGCCAGCATTCCCTTTACCTGCGTGATGACTTTCGAGGTGGACAGCCTCTCGCCGGACATCCGGCACCTCTTGAGAACCTCGGGCGCCGCCGAAGGAAGCATCTCGTCCAACCGCAACGGGCGCTCCATCAGAGGGAGCACCCGTCGACTGTGAAAGGCCGAGACGACCACCCCTGCCGTCAGGCCCGCTTCTCAAAGGGTCCTCATCACGACGACGAGGTGATGAAGTCGACGCTGAAGGTCTCCCGCGACACCGAACGGCCAATTGTATGGACGCTCGGCGATGAGCCGCCCGGTGTACGGCGGGAGATAGCCGCCGTCGTTGCGGAGATAGAACCACTGCTCGTCCCACCGGGAGTGGTTGGACGTCAACCCGATGGGGATGTACTCGCGTGGCTCCTCCGACCTCCCGGTCTTCAACGAGAAGTTGAGGCACCCCGCTCTGATGATTCGCCTTACTCCGGCCGACACCGGGGAGGCGAACCACTCCCCCTTGTAGAGGTGGAGCCATAGCTCCCAATGTGGCGCCATTCCGAGGTAGCCCTCGCAGACGGCCGCGAAGATGGCGGCGTTGGAGATGGCGTTGGGGGAGAAATGGTGGAGCTCGACGCCGTAGAAGTTCGTCAGCCCCCGCATGAACTCGCTTGGGGGCACACCGAACCCATGCCGATGGAACTTGAGGAAGCTCACCACGTATCCCTTCGGCGGATTTGGCTCTTCGTGGTCCCTAGGCGGCGCAATCCACTCCGGCCGATTTGAATCAGTGACAGGGCGGAGAAGTCCTTCTCTCACCAGCTCGGTCAGCCTTTGCCACGTCACGGTCGACGGGCGCCAAGGCTCGGCGGGCTGGAGGACGGGGGCCATGGTGGCGGCGGCGGCGGCACAGATCTGCACGGTGAGCGCGGCGGCAGCAACAACAGCATGAATCTCCTCGGCAGACGGTCGACCAGGAAGGTTCCCAATCGCGACTTCACGCTCTAAGTTTTTATCCTCACGCGCGCAGGCAAGCAGGAGCTCGGCAGAATGACAAAGGTGGGAGCGAACACTTGTCCCCCTCCGTTTTTATACTCGGGAAGAGCAACAGACGGAGTCCGGCGGCAGGGAAAAGGTAACTTCCCACAATTAATGCGTTTGCCAGACCGTTCCCCCCTCGACCCTCGACTGGACACACGCGTCACACCTCTGACAGAGAGCCGTTGCTCGGGCCTGCCACGATCGCGCCGCTAAGCCCTTCTCCTCAAAAGGCGTGCCCAACGGTAAGAAAAAAGAACCGTCACTCGCTAACGGAGTTTTCTACATAAGGTAAAACGCTCCGACCCGCCTCGAAGTCTCGAGGGAGCGAAGGCCGGTCCTCGAGTGAGGGCTCAACGGCCGCCCTTGAGCACCGCAAAAGAGCGGGCCCCGATCCCGCCTCGAAGTCTCGAGGGAGCGAAGGCCGGTCCTCGAGTGAGTGCTCAATGGCCGCCCTTGAGCACCGCAAAAGAGCGGGCCCCGATCCCGCCTCGAAGTCTCAAGGGAGCGAAGGCTGGTCCTCCAGTGAGGGCTCAACGGCCGCCCTTGAGCACCACAAAAGGGCGGGCTCTAACCCCGCCTCAAAGTCTCAAGGGAGCGAAGGCCGGTCCTCGAGTGAGGGCTTAACGGCCGCCCTTGAGCACCGCAAAAGAGCGAGCCCTGACCCCGCCTCGAAGTCTCGAGGGAGCGAAGGCCGGTCCTCGAGTGAGGGCTCAATGGCCGCCCTTGAGCACCGCAAAAGAGCGGGCCCCGATCCCGCCTCGAAGTCTCAAGGGAGCGAAGGCTGGTCCTCCAGTGAGGGCTCAACGGCTGCCCTTGAGCACCGCAAAAGAGCGGGCCCCGATCCCACCTCGAAGTCTCGAGGGAGCGAAGGCCGGTCCTTGAGTGAGGGCTCAACGGCCGCCCTTGAGCACCGCAAAAGAGCAGGCCCCGATCCCGCCTCGAAGTCTCGAGGGAGCGAAGGCCGGTCCTCGAGTGAGGG
>CM041636.1:18495488-18517852 GCA_023333625.1 Bothriochloa decipiens
CGCCTCGAAGTCTCGAGGGAGCGAAGGCCGGTCCTCGAGTGAGGGCTTAACGGCCGCCCTTGAGCACCGCAAAAGTGCAGGCCCCGACCCCGCCTCAAAGTCTCGAAGGAGCGAAGGCCGGTCCTCGAGTGAGGGCTCAACGGCCGCCCTTGAGCACCGCAAAAGAGCGGGCCCCGATCCCGCCTCGAAGTCTCGAGGGAGCGAAGGCCGGTCCTCGAGTGAGGGCTCAACGGCCGCCCTTGAGCACCACAAAAGGGCGGGCTCCGACCTCGCCTCGAAGTCTCGAGGGAGCGAAGGCCGGTCCTCGAGTGAGGGCTTAGCGGCCGCCCTTGAGCACCGCAAAAGAGCGGGCCCTGACCCCGCCTCGAAGTCTCGAGGGAGCGAAGGCCGGTCCTCGAGTGAGGGCTCAACGGCCGCCCTTGAGCACCGCAAAAGAGCGGGCCCCGATCCCACCTCGAAGTCTCGAGGGAGCGAAGGCCGGTCCTCGAGTGAGGGCTCAACGGCCGCCCTTGAGCACCGCAAAAGAGCGGGCCCTGATCCCGCCTCAAAGTCTCAAGGGAGCGAAGGCCGGTCCTCGAGTGAGGTCTTAACGGCCGCCCTTGAGCACCGCAAAAGAGCGGGCTCTGACCCCGCCTCGAACTCTCGAGGGAGCGAAGGCCGGTCCTCGAGTGAGGGCTCAACGGCCACCCCTGAGTGCCGAAAGAGAATGGTTACTCGTCGACGGAGATTTCCACAAAAGGAGAAAACAGGCTCTGACCCTACCTCAAAGTCTCGAGGGAGCGAAGGCCGGTCCTCGAGTGAGGGCTTAACGGCCACCCTTGAGCACCAAAAATCGGGCTCCGGCCCTAAGTCTCGAAGGAGCGAAGGCTGACCCCACGAACAGGGTTCGACAGCCGCCCTCGAGCACCCGAGTCAGGGGTGACCAAGGGGGAGCCAACACGAGGCCCTGCTCGAGAACAAACTCTCGAGACCCCTTTGGGCGCATCCAAGGTGAAACGCTACGGACTTTATGGAATCCCCCCGAAGGGAGGCATCAAGCCGCCGAGACCTATCGAATGGAATCGGTATCCGTAGGACCATTGCGTTTTGCTTTAATGAGACCGCCTCCGGGCCTCCTGCCGACCTCTATCGAACGAGGAACGGGCTCTCGCTTGGATTTTCCCGTTACCAGCTCATTGAGAACTTCGCGGCTCGCCCTGTCGGGGGTAGTCCGATGCTTCTCGCCTCACATCCGATCGAAAGGACTCGTGAGAAGAATGCCGAGGCCAGCAACGCCCCAGCCGCACGAGGCTCGGGGGCTCACCTGTGCCCGGCGCCCCTCGATGAAAGAGGGTCGAAAATCCCCTGGGGGCTCCCCTCGGTAAAGCGCTACGACTCCAGTTCAGGCCTGTGCCCGACTGGACAAGCACCCTTTAACTAAATATAAATAAAGCCCTCACAGGAGTCTTTTGACTCCTACGAGGCCTCGGGGGCTACCCCCGCGGGGGTCGCTCGCGCGCCCCCACGAAAAAATCCGAATCACGTCCCATTCCTAAATTCCTGACCCCCTCCCCGAGTGTCATCACTAGCGCAGGGGCTCGGGGGCTACTGTCGATACCCTGGAAACGGGTGCCCCAGACCCCTGGTTTACCAAACTAAAACCCCGCAAAATCAACATCTTGACCCCTCCGGTAACCCCCCGCGCTAACGTACGAAGGCCCATAGGCTGAGACGTATCAGACTGGCCCGCGAACGAACAACGACGGCCCGAAACCAAAGCCTGCTCAAGAGGCTACCAAACGGACTAGTACTGTACACCCGAGAGGCTACCAAACGGACTAGTACTGTACACCCGAGAGGATACCGAACGAACTAGTACTGTACACGCGAGGGTACAATTCGAGCGACCCCTCGAGGACGGAACTTCATCCTCCGAACGAGCCTGCCCTCAAGGATGTAACTTCGCCCGTGAACGAGCCTCCCCTCGAGGACGGAACTTCACCCGGGCGAATGGGCAGCCCTCGAGGACAGTGCACCCCTCGGCCACCAACTCCCCCGTAT
The DNA here is from genome assembly GCA_023333625.1 of Bothriochloa decipiens. Lineage (NCBI taxonomy): Eukaryota > Viridiplantae > Streptophyta > Magnoliopsida > Poales > Poaceae > Bothriochloa > Bothriochloa decipiens. The sequence continues at coordinate 18,497,529 of CM041636.1, forward strand.
GGATCCGAGCGCATTTAATGTGATCTATCTACCCCCGCCTAACCGCATGGCCACAGTTACGGTAACAGTTACAGGCGTGGCGGTCAAATCTGCTTTTACCGCCCATACCCCGGGATCCCGCAAGTCATATTACGCTGTTGCGCCATACCAAGCGCTGTGCCACGACCCGCACCGCCTCGAGACGTATAAACTAACGTGTTTTCCGTGTTTTCCGGGATTCGGTCTTATCCAGCGAAGCTTGACCTCCTTGGCACGACCCCCTCAGCTCCGGCCAAGACCCTCAACCATCGCCCCTTGACTTCACCGAGCGAACCCTTGAGCTGAACTTCAACAACTCCCGACGCGACGGCTGCAGGGCCTCCCATACCGACGTACATCACTACAGCGGCACCGACGTAATCGGCCTCAACGTCGTATGTCATCAGCGTCATGCAAACTCGAAATACATGTACACCTGTGCCCCTCCTTCGTCTATAAAAGGAGGCGCCAGGGCGTTAGAGAAAGGGACCGGACTCAAACCGAGAGAATCTAGAGCATAGAAACATTAAAGCTTTAGATCACAGAGCGACACCGTGAGCCTGTGCAAGGTCGAGAGCAAGGCGTCCGAACGCCTAAACTCCACCTCACACTCCTCACACCTGCTTGTATTTTCCCCTGTACTAGCGCTTCGGTGCAAGATAACACGAATCATCCTCCCCCCGCTGGACGTAGGGCCTTCTTTGCCCGAACCAGGATAAATCATTGTGTCCTTCTTGCATCACCCACCGGATTAGGGAGCACGCGAATACAATATCACTCGTTGGTGTTAACCCCTCGAGGGTCAGAACACCGACATGTTTTGTCTAGTTCTAGATCTAGATCCACATAGATTAGAGATGAAGCTTATTTTTTCTATCTAGATTCACCATATGGATACAAAAAAGCTATCTTCCACCCTTTTTTTTGTCTATTTCCTCATTTTTAGTGGCTTTTGTCTAGATCGTGACCTCGATCCATTGTGTAGAGAGATAAAATTTATATTTCTTTCATTTAGATTCACCATTGATGCATGAAAGCTCTCTTTCACCCTTCTTTTTCTCTATTTCATCACTTTTTAGTGCCTTTTGTGCAATGCTCTCTCTTTTTCTTGATTTTGGAGGTAGATCATCATTTTTTTCTAATTCTTCTCCATTTTGCTACTTGTGTGGTGTACAGCTATAATAGACAGGTCTGAATGGATGTACAAGATCGACAGAATGCTTCATCCTCAGAACCTCCCTGAATTAAGGAAGTTCATGGCCGTTGCAAAAGCTCACTGTGAGAGTCGGAAGCGGTCGACAACCACATGTCCATGTGAGAAGTGTGAGAACCAGGTAGGCTACCCAAATAGTACCATGCAATCTCATTTGATTGTGCACGGTTTCATGGAGGGTTACAAGGTCTAGACTTCCCACGGCGAAAGGCTCGCTGCGAGTGGCGGTGCATCTGGAGTGAGCTCTTCAATGACGGTGGTGAACCAAGGTCCTGTTCGACCACATGTGCCACCTTCGGCGGCGGCTGTGCCAGCAGCTACTGACAATGCTCATGATTACATCATGGTGGATGAACTACTGGAGGGCATGCAAGATGCCACCGATGGAGGTGACGATGGTAATGAGGCTCCTTTGAGGGAACAAGAGGATGTGCAACTGTTTGAGGACCTAGTGAACCACATCGACGAGGACGACGTCGTGTTTGGCAGCCCGAAGTGGTTGGAGAATTTTAGAGAGATGAAGCAGGCGTCCATTGATCCTCTATATCAGGACGATGGAAAATGTCCAAATGGGTGCACGGTGCTCCGTTTCAACCTCCACATGCTGATGATAAAGGCCCAGCATAGTTGGTCGAACAATATCTTCAATGAGCTATTAAGTTACCTAGCTACCACATACCCAACTGGTGGGATCAAGGTGCAAGCAAATACCTATTGGACGAAGAAGCTGATTCGGCCGGTGGCGATGAAAGTTAGAAAGTTTGATGCCTGCCCTAACCATTACATCATGTATCAGGGCGAGGAGTATGAGAAGTTCACCAGTTGTTGACACTGTGGCACCAGTCAGTACAAGAGGAATGTCGGGTGTCACGTGGATGGCGACGATAAAGCCATGCAGGGTACCAGTGGTTCAAAGAAGAAGAAGAAGGTGGCTAAGATGGGAGCCAAGAAGATCTTGGCTCAGCAGGACAAGGAAGAAGAGGGTTATACATGGAAGAAAAGCCCTGCGTTGTCAGTGTGGTACTTGCCCATGGTCGACCGCCTGTGTGCACTATTCGAGAACCCAGAGGATGCGAAGCTCATGTCTTGGCATGCATCACCCGACTGGCTCAAGGACGATGGCAAGCTACGGCACCCCTTCGATGGCCAGCAGTGGAAGGATTTTGACAATGAGCACCCCGAGTTTCATAACGAGCTCAGGCACATCCAGTTTGTGTTGAGTTCCGATGGGATGAACCCATTCGATGAGCTTAGCAGCTCTCACAGTACTTGGCCACTCGTCCTCACCATATACAACCTGCCTCCCTATCTGTGTCAGAAGCGCAGGTACCACCTGCTCACCATGCTTATCTCGAGGCCGAGGCAGCCTGGCAATGATATAGATGTGCTCCTAGAGCCGATCATGGAGGAGACACAGATGCTATTCATTGATGGGGTCCAGATTATGGATGCTTTTTGGAAGGAGAAGTTCACACTAAAAGCCATCATCTTTGTCACCATAACCAATTACCCTGGTCTCTTCTCACTGTCGGGGAAAATCAAAGGAAAGACCGGCTGCGTGGTGTGCATCAACGGGACCTACTACACTTACCTCAAGGGGTCCATCAAGAAGGTGTACACAAGGCACTGGCAGTTCCTTATGGCCAAGCACAGATATGGATGTATGAGCGGTTCATGTCCACCCTCAACAGATATGTACATAACCATGCTTACTCGGAGGGATCTATGATCGAGTAATACTCTACTGATGAGTCTATCAACTAGTGCATGAGGTTCTTAAAACACGAGGGTGATTGGGCTACCTGTCCATCAGCACGAGGGCAAAACCGTAGGGGTTGGGTGCATAGGCCAGAAAGTACGCATCGATATACCAAACAAAGAGGGGGAACATGCTCATTACAACATCCTCCATAGCTTAGTGAGCGTACAGAAATACATTGACAAGCACGTGGAAGAGCTGCATGCTGCTCATGATGGACAGTGCATGGAGGAATGGGTACCGAAAGAGCACAAGAGAAGTTTCATAGAGTGGTTCAAAGAGCAAAAAACACCGCTTGAAGGATGCCCTCATGAAGATACAAAGACCGTTAAGAAGCTTGTGTGAGGCCCGTCCAGCCATGTCCCCATGTGGCAAGGGCATGACATCAAGGGTTACCATTTCCATACGAAGGACAAGGACAACAAGAGCACGGCACAAAATAGTGGTGTTCGATAAGAAAGTCAAGGGGTACAATTCTATGGGCAGATGAAAGATATATGGGAGTTTGAGGTTAATGCTGACGAGAGATTGGTTGAACAAGGGGAAGAATCCATGTAGCAGGTACACTTTCATCAAGGAGCATCAATGGGAGACTTTCAAACAAATGAGATTGATAGAAGAAGTGAAGGAAAAGAGTGCCAAGTTCAGCGAGCTCGTGAAGAAGAACAGTATCCCCACCACTTGGGCATGACCGGGTTTGTCGGTAGGAGGGAATAGTGGAAAAGGGAGGAAGAAGCTAGAAGAGCGGCTGGGGAACCAGACCCGTACAAGGGCATCGATCCTAGGGCAAGGACTTCATCAAAGCTTGAATTCCAAAGAAGCTCAAGGAGGGAGCGACCAAGTTCAATGAGCCCAGGTTTGAGGAGGTGGAGAAGGCTCTCATAGAGGCATCCAAGGACAAGGGGAGCATAATGGTTCGTAGGGGCCATGACCTGCTTACCGTGGTTCTAGGAACCCCCAAAAATGGCGGCCACATACGTGGAGTGCAGTCCAAGATGAGCTGGAGCACGGAGGACTCGTGGCAATCTGATGCTTCCATGTTCAAGTCGAGGTAGAGGTACAAGGATAACATTTATAAAAAAGCTTACGATGAAGGAATGTTCGATATGATCAAAAGCTCGATAAAGGAAGCATTCACAAGCAACGATCCAGAAATGGTGGCAATGAGGAGTCATATGTTATGCTAGGCTGGCATTCCCGTGCCTCAGGCTCCACAAGGGCAGATGGTGCCTTTGCTCGTGGACCGCCCAAGGCAGCTAATCGATAAGATCGAGACGTTGACGTGCGTGCGGCTCATGATTCTATTCGGCAGGAGCAAGAAGATTGTCATGGCCAAGGGACTGGTACATCCGCACCACTACGCCCCAGAAGTGTACCAAGGCCAGATCCCTGACAACTACACTGTTGATGCTCCTTAATGTCAATTTTAAACCATCAATTATTACTTGATATGAACCACAAAGCATAGTTGTAGGGTTTGAAACAAACGAGTTCCACGAGTTGTGGTGAATATATGTTTTACAGGGGTTAACTAGAAAAAGACCAAAATTACCAAATAAAAGTATCTCAAGTGATGAATTGGAGTACACCATTGTGAAGAGCTCATCGAGACACATGGAATAGATTTTTGATTCACCCAAATCAGAGTCTGGACGACAAAGTTACGCCTTCCAAAAGATTACAAATGGGCTTCTAGAGCAGTCTGGACTAAATTGGGCATATCTCCCTCATCCGAACTCCATTTTCAGCGATCTAGGACTGTATGGAAAGCTAACAAACAGATCTATCGGCCCATGAAGAGAGAGGCCACCTAGCATTGAGCTGGGGCAGACGGCCCCACATGTAAGGCCGACGGGCTTGCTCCGGGCCCACCTATCAGGCGTCTTCGCACAGCGGGCTCCAACCGACCTCTATGACGCATCTCAACCATTGTTTCAAGTCGTTTTGATCCAAGGGTTGTGGTTCACCCCATCGAGCTATATAAGCAGGGGCAGACCTCCCCCTCAGGCTTCCAGTCAATCATTATTCATCCTCCACAGAAAAGCTAGGGTTTGGAGAAGGGAGGTGTCCCTCGAATGGATGTCCTCTCTACTTCCAAGTTAGAGTAGATCTAGTCTTCTAGATAGTAGAGAGATGGAGAGCAAGGGAGGAGTTCATAGGAGGTACCGGCCTATTGGTGCTTCTTCAACAACTTGTACTTCAGCGGGATCGGGCTCTATGTGGGCTTGCTGCTGAGATGGCTCAAGCTCTGGCAGTCAACTTCTGATTTAAGTAAGAGTCATGTTTATATTATTCTTTTGGTTTAGGAGTCTCTTTTGAGCACTTTAATCTAGTTGACTAGGTTAGAGTATAATTCATCATGTAAGCGTGGTACTTAAACTTGGGTTACTCATAGATGCACCCTATGTTCCGGGCCATGTGGTAGATCGCGAAGATGACAGCTTCGTTGAGTCCTCGTAGTCCACTCCCCAAATATAGGCCTAGCAGGAGATTTTGTTACGTGGTAGATTCGTACTCTGTTTGCGGCCTTCCATTGTAATCCCCTAGTTGAATAGTAGAAGACATGGACTACCCATATTAGAAGTAGAAACCTTGATCGAGTTATCCTCTCTATACTCCTACTATCGATCCCATACTAGATTGATCTTCGCTTACATTTTAATCTTATTTTCGCTTTAGATCTAGCCCTTACCATAGTTTATATTTCTAAATCATTTATCCTTTCTGGTTAAGTTAGTATGTAGTTGACTCACACATTTCCCTATTGATATCATATTTAAAACCCTCCGGTGAAAGCTACAACGGTATCCGTGCGCTTGCGGATCTTTTTCTGTGTGTTTAAAATACCCAACATGCTTTCTGGCGCCGTTGCCGGGGAAACAGTTGCTGAATTGACTACAAATCTAGCCTAACCTTTTAAAAAAAGTATATATATAAAAGAAAAAATCTTTCCTTTTCTTATCTTTATCCTTTCCTATTATATTTTCTTAAAAGAAAAAAATCTTTTTTGTATTTTCTTTTTATCCTTTGCCTCATCCCTTCTTTTCTTTTCTTTCATTTACCATGGATAACAACACTCCTATCTATCTATATGGTACAACCACGGGTACGCACCTCAAACCCCCAAATTGTTCAAAGCCTATCACATCAGATGGTTTTGAGATAAGCCCGGATTTCATAAAATTGATTAAAAAAACTTTCTCGGGAGAAGGAGATGCAAATCATTACCCCCACCTACTAGAGTTTAAGTGAAACCGTGACCTTATTCGCATGAAGCGAATGCCCGATGAGACCATCCGATGGAAGCTATTTCCATTCTCTTTAATGGGAAAAGCTAAACATTGGTATAAACTCAACGTAGGAAGGGTGCTAGGAGATTGGGAGACGCTATGCAATAAATTTCTATTAAAATTCTTCCCAATCACCAAAGTGGTTAACCTTCGAAAAGAGGTTCTTAGTTTTAGGCAACTAAAAGAAGAATCTCTTGGCAAATATTGGGATTGTTTTATTGACCTTACTCTCACTGGCCTAGATCTTAGCCTTGAACCATCAATCCTTCTTCAACATTTTTACTTGGGTCTTAATAGAGAGGATAGGGAATCCCTTGTTATAGGCTTTGGAGGAGATTTCTTTAGTCTGTCTACTGATGAGGCAAGGAATTTATTAGATAAAATGAGTGGAAACGCCCCTTGCCTCAACCTTCACAAACCACTCCCTGAGAGAAAAGGAATCAGTTCTGAACAAGAAAAGGAAGTTTTGATAGCCAAATCACAACAACTCCAATCCCAAGATTTAGCTATCAATCCTAAATCATCAATACCCCAAAATCCACCAAGGGAAGAAGAAATTCCACCTTTAGAGAGCCTTGGTCATTCTAGTGTCGATTCTAGGGATAGTTTAGACTTCTAATTTCATAAGAGACCTTTAGGCGAATATAATTCAATTCCTATCATGAAGGGATCTCTTAGAAAAAAGTGCTCTCAGCTACCTTTCCCCCGTAGAGCACATTGGTACAAGGATGGCATGTCTAATGATGCCATAGAAGGTGAGCCACACAATTTTGGAGATTATTCTATCTTCTCCCCTTCTAGGCCTACATTAGATAACCTATCTCAGCCCATTTTTCAATCCATCCTTGACTCCGATGAGCCCTCGTATTTTCTCCCTCCTAAGTCTCATGATGGTCCTAGAAATCCACCAAGACAATAATACCATAGGACTCCTATAGACCACATGGATGAAGAAGAGATGCTACGACATTGGGAGGAATGTGTAGCATGGATGGACAAGGAAGAAGCCTTAATGGAATCCAACCTTGGCTCAGTTTCAAATGGTGAGTTTTTAACTCTCTTTGACTTTGAAGACGATACTTATCCATCCATGAAGGAAGACTTAGATGAGACCAATCCAAGCAAAATTCTAAGCGTTCAAGAAGAATCAAACATTGGGGAGGAAGATGATATCAATGAGCATGAAATCTACTCCAAAGCTACCTCATTAAAACCATACTCATATGAGACATCTCCCAATCCAATTGGTCTCTCCAATCTTACCACAATTGAGATCTCCAACCCCCTCATCCTTTAAGTTTATAGAAACTTCAAAAGGGTGTTGTAGATGCATATGTTTATCATAAATATTGCAGATCTCATTGTGCTCTTAAGGTCGGTATTGGAAGGGAAACCACTTTTTCAAAACATAGCTTGAAGGTTTCCCAAGGACAAGCTTATTGTCCTATTGATGCAAAATTCTATCTGCAAACACACCGGGCTAATACCCAAAATTGATATCCGAAGCGTGCCAGTCGATTTGACCTGTTAATCGACAAGGATGATAAATTTGAATAAAATCCGAACGAGATGACAGCGATGCGCCCAGACGTCAAAGCTTAGAAGGTATTCGATAACTGTTGAACAGATCAGATGAGACGACAGTGATACGCCCGGACGTCAAAGCCTGAATCATGCTTGGTAGACGCGGAACCTGCAAGGTCGCCGGAGATCAAGTTGATGCAGCCCGTCAATTCTTGAAAGAACTCATTGAAAAAGAAAAGATACTTGATGAAGTCATCAAAAAGTAAAGTACTGGTAAAGGTAAAATAAAAAGTAGATTTATTTATTGATGCTTGGATATCCATTACAATGCTCTTCGCCATATATTTATACTCTGCTAATCAAAGAGTCCTAATTTAATACACAAAGCCCAAATATAGAAGAAATAAACTAATTCCTTATACGAACTCTATCTCTTGAAAAAGAAATAAAACTTGTATAGGAGTTGGACTTAAACTATAATACGAAAAAATCATAAGCTCTGTGTCGCCGATCCTTTGTCCATTTCCGTCATGATGAAGTTATCTCCTCATTGGCACATTCCTGGCATCGGCAACAACCTTCTAGTCTTCCTGCCTATCTTATCAACAACAGCTCTTCGGTCTCATCGGCAATGATCCTTAACAGCTTTTCAGCCCAATCGGCAATAATCCAGATCAACATGCTCTTCATCGGCAACCACCTATCGGCAGGTCAGAAGCAATGCTGAAGAACAACCAACCTTTTGCCGATTTAGTTTAGTCTCCCGATCCTTATTGACACATGCCGAAAAACGGTGTCAACACATGCCCCCCAATTTCGGAGTATAAAATACTTTATGCACCGAAATTTCCTCCAGGTCATGATTACCCAAACCGCTTGAACTTCTCCTCGATGGTTGCGCACGCGGTAGTGGAAATCCTGTACCAACATGCCCATATAATGCTTCCTCCGCCGCGGCCCATTTTTTCATCTGCAATTCAAACCCTAGCTTTTCTCTCTCCAGTGGTGACATCAACAGGCGATCCTCCGACGAACTCGATCGGCGCCACTCTTAACGGCGATTCTTAGCCTCCATTAGCATTCTTCGTTTTCTCCATCTTCATCGTGGCCATGGCTATTTGCTTCGACGTCCCCAAGGTTAATCTTCTTCTTTTACCCGTCCTTTGACATTTCTTTTATCCTTTTACGTGCAGTTCATCACTCCTCCTCATTTCAATCTTTAATCTCAGGAACTTTGCAATAATATTCTTATCCTAATGCATTAAAATCAATTTATCTGCCTAGGCCCAATGGGAAATCCAGACCCAATCGACATTATAAATGCAGAAACCAATCGAATCCCCTTTAGAGCTCAGAATTTTAATTTATGATTCTGGACTGATACCTTTTGATCCTGGCCGAAAACCACTAAGGGATGGAAAGACTGGTATTTGAGGGTCGCCAGGCCAATGGAGCTGTATTGGGCGGAACGTAGATTAGAACAGTGCATCAGACTATCTATTGCCGATATGGAGAGGAATGAGTCACTATTAATCGCTGCCTCCTATTTCTGGTCTGATACTCTGAATGCCTTCATCTTCAAACATGGACCAGCTTCTCCAACCCTTGCCGATGTGTATATGCTCACTGGCTTAGACATCTCGTCTGCCGATGACAACACACTGTTCCAGAGAAAACCTGAGCATCGGCTGACTACCAGGAACATCGGCAGCTGGACTAGTTATATCAACGAATATAAGAAATCTGGATCAGTCAATCACAGGGAGCACTCAGCTTTTTTGAACATGTGGCTTGAGAAGTTCATCTCCTGCGGCAGAACAGTTGGACCGACCAATATGCACCTTCCTGTAGTAGAGATGTTGGCTAACAGCGTCAGACTCCCACTGGGACGATATCTCCTTGGCTCAGTTTACCATCTCCTTCACCAAGTGTCACAAAGACTGCTACAAGGCAAATCCATCGGCAATCTGGGAGGCCCTTGGTGGTTTATCAATATGTTGCTGAACGCCCATATGCACAAGTATTTCCACATTGATCTGTTCGCCCAGCGATTCCCTCAAAATTTTCCTAAAGACTATCAACTCGGGGAAGAAGAATCGACAACACGCCCCTATCAACTTTGGAGAAGCACTGGCAGTATTACCAGGGGCGGAAGCAAATAGAGCTCAGATCGATAATCTCTTCCATAGACTCTACATAGGCATCCCTTCTGAGCTTCGGGCCTGGGTTCCGTATGTTGATGAGGAAGCAAGATTCCCTCTTTCCTTTAACCTTGCCGATGAGACTTTGAATAAAGATACCGATATTCTTAGTGCAATAATCACCCCTCGCGCCATCCCGGTCAACATATTTGGAAGCGGGAAGAACATCAACCCCACATATGAGTTCTATTATCCATCGGCAGCAACAAGACAACTAGCCTTTGGACAACTGCCCATCAACCTCTACTTTGCCGATGTGATTAAACCGAGAGAGATTATTGCGAACCGCATGGATTGGCACAAGATTGTTACTCTCCTTCCTGATGCCGATACCTCTAATGTTGATCTAACTGATTGGGTACTGGCTTCCTTCATCATCGAGTCCTTCAAACTATGGTGGCAAGAATGGAAAGAGCAACTATTCTTTGCATCTCCCCACCTTTACTGGAATCTCATTGATCCCGATCACGCCATTCCTACCGATGCGGTAAGTCTGACCATCTGCACTTCAACTTTCCTTTAATCCATCGGCAACAAACTTTTTTAATAGGTCGATGACCTAGTTCCAACACTGAGTAAGAGTGGCAAGGTCATACAGCTGCAGCTGATCTCCCCAATATCCATCATCGGCCATATAGCTCCTTCGCTAGACGCTCTGATGGGCCGTGGTCATTCCAAGAAGAGCACCAAATCAGCCGCATCCTCGATACAGACATCTCAGGTAATCACCTCACTTTCTTTTGCAGATGCCGATTGCTGTAATTTACCAATCTTATATTTCCGGGCGCGAGTTCTACACCAATCGAATCTTCATCGGTAACTCGCCCTTCGTCTCCACCTATAGCACCTTCATCGCCATGCCTTGTCATCCTTGATGATTCTCCAGAGGTATTCTTTATTTAAACCTTGATTGTTGGATCGGTACTTTTGCTCATTTGTTTCTTTCACAACACCAAGTAGTCGCATCGGCAACTGCTCTGAGTGCGCAGACACTCCAACCATCCATTTCTGATGCCCCCCAGCCATCCGATGCCGATGTTTTACAGCACAAGCGTAAGGCTTCATCGGGTGAAGAATCACAATCAAAGCGGGCGAGATTTACACAAGCTCCAATTTCACCATCAGCACCCTCGCCTCGCCCGATATCGCCTGATGTTCCTGTGCAGACTTCTCCATCAGCAACTGCTCTTCCATCGGCAATTGTACCCATACAAGGATCTTCATCGGCACCGGTATCGCAGCAGCAGCCGATCGAGGTACCAACACAGGAAACGCCATTGGTAATTGTACCTAAGGTTGCTTCTTCAAGCCAAAGGTGAGAGATTGCCTTGAAATAAGTAAGTTAACTCCCTTAGATAACCTTTAACACTTGGGTTCTTCTGCTGATGTCACCTTTTCCTTTTTTTAGGAGCAAGATTCCCCCGACAGTCTGTTCTCCTTTTCTATCAGTGGGATTGTTCCCGATGATGAAGATCCTGAAGAAAGCTCTACTCCAGCCCTTAGAGCTCTATCATCTAAAACTAAGTCAAAGCTAGAGACGCTACTATCCTTACTGCAACAGGAGACCTCTTTGCTGATCTAGGACTCTGATTCCGCAAGAGCAACCTTCAAAGAAATTTGAGGCCATATTCCTGCCGATGTCGAGGAAGCACTCTTCCAAGCTGCACATCTAGAGAGTCGGCAGTTGCAGTATCAGAGGGCTGCCCAGTGAATTGCCGATAGAGCCACTCAGGCAAAACTCCAGGAGGACATGATGAAGCACAAGCAATTTGCCAATGAGAAACACAAAGACATTGGTAAACTAGAAGCCTCCTGTGCAAATCTGGAAGACACGATTGCTCAATTATCGGCAAGAAGAGAAGCCCTGCTAGCAGAGCTGAAACAGATTGAAGGATCCTTGGATGCAGCAAATCAGGAAAAGGCCCAAATGCCCGAAGCTATCAAAACTCTTCAGGAAAAGGGACAACCAAGTCCTCAAGATGCCGGCGCTTAAGAAGAAAATCAAGTCAGTTGAAGGCAATGCCGATGAAGATGCAAAGACATTAGAGGAGGCTGACCAAATTCGCCTGCGTGCGATATCAACCATCCGCTCATTGTTGAACTTGTAAACCTTCTTCCTCATCGGCAACTTGTAAAACTTTCACATTTAATGTAGTGCCGATGCACTCTTTTTGAACAAGTACTCTATCTGTTTTCTTCATAAGCAAGTGTTCGAAATTTCATCGGCAATATGAAAACCATGTTGATGTCTGCCGATGGGCCTTTAATTTTGCCCTTTAGCTACCATACTTGAGATTTTGCCCCACGGGGGTTTCCTTCTTTGTGCTCCCGTTGCATCTTCCTCTTCTGAGTCTTCATTAGACCCTCAGGGCACCATTGAGGAAGCTTCATTTTCCAAATGGGCTGATACAGTTTTGTACCTGAACCTGGGCAATCTATATTAGGATCCCTACAGAGTACTGCCTCATCAGGGACTCTTGCATTGGCCATCTCCTTGAGCTCCTCTCGGTTCATCGGTAAACAGTTTTCATGCTTGCCCAGCCTTTCATGTACACTGGTTCTGCCCCCAGCTGATCATGTACCGATGCTCTCTCTCTGATCGGCTTATCAATGTATTCGCTCTGATTACCATAGCGCGATCTTCTTTCTATCCAATCGGCTCGATCATAACCATTGCACTCGGGACAGCTATCAACAGTGGGCAATTTAATGCCTTCTTCCCAGCAGTAGATGAAGAACGGGCATCTCCAATGATTTTTATGCCGATGCCATTCTTCCCGACGCAACTCCTCTTGCCGATGTCGATAGCGGTCACTTGAAATTCTGTACAGAGCTGGTCTAGGAGGTCTTCTGGAACTATTGTTTTCTCCAATTATCTCTTTCCCCTTCAAGTCATTGGCAGTTGCTTGATTTCTAGGATCCACCGATGCTCTCCTTTTAGCGCTTGCCAATGTCAATACTTTGGTCTTGCTTACGGCCTCCACTATGTTTGTTGGGAAAGGATGTTGATCAATCTTCATCGGCCTCTGAGCTTTAGAGTTATCAAACTTGATCCTCCTAGATTCAATGGCCGATTGCAACTGCTGCCTGAAAACTTTACAGTCATTGGTACTGTGCGAAGTTGCATTATGAAACTTGCAGTACCTCATCTTCTTCAGCTCATCTACCGATGGAATCACATGATTGGGTGACAGCTTGATTTGGCCCTCTTGAAGCAGCAGATCAAATATTTTATCGGCCTTTGTGACATCGAACGTGAATCTTTCTGGCTCTTTCTGACCAAAAGGACAAGATAAAGGCTTTTTACCCTTCACCCACTCAGCCAGGCCGATAGTTAGCTCTTCATCTGAGTCTAATTCCTCTGCCTCTTCTACAAAGGACACCTTCTTGTTCTAGCTCTTCCTATGTTCTGGAGCTTGAGCACTTTGATTAGAGATCCTCTACACAATATGGCTTAAGCTTTCAAACTCCTGAGAATCGTATTTGTCCCTGAGATGCGGCAACAAACCCTGGAAAGCCAAACCAGCTAACTGGCGATCATCAAGCACTAGGCTGTAGCACCTATTCTTCATGTCTCGTACCCTTTGCACAAAACTTTCTACCGATTCATCGCTTCGCTGTCTCAATTTCATCAAATTGGTAAGCTTCTTCTCATGGACACCAGCAAAGAAGTATTTATAGAATTGTCTTTCTAGATTGGCCCAAGTAAGAATAGAGTTTGGTGGTAATGAGATAAACCACATGAATGCCGATCTAGACAAAGAGGACGAGAATAAACGGATCCTCAGCTCATCCCTGTTTGCTGTTTCCCCGCACTGGATGATGAATCGGTTGATGTGCTCCATCGTTGATGTATCATCCTGCCCAGAAAACTTAGTGAAATCTAGAACCTTGTACCGATTTGAGAAAGGAATTGAATCATAAGCTGAAGGGTACGGAGTCCGATAAGAGTAAGTATTAATCTTGGGCTGAATCCCAAATTGCTCTTTCATCACTTCTGCGATCTAATCGGTTAAGACTGCATCCTGATCTTGCCGATGCACTGGCTGAATCTGCACTGGAGGTGTTGGCTGATATGTTTCTACATACCCCTGTGGCACTTGGCTTGGAGGAATCGGCATATTCATAGCACCAATCTGTGGAGTAAAGTTCATCGGCTGTTTTGCCGATGTTTATTCCTGGAAAGTTGCCTGTGGACTATACTGCTGAGTCCCCATTGCCTAGTAACTTGGCTGAATAGCAGATTGCTGAACTGGCACTTGCCCTGACCAATTGAGATTATAACTCATCGGCACCTGACTTGCCGATGGCTGATAGCTTGCGGATAATTGATGCTCTTGTATGGGTGGATGATAGCTAGCATAATTGCCCTGAATTGCAGATAACCCAGATTGAGATATGAATGGCACTATGGGCTGTTCTGCAGTGGAAGCTCTCTGTTGAACTGGTGGAGGATTAGTCAATGGATTCGCATAAGATATCTGTTGCAGAGGCGCGTAGAATCCCATTGACAATGGCTGTATAGCAGGAGGTGCAGTGGAATAATGTGACACTTGAGCCATCGGCCAAATTGGAGTAGCCAATGTCATTAGACCCTTCCCTGCTACATCATGCACTTAAGGCAGTCCAGAGTTGGCAGTAGATGGACCTGGAGGCATCCTATATCCCCACCAATTAGCAGCAACCTGACTGTGTTGACCTGAAGGACCTGATATTGCCGATGCCGATAGATCTGTGCTCCAACTCTGGACTGCCTCAAGTGCATGATGTAGCAGGGAAGGGTCCAATGACATCGGCTACTCCAATTCGGCCGATGGCTCAAGTGTCACATTATTCCACCAATTAACAGCAACCTGACTATGTTGACCTGAAGGACCTGATATTGCCGATGCCGATAGATCTGTGCTCAACTGAGTACTAGGTCTCTCCTGAGATGTTAATTCTGATCCTATCAGCATGGCTGCAATGATAGATGGTCCTGATATAACTGGAGGAGTAGACGCTTCCATACTCTCAACGGCTGGAGTTGCCGATGGAGTACTGACAGATGCCGATCCCGGCTGATGATATGCCGGCCCGACATAACCTGGTGCTTGTCCTTCTCTTAATGTTTGCACAACAGCATTGTAAATAGTATTGGACAACACGGTGGAGTGGTTGATCAAAGCTTGATTTATGCAGAATTAACCATCTCCTGTAATTTACCAGGGTTGGAGTCAAAGGTTACCTGCCGAGGCAATGGCAGATCTTGCTTCTGGATGACTTCTCCGCCCCTATTCTTGCTGAAAGACTTCAAGCAGAGCTGCCTATAATCCTCCATAGCTTTTTCCATGGGTAGCTTCTGATCCTCCTTGAGATCTGACTCTGATATCTCGATGATGTTTTCTGGATTGATATCAGCAGGATTCTTCATGATAGATCTGTTGACTTGGTCCCACTAGGTGTGCTAAAAGATGTGTTGATGCAAAATTCTATCTGCAAACACACCGGGCTAATACCCAAAATCGATATCCGAAGCGTGCCAGTCGATTTGACCTGTTAATCGACAAGGATGATAAATTTGAATAAAATCCGAACGAGACGACAGCGATACGCCCAGACGTCAAAGCTTAGAATGTATTCGATAACTGTTGAACAGATCAGACGAGATGACAGTGATACGCCTGGACGTCAAAGCCTGAATCATGCTCAGTAGATGCAGAACCTGCAAGGTCGCCAGAGATCAAGTTGATGCAGCCCGTCGATTCTTGAAAGAACTTGTTGAAAAAGAAAAGGTACTTGACGAAGTCATCAAAAAGTAAAGTACTGGTAAAGGTAAAATAAAAAGTAGATTTGTTTATTGATGCTTGGATATATATTACAATGCTCTTCGGCATATATTTATACTCTGCTAATCAAAGAGTCCTAATTTAATACGCAAAGCCCAAATATAGAAGAAATAAACTAATTCCTTATATGAACTCTATCTCTTGAAAAAGAAATAAAACTTGTATAGGAGTTGGACTTAAACTATAATACAAAAAAATCATAAGCTCTGTGTCACCGATCCTTTGTCCGTTTCCGTCATGATGAAGTTATCTCCTCATCGGCACATTCCTGGCATCGGCAACAACCTTCTAGTCTTCCTGCCTATCTTATCGGCAACAGCTCTTCTGTCTCATCGGCAATGATCCTTAACAGCTTTTCAGCCCAATCGGCAATAATCCAGATCAACATGCTCTTCATCGGCAACCACCTATCGGCAGGTCAGAAGCAATGCTGAAGAACAACCAACCTTTTGCCGATTTAGTTTAGTCTCCCGATCCTTATTGACACATGCCGAAAAATGGTGTCAACATGTCCATAAATAAGCACTTTCGGATCCTAACACATGTGTTCACCTTACTGCTACTCTTGTGAAATGAGCATAGAAACTTAATTGTGAAATTATTCCTTCAGGTATTGTTGTCACTAAGCTTTTAGGGCTGGAGTGAGAAGATCAAAGGAATAACAAACACAAGGTATGTCCAACCAACATCATGCAACATTGAATTACATTTATCCAATCTTGATTTTTGCAAAATTCAAGCTTGGGGGTAAACTTTCTAAGAACACCTCCCACCATGTTGCTATCCTGATTATCCCTACCTTAGGACATGCTCAAATTACTATACACCAGTCATGTTTTCTTCCATCACCATCTGAGTAAATCTCTAAAGTGCTTTCATGCTACCTTTGTCGATCATAAGTAAGTGTTGGTTTGGAAGTACTACATGTATACTTATATTGGCCTTTAATGTAAGCATGGTGCTTAGGTTAAATAGCCTTCCTTAACCTGATTAGACATGGAGTCTGGTTAGGTTATTGAACTAAAAACTACTTATGCACACATTGCATATTTTGTTGGACTAACCCCTGTAGAAAAAAAACTTTCAAAAGTCAAACTAGGAAGTCCTAAGATGAACTCACATGGAGAGAAAAGAGATACATGAACTTCAACAACCATGCTCAAGGGAACACAGCTCATGCATCATGAAGAGATCCATGGAACAAGAAGATGAATGCCAGAAAATGAGATCTACACTCACTCCATGGAAGACGGTGAACAAATTTCCACCAAGCCTCTTCAAGACAATGAAGGAAGCACAAGGATCGACAAGATTATCAAGATCAGGAGAACAAAAAGATGGTGGAGACAAGCCATTCATGGACACAACCAGCTGGGCAAGAGAAGCTTCCACAAGGTGGTTCAGTACCATAACCCTTCAAATAATAAGGTAAACATCGTGAGGTACATAATCACTTTTCAAAAAGATTTTCTCAATCCTGGTATGCTTCACTCTCTTGATCTCACTGTCTTTACCACATGAGCTAAAATGTTGCACATTCAACTTTTGGAAGATGATAACCATAAATATTTATAAACAATCCTTCCATGGGTTAAGCAATCTGATCTGCTAAATACTTAAAATGCAACACTCATGCTCATTTTTTGATCTTATCACCCATGACATCAGCTTTATCTTATTCACTATGCCTAAGGTTAGAGAAGAATAAACAACATTTTTTGGTTCTGTTGGTGTTTTTCCACTAACAGAGCCCATGCACTTGATCTCTGCCTTGTCTTTATGAATAGGACCACTCTGAGCAAAACATGGAAGAGTTTCTAAACTCTCAAATCCTACAGAGTGAAGAATAAGGGTTACACCATATCAAGAGGTGCAATTATCAAGGTCTCGACCTTGGGACCAGATGATGCCCTAAGGAATGAAAATGGTGAGAAGTCCTGTTCAAGGGATTTAAAACATTGAACCCTCACCGGGAGGTAAAATCGGTAGTTATCCATATTTATCTTTTCTACATAATTATTTTCCTTTAGCATATTTACATTTCTACATTGGCATTTCATTATAAAAAGAAAATAAAAATATTTATGGTGTGTAAAAACCTATAGAGATATTCACCGTGGTGGCATAAAAATAAATATGAATGCATTCATCCTGTTGCATTTTCTCTCACATCATAAAAAATATATAAAAAATACAAAGGGTCCTATTGAAACTCCGCTTAGAAGAAAAGCTTTGGACAACTAAGGCTTAAGTGGCTAAACCACTAACGCTTAATTAGTTCCATAAATTTTGTTGTCTATTTGAGTTTCACAAAATTTGAAGGACCAAGAAGAGCTGACAAGCGAGTGAATGTTCTATCCACCGTGGGAAGCATTGTCTTATCAGTCATCAACATTAATGAATGCTTCTATAGAGGAAGTACATTTTCACTGCCAATCTGCTACACTATAAGATCAAACGACTGCTTCAACATTCAGCTTGGGGGAAGGCACCCCCTTATATCTAGGTAAGTATCCTTTTCCTCTTAAGTTTTAATTTTATAAATAAATTAAAAATATATATATAGTGAGCACATGAAGGTTCACACTTATATAATTAAGGTCAGGAGATATACTTTTAATATTTATAGATTTTTATGGTCTGCTTTATCTAGTCGAGTTTTTGTCCTATATTATATTTTTAGTAATAATAAGTGTTAGTTAGAGTGTGTCAAGTTTGCTTGAATCAGTTTATAAATAAAGAGCACTCAGGATAATCTTTGTTATGGAAATGATGAAGAGTTGCTCTACCATAATTCCTTTCAAGTGCCTCGTTTTCAACCTTGAACTCTCCCGAGTTTTGGAAATAATTGTTTTGACCTAAGATTTACTCTGAGCTTGAAACTTGTGGGTTGCGCATGCTTGACCTAAGTCTAGGTGATTGACGGATATGATATGAGAAGGTCTAAACTACTGTTTATCTTGTTCCTAGAGAAACTAGAGTTATGGAGATTTATCTTTTGAAAAACTTAAAATTACCATATGATGTTTGATGAGAGCTTTAATTCCTACCACAGCCATATATACATGCTTGTTAGAATAGGAAAACCAGCTGATAAGCTGCTACTTTGTATTGAGTTTGGTCAACCTGTGTTATACCCTTGTCGAGAGGATGGTCATGGCCTCAAGATCAAGATCACTTACAGCCACATAATTCTATTGCTCCTACCCTAGGAGTACGCAAAAACATGTCTTTCTGCTTAGATCCACCAAAAATGTTCCACTCCTACCCTGGGAGTGAACAACCAAAAATATTTCCCTGCATTCCTTAAACCTTATCATTGTCCTCATTGCCATTCCATATATTGCTCTAATGGTTATTGTTTATTATATCTCAATATTTATCAGCAAAAGAAGCTTGGGCTAATTGAAAAAAGAGAGAAAGAAAATACAAAGAAAAGAGAGAGAAAAAAGAGAGAAATAAAAAATATATATAGAAAAAATATAATATATACAGCCCAAGTTCTCTTCCAAAGTTTTCAAAGTTTGAAAGAGAAAAATATCACCTCAAGGAGTGAAGTAAGATAAGGTTTCCATTATAATTGTTTCCATTATGTTCCCTCGCCATTGCTTTCACTCTCATTATGTTAAACCCATTGTCACCATACATCCACTACCATCCACAATTCCATTCCACATATATAGGTCCACACACTTGCACATCTTGATCTAAGGGTATGATCTCCCCTCTGAGGATGCCAGTTTGATTAGGCAATATATGCAAGGTGAGTATGCTATATCCTTGAAATACCTCCAGCTCCACATAAGCTTATTAGTTATAGGGAGAGAAGAGAGAAGGTACGATGTTACTCTTCCTTGAGCCACAGATACCACATATCTTGAGAGGAGAGAAGGCTAAACACCATTGTTGCCTTGGAGAGAAATCCATAAATACCACATATGAGAGACTAGAAAGGATCATACATAGGAATCACTGAGTCTTATTTTGAAAATCTACAAAAACTCCAGAATAAAGATTGATCAAAGAACTCGAGACGCAGTGCTTGACTTGATTGTTCTGTCTTTCAATTACTCAAGACACAAGTGAAGGCCAAAAGCTTCATTGTTGAAGGTAATGTGTTAGTTTGAAGTTAGAATAGTTTTCTCTAATCCAGAGGAGAATTCTTGTTTGAACACATGTGTACTTTTGAGGCATGAAAGCATTGAAGCAACTCCTGATCCATTGTTGAGATTAGCATTGCTCAGGGACTACCAAATAGTAAGCTTGAGGGAACTTGTTGACACTCCTTAATTTCAATTTTTAACCATCAATTATTGCTTGATATGAACCACAACTATGTTTGAAACTAATGAGTTCCATGAGTTTTGGTGAATCTATGTTTTATAGGGGTTAAACTAGAAAAAGACCAGAACTACCAAATAGAAGTATCTCAAGTGATGAATTGGAGTACACCATTGCAAAGAGATCTATCAGCCCATGAAGAGAGAGGCC
>CM041636.1:18524175-18535566 GCA_023333625.1 Bothriochloa decipiens
CCCGAGACATAACTGAAACTCTGAATTCGTTCACTACGCCGTACGACTGCAGCACCGTGTACCAGAAGCAGAGGGGAGGCCGGAGGAGGAGCCGGCTGAGGTACCAGGTACGTACCGATGCCCTGGGGTCCGAGGATGGAGACGATGGCGTAGGAGAGGCCGCGCCCCCCGGAGCCGCTCCATGGCGTCCGCGTCCATCTCGCCGTCCGCGCCGCCTGGCACTCCCCGCCGCCTCCCCCGGCCGCCTCCATCGATCCCAACTCGCTCGAGTTGCAGCAGAGCAGACAGCAGAGGTGCCGCGACGGCGGCGAGCGAGGGGGAGGAAGAGGAAGAATGGGAGGGGACGCGCAGGAGGACGGATGGACAACTGAAACCCAAGCCGGAAAGAAACTAGAACGAAGCGAATCCGTGTATTTGAATTATGCGTCCAAATAGTTTTGGCCACGTCACTCGTATAGTTGACAGTCCGACCAAATCAGTCTTCCAAGTCATACGTGGCTACAACTAGATAGTTCATATGTACTGCAATTATTTTCTCTCGTACCCGCAAGCTGGTGCTATTCACAGGTTGATTTTTTGTTTTTTATCTTTTTCATTCATCTCCTTGCACAAGTTCTCCTTGCCAACGGATTTTGTATGATGGCTGATGATAGAATGTTCGATTCACTCATATTTTTGTTTGTTTCAACTTTTCATGTAAAGCATGGGAGTACCTGACAACACTGGACACTGACGAGAGTGCAGAACAGAGACAACCCAGAGTCTTGCAAACGGGCAGTTCCCTCCCTCAATCAGATTCAACCAATGGTTTCACACAAAATTTATTCAAAATGAGCCAAAACTGAGCCTGCTGTGTACGCCCATCAAACAAGGATGGAAGCTCTACTATTATAAAAATTCAGAAAATGCCAGGATGATGCCTGCATAAATCAGAACATGTATCCATGCAACGTGACATCTAACATTACCTTTACAGTGTAATTCTAAAAAAAAAAAGTAGAGTTAAACATGCAACATTGGAGTTTGGAGGCAACATCAAATCAAATTTTGACACCCTTAGAAAAGAAAGGCAAAGCCAAAACACTCATGGCAGAATGAATAGAATCAAAGGTCCAAGGGTCACTATAAAATTCTGGAATACATTCCTCAGTGCTAAATCCTTTGCATGGTAGATGGATATTCATTAGGCGCATTGACAGTACTCACAACTTAAGATGCTTAGTTCTGAAAGACACTCATCAGAAACATGGTGCAGAACCTTCAGATGCTGAATAGGTAGAATCTAACTGCTCACCAACTTTGCAGTTGCCATTTACTTTTCATCAGGTCCCTCCTCCAACCATTATCAGAACTTTCACCAGAGAGCACCGCGAAATCTATTACCCAAGGCATTACCGTGTGATAAACTGTCTGACATACCTCTAGGCTACGAAAAGATAACAGCTGTTTCCAAATTTATATTACAACTTCGATTTGATAACAGGGAGGAAAACTTCTAATCTAAAGAAGATAAATGATTAAGTGAGGCGACGGTGTGGACTGCGACAAAGATTTTTCATGCCTACTCCATACTGTTGCTACACTGATTATCTTCATTCAGCTGCTCCAGTCCTGGGTTCTGGTGAATATCACAGCAACATCATTAGCATCACCTGTCAGTACAAAGGAGAAGAAAAGGGAAACTGCATCAAGTTGGAAAAGGGATAGATACAAAGGTCAGTGGCTTTTGCTATTGTTATGGCTGCCATTTGTTACATGGGAAAAATTATAGAATTGTTCACATAATAGATTCTGATGCTGCCAAACTGGGATATTTACAAGTCAACAACTGCATTCAAAATACAAACAACAACAACAATATAGCCTTTTGTCCCAAGCAAGTTGGGGTAGGCTAGAGATGAAACCAAAAGAGACATGAAAACAAAGAATACATAAAGTGTACAAGAAAAAAGATTACGGTTCAGGCACGTTAATTGCTAGTCTCCAAACGCTCCTATCCATAGCTAAATCCTTAGGGATATTCCACTCCTTAAGGTCTCTCTTAACCGACTCGTTCCAAGTCAATTTAGGTCGACCTCTACCGCGCTTTACATTATCGACCCGCTTTAGAACCCCACTACGCACCGGCGCCTCAAGAGGCCTCCGTTGGACGTAACCAAACCATCTCAACCGATGTTGAATCAATTTCTCCTCAATTGGTGTCATCCCAACCCTATCCCGAATATCGTTGTTCCGGACTCTATCCCTTCTTGTGTGCCCACAACATCATCGTAACATACGCATCTCTGCTACACTCAATTGCTGGATATATCGCCTTTTTAGGCCAACATTTAGTACCGTATAACATCACCGGATGAATCGTTATCCTATAAAACTTACCTTTTAAGTTCTGAGGTACCCTTTTGTCACAAAGGACGTCTGAAGTTTGACACCATTTCAACCAACCGGCTGAAATTCAGTCATCCTTTTGTAGCATCGATCTTAAATACCGAAAAGTATCCTTCTTGGCCATCACTTGCCCCTCCCTCCTCATTCCTAGTCATGCTGAAATCGCACCTCATGTACTTGGTCTTGGTCCTACTAAGTCTAAATCCTTTCGACTCTAACGTGTGCCTCCATAGTTCTAACTTCCTATTAACCCCTGCCCTAGTCTCATCCACTAGCAGCACATCATTAGCAAAGAGCATACGCCAAGGGATATCACCTTGTATATCCCTTGTGACCTCATCCATCACCAAAGCAAATAAATAATTGCATTCAAAATACAAACCACAAATGGCCTTCGATAATATTATTAAAAAGGCATAAACAAGAAAGTGTATGGCATTAATAGGATAGGCTATAGCTCAGTTGGTGATTTACTCATATAAATATGCTCACAACTAGACTACAAATTTGAATATTCTTCCCCTTGAAAAAGCCTGGTGTTTCTTTTTTTGTCTTGAAAAGCTGGTTTTATTAATAATAATTTAATATTTAATATTCTTCCCCTCAAAAGAATAATTTAATATACAAATAAAACTACCCTAAAAAATTAATATACAAATAAAACCAAGATGTAAAATAGTGTAATCTTTTATGATTAGAAATAATGAAAGATCATTATTATCTCCAAATTTATTTTTGATGGTTAGGAGTATCCTTCGTGTTAGCAAAGTGTGTGCCATCTTTTTTGTGATCGTACGCTATGGCACTTTTTTATTTAGAAAAAGTAGAGTTTTAAGAATTTATTTGATTCCACTTATAAGCGCATTCATGACAACCATCGCAGAAAAAATACTTCCAAACGGGTTGTCTCGCACCCTCGACCGCCCATCACACGTCCACTTATACGTGAAAACATTCAGATTAGTGTTCGGAGGGTTCTAGTTTAAGTTGCGTTTTTGCACAGCAAAAACATTCTCAAAGTCAATCTCATCATCAACTATAACAGAGTCATCACTGACAGAGATTAGTGTTCTACAATTCCTTCTTCACCTCCTGTTGTATCACCCCAAGATCATTCATCCTCTGAGACAAGAGGTTCAAGCAATCCATCACTTCAGTCCAGCGTGACTTGTCTTCATCAGCACCTGAGGCCCATGCCACGATGGTTTGAGTCTGCACAGAAGGCTTCGTATGACGGTATCTTCGAAGGCGCCGTGGTGGCGAATTCAGAAGTGAAGCAACAGTTGGTGACACAACAGGTTCATCCTAAGCCTCTCCTGTTGTGCGACATTAGAACCCAACTCCTAGAACTAAGGCTCAATCGAAACGTTCTGCAACCCAAATCAAAAACGCTCCGCAATGGACTCGCAACGTCCGAAATTTTATATGGGAACAAGAGCCCCACAACCCTGGTTGCTAATCAACGCGAGCTAGAGAATTAAATCAGGAGCTAGGAGTGTAGCTCACAATGGTCATGCCACCAAACTGATCCAAGTCGATGCAGTGCCCCATTCGAGTGGTGTGCCAAAGATGACGCTGGTTGACGCTGACGCGCCGCCAGATGTCGCTGTCGCTGGCGGTCGTGAGAACAACAACGAGGTTGGTGCCGAATCAGGGATCTAGGTGATGGATCCTTGATGCCTGGGGGATTGGAGGTCGGTGGGTAGCACTGGCGGAGCCACATTGATGCATTGGTATTCCTAACTTTTATGCTAAAAAATGTTAGAAAATTAGGCATTTTTTATGTCATTTAATCCATAAAGATAACAACATGGTGACGACATATATAAAATTGATAATTATAGAAATGATGGCATTCACAATATTCATGAGAATATCAAACGAATGATTAAATGAAGCATGATCTTGAAAAATAAAGCATGACATATACCATGAACAAAAGAGCATACTAGCATAACCAAACATCATAACCAAACATCATGTGAAGATCATAGACATGTGAACAAGGCATATTCATCTTAACAGTGAGGAACACAAAACATGGCATGTATATCATAACGGCAAAGAACACAAGACAACATATATAGTGGCATGGCATGATGAACAAATTGAAAACACCATATAGACAAATAAAACGTAACAGAGAGTTGAGGATATACCCAGAGGAGGGTCCAATGCCGAAGGCATCGGAGGCTCCACTCCCACTAGCACCTCCAGTCATGGTGTGCGGATTAGTGGGTTGCTCGAAGTCGTGGATTGCAGTCTGTGCAGGACGAGGTACACAATGCAAGCCCTCGAACGGTCACCGAAAGAAGACGTCGCAGTCGATTGGAGTGGTTGACGGGAAGAAGAAGAACTGAATCTGACAGTCGCGAAGACTCTCCCCAAAAACCTAATTGTCGCACCCGTGCAAGGTCCCGAATGGCAAGGTCTTCGGAGGCACCTGCCCTCTCGATTTTTCGTCCGCGCAGAGTCACGAGATGGGGAAAGCCATTGAGCAGCGGAGTGTGTTTCTTGAATTTCTGTGTTCTTCCCGTAAGGATGGACTGGGGGCTGATTGGCCTTTATCCCGAGAGCCGGGAAGGAGAAGGGGCTGCGGCTGAAGAGTCGGGAGGCGTAGAGGCGAAGACTCTTTGATTACTCTGTAGGAGTAAAGCCCGAAGTGAAAGGGAATGAGTGGTAAAAAGTTACCATGACACAACACGCCCGCTTGCTCGCCGCCTGTGTCCCGAGAGCTGGGGAGGAGAAGGGGCGGCGGCTGAAGAGTCGGGAGGAGAAGAGGAGAAGACTCTTTGATTACTCCGATCCGTGTGTGTGCGCGCGCACACTTTATTCTCTATTTCTCAAATCAAAACGCCACTCCCATTGGCCAAGAAATGTGTTTTTGCTCGTAGAGCTTGTAACAGGGCTGCCCATGGACTAGCAGCTCTGGGTCTTGAGGAAATGTGTTTTTGCTCATAGAGCTTGTAACAGGGTGCCCATGAACTAGCAGCTCTGGGTCTTGAGTGTAATGAGGGTGAGGGGGAATTTACCACCTCCCTGCCCCAAACTGTGTCCGTAATCGTTGCTGACGAGTTGTCAGCCGAGTAATGGAAGTCACACACTTAAAAAAACAATGAGGTGCCAACTATAGCAGGTGGTAGCTCATAATTAGTAGTTACTAGCTGGTAGCATGGATGACGTCATGATGTGTGAGCACATCTTTTGTAAATCTTATTGCCATATAATTACTATACCAGTACATACATCCACAACTTTCAATTACTATATCAGTACATGCATCCTTATAAATCCTACAGTATGTAGAACGAAGAAAAAAATTGATAAAGACATAGTTGGTTAAGTTTGCTAGGTGTTATCCTAATATTTCTTCTCAACATGAGAGAGGAACCATCTTCTACTGAAAACTGTTTCTCATTAATATTCCTATGATGTAATTTCCCTTTATTCCATGGGTAGTTTCCTAGATTTGAGCAATTATGCCTTTGTTTATCGTTGTCGTCGTGAACTATTTCATATATAGCTTTAGAATGGAACTTTTTTTTGTTAGTAATAGGAATACCCAACTTTGAAATCCTGGCTCTGCCACCACTGGGTAGCAAATCGAAGCCGATCAGAGCAACCACGGACGCAGACCTAAATGAGCTCGTGAATTCGTCGGAGCTAATCACAAACTCGACCAGCCGCCGGGCCAGATCAAGGCCTGATTCGGTACGGGATGGTGGGGATGTGGGCCGAGGATAGATGCCTTTGATACTACCTGTAACACACCATTACCGCCGGCGATCACTGTAGACGTGAGAGACAAGATGAGTGTCGCCGACGACAAAGCAGAGGACTCCTCTGACTCTCGTGAGTTTTCTATTACGAAATATTTTTTAAGTGTCTTACAAGTAAACGGCAACGATACATATAAGGCTCACAGCCTCTAGACTTAAGGGATCCACTGGTCATACCATACTCAAAACTCACCAGCTGTTACAATCCAATCGGCCATGCTCCTGCTCAGCATGCTGGCTTGATGACGGACGTCGTCATCGTCGTCGTGATTCGAAGCAAACACAAACAGCGACTTTGTCTTGGATGAAGGAGCGGATCATCATTCCGGATTAGCTCGGCAAACCAAATTCTGAACTAGGTCACAAATTAAGCTCCAATACATTGCCCAAATCAAACAGATAAGCGCAAGATAGTAAAATACTAATTTATCCTAGCAGTTTCTGTTGATATACCAAATAATACATATGACGAATCAATTTAGAGAATATTCCAATATTCCAAAGACGACCAAGTCACCTTCACCGAGACTAAGGCGAACTCCATCTTTATTTGCTCACTAGAACATCCATGATTGGTTGCTTCAAAGGAATAGCAATGTTCAGCGCAACAGTCAGACCCAATACCTACCTTGAACTTCAAATCCATACACTTCCCTTTCCTGACAGCAAGCACATGCCGCCTCAACCCACGTGACTCGCCAATCCCACCATCAATCAGCTGTAGATCACCTTTCTCCTGTTCTCCTGTCTTGATCCTTATGTCATATTCAATTAGAACATCGCAAGACAAATCAATCCCTCGTTTAGGGCCCAGTCATTTCACTGAGGGAGCCCTACAAAAAGATTATTGTTTAGCAGCTCTTTATAGAAAAGTAAAGGGTATCTAAAACTAAAAATGCTTCACTTGTGATGTTGTAGTAGTAAAAATATCTTAGTTGACAGGATTATTTTTACAGTAGATACCCAAAATGTTTGGCACGTATCAAAATAATGTTTATGAAGTGTGTGAGAGCATCTGTCAAAGAGGAAAGGTTTGTCCCAAGCTATATATATGAGTTGATTTTGAATCCCAAATTTCCAACAAATTAGTTATGCTAGCTTATTTGAAATGTAAAGGGAAAAGAACTTTCTTGTGATTGGTCAATGGAATCATTCAAGTCATCTTCATATGCTTTCCTTCAAAAAAAGTCATCTTCATATGCCACACTATCAATTTTATGTGGTACAAAGCAGAAACCAAAGGATTAAAAACTATTCTATTTTTGTTTGGAGCATGTAAGACTCACTTCCACTTCATTTCATGATTAATTTAGGTCTGTTCTCATCATAATCATTCACAATACAATACTTGATATAATTGTCAATTCATATAACACTAACGTATTTTAGCTGCCCCTTTTGGGCTCCTATATTATTCATTTCTACTAAAATAGAAACTCTCCATTTTTATGATGAAAATTACATGGCACCACGACCATAGAGGCAGACTAATCTTATTTCAAATAATTAAGAACAATGAGATTGCAAACTGAGCCTACAACTATCAAATAAGTGCACAGTTAATAAAACATCTCCACTCTATCCTAACTTCACTAATGTAACAGAGACTAAATGGTTGTAGGATACCAACAAAAGGGAAGCACTACTCACATGGCCTTTCTATGAAACAAATAAAGTAATTTGAACTAACTGCAGACAAGTGTGTACCTTCTCCACAGTGATGGGATCATCCCTGCTAATATTGACAATATAATTAAGTAATGGATCCACCGGGTCCCGTGCTGCAATGTATCCATACAACTGTACTGGGCCATCGACCACAGAAGTTTTAGCCAACTTTACTGAGAAAATTTGCAACATGGAATGTGCAGCATGCCATATGCAAGTTCCATCCTCCACGATGCAATCTTTGTTGGGATCCGATAACATCATAGCCTCCAACCGAGCTTTATCAAAGATTACATGCAAAAATGTAACAGTAAATTAACAATAGAAAAAAAATCTGCATGGTATAATAAAAGTAAAAGTTTGAAAGTCCACTCTACTCACTCAACCTTTCAGTTGTCTGTTCGTCTTACTTTACTCCCCTACCCCTATACCACCAAATTACTAACACCAGATCACTTCATGTGGGACAATAGAAGGAAAAATTCTAGCTTTTGTCCAACATAATTTCCAGTAACGAATTAGTCCACTCTTCTCACTCAACGTTTCAGTTGTCTGTTCATCTTACTTTACTCCCCTACCCCTATACCACCAAATTACTAACACCAGATCACTTCATGTGGGACAATAGAAGGAAAAATTCTAGCTTTTGTCCAACATAATTTCCAGTAACGAATTAGTCCACTCTACTCACTCAACCTTTCAGTGTCTGTTCGTCTTACTTTACTCCCCTACCCCTATACCACCAAATTACTTCATGTGGGACAATAGAAGGAAAAATTCTAGCTTTTGTCCAACATAATTACCAGTAACGAATTTAATCCAGATAGACAGGAGAAAGGAAAAAAAGGTAAAAGGAGATCTGACCGCAAATTAGGGAACCAACTACCATGGATTGGAGTTGAGGGGGCTCTCCTGCAATGGTCCACAGTTGACCTTATCAAGCAACCAACTTCATTCTGTAACACTTAATCAACCCTGGCCTCTAAATCATCAGTTTGATCACGACCGCCATGGGAATGATCACTTGGGACTTGGGAGGTGGATGTCAATGTAGAGGGTGATGGTGTCCTAATGCAAGGTGGGAATTGACCATGACTGCAGATCAACAAAGAAAGGGGAAATAAAAAGGCAAGAGAGTCGAATTATAACAAGCCAGGGGCAAAGAATTACTTTTACCCCCCTGCAACGTCCTGATAGGTCTTAAAATTTGTAATGTCGATGCCATAGACCACATTACATCTTTTCCAATAGCAGATCTGGGATTATGATACTTTGCAGTGGCAAGTAAAAAAATTCTTCCAATATTTAGGGCTGTGGGTTTGATACAAATTTCATTTATTGTGCTGCCCTTCCCTAACTTAAACGGGAGATACATTTCAATTTAAAAGGCAAGCTCCTAATCTACTAGAATCCAGACTTGCAATAGAAGGAACTTCTCGGATTGTTGGTGGATGCTGAGCTCACATCCTAGGGTTGCATAAGTGGCAGCATTGCCCTCCGGTGTAATGTAAGATTCCTTTCGCTGTTAATAGGTAGCATCACTTGTCACTAGTTTATTCCTAAAAAATTACCCCCCCCCCCCCCGGTACACTGTGTTGAAAAGTTTCATGTACCCATTTTTTGTCATGAAAAAAATGCTTCACAAAAGAAACTTGTCCATTTAGTCACCGCCAGGGGAAACAACAAGTATCTTCCATGGATATGTACACCTCTTGGATCTAACTTCGCCCCTAGTCATTACCTTACTTTCTCCTTCATAGTCAGCTATGCCACGATTCATGAATAACTATTTCATTTTTATACATGTGGTTTTCTGTAACTGTACCCTAATTGGATACACAAAGAGTTATTGTACCCTTTTATAAAGTAAAAAAGGCATTGCACATTTAACATTTCAACGAAGAATAAATTAGCTGACCTACAGCTTGACAAATGTTCTAAGAACGAAATAGATAACAATAGGAAAAGAGATATTGATCACTTACTCTAATTACGGTCTGCGATACGATAATCATTTTTCCAGCCAGATCCAAAGGTGCCCCTGGTACAGTATATGGAACCATCACGGTGACTGCTCTTTCTAAGTGCCCTCCAACGGACAGAACCGTCACGGGGTAGTTGTCTTCGCAATCAGTGAACTCTCCATACGCAGTGTCATCACTAACCTTGCTGACCGCTTGCTCCCTTTCATCTTCACCATCTCCTACGTCTTTGGCTGCTCCCCTGGGATCTTGCTTGCCACGGGTGACTTCCATGGTTGTCCTATAAACATTTTCATCACCATACATGGAAATTTTGCTCCCATCACCATTGTTGGCAGGAATGGCATTGCCATAACGGGCGACGAACTCCTCAATTGCAGCCCTATTCTCTTCATTGTCCATGCGTCTGGTGATGGGGAAGTGCTTGTCAACGAAAATCATATTATCTTTGGTTGTGCGGATAGGATCTTTGGATGAAGGGATGAGGTGGCGCCCGTCTGGTTTCCTCAATTCCTTGCCTTTCACTCTACTGCTGATGGCCATGTTCCGAGATCCATGGGAAAACCTATGACCAAGAGGACAAAAGGCAAATCTTAGCATCCAACTCTCAGTTTCTGAAATCGAATTTGTCGCCCTATTTTTCTCTGATTTTGTAGTACATACATGATATATGAGATTAATTCGAAGAATATTCCTAGTACGCCTTTCGAAAATAAACATATACGAACGAGCAGTCTTATAACAAAAATTAAGAATGAATATCTCTCAATACAAATCCAAAATTCGTCAGAATCGACATGAAAAACTTTAGCACCAGGTAAAAGGTGCGAACTTTAGCATCAGAATAAGAGGACGCACCGGGAAAAATGACGAACAGGAGGGTTGAGCACCGCCCTGACTAAAGCAACTCGTTGGGCAAGCGTCGGTAGCCACCCGCGAGGCGGACCAGAAGCCATAGAAGACAGGATAGACCGCCAGGAAGGGGAGATGCGGTGAATCGGGGCAGGAGAAGGTGCGCCGTTGGGGCGTCGGAGGAGGCGAACAGTCGGGCGCGAGGGGATTTGCATCCTCTCCACGGTCGTGAGCGGGCGGCGGCGAAGGCGGTGACCGGTGGAGTTTTTTTTATTTTTAATTTTTTTAAAAAAAATTTATAAAACTAATATTTTGTTTCTAAATATGACAGAACTAGTCGCCTACAGTGGACGTTATTTAAAAAATGCCCACTGTCTGGGCGTTATATGTGACGTGGCACAGAGCCGGCCGCCGCCGGTGCCGGCTCTTGCGGGTGGCCCACTTACGCCCAAAAAACGCCCACTGCGTGGACGTTTTTTGGTGGCGAGGGGGCCGCCTGTAAAAGAGCGCGCTATTTTGCGAGCGGGCCTCGGAGCAGTAAAAAAACGCCCACTGTGTGGACGTTTTTTGCGCGGCAGGGGGCCGCCTGCAAAACAGGCGAGGCCGGCCGCGCTCATTTGCAGGCGGCCCCCTCGGCCCCAAAAAACGCCCACACAGTGGGCGTTTTTTGGGCTCCCCCATATATACCCAGCCCCCTCTTCAGATTTTCATTATATTCACTA
>CM041636.1:18563451-18580264 GCA_023333625.1 Bothriochloa decipiens
GGGGGGCTCAGGGTCCTCCATTTGTCTTCTCAAGACATGAAGTTTCAGATGTCAAAAATGAAAAAGGAAGAATATCAAATTCCTTGCAGATCTCAATAGACTGAGCAAAAACAAACATCTATAATCAACAGATCCACTTCTCTGAAAACTTACCCAGTAGGAGATGATGCTGACAACCATCCACCAATGGGAGAAGCACCAGTTCGAAGAACACCAACATCTTGAGGAACACCGATGCCTCCAGCTTGAGCGTGGGTTCCACTAGGTCCGGTGACCACCATGGACGGACGGAGCGGATGGGGGATGGGTTCTAGGGGCGCTTTTGCCTCGCCATCCATCAGTCTTTTTCAATCGATTCATTATTGAGAATGGGAGATCTTTGCGGTCACAGTGGATGGGGGAGGAGATGGAATCGAAGGGAGCTATGGATGCACCTGGATATGAACCTCGTTGGGAGATGGGCAGCAGATTGTGGGAGATTAACGAGAGGGCTGGAGGGGACGGGGCCTGAAAGAGGCGCGGCTTCCTGGAAATTTTGGCGGCGACGGCGATTTCACCTCCACGAGCGCACGCGGGAGATTGATGAGCGCGGGAGAAGACGCGCGCATAGGAGGGAAGCGCGCGGGGGAGAAGACCGCTCGGTGGCGCGCACGTGAAAGAGTGCGGCAGCGGCGTACGGGGTCCATAGACTCCACGCTGCCCTCACCCAACGCGAGTCTTGTGGATTCCTCCGGCCTCGAACAGAATGACGACTCGGCATGTTATTTAGACGTTGTTTCTTTGTTTTTCTCTCTCTTTCCTCATTTAATAGCTTGCCACATTATCAAAATGCCTACGTGGCAGTGTAATTAATATGGATGGACTCTATGGTGAAGTCTGCACTGTGAGTGCCCTTAGCATGCTGACTGCCAGGGCAGGCGTAGCAGCAGACATGTGCACAGGCGTCTTTTTTTTTGTGCAGGGATAAGCATAGGGAAGGTTATAGTGACACCAGGCATTGAATTTGTTAGTACACACTGGTGCAGATGAAAGTAAAATAGATACACAGTTCAAAAGTTGTGCACGCTGGTGCAGATGAAAGAAAATGTTGTGTTCTCTCTTAGCTTTGGATAGAGTGACATCAGCAGAGCAGAGAAGTACTGCACACGCTCATCTCACCTGTAGACATCCAAATAGTGAAGATTGTGGTAATTTAATTTTTCCCAAAACAGATCGGACATCAGAATACATTGTTCCCCGGCCTGCCATTGGGGTGAACGTCCGTGAATTACGAGTGGAGCAGTGCCCCCCCCCCCCCCCCCCCCCCCCAACACACACACCCTACGTGGTCATCACTGCCCATAGCCCGTCTACCGCTCCCCATGACGAAGGAACTTGAAGAAGAGGAACTGGTGGACTGACGACGTCGATGCGACCCCCTCCGTGCCGAGGAGGGAAGGCAAAGCCAAAACCGATCCTGATTTAGCCTGACTAGATGGCATTATCACCCACTCGTCATCGCAAGCTGGTTTGGTGCTGGCTAGACCTGGTGCTCACTGCCGATTCGGGAATTGTTTTTGAAAAATCCTGCCGATTCGGGATAATTGATGAAGACAACGCCAACCCTTCAAGCCACCATCTAGCCCGACATGGAAGTGACTTCACTCCCATGCTCTGAGGATTATCCTAAAGACCTTTCATCGGATTAGCGAAAAGCTAAGAGGAAACACTGTAGAGCAAGTCTACACCCCTAGCATAGGGTGAGCCTTGGCGCGTGGTGATGCTAGCACAAAATCATAGTTTTAAATCTCCAGCTATAGCTATAGCCCGCCATATCCCGCTATAGCCCGCTATCTCCTCATTAGCCTGCTCTGCTATATAGCTGGTTTAGAGGTCATGAGCTAAATGTTTTAGCCGGTGATTTAGAACCTTTGGCAAAATTGGAGACCACTAAGGGAGCCTGAGAGGCCTTTAAAACCTACCTTGCTGATTGCTGCCATAGGTGCCTTGCCTCCGACCACCATACCACATCACCCTATGCAGAGAACCAGTGCACAACCTTAAGTGCAGGGGACTTGGCCACATGAGAACTTCGCTCCCGCCCAGGGACTGATCTACATGTGGGGCTGGGGGGCTCCAGCCCCCTTACAGCTGGTGTTTCAATGGAGATTTTGGGAGGGTGAAGGAGAACATGTGAAGAAGAAAATGAAGAGGATGAGGAAGAAGAGATCAGACCCCCCCCCCCCCCCCCTTCAATTTCATACTGCATCCGCCACTGCTACCGCCTAACCTTCCATCTGGAGAGCATTGACAACCGCTGGTACAGCGCCCTCACTACCACCTGAACCAATCTGCCCATTGCCTATCGCAGCCCCAGAGATGGAGTATGTCTCACGGGCCACGGTACGCTGTGAACCGCCCTTTGCACAACAGCATTGTTACTGACTATATGACCTGAGAGGCCAACCACTTGATGCTGCACGCTGTCACCATTGCCTCGCCGTCGGAGGGCTACCATCCCAGCGCTCTCGACGTGGCCTATGCTATGAGCACACAGTTGCACGTACATGATGCCGTATGACATCACTGTCACGGGCCTTAGGCCCGGGGAGTTCCTCGCCGTCTTCAGGCTGTCCCTAGAAAGCGATGAAGCCCTATGCATGGGTTTCATCGACCTGGGTGTCACGTTCCTTCAACTTCGCATGTGGAGAGCTATGCAGGAGGTACCACAGATACTACATGCATGGTGGTACAAGATCAAAATGGAAAACATCCCTCTGTAGGCTTGGAATGAGGACGGTGTCAAACTGATCCTGGGTGACTATTGCATACTTTGGACAGGTTGGATAGCTGCACAAAGTCTCTTGATGTACGTGACTTCCATAAAATTAATAAAGCTTCACCTTTTCGAAAAAAGAGCAGCAAGCGCAAAAAAAAAAATGTGAGATCATTCCAACCTCCATTGCT
Organism: Bothriochloa decipiens; assembly: GCA_023333625.1. NCBI lineage: Eukaryota > Viridiplantae > Streptophyta > Magnoliopsida > Poales > Poaceae > Bothriochloa > Bothriochloa decipiens. The sequence continues at coordinate 18,566,398 of CM041636.1, forward strand.
TGCGGCTAGCTTAGTTTTTTAGCCTTCTTATTTTTTCCCCTTTCTTTGGGGTTCGCTTTTGTACAGTTCGTATTACCTTCAGTATCAGTATCAATACAAGTTTAGCAAAGCTCGTGCCGATCGTTTCAAAAAAACTTTGCTTGGGCTGTGTCATACTTGTGTGAACTGATTGGATCTCAATATCACAAATAAACTCTTAAAAACGAAATATATATGTGCAGCGAGCAGCAAGGGATACATTAATTGCAGGCACGTCTACCATTTTTTTTATATATGTGTACCAAAACATATCAAAAGGAACATCAGAAAGATACGCAATAGAAGTGAATTGAAAGAAGAAAAAAAGAACGAAATATTACTGTACTACTAATCCCACATGCTAAGTGAACGAGACCCACCTAGTCGTACATATATACTGTCAAAAACAAATAAACAGGCCACGGATGAAGCCACATTGACACACACACAGGCGTATCGTCCTATGTATTTTATAACGGAATTCAATGAGCTGTTTAACAGTTGTGTGATCGAACGAAACGGATCTCATCAAAAAAAAAACGCTTATGAAAACAATATATATATATATATATATATAGCGAGCACAATGGATATATTAATTGCAGGAACGTCTACCATTTGTATCATGTGTATAAAAAAACAAGCAAAACAGATCAAATAGAATCATCAGAAATAGAACGCACGCACTGCACGTCGTTGTCCGCGGAATGAGACCAGCACGTCGTACATAATACACTTGTGATGGTATAAATGGAACGCACCTCCTCCTTCTCCAAACCACGAAGACGCACGCAACCATCCATCCCTAGCTAGCAGCTCTCTGTCTCTCAGCTATAGCTAGAGCTAGAGCACAGCCATCTGGTACGTAGCTGTCGTCGTCAACGTCCATTGGGAGCGCACCGGCCACCGTCCAGGAGATGAGGCGTGCGCAGCGCGCGGATGGGCCAGCTGCCGTGCTCGCCATCAGCACAGCCGACCCGCCGACGTGCATGGCGCAGGACGAATTCCCCGACTGGTATATCCGTGTCACCAACAGCAAGCACCTCACCGACCTCAAGGGCAAGCACACCAGGATCTGCAAAAAGTCTGGCATCAGGCAGCGCTACGTGCTCGTCAACGACGAGCTGCTGGCCGCCAACCCAGACTTCATCGACCGCACGCATCCGGCCCTGGACGAGCGCGTGGACATTACCTCCATCGCCGTCCCAGAGCTGGCCGCCACCGCGGCCGCTAAGGCCATCGCGGAGTGGGGCCGCCCGGCCACCGACATCACCCACCTCATCTTCAGCACATGCCGTAACATCCTTAAAATTTTCAAACTTTCAAAAAAATTTTCAAACTACACCAATATTTGGTGAGTGTCATGTAGGCAACCACCCAATAGTTGTACAATTAGTACCTAATGTTAGCATGAGCGTTGCATTTAATTTACCCGAGCTTGATTTGCTTCTTATTTGATTTTATGTGATCCTTGATAAAATCAAATAACTTATTATCGCATGTATGTTTATATGTTGACTAACCATGGAGGTGGATCCATCATGACTTTGAGATCCTAGTGGACCTACCATGGTGTGTGCACCATGATCACTAACACAATTAACAAGGATCACTAGCATAGTTGATTTAGTGCTTGGAAAGGAAATAGAAAAGAGAAATAAGAAATGAAGAAAAAGAAAAAGGCCAAAGCAGCCCAATAGCAGAAGCAGCCCAGTAATACAGCAACCGCGCCGGCCTGCCTGCCCCCACTCGCGGCCCATCCGGCCTGCTCTGCGTGCTGTCCGCTCGGCCCAGTAAGGCGACGGCCCTCGCCCGCTTGCACGCCGGCCTGCCCGCTCGCCGCACTGCTGGCCCAGCAAGGCCGCTGCTGCCCCGCGCGCGCCCGCACGCCACCGCTGTGCCGCGACACCCGGACCCCACCTGTCATAGCTCACCTTTTCCCTCCTTTGGCCGCCCGCCCGTCGCGTCCGTCGGCCTAGAAATGGCCATGGCCGCGCGATGCCGTCCCGCCGCGCCTGTGACTCGCCGCCGTGCTCTGGATGCCATCCGTCCGCCTCGGCCACGTGTGCAAAACCCTAACATAAATGCGTGGCCGTGCTCAGCCGCTTGATGAGGATCTTCGATCCCCACCGTCCACCGCTGGCCGCCGTGCATATAAAGAGAGGAGCACCGGGCCGCTAGGGTTCCCCCGTGCCCCGTAGCCGCCTGGACCGTGCCCGCACCACTCGTTGCAGAGGAGAAGAGGAGGAGCAAGGAGAGGAAGGAGGTAGGGTAGGAGCTGTCCACCGGAGCCTGAGCCGCAGCCGCAGTTCATGCCCAGGGAAGGAGCCGGAGCCGCCGTTCCACTATGCCACTATCGTGGCGCTGCTTTTTCTTCGCCGCGCGCACCTCCTTCGCCCCCGAGCCGCCACCGACGCGCCGCGCAGGAGAGCGCACCTCGCTCGCATCCATGGTCGCCATCCAGCGCACCGGCCGCGTTCCCGCATGTCCTCTCCCTTTTTCTCCCCATTGACTTGAGGAACGCGATCGCCTAGTCCCGGAACGCCTATTTGACACGCTAGATGGAGCCGGCATGAACCACAGTGAGGCCGGCACCTTTGCCGACCTCGGTTCCCCCGGACTCCGGCCGTCGGAGCGCCGCCGCGGCTTTGCACCCGCGCACACCCTGCCGTGCCCCCTCTCTTACCTCCGGTAGGTGCTACATGACCCCAATCAAACCTGGGACAAGAAGATGAGGAGCAAGATTGTGCCCTGCCGGAGTATCGCCGTCGCCATTGCCGACCGGCGCCGCCATGACCTTGTCGTCGTCTGCTTCGCTAGGATCTCGTAACCCCAAATCGATGCCCTTGTTCTGCTTGCCTTTGTCCCACGAAGCATATGCGCATGCTGGGGCCATCCCCCTCGTGCCGAGGTGCCATGCTGCCGCGACTATACCGCTCGGCGCCGCCGTCGCACGCGCGCAGGCAAGGCCAAGCCCCGTAAGGCCACACAGAGCCCGCCGCTGCACCGGCCTGGCCTCCGCGCCCGCTTAGCCACGCCTCAGCCTAGCCAGCACCGCCCGCCGCCGCTGCTCGCCCGTTCGCCGCCGGCGAGTCCCGACCGGGCTGCCCCACGCGCAAGGCAGAGAAGAGAAGGGGATTAGCCCCGTGTGCACCACGTCTTCAACGCGGGGCCACGCTGGACCAACCGCAGCCCGCCACGTAGCCGATTTGCCTGTGGTCCAGGATGCACCGAGTCCATGGACCGACCGACTGTGGACCGAGCCCACCTGAGATCCACACCGCAACGTGGCACGACCAGAGCCCGACACGTGTCCAAGCCGGGCCAGCCCAGATCCAGCCCTACCCAAGCCCACCGAGCCCCGGTCGAGGCCCAGTCGGCGTTGACCGTTGACAGATCAACATTGACCGTTGACCGGTCAACGTTGACCGTTGACCGTTGACCCGGCCCCACCTGTCATTGACCGTTGACCGTGGGTCCCACCTGTTAGCCGCTGACCAAGTCCACCCAGTGCTGACGTCAGCATCTAACGTTAGCATGACGTCAGCCCCACGCCACCTCTGCTGACCCGCGTGCCACGTGGACCAATCAGAAGCCGCTACGTGTTAGCCTCTGGTTAATCCGCCCTTTTTTTAAGAAAATAGAGTAAACTTCGGAAATTCATAACTAATTCATACGAACTCCTAAAAATATGAACCAAGTGTCTAAATTTTTATAAAAATAAGCTCTACGCCATAGGCTTATGTATGAGTGCATTTGGAGTTATTGAATTTTATTGATTCTTTGTGTTGACTCTATAGGAGTCACTAACGCGGCTATTATGTCTTACTTCAGAGGAGGAGCAGGTTGAGGAGGATGGCAACGAGTACGAGGAGGAGCTCGGTGATGACTTCGCAGGTGCCACACCCCACCCAACCTCGTAGATCCTATTACGCATGGCATAATATCTAGATTGCTAGTGCTTTATTTATGAATATCACCTGATGATAGGTTGCATGGTAGATTTGCTTGATGAGCCTTTACCTTGTCGCAACCTTACTCCTGCACACCTGCTGATAGGCTAGACGCATGCTTATTTACTTATGATGCTTTACTTCTACTACGCTTATATCTGTGTGATGTAATGCGTGGTGGAGAGTATGGTTATATGGTTATGGCACGTGGTGCCACTTTACTCGGGGAGAGTGCTGCGTGCGTCTTGAGTGTGTGGTGAGGGTTGAGTCGATCGGACAGGATTCTACGATGAGCCATGTGGGCGAGTCTTGTCGGGGATGTGTTCTGGGCATTCCGGTGTAAGGTGCTTGTGGCGGGTATATTGTGAGGTATATGGCAATCTCGGGGGTGAGAGCCTTCGTGGAGCGAGGCCCTGGGTAGAAGGTGTTGTTGTAGCACGGACTGTTGTAGTCCCTATGAGAAGATAATCCTGTCTGATTTCCCTAGGACCTGATATCTCTTGAGGACCGGAACCTTGGGACTTACGTGCTCACCACTCGCTCTTATATGGGCGGGAGACAGAGGGCTGACTAGCTAGGACGGTGCCACTACTACTAGGATGTTAGCAGATAGTGTCGGGAGGTACGGGCAGGGAGACCCACACCATCCTTAGACAACATAGTGACCTCGGAGGCCCGGTACTATGTCTCACAGTCTCAGTGTGCCGGTGGTACCTATCCGGGATGTCCCAGTACTAAGTGGTAGGATGGCATCGCACCGGTTAGAAAGCAGCCGGAATCAGCTTAGGCGGGGCACCGCCGATGATGGTGATCTTGTGGTTATGGGAGTACACGCTCTGCAGAGTTTATGAATCTATATATATAGTCCGCGGGCCACTGGTATGGCTTTTTCCTAAGACCCACGCTTCTCGGGAGTAGTGAGAGGAGTCCTTCTATTCTCCCCCTGGTGTTACCCTTCGGGCTGTGAGCCCCTGAGACAGGCTCCGAGAGGGAGTTGGACCTGTCGACTGAGTGCGAGAGGGTGAGATGTGTGTGGTGGTGCTGGAATGAGAGGGATATGTGGATGAGATGGGTTAAAACTTAATGAATTATATTATATAATATTGGTCACTACTTGCATAGGAAACCACAGCCTTATATTAGGTCGCTTTGATTATATCCTTTGTATCCCACCAAATACTAAATAGCAAAAGCAAAGCATAGGGTGAGAGATGTGGCCAGTACAGACCATACTGAAAATTATTTGGCAGGTGAACCCGACTATGACTTCACCGATGAGGAGTAGACGTCTCGTTCCTATGCTCAGGCTTCTTCTGGAGATTTGTTGTTGCTTCCACCTTCTGCAGCTGTTCCAAATGCTGCTACTCTGATGTTTTCCGCCAGTGTGGCGATGGACTATTTATGTAATTTCCTCTAATTGTACTCTTTTTATTCAATGTATGGATCTTGTATCAACTGCTGCTGGATTATATGATGGTTTGAGCTTGAAACTATCACACTATTCGACATTCTGTGTATTTTCTCTTGGTGAAAAATTGAGGATGTTTCACATACTCCGGCACGCATGCCCCAGCCGGCGACCGCCAGCTCGCATCCCTACTGGGCCTCAGCCCCACCGTGTCCCGCACCACGCTCAACCTCCACGGTTGCTATGGTGGGGGCGGTCGCTCCAGCTCACCAAGGAGATTGCAGAGAACAACCGTGGCGCGCGCGTCCTCGTTGCCTGCTCCGAATCACGCTCGTCGCCTTCTACGGGCTGCAGGGACACTGCCTCGACAACATCATTGGCCAAACCATATTTGGCGACGGTGCCGGCGTAGTCATCGTCGGTGCCGACCCCATCGCCCCCATCGAGCGCCCGTTGTTCGAGATGGCGTTCGCGTCGCAGACCACGATACCAGAGACTGAGGACGCCATCTCCATGCAAATGATCAAGTGCGGCATGGAGTATCACCACTCCAACCAGGTGCCCCGCCTGATTGAGTCCAACGTGGAACGCTGCCTAGTCGACACCTTCCGCACGCTTGGCATTAACATCGCATGGAATGACCTTTTCTGGGTGATCCATCCCGGCGGTTGTGCCATCTTGGACAACATTGAGGGAGTGCTCGGTTTGGACGATGAAAAATTAGCAGCGAGTCGCCACGTGCTTAGTGAGTTTGGCAATCTGAGTGGCGCCACAGTGATCTTTGTGCTCGATGAGTTGCGCCGCCGTCGGGCAGCAACGGCCAAGCACGGAGGGGAAGCACCAGAATGGGGAGTGATGATGGCTTTTGGACCAGGAATCACAATCGAGACCATGGTGCTCCATGCCCCCAGCTACCTGGAACTAGAGGGAAATTGACAATTCAAACGTCGACCAAGGAGACTATAAGCTCTATATATACAGAGTATGAAACATGGTATAAAATATATATAGGTTGCCCGGGTAAAATAAACTCCTTATGGTTAATTCATAGACCATAAATAAGGTGGTGTGTTAAATTTCAGCGTGTTATATTGTGGTGTTAACTGTATTTGTACCTATATAATATTATCTACTATTAAAAAGAAACAAATTATCAGTTTTTCATCACATTCTTACCTATTGATCGATTCCTCACTCCTACCCCATTTCTTGCATCCCTCGGTTTGATACCTCTTGTTAAGAGGATAGCTCCAACAAAAGAAATTAAGAAATAGAGAAAGAATGGAACAACAATATTGCCTTTCACAAGCACCAATATAATACTGAAGATTAGTTTAAACAAACCGCCTCCTGCGGTTGAGTCGGATAGGTTTTCCTAGAGCTCTTCTCTTACAAAAATAAACAAACCATCCGTGTTGAGTCGAATAGGTTTCGGAGGGAATTGGCGACTCCTGCCATAGTTTCCAAAAAAAAAAAAACTCATCATAGGGCTACCACCGTGCTCCACGACCATGCTCCATCGTGCCACCTCGACGATGGCGTCAACTTTTCGCACTCAAGAAGATTTCTTGTGTTTAGTGAATCCTTAAGGACAAACAAAAAAAAGGACCTTATGCATTAAAAATATGACCTTGTGTTTTAATTGTCGTGAGCTCTTGCATAATCATCAAGAGTGCATTTTTATATGCTTGAGGAGATGAACAAGGAGACCCCCAAATATAGCTCCATTGTTCTTTATCTTACGGAAGAGGGACTTGATCAATCAACTGCTACGGGATGTTGAACTGAGCAAAGGTAATACAGGAAAGAGGAAGGTGTTAGAGCAAATGACGATCACCCAAAGATTTAATTTTCTGGAAGGGCACAGTCAAATGTCTTGTGAAAGAGAAGAGATCTGGGACACGAATCTTTTGCTTTGGTACTTGTGAAAGGCAATATTGTTGTTCCATTCTCTCCCTATTTCTTAAGTTTTTAATTTATTGGACCAATTATCCTCCTTCTTAATAAAAAGACAGTAGGGGAAGCTCCTCATCCTGCCTGTTCAAAAACAAAATTGTTCTGAAGTACAACAATAAATCCATGGACTTGGTTAAGAAACTAATCTTGAACCCCGCCATATGCTCCATGGATTGGGGCAACCTATATACTGAGGTTCTGCTTTTAACAAGAGGAATCAAACTGAGGACTATAGTTTGTTTACTTGGGAGGAAACAAACTATATTTAGATAGTTTGCTTATTTGGAACGGTTCTAGCTAGAATGATAGGTTTATTTATAGAGCTTTGTTACAGGTGCTTGGGAGGAACCGGCGGTTCTGCCCTTCAAAATTATTTACTGCAGTGCTTAAGGGAAGTTTTGTACTTTTTCTCTCTTGTACACTGGCTCTAACTTGCAACCCAATTCCACAGCGGGAATCGCTGCTGACTACATCGTGAGATCACCACACCGAACGCCGTGACTCCCGTGCTGACTGTGCTCACTACTCGTGTGTACCAATGCACCAGAGCCTGACGACCCAAGGATCGACCTGATGAGATTCTTCGTCGCAGCATAGGCCCAGCTGTTTATTCGTCTATCGACTCGGCCAGCAGCATGAGCTCAGAGCTTGGTGCCTTGGTGGCCCTGCACGCGTGACCCCGCCTCCGGGTCACTGTCGTCGTCCTGGCCGGGTAGCAGCATGCCTGTTCTTGTGTTCCCGGCATCGTGGAGGAAGAGGCAATATCAACATCAAGAACATAGTGGCTTGTGCCATTACTTGGGAGGTCTTTCTTCAGCAGTTTAGGCCCAAGTACTATCCAGAATCCTGCTGGGAAAGAATGAGTGATGCATTGAATCATATTCAACCAAGGATCATAGACAGTGGATGAGTATTACAGGGAATTTAGCAACATTGTTCGTTTTGTGCTAGCGGTTGCTAGTGATGAGCATGAGAAAACTAGGAAGTTTTTAGAGGGCTTAATGCACGATATAGAGAAGTGATGGGGAGGAAGCCACCAACTACATACCTTGTAGCAGTGGAGGAAGCTAGACTGATGGAACCAGCAAAATCATTCTGGTAGGGTGGAGAGTGGTTGCGGTCCTACCGACGAATTTGTACTGCCAACTTACAACAAAAAAGGAAAAATTATATACTGTTATACATATATATCTTTACTACTAATTTAATTTAATGCCACTTGTACCGGAAGTTATGATACTCTGTGATAAATACACCAAGTACAGGAAATATTTATATCAAAAGACATCTTTCTAGAAAGTGTAAAAGTCAAGGGGTACAGAAATGGCCCAACCAATGCAATTCTGGGCCAAACCCATATCAGTACGATGGTCCAGGCCCACTCCACAACCAATCAACCAAAGTAGGCCACAGCAGGGTTCGGCCAAAACTGGTGAGCTGACTCGTTGGCCCATCTTCCTGCAGGCGGTACATTCAATTCAGTGGAGGGCGATGCGCCGCGGGATTTAGGAATTTTCCTCCTGGACCTAGTCCACACTATAAGAAAAGAGGAGGAGACACACACTACACACATCATTTGGAGTCTCATCTCACTCTCTCACTCTTGTTCTTTAGCATAGACACTTAGAAATACTTAGAGCAAGGTTGAGCTATCAAGGAGGGCTTGTCTCCTAGGAAGAAGTACTACTCCTGATAATATACTATAAAGAGTTCTTCCTTATTCATATATATAGTGTTGCGGGTTGATCATGTTATAATCAAGGATTATGAACTAGAATATAGTTTGTACGATGTATGCTTAACATGTTCATCATCATTCTTCATTGTTCATATGATTTACAAGACTAGAGATGACAATAGGAATGGAGTAACAGTTTGTTGTACCTTCGGGTCTTCATATGTTCTAGCTCATCCATTCGTAGGGTGGGACTCATGGAAGGACATAGGTAGTTCCTTAGTATGCGAAAATGGTGTGCGGATATGAGGGAGCCTTCGAATATGATGGTATGCCATGGTTGAGGGGTAGGTGGTAGGTGGTCACAGCCATGTTCGTCCCTTATAATCCCCCACATCCGTATGTCGTGTAGGAATTCGTAAATGTCTCTATCGGCTGGCAGACTAGCTGCGGGAATCTCCCTGTTGCTCTTGACTTTTGACCCATTTCTTAACTTGTACATCGTATGATATTAACTTGTTATATGCACATCTACATTTGATATACCTGCTCTGTTTAGATACTCTATTTTATTTTTTCATTCTTTATTTTACTTTGTTCCTTGAGGTTCCAAGTGTGTGTCCACTATCTATAAATCTATTGTTTTACCCATACATAGTATATGGGCTTATTTCTATGATATGAAGTCATAATCATATCAATGCTAGAGGTATTCACACCATGCCTTCCTAACAAAAAATATAAATAACGATACCCTTATAATACTTCTAGGTGAAATGCTACAATGATAGATTTGTGTGCTTGCAGATAATATCTCAAAAAGATTATGACCTATCACTAAGACAGCTCTAGCACCATTGCTGGGGATACAATCCTGGTAGTGATGCTAAGAAATGCCAACAGAGAGTCCTATCTGTTGAACTTTCTGATTCTCATTACTTGGGCTAACTCTAGAAGGGTAGCAATATATGTCATACATGGGCCTAGCCTCATGGGCCTAATGCACTCATACTCCAACACCACCCCCCACAGTCTGAACTACCGGCGCAGCGGAGTTACAGACTGAACACGAAAAGAAGCACACACATGAGCCCCCCACAGACGCAACTAGCCACCGGTGATGTTGAGGCTGGAGCGAAACTCGGTGAAGGTCGAGGACGTGAGGCCCTTGGTGAAGATGTCGACAAACTGGGATGTGGTCGAGACGTGGAGGACCCGAACATCGCCGATGGCAACTTGATCTTGAATAAAGTATAGATCAATCTCCACATGTTTGGTCCGTTGGTGCTGAACAGGGTTGGTGGAGAGGTACACCGCACTGACATTGTCACAATAGACCAGCGTGCTCCGTGAGAGAGGGCTGTGGAGCTCAGCGAGGAGCTGCTAGAGCTAGAAGGCCTCAGCCATGCCATTAGCGACAGCGTGGTACTCCGCCTCAGCACTAGAGCGGGAGACCACCAGCTGGTTCTTGGACGACCAGGACACCAGGTTGCCACCCAGAAAGACAGCGTAGCCGGAGGTGGAGCGCCAAGTGTCCGGACACCCGGCCCAGTCGGCGTCAGTGTAGATGACGAGCTTGGTGGAGGAAGACTGATGAAGGAGTAGACTATAGTCAACAGTGCCGCGGAGGTAGTGGAGGAGGTGCTTGACAGCAGTGAGGTGGGGCTCTTAGGGATCATGCAAGTGAAGACATACCTGCTGCACTGCATAGTGATGTCCGGCCTGGTAAAGGTGAGGTACTAAAGTGCACCGGCAAGACTCCGGTATGCAGTGGGATCTGCCACTAGGTTGCCCTCGGCCTCTGACAGCTTGCCCTGTGTGTCAACTGGAGTGGAGCAGGGCTTGCAGTTAGTTTTCCAGCTCGCTCTAGAATATCAAGTGTACTCTTTTCTAATGTGACAGCACGGGGCCCCTTTACACCCTTCAGTTTTTGGCGTCTGATTCGCCTTCTTGACCGTCCACTTTGTCAGCTGCTTTCACCGCCACTACTTCCTCCACCAACGACACTATGTGCACCCTTCTGCTCCAGGCATCCCTCCCTGCTCGCTTCTGGGCTGAGAGCCTGCACACCTCCATCTATCTTCTTAACCGTCTTCCTTCCGCTGCTTGTCTAGCTCCGATATCATATTGAACTTTCTGATTCTCATTACTTGGGCTAACCCTAAAAGGGTAGCAATATATGTCATACATGGGCCTCATGGGCCTAGCCTCATGGGCCTAATACACTCATACTCCAACACTATCAACGACCCCCATCAAAGAAGTTTAGACCAAACCAACACTATTAGCAGTCCCAGTCATTCAAGCCAAAGTAGTCGAGGGCTAGTCATTTTTTAACACCTTTCATCTGGATACAGCTGTAGCATCTGTTCGTGTACAAACACACACTAACACCACACACGCACACCACAGTCACACCACATGTACACAACCAGACCTACAACTATACATAGATACGAAGACACGTCCTTAAAGAGATCACCAGATACATCAAGACTCTGTAGGCGACGAGGTGCGTCAAAGTCTCATTGTAGCTCCACGCGTTGAGAGGCTGCACTAGAAATTATTTATGAAAATTAATCCCGGTGAGAGGACCGGCGAACATCGGCGGGCAGCTGCACACCTGCACCTACTGCCAACCGAGCTAGTGCTCGTTCTCAGTCGAGAGCTAGTCTTCTTCATCATCACGTCGTGCTGGATGTCAACTTATTTGCCCAGCGCCTGGGCAGGCTTTGATTTGCTTAAATGTGGGAAGCCACACACCATTTTCAGATTGTGTTTCTGGGGCGTGTTCAGATATGTGGCAAAGATGGACACATGGGTATTGTTTGCAAGAGGAACCCAGAGTTTGTTATCATGTGGCAAATTAAAGTCGAGTTCTTTTACAACACCATCTCCAGCTAGTTCATATGGGTCAGTTCCTTCTATTGGCGGTGCGGCTTTGGGTTTAGTTCAATGATGACTGCTCCCTCGTGTTCTTATTAGCAGTATCCTATCAGTTTGTGCCTCCTGGATACACTACTGGCCTCCTCCATAGTTTAAATGTTCCACACGCTCATCCTCAGTTACCTGCTCCCAGGGCTCCACCTCAGTTCACTGCAGCTTATGCTCCACTCCACGTCAGTTACTTGCACCACCTAGTGTCCCACCGCCACAGACTAGTACAGATTCCAATGCTATGAATCATGGTGTTGTCTACACCATGCCCACCTTTTTTTTGTCATCCAAATGTGACCTCAGGTATTGTTACAGTTGATTCTTGTGATGCTCAAGTATTATTTGATTCCAGTGCCACTTTTTTGTTCGTTTGGTTGGATTTTTAAGAAGGGGTCAACCTAAATAGTCAAGAAATTTCTTGGTCTATTCATGTGAGTTCGCCGGGAGGACTGATATCTACTTCAATGATTTGTCTAAGTTGTGTGGTATCCATAGACCGGGATGATTTTGTTATTAATTTGATGGTGATTCCTCTACCAAATTTTGATGTGATCCTTGGCATGGATTGCTTAAAACGTTACCAGGCTATTATATCTTGTTTTTGAAAGACAGTTTCCTTCGAGGATCTAAATATAACTTTTCAAGCTAGTGCTCCCTCATATTGTCAATTTGTGTTAGCAAGCTTATTTCCTGGTCATCGGCCTTTAAATACTGGATTCCCTTGGACTTAGTGAGTTTTTTTGTATGCCAAGGGTAGCCCCATGATATGATTCCAACTGGGTTGCACCTTCGATCCTTGCTGGTGCAGTCCACAGTCATTTATCGGCGGGCCCATCTAATCACAAGGATGTTAAACGCCGCCGCGCCCGAGAGCTCTCTTCGCGAATTGCAACACTGAGAATCTGTCAGATGGCAACCTGTTTGGTAACATTGAAATGGTACCCCTCCACCTCGCTCCTAGGGTGACGGTAGGGGCGCACCATCGCTGCCGCCCATACGACCCGCCATCTCCCATTCCTCCGGCCGTCGTCCCTGCACCTCCACATGCGATGGAGATGGCCAGCGCCAGGCCCAAAAATGCACCTCGAGCGTGGCATCGGCTCCCTCCTCTCATTCCTCCATCCCTATACCTCTTCCCCTTTAGCTCTATACACCAAGAAAGGCCGCCGACGAACTAGGTTCGTCAGATCCGTGCCTTATGGGACCGGATTCGGTCCTCCTCGACCAAGATCTGGTGAGCTATAGAAAAATGTAGTAGGCGGACGGCAGACACGCTGGCGGGGCCAGTAGGCGATCGTCAAACTCCCTGGCAGGCTCTTCGTCGTACTTCCAGTGATGGTGGCCAACGGGAGCAAGCCAACCCCCTCTGGCGGAGATTCTGACAGCCTCCCACACGGTTCCGCAACGCGAAGACGCGGTGCCCATGGGTTCACAGGCTCCAGATCTGACGCCGCCTAGGCCAGGGGTCCGGTGGCGCAGTCGCTGCGCTCGTCCTTCTATGAGGGAGCACCTGCTAGCGCTCTTTAACTGGATCGTCGGCGTCGTGCGTCTCTAGCTCATTGACGCAAGCCAGCTCGTGTAGCTGCTCAGTGGCGGGCCCGCCAATGGCCCGATCTCGTGGGCTGTGGAGCGTAGACCCGGTGACATGTCTCAGGCCATGGGCGACTCCAGTTGTATTCCTCTGGCTTGGTGGCATGGAGCGGCAACGCATCTCAAGACCGGCATCTTTGAGGCGACGTCGAGTAGGCTGCGAGATGGCTCCCTGTGTCCGTGACGTCGCGGTCACACAGGATGGTGTCGTTGCTGCTCCCATGTCAGCTTTTAGACGGCAGATAGGCACTATACCACCACACCATAATTGGCGCCGGATGATCTGACGCTGAAAGCAGTTATAGCGTCTTACTGTCTGACGCTGAAAGC
>CM041636.1:18603640-18625211 GCA_023333625.1 Bothriochloa decipiens
GACATTCTTCACGTGTTGTATTTCCTTTCTCTGGCCTGCCAAATTTGCGGCGGTGTTGGCTGTTGAGTGAGGGAGTGAAAAGTTGCGGGTGTGTTTGGTATGAGAACTTCTAGCATTTATTTAACATTTAGTATTTAACATTCAATTCATATGTCTTTTGTTATTTGAGATAATAAATAGGAGTAGTTGATAGTGATGGTTGGGTAAATACAAATAAGCTATTTTTGTTTGGTTGATGTTGAGAATGGGTAGAATAATAATAGTTGACTAATTTTTATATTTTAATATTTTATAGAATAATAATAGTTGACTAATTTTTATATTTTAATATTTTATTTAAAATATCAATAACAACTAATTATGCACTAATAAATATACACTAACACTATATCAAATTGAAAATAAAATTTGTTTTCTATCGAACTTTGTGGTCATCCCTATGCATTTTTTCCTAGAAAAAGGCGTTAAAATCCAAAATTTCTAATACTCCTTCCATCCTAAAGAAAATGTACAGCTCCCTTTTTCAAAGAGTCCAAATATTTATTAACCGAATTTATAAATAACATCCATGTATCTCTAAATGATCTATTATAAAGATAATTTTGTATAATTATCTAATAATTATCTGGTTTCATAAATATTAATACCTTTTATTATATATTTAATTAAGAGTTAAATGTAGTGGCGACCCTTAAATTGTGGCTCTATACCATATAGATCCATGAACTCACAAAACCAAAATTCACATCCTCTCTTGTAATAGCTGTGAAACGTTTTTTTATTTCCGTCCACTTGGAAAATCAGAAAGTCAAAAGCGAGGGTACATGGTGCTGCGAAAGTTGTACTACACGAAAATGACTTTCGAAACAACAACTTCATGTTTCATCTATTTATAAGTTGGTGTGTTTTTTTCTGGAGCAAAAAAAAAAAAAAAAAAAAAACCACGTTCCAGAAGTTGAATGAAACATACGGAATTGCGGATTCACCGAGGACACATAAAAAACACCGTTTACTTGTCAACGGTAAGCATAAACTAAACCCACTTTGCACATTCGGTTAGGAATGCACTTATCCTGCAATAAACGACCATTGTGTTAGGCCCTGTTTGATGGATCAGGACTAGTGATTAGTTAACAGTGATTAACCCAACCCGATTTGAATCCACCGGCTAATAATAAGTTGTATTATCTCAATACATATAGAGGCACCACAAGGGCGAGAGTTTTCCCACAAATGCTAGTTTTCCCACAAATATTATGGTAGGCAGTGGCAAATTCAAAATTTACCACAATGTTTTCACACTAATTGTGTGTCCTGTGACGATAATTTATTTTGCCACTAATAAATCTCATATTAGTGGGGTAAACTTTTTTTGTCCACAAATATCTTAGTAAATAGTGGCAAAACAATGTTTCACCACTCCATTCGCCAGTAAAGATATTTTGTGTGACAAATTAGTATTTGGTCACTAATAACCAACATAATAGTGATGAAAGCTAGTTTTGTCACAGATGGTACAGGCATTAGTGGTCACTAATGCTAGGTCTCCTTGTAGTAAGGTTGTTTTCCCAAGGTACCTCAATACCAAGGTTCCCTATTTCTAGTCAACGGCATGGGATTAGGGAGATACAGGTGGCCGGAGGCCTTGAAGTCGGTCGTGTCCCAGGCTTCAGGTTGTGAAGAAGATGTGCTACGACCTCGACAGTGTGGATGCGACCTTCAAAGCGAATAGCTAGGTGACGCTCATCGCTGTCGGGCCTTCACGTGGTTAGGAACGGCAGCGCGGGACCAGGGGAAAGGGCACAGTGCGAGAGAGAGGAAAGAACAAGAGCGGCTAGCAAGATGATGCAATGTAGCTAGATGAGGGGGGAGGAGGAAACATGGTGGCGGTTGGCGAGATGTCGTGTAGGCGGCGCGAGCAGATGCGGGAGGGGAAACAAAAGACTCGTGGATAGGATCGCATGGGGTGGGGGTAATCAGTGTCTTCTTCCCAATCAGATGAAACTTTAGCTCTTAATAGCTGGGTTCTCTAAACTAGTGAGCTAACAACTTGTTAGAGCTTTGACTAAACATTAGCTCACCCATTAGTCCTCTTGTTTAGTCATGTTTTATTAAATAGAATGACTCTTGAGTCTTGATAGAGACTAAAAAATGTCCTTGTTCTTTTTCACTTTACTATGCACATGCAGTCTTTCTCGTCCCCACCTACACACTCCAATTTGGGAAAGAAATTATCTTGGTTGTCAAAAAAGGAAAAAAATAGACGTACTATGAAACATCCTCAATTTTTCATGAAGGAAAAATACACAGAATGAAGGATTTAATGATAGCCCAGGAGGTCCAAGCATCAACTTATCCAATATCAGTTGATTACAAAGCCATACATCGATTAAAAGAATACAATAGAGGGGTTTACATAATTTATTACATCGCCACATGGCGGAATCATCAGAGTATCTAGCATCCAAAACAGCTGCGGAAGTAGAGGGATATTGTGAGAGCATCGTATTTCACCATCTTGAGCGTAGGCACGAGACCATCTAATCCTTTTGTCCTTCAGGAGCGTCGTCGAGCCGTCATCCATACCTGGATCCAAATTTTTAGTACATTTTGTACTGGCAAATGTACTGGCCACATCTCCCACCCTATGCTTTGCTTTTGCTATGTAGTATTTGGTGGGATGCAAAGGATATAATCAAAGAGGCCTAATATATGTCTGTGGTTTCCTATGCAAGTAATGACCAATATTATATAATATAGTTCATCAAGTTTTAACCCATCTCATCCACACATATTTCCCATCCCATCACATCACACACATCTCACACTTTCGCACTCAGTCGACAGGTCCAACTTGCTCTCAGAGCCTGTCTCAGCGGCTCACAGTCAGAAGGGTAACACCAGGGGAGAACAGAAGGACTCATCTCACTACTACTGAGAAGCGTAGGTCGAGGGAAAGGCCATACCGAGGCCACGGACTATATATAGATTCAAACTCTGTAGAGCGTATACTCCTGTAACCACAAGATCACCATCCTCAGCGGTGCGCACCACCTAGGATGATTCTGGCTGCTTTCTAACCGGTGCGATGCCACCCTATCACTCAGTACTGGGACACCCCGAAATACCACCGGAACACCGATAGGTACACCGGCACACTGAGACTGTGAGGCGTAGTTACCCGAGCCACCAAGGTAACTTTGTGGCTTTAAGGAGGGTGTGGGACCCCATGCCCGTATCTCCCGACACTATCTGCTATCAACCTAGTAGTAGTGGCATCGTCTTAGCTAGTCAGACATCCGTCTCCTGCCCATACAAGATCGAGTGGTGAGCACGTAGGTCCCAAGGTTCTGGTTCTCAAAAGATATCAGGTCCTAGGGGGATCAGACAGGATTATCTTCTTATAGGAACTACAGCAGTCCGTGCTACAACAGCACCTCCTACCCAGGGGTTCGCTCCACGAAGGCTCTCACCCCCGAGATCACCATATACCTCATAATGTATCCACCATAGATACCTTACATAGGGATGCCCAGAACACACACCCCGGCAAGACTCGCCCTCATGGCTCGTCGTAGAATCCTGCCCGATTGACTCAAACCCTCACCATGCACCCAAGACACACGCAGCACTCTCCTCGAGTAAAGTGGCACCACGTGCCTTAACCATATACCATACCATACTCTCCACCATGCATCACATCACAGATATAAGCGTAGTAGAAGTAGAGCATCGTAAGTAAATATGCATGCGTCTAGCCTATCAGTGGGTGTGCAGGGGCAAGGTTGCGACAAGGTAAAGGATCATCAAGCAATTCTACCATGCAACCTATCTTTAGGTGATATTCATAAACAAGCACTAGCAACTAAATATTATGCCATGCGTAATAGGATTCTACGAGGTTGGGTGGGGTATGGCACCTGAATAGCTGTCACTCAAGTCCTCGTTCAAGTCCTTGGCGTGCTCCTAGTCCTCCTCTTTGGGGAACTCCTTCGTAGGATCTGAAATCGAGACATAATGGTCACGGGAGCGACCCATAGATTAACACAAAGAACCAAATGAAATCTAATAACTCCAAATGCAATCATACATAAGCTCATTTTTATAAAAATTTGGACACTTGGTTCATATTTTTCGGAGTTCGTATGAATTAGTTATGAATTCTCAAAGTTTAAATCATTTTCTGAAAAAGGAAAAGGACTGGTTAACCAAAGGCTGACACATGGTGCAATTCGGGACTGACACGTGGCGCGACGGTCAACAGCAGGGACGCAGGGGATGATGTCATGCTGACGTCAGCACTGACACGTGGGTCCGGCGATTGGAAGGCAAGGGTGACGTCACGCTGATGTCATGATGACGTCAGCACTGACAGGTGGTCCCGGTCAGCGGCTGACATGTGGGCCCCATGGTCAACGGTCAATGTTGATCGGTCAACAGTCAACGCGGACTAGGCCTAGACTGGGCCTAGATGGGCCGGGTAGGGCCGGTCTTGGGCCGGGTTGGGTCGGTCCGGCCCGAACACGTGTCGAGCTTTGGTTCAGGCCACGTGGCAAGCTGGGCCCAACTGGGCTCGGTCCACGGCTTTCTGGTCTACAGACTCAGTCCATGGTGGACCTAAGGCTCAGGGGCTAGGTGGCATGCTACTGTTGGTCAGCCGGTCCATGTGGTGGACCTGGTCTAAGGGAGACAGGGGAAACTTTCCCCTTCTCCCTGTCCGTGCGTGCGGACGGCGTGGCGGCTTGCCGACGGCGAGCAGGCGCTACGGCTGCGGCCGGCGCGGGGTAGGTGGAGCGGTGGCTAAGGCGGTGATGGGGCTTGCTTAGCACGGCCGTGGTGGTGCGGCGAGCTAGCGACGCTCCGGCTGGCCAGCTCGCGGGTCGCGGCGGCGCCGGACGATGGGTCCACGGCTGCAGGGCGCTGGGGCGCTCGGGAGGCAACTTTGTCTCATGCTAAAGCATTATGTGGTCCCGGTGAAGGCAGTTGTGGCTTCAAGTTGTCCGTAGGGCACTCGGCTAGGCGGGCGACGGAGGATGGCGCGGCGGCGCGGACTGCGACGGCGGACTAGCCTCGGCGCGGTAGAGGTGACTTTGGATCACGCATCAGCTTCGCAGAACCAAGGCAATCATGGCAGGCTAGTCTAATTTGGCCGCGGAGCTCCTAGTGAGGCAAAGAGCGGTGGTGACTCGACGACGGCGGATGGCGTCGTCGGTGGCAAAACTCCAGCGTGGCTCCAAATTGACCTCCGTCTTCTGCCTTCCCCTACCGTGCGGAGCAGCTAGGAGCTCCATGAATCTACCGGTGTGGCTATGGGGGCTCGATGGGGCGTGCACGGCCGAATTGGCCACAACAACGCTCCGGCGGCCGAAGCCATGGCAACCAAGGCCTGCAAAGTGGCATGGCCTCGCTGTGGTTGAGCCATGCTCCCAAGATGTTGCCAAATAAGGGTTCTAGGCTACGGCGCGTTCGTTGGTGGAGTTGATGAAGAGAGGGGGTGAGCAGAGCAGTAGGAACGCAGGGTCATACTGGCGATGGCCATGGCAGAGCAGGGTGACGGTGGGCTTTCTCACCTTCCCGTGGTGGCGAGAGGAGGCTGGCGCTTGGTGAAGGTGCACGTGGGGATGAGGAAGCGGAACGCAGCGTCGGCTTGCGTAGTCATACTGGCCTCCGGCCTTCCTCCGATGGCTCGGTCGACGGCGGCGCTCTCGGGTCTGGCTCAGACAGTGGCAACTGCTCCCTGCCTCCTTCTTCTCCTTCCTCTTCTCGTCTTCTCACTTGGGCAGGCGACCGCTGGTGCGGGCAAGCCAAGAAAGCTGCGTGGCACGGGGAAAACCTAGCGCGCCAAGCTCGGCTTATATAGCCATGGCGGCCGGCCATGGACGGTGGGGACGGGAGATGCCCATCGGGCGATCAGGGGCGCACACCGATTAGGATTAGGGTTACGAGGTCACGTGGTGCAGGCAGGCAGCGAGACGGACGGCGCAGCGCATGGCCATACGCGGGCGGACGGCGGAGCTTCGTCGTTCCACTTCTGGAATGGCGGACGGGACGGTGGGTGGATAGAAGTAGGAGCTAACAGGCGGGGCCCATCGGTCAGTGGGAGCAGGGAGACGCGAGGCGCAGGCAGTGCGAACGGTGCCTTCCTGGGCTGTTCGGCCAATTGGGCCACAGGGACGCGGGCGAGGGAGGCGGGCGAGCAGCAGCGGCTTGCTGGGCCGGCCTGGCCATCTTGCCCGGCCGTGTGGGGAGCAGGCGGGCGCGGGGCGGCAGCCTTGCGTAGTAGTGGCGTGGGCAAAGCGGCCTAGTAGCTGTGGGCCGCTGCTGGGCCGCGGGGCAGCGCACACGTGACGTGGCCAACAGACCGAGTAGGGCCATGGCGACTGGCTGGGCTGCTTTGGCTCTTTCTATTCTCTCTCCTTTTTTATCCTTTTTTCTATTTATTTTCTATTTGTTTCCAAACCATACTATGATTATTAGTAAAAGGGTTAGTGCTAATGAGTTAGTGTCATGGCACAAGGGCTTGATGGGCCCCATAGAGTCTCATGGTGGTGTGGGGTCTATGTCCATGGTTAGTATACGTAAATATACACTTGTGATAAAAGGTTATTTGATTTTATTAGGCATTACATAAAATCAAATAAGAGGCAAATCACACTCTTGTAATTAAAATGCAAATGCTCCATCTAACATAAGGTGCTACTTGTGCAACTATAGGATGTTTTCCTTCATGACACTCACCAAACATTGGTATACTTTTAGGAAAATTTTTGATAGTTCGCATTTTTGGTGTTTGGATTTTTGGGGATGTTACAGTCCTACCCCCTTATGAGAATCTCATCCCGGAGATTAACGGTATAACCTCCTCATCCAACTGGTGGGGGTAGTGCTTCCTTTAGTTCTGCCTTCTTTTCCAATGCTGCTTCTCTTTTGGAGTGATTGCATGCCAAACTTTGCACATTGGTAAACTGGCGCTTTTGTTTTTCTTTAGGTTCCTTATCAGAAGGCGGATGGGGTGTTCTTGGCACTCCATTGTGTTCTGAACATTGAGTTCCACTGGGGAATGTTGGTTGCTTTTGCAGCCTCAGATGCTTGCGTTGCTGTGACAAAAGGAGACTTTGGTGTACATCCGCGAGTTGTCTGGCAATTCTATCCTGTAGGCAGGCTTGTCAATCCTTGTACAGATGTGGTGCGGTCTCACGTACCTTGTGCTAGCTTTCTCTTTGCATGGAAACAGGGAGTTCCTCGAGGCGGGAAGACCTTAAGGCAGGCATGGTTCTCGGGAAGGCCTTGATTCCTTTCGCACTTGGGCGATTCCTTCTTTAGCCTCATTGATGGTGGCAGGTCCAAGGGTGTTGATCTTTTTCCTTCTTCTATCCCCACACCAGGGGTGGGGTCTGCACCACCTTCCTTCCTTGGCCTCAGACGACGATGTCTGAAGACTTGCTCGGTATCTATTGTTGAAGGGGAACCCAGCATGGACCAACTCTTATCTAATTTGTCCATATCAGGGATCACATGCCCGAAGCATGTCCTTAAGGGTCTGATTCACCCTCTCGGTCTGACCAAGGATCTGAAGGCCATAAGTGATGCGGTAGTCCGGTTGAGTCCCTATAGCATCATCCGAGGCTTTTCCAAAACTTGGACGCATACTGAGGTCCATGGTCCGATATCATGCTTCCAGGGGCTCCATGTAGCTTGAGTACATTCTTATTAAATAGATATGCTAGCAGTCCATCTCTGGTGTCACTCTTGACTGCTAAAGAGTGAGCTACCCTGGGTTAGGCAATCGATTATTGCTCGTATAGCATGTCCTTTGACGCTCGAGGCTAACCCACGATGAAGTCCATAGGCATGCTATCATGATTCCATTCAGACACCTCGGGTGGCTTGGCAGCCCTGCGGGTCTCTTGTGCTCAGTTTGACGCATCTGCATATGCCACTCCCAGTAGCATGTCCTGCGTCATCTGCCTTCGTATTCTTCCACTAGGACTCCTTTTTCAAAATCGCATACTTCCTGGTGCTCTTAGGGTAAATGTGAGAATCGAGCTCATGCCCTTCTGATAGGGTCCTTTTGCGCGTGGATAGGCTCACAGATGTAGTTCTTGTACCCAAGAGTGCTTTGCTCGTCCCTACTGACTTCTGGGCACTTGCTCGGTGTCAGGAGCTCGCGTACCTCCCAAATCTCTAGGCAATGGCGCTGGGCTTCACGGATCCTATCCATGGGGGTGCAGTTTACACGATGCTCATTCAACAGGCCATAGGGTATCACCTCCAGCTGTAACTCGCCAATGTCCTCTTGCCACTCCTTGGGCAAAGCTATGGTGATCAAGGCATGACATTGGCTCTTATGGCTAGGAGCATCAGTGACTTTTTAGTCTGTTCTGGTGGTAGAGGATCTCCACATTGTAGCCCTTATTTGAATCTAGTCAACGACATTGCCTCATGTCCAGATCTTCCTGGGTGAAAAAGTTCTTTAGGCTCTTGAGATCGGTGTAGATCTCACGCTTGTTCCCAATCAGGTAGTGCCTCCAAATCTTTGATGCATGGATCATAGCTACAAGCTCGAGATCATGGGTAGGGTAACATTGTTCATGCTCCTTAAGCCGATGGGAAGCATAGGAAATGACTTTCCTATTTTGCCTCAGAACACATCCAAGCCCGTGGTGAGATGCATCGCAATAGACCACAAGGTCCTGGGGTTATCGAGCAAGGCAAGAACAGGCGTCATGGTGAGCTTCTCTTTTAGGGTCTAGAAACTCTGTTCGCGTTGGGATGTTCATTCAAACTCCTTGGTCTTCTTTGGAAGGTTGATCCTAGGGCGAGCTGTCTGGAGAAGCTCTCAAGGAGTTAGTGGTACTAAACGGCCAACTCCAAGAAACCCCATGCATCGGTTGCATCCTACGGTTGCTCTCACTCCTCCATTGTCTTTGTGTTGAGCAGGTCAACAGCTTATTCTGATAGTGTCAAGCACATGGTCTAGGAGAATTGACCTATTCCAGCTGGACTTATACTTGTTGAACTTAGCGTAGAGCTGATGCTTCTGTATCTTCTCCAATGATTTCCTTAGACATTGCTTACATGGGGTGACATGAGTTTTCCTCTGGTATGTCTTCTTCGTTCCTTCATCCAAAGGTAGCCTGATCTAAGGTCAAACTTGGCGAAGTATTTAGCATTGTGCAGCCGATCTAGCAGGTCTCTATCATTAGCAGGGGTACTTGTTCCTGATTGCATGCCATCTTGTTCCCATGTTTCCCCTTTTGCATAGAGGGTTGCACTCATCTAACCAGGCTTGCATTGATTCGTGTATTCGCTTGCAAAGATCTTTTCAGAACAATAAAGCATTGCTCATGCATTCTAGGGTAGCAAGGTGAGCTTAGCTACTAGGGTATCCCAAAGTAGCGATCCTTATAATCTACCTCTCTAGGGGTGGAGACACAAATGGACTAGAACTGAGGGAAACCTCATACAGTAGTGTGCAGGTTTAAATCTCATACCGACTTGGTAATAAGTGCATAAAAAGGTGCAAAACCAGATTTAAAAACATCATTGTAGCGTTAGCTCCAGTTATAAACACATACCTTGTTCTATGCCGGGGATGTCCTTAGCAGCTTGCTTGGCGAGATGCCAACGAGCGGCTCTTCGTGCACTATAGTTCATAGTACTCGGAGTAGGGCAAAATGCAGCCTTATGACCCTTTTGAAAACATCTGAAACAGGTTACTCTGTCAAGAGTTGTGGTGCCCCTTGCACCCTGATCTTCGTTGTCGGGGACGTCTTTAGCAGAACCGTGCGTAAGTTGCCAGCGGGCGGCTCATGCATCATTGCGAACCTTCTTTGCTGAACCCCAGATCCTCTTGAAAGGAATCATAGCCGGTGATGCAATGTCAACTCTGGCACAGTCGATAACCCTATGGCCTCGTTGTCCGCATATAAAGCAAACGAGAGGAACACCGTGTGGTAGCTCTCTCTCTTGGACAGACCTAGATCTTGTGACTGGGATGGCCACATCCATAATAGAAGATGGGCTCCTTTATTGTAGGAGTGCTTGCAGTAACCTCCCATGTGTTGGAATGCTGAAGGGAGCGGCTCTGGAAGGAGCTGCTCATAGGGAGATCATGCATATGCGGTTGTTGCTGTACCGGGTGCTGATATGGTTCCTCAAGGCGTCGCTTCACAGGGACGACCATGTCTGCCTTATGGTGGGTCCTTTCTGACCTTAGTGCCCCATTGATGGCCTCCTCGAGGGTGTGGCAAGTCCTTCTTGTGATAGCAATGCGATGGGGAACTTCCAGTCCTTGAATGAAGTAATACAGCTTGTCCTCCTCGGTGACCATACTCTCAGGGTGTATATACCGCATCAAGCGAATGAAGCGGGCATCATACTCATGGACTGTGCCGGCTCCTTGCTTGATATTACGGAACTCCTCTGCTAGAGTCTCCTCCGCTTCTGCCAGCACATGGCGTTCGTGAAAGGCCTTAGTGAACTCGTTCCATGAGATGTTAGATGGGTCTCGATGAGACGTGCTGAACCCATTCCACCATGCTCGAGTGTTACCCTCGAAGTGGTGGGTTATGATCTTGACCTGATCCTCCTTTGTGTAGTCGGTTGAATTTAGCCACTCAGTCATGTCATAAAGCCAATCCATGGCGGTGATAGGGTCACCGTCGGCGCCATTGAAGGTAGGAAGCTCCAACATGAGTGCACTAGCCAATTTTGGCTGGAATTCTTCAGTCAAGGTTTCTAGGGGGTGAGTTTGCTGAACCATCACCCTAGCCAAAAGTGGTGGGGGTGGTGGAGATCGCCCCTCAACATGGGTCTTGACGAGTGGCGGAGTGACGATCTGATGTTCTTCTTTGGGTCGGATCCAATGGGGGTCCTATGTCCCATGTTGCTATGACTACCACCGCATCCATGGCCCATGGCGGGCCCTGGGAGTGGTGCGTGGTGGCTCATATGTGCTGAACGGTGGGCAGACATCCTGTTTCATGATCGCCAGACTTAGGAACAGGTGCAAGTGGTATGAGTTATTATCAACTTCACTAGGTAATGTAAACTGATTTATTTAAATTGAAAATATTTTTATCTATCCAACACTCATTCAAAGAAGCAATGAAAATCCATAAGACACAATAAGATTCCAGCATCCATTATATCAAGTTTGTTACAAGGCGATGTCTCTAGTAGCTACACTAGAAGACTCGCGAGAATTTTCGCACTACGCGTAGGTAGGCTTCAAAAGGGGACAACCTACTCTACTTTGGAAATGAGTCATGTCTTCTTAGCCATTGCAGGGCTATCTTCAACTGGGTTACTCTGCATCAACTATGGATCACTGCTCGGGAGATGAACCTGGTGGCACGAGGGGGAAGGTACTAGCAGCCATCTCCTGGAGCTGGGCGTCGGTCTTGAGCATCCTCTGCACATACTTGCGGGCTTCTTCCCACTCTAGAGTAGGTTCTAACTCGGGCACGGGGCAGGCATCCATGTTGTGGCTAGTGGACCCTACCTTGAACTACTCAGCGAGAGGCACTTTGCAACAGTGGGCAGGCAGTTGCATCCGTACCTGCTCGTACTGCTGGATATGACGAGCATCAGACTGCTTCCACTTCTCTAGCGTGGCTCTCACGACATCATGCAGATACACACAACCTTTCATGTACCTGGCAAGGTGTGCCGTGTTGGACCAGCTCCACTTCTTTAGCTTAGCCAACTCTTCCTCTTGGGCCTTCACCTTTGCTTCCAGCTCTGTGACCTGATGCTTGTAGTAGCGTTGTCACCTTCTAGCATTAGGATGAGCTTGTCCTAGGCAATCATGTGTTCCCCTGTGATTCTGAGTGTGCGATCATGCTCTCTACCCTAGATGCTCTCGGTCTCAGCCCAATGATCTATGTCACCTCTGGAGAGATCAAGGGTTTAGAGTAGCAGGCAGAACGGTCCTGTCTTGAGGAGTCCATAGGTGTCTCTCATCACGATCCGGAGGGCGGCGCATGCAGCAAGCTATGTGGTGTTGGTGATAGTCCTATCCATATCACGGATGACGAAGGGCTTCAGTGCAGGTACCTCATTGCACTTAATGATCTGGATCGACACCACGAAGCAATCTTTGGGTCCATTGGGTCCCATCTTGTGGTGGCAGATCCAGTGACAGTTTGACTTGGGGACACCAAGGTGCTGGAGCGTCTCACACAGGACCTTGGCATAGTCTTGCTGGTACTTTTCGTAGAAGGGGTTCTCCACAAAGCTCTCCATCTACATACAGAGTCGGGAAAGAAGTTAGAAGGTGAGTAAGAGAGGAGATGAGCCAAGCATGAAAGCATTATGCAAGGTCGGTATATAACCGAAAGTGGTTCAAGATCTCCTATCTATCGCCCAATCCTATGGGTCTCGTCCTAGGGTCAAGCATGGCTCTAATACCAACTGAAACATCTTAAATTTTCCACGAAGGGAAAATACACAGAATGAAGGATTTAATAATAGCCCAGGAGGTCCAAGCATCAAATTATCCAATATAAGTTGATTACAAAGCCATACATCGATTAAAAGAATACAATAGAGGGGTTTACATAATTTATTACATCGCCACATGGCGGAATCATCAGAGTATCTAGCATCCAAAACAGCTGCGGAAGTAGAGGGATATTGTGAGAGCATCGTATTTCACCATCTTGAGCGTAGGCACGAGACCATCTAATCCTTTTGTCCTTCAGGAGCGTCGTCGAGCCGTCATCCATACCTGGATCCAAATTTTTAGTACATTTTGTACTGGCAAATGTACTGGCCACATCTCCCACCCTATGCTTTGCTTTTGCTATGTAGTATTTGGTGGGATGCAAAGGATATAATCAAAGAGGCCTAATATATGTCTGTGGTTTCCTATGCAAGTAGTGACCAATATTATACAATATAGTTCATCAAGTTTTAACCCATCTCATCCACACATCTTTCACATCCCATCACATCACACACATCTCACACTTTCGCACTCATTCGACAGGTCCAACTCCCTCTCAGAGCCTGTCTCAGTGGCTCATAGCCGGAAGGGTAACACCAGGGGTAGAATAGGACTCATCTCACTACTCCTGAGAAGCGTAGGTTGAGGGAAAGGCCATACCGAGGCCGCGGACTATATATAGATTCAAACTCTGCAGAGCGCGTACTCCCATAACCACAAGATCACCATCCTCAGCGGTGCACACCGCCTAGGCTGATTCTGGCTGCTTTCTAACCGGTGCAATGCCACCCTACCACTCAGTACTGGGACACCCCGAAATACCACCGGAACACCGATAGGTACACCGGCACACTGAGACTATGAGGCGTAGTTACCCAAGCCACCAAGGTAACTTTGCAGCTTTAAGGAGGGTGTGGGACCCCATGCCCGTACCTCCCGACACTATCTGCTATCAACCTAGTAGTAGTGGCATCGTCCTAGCTAGTCAGACATCCGTCTCCCGCCCATACAAGAGCGAGTGGTGAGCACGTAGGTCCCAAGGTTCCGGTTCTTAAGAGATATCAGGTCCTAGGGGGGATCAGACAGGATTATCTTCTCATAGGGACTACAGTAGTCCATGCTACAACAGCACCTCCTACCTGGGGGTTTGCTCCACGAAGGCTCTCACCCCCGGGATCACCATATACCTCACAATGTATCCACCACAGATACCTTACATAGGGATGCCCAGAACACACCCCCCAGCAAGACTCATCCTCATGGCTCGTCATAGAATCCTGCCCGATCAACTCAAACCCTCACCACGCACCCAAGACACACGCAGCACTCTCCCCGAGTAAAGTGGCACCACATGCCTTAACCATATACCATACCATGCTCTCCACCACGCATCACATCACAGATATAAGCATAGTAGAAGTAGAGCATCATAAGTAAACATGCATGCGTCTAGCCTATCAGCGGGTGTGTAGGGGCATGGTTGCGACAAGGTAAAGGCTCATCAAGCAATTCTACCATGCAACCTATCTTCAGGTGATATTCATAAACAAGCACTAGCAACTAAATATTATGCCATGCGTAATAGGATTCTACGAGGTTGGTGGGGTGTGGCACCTAAACAGCTGTCACTCAAGTCCTCATTCAAGTCCTTGGCATGCTCCTAGTCCTCCTCTTCGGGCAACTCCTTCGTAGGATCTAAAATCGAGACATAATGGTCACGGGAGCGACCCCTATAGATTAACATAAAGAACCAAATGAAATCTAATAACTCCAAATGCAATAATACATAAGCCTATGACATAGAGCTTATTTTTATGAAAATTTGGACACTTGGTTCATATTTTTCGGAGTTCGTATGAATTAGTTATGAATTCCTAAAGTTTAAATCATTTTCTGAAAAAGGAAAAGGACTGGTTAACCAGAGGCTGACACGTGGCGTAATTCAGGACTGACACATGGTGCGGCGGTCAACAGCAGGGACGTAGGGGATGATGTCATGCTGACGTCAGCACTGACGCGTGGGTCCGGCGATTGGAAGGCAAGGGTGACGTCACGCTGACATCATGATGACATCAGCACTGACAGGTGGTCCCGGTTTGCGGCTGACATGTGGGCCCCATGGTCAACGGTCAACATTGACGGTCAACGGTCAACGCGGACCGGGCCCGGACTGGGCCTGGATGGGCCGGGTAGGGTCAGTTTTGGGCCGGGTTGGGCCGGTTCGGCCCGAACACATGTCGAGCTTTGGTTCATGCCACGTGGCAAGCTGGGCCCAACTGGGCTCGGTCCATGGCTTTCTGGTCTACAAACTCGGTCCAAGGTGGACCTAAGGCTGTGGGGCTAGGTGGCATGCTGCTGTTGGTCAGTCGGTCTATGTGGTGGACCTGGTCTAAGGGAGACAGGGGAAACTTTCCCCTTCTCCCTGTCCGTGCGCGCGGATGGCGCGGCGGCTTACCGACGGCGAGCAAGCGCTACGGCTGTGGCCGGTGCAGGGTAGGCAGAGCAGCAGCTAAGGCGACGCTGGGGCTTGCCGAGCATGGCCGCGGTGGTGCAGCAAGCGAGCGACGCTCCGGCTAGCCGGCTCACGGATCACGGTGGCGCCGGACAGCGGGTCCGTGGTTGCAAGGCGCTGGGGCGCCCGGGAGGCAACTTTGGCTCATGCTAAAGCATCGCGTGGTCCCGGTGAAGGTGGTTGTGGCTTCAAGTTGTCCCGTAGGGCACTCGGCTAGGCGGGCGATGGAGGATGGCGCGACGGCGTGGACTGTGACGACGGATGGTGAGACACGGCGGCAGGGCGCCTCGGCGCGGTAGAGGTGACTTTGGCCCACGCATCGGCTTCGCAGAACCAAGGCAATCATGGCAGGCTAGTCCAATTTGGCCATGGGGCTCCTAGTGAGGCAAACAGCGACGGCGACTCGGCGGCGGCGGATGGCGTCGGTGGTGGCAAAACTCTGGCGTGGCTCCAAATTGACCTCCGTCTTCTGCCTTTCCCTACCGTGCGGAGCAGCTAGGAGCTCCATGAATCTACCGGTGTGGCTACGGGGGCTCGACGGGGCGCGCGCGGCCAAATTGGCCACAACAGCGCTCCGGCGGCCGATGCCATGGCAACCAAGGCCCGCAAAGTGGCATGGCCTCACTGTGGTTGAGCCATGCTCCCAAGATGTTGCCAAATAAGCGTTCTAGGCTATGACGCGTTCGTTGGTAGAGTTGATGAAGAGAGGGGGTGAGCAGAGCAGCGGGAATGCGGGGTCGTACTGGCGACGGCCATGGCAGAGCAGGGCGACGGTGGGCTTTCTCACCTTCCCGTGGCAGTGAGAGGCGGCTGGCGCTTGGTGAAGGTGTGCGTGGGGACGAGGAAGTAGAGCGCAGCGTCGGCTGGCGTAGTCATACTGGCCTTCGACCTTCCTCCGGTGGCTCGGTCGGCGGCGGCGCTCTCGGGTCCGGCTCACACAGCGGCAACTCCTCCCCACCTCCTTCTTCTCCTTCCTCTTCTCCTCTTCTCACTTGGGCAGGCGAGCGCTTGTGCGGGCATGCCAAGAAAGTTGCGCGGCACGGGGAAAACCTAGCGCGCCAAGCTTGGCTTATATAGCCATGGTGGCCGACCATGGACGGTGGGGACGGAAGATGCCCATCAGGCGGTCAGGGGCACATACCGATTAGGGTTAGGGTTACGAGGTCGCGTGGTGCGGGCAGGCAGCGAAACGGACGGTGCAGCGCATGGCCATACGCGGACGGACGATGGAGCTTCATCGTTCCACTTCTGGAATGGCGGATGGGATGACGGGTGGATAGAAGTAGGAGCTGACAGGCGGGGCCCATCGATCAGCGGGAGCGGGGCGACGCGAGGCAGGAATAACTAGAATTAAAAAAAGGGAATGAAAAAGCATCTGGGAATAAACGATTGATTTCTATCAATAAACCTGCTAAAGCCCCAAACCATAGAGTACTTAGCACGGGTCGGGCGGTGCGGACGGTGCCTTGCTGGGCCGTTCGGCCAATTGGGCCGTAGGGACGCGGGCGAGCAGCAGGCGCGGCCGTGCAGGGAGCAGGCGGGCGCAGGGCGGTAGCCAGGCATGGCAGCGGCATGGGCAAAGCAGCCTGGCGGCTGCGGGCCGTTGCTGGGCCGCGGGGGCAGCGTGCGCGCGACGTGGCCAGCAGACCGAGCTGGGCCGCGGCGGATGGCTGGGCTGCTTTGGCTCTTTCTATTCTCTCTCTTTTTATCCCTTTTCTATTTATTTTCTATTTGTTTTCAAACCATGCTATGATTAGTTAGCAAAAGGGTTAGTGCTAATGAGTTAGTGTCATGGCACAAGGGCTTGATGGGCCCCATAGAGTCTCATGGTGGTGTGGGGTCCATGTCCATGGTTAGTATACGTAAATATATACATGTGATAAAAGGTTATTTGACTTTATTAGGCATTACATAAAATCAAATAAGAGGCAAATCACACTCTTGTAATTAAAATGCAAATGCTCCATCTAACATAAGGTGCTACTTGCAACTATGGGATATTTTCCTTCATGACACTCACCAAACATTGGTATACTTTTAGAAAAAATTTTGATAGTTCGCATTTTTGGTGTTTGGATTTTTGGGATGTTACATACTAGATCTAGGTTCGTCGACTATGACAACCTCGCCCCTGCCACTGGCGCTAGAGCTCTGACGAAGCTTAGTGCCCGCGGTAGCCGCCCTCTTCCCCTCCCATCACCACCATCTTCTATAGCTCCGGCGAGCTCACCTGCCGCCATCTTCTCTAGTTCTGATGAGTCTCGTTTGCCCCGATTTAGCCCAACCACCCCTGCGGCCTCCAAGGCCCCCTAATCCACCTATCGACCATTCCCACCGACTGACCTAACTGACTCCCTCGGCCAGCCATTCTATAGCTTACTAGAATTGGGGAAGATAGGGGAGAGCTCGTCAAAACCCTAGCTCGCTGGAGTTGGAGAAGGAGGCCTACGTGGTGCAGGGAGGCGGTTGTGCCCGGGCGAGGGAGAGGAGTGCACTGGTCATCGTCCACCAGTCGCGTGTGTGTCTGAGAGAGAGAGAGAGAGAGAGAGAGAGAGAGAGAGAGAGAGCACGAGCAAGTGGGGCATGGGAGGTGGAAGGCGTGCGAGCGCCAACGCTAACACATGCGCACACATTAATAAGCTTTTCATTTTTTATCTCTCACTTGTCATTTCTTTCCAATGCGTAGCCCCAGCCTCCAAACACTAAACAGTAATCATCCATGCCATCCCGAGTGGTGGCTCCAAAGCATGTGGGAGCATCGTGCAAAGACTGCAAATGTACCAACAGACAAAAGGCATGGCTAGCTAACTTTTGAGGAAAAGCCGAGATATGTTGTGAGAGGACAAAAGAATCGGTGGTTCTATGCATACGGAGAGAAAAATGGTAAGACTAGTAGCAAATAAAGCAATGTACCATGGAGTGCATGGAAAACAACTTGGGCAATGTTTTATCTACATGACAACTAATTTTGCAAAAGTTGAGTGATGTAATATGAAATTTTTTCAAATTCAAACACAAGATTGTTTTTGAGATTAAATTTCAAACACAAGATTTTTTGAGACAATAAATTTCAAACACAAGATGCAATACAACAGTAAATGTGTGATTTGTTGGGCCAGATTCTGGCCCAACCAGGCCCTCGAGTTGCAGCATCTGGTTCTTGCATCCTGTGTACTCTCTCTCTCAAAACAAAAAAGGAAATCTTGATCGCAAAGATTGACGAACACACTGCTCCTAAGGAGCAAATGGGTGATCCGAGTGGCGTCCCGAGAAAATATGAGGCCCTGTTCAAAGCATGGAGGCCTAATATGTAATACCTAAATCAAAAAATAATGAAAAACATCAATCAATATATTACTTATGTCATAAAGTATAGCAATATAAACAAAAAGAAAATTATACATATTGTATAACTATCACTTGAAAACGATACTTTTTTAGCATTCTTTGAAATAAACCTCTCCATAGATTCTTTCGAGATTGGGTTAATTCCTCAATTCTTTGCTTTTTCTTACGCTTTTGATTTTCCAAATCATATTTTCCAATTTGATTTGAAGAAGACATGACTTGCAAGTTGAAACAATTAACCTAGATCAATTTGTGTATAAAGACAATACATAAAGAAAAATAAACTAAATAATATAGGGTTGGCATGGAATATACCTGGTGATCTCCATCTCCGATCTAGCTCTGAATTAAGATTTAGGTCTCAAACAAAGAATAACTGTGTTGCCAAGGACGAGGAATAGGAAGTCCGTCTGGCGAGGGCGAGGAATACGAAGAATAACGGAGTCGCCTGCAGTCCGCAACAGCCAACACCGTCGGTGGCCGCACGGTAAACTCTCGATCGTGGCTATCCGACTCCATGAGCAAGTACGATCGTGTCTCTGCTGCCCAACTCCACACGAAGTCACGATCGTGGACTTGTTCCCAGCAGGCCACGTTTTGGGCCCAAAAATAATAGCTATGGCTGATTTTTTTAAAATAAAACAAAGGCCAACGGTATTATACATACTTAGAATACTTAGTATTTTGGTGGCCCATGATTTTTGGGGGCCCTCTTCGGTCGCACAGCCCGCACGGGTCTAAGGACGCCCCTGCCCGAGGCCATTAACATGGCCAGCGGCGCACGTGCAACGGCAACGGGAACAGGAAGTCTCAGGTTTTGTAGCGAAGGTACGTAAGACTATTTCAGTTAGCTCAAATTTCTTCTTCCAAATCTCGTTCCTTTCAATAATGATTCAGCACACAGGACATAAGAGAAGGCCTGGTGATAAATAGACAAGCAGGACACAATTAAGCTCCCTACAGGACCTGCCATTAGTTACAGGACCCGCGATCATGTGGGTGGAGTCATCCTTGCTGGTGCAGGGAATGTTGGTCCAGTTCATGATGCCCTTCTGTCAGGAAACTTTGGCTCGCAAACAGGCAATAGAAGCTGCAGTTCACTTTGGCATATCCCAGGCTCTTCTTGAAACTGATTCAACTCAGTTGAAGGAAGCGATCACATCATCGGTGTTCGACCAGGCTGTCGGTGGTGGTTTCTTCCAGGAGATCAGGGAGTTCATGAGTGAAAATTTAGCTTTATTAGTGTGGATCATATCCCAAGATCTTGTAATTCTTGTGCTCATGTTCTTGCCTCTACGGGGTTGTATTGGGACCCAGGTCAGCCATATGTGGACTGATCCCCTCCCAGAGTCTGTAATAACTATGAATGCTCGCGATTTGGCTGAGAAAAGTTCAGGTATGCAAGGCCATAGAGCCGTTTGTGGGATAAAAAAAAAAAAAGCAGCTGACAGGATGCCTCTACTTTTTTTTGGCCCTCTACAGGATGGCTCTACATTAAGCTGACATATGAAGACCTATCCGAGAGTCTGCTACTACAATCACAATTCACCGGATGAGGTGCCACCCTTTTCTTCAGCCAGGTGGAAAGAGAGCCTGTGAGGTGGGAGAACCTCAATTTCTCTCCAGAAAATGCTTTCAGGACACCCTGTCCCAGTCAGGTTTTAATAACACATAATGCAACAACGAACTTGAAGGATAGTAAGGTTTGTGCTAACTTCAGATGTGTGTGCAAGCCAAATCAAATGCCCAGATCACAATTGACAGTTCCATTGAAAGGTGGATCAACAATACATTGGTACAGTACTGCAGTCCAACAACAATAACCGAGATGACTTCAGTTTAGTCTTTGAGCACATATATAATCTATATAATACAAGGGAGTAGTCTGGTAAAAAGTAGTTGAGTGCAAGCACCAGTGCTTAGTTAACACAAAATACAAGTGAATGCAGGGCCTGCCCATAGTTATACAATGCCGATTAAAGAACAAGGAAGCCCTCCAATTAACATGTTGGTATGGTTCAGTTCCAATTCTACTGACACAATCAGCTATGGCGTTAGTTTCCCAAGAGTAGACACATACGTTAGTTATCCTTGTACAGGAAGACATCAGGGAGAGAAGCTGGATCAAGCTCGTAGAAGCCCCGAAGGATGCCACCCATTTCTTCGGTCAGGCGGAATGAGGGAATGAGGTGGGAGAACCTCAAGTTCTCTCTAGCAGGTATCTCCAGGGCTCCCTTTGTATTGTCAGGTTTAAACACACACCTATAGCCACCAACTTTAGTGAGGACAGCAAGCTTTGTCCCAGCTTTAGTGCGCTTGATGATCTCACTGATTATGTATTCACAAGAACCATCGCTGGGTGGAACCCAGCCCGGTGCCCAGTTCATGTAAGTGGCCCAGATCTGGCCAACTTGTGGAAGAACCTCAAACTGCCACTTAATTCCGGTTGGTCTGGCATCTACTAAATGTGAGAAAACACTAAATGTATCATACTCGGTTCTCCAGTCCAGAACTTCAAATGTACCACAGCTGATAGATAGGTGCTGCTCCAACCACCGTTTCTCCTGCTCAGACTTAGGGCAAACCTCAAGCCAGTTCAAATGCACCCTGAAAGGTTTCGGGTCAACTTTTCTTATGCAGGCATAGAAATTGGGGAATTTATCAGTATCGCTGTATATAGCCCATATTTGTCCGTGTTTGAATTTCTTCAACGAGCGTCCTTCCTCGAAATCATGGAACTCAGGATCAGGATATGAATAACCATTGGGGGACATGCAGTTTTGCTGAGACTGAGAGGAATCACCAAATTCATTGGCACCATGGGCATTTTTCTGCGTCGATGTATTTTGTTCAGAAGAAATATCATCGGTGTCATCTGCAGAGATTGAGTGACAAACATTTTGTTCTAAGAAATTCTCCTTTGAAGAAATCAGCTCGTCTCCACAATCCATATTATTATCTGCACTCTCAGTGGTCAAATCAGAGAACACACAGCCTGTCATGTTGCCAAGAAGCATGTAAGATATAAGAGTGACAGAAGAAAATGTTGAATCCTGGTCAGACGGGAGACATGCAGTGTCAAGTTCAAGAAAGTCTCTCGGGACACCCATTTTCTCATTTCCATTTGTCCTATAAAAGGAAACGCTGTGAGAAAACCTAAGGAGCTCACTCGATGGTATAAAAAATGAGGACATGCCCTTAGCTTTTGCGAACAAACTGACAAAATTCTTAATCTTGACTAGTGGGATAACTGTTGCACC
>CM041636.1:18625311-18642424 GCA_023333625.1 Bothriochloa decipiens
AGGGGATCAAACCGAGGGATGCAAGAATTTACTGAATGTTAAAAAGAATATCTCTATGAAAACTGAGGGTGGGAGTGAGGAATCGATCAATAGGGAAGAATGTGATGAAAATATGACAATTTCTTTATTTTTAATAGTAGATTATATTATGTAGGTACAAATACAATTAATACAACAGTATAACACGCTGAAATTTAACACACCGCTTTATGGTCTGTGAATTAACCATAAGGAGTTTGTTTTTCCAGGGCAACCTCTCTATGAGTTTATAGTTTATACCATGTTTTACACTCGGTGTATATAGAGGTTATAGTCGTTTTGGTTGACGTTTGAATTGTCAGTTTCCCTCCAGTTCCGGGTTGCTAGGGGCACGGAGCACCATGGTTTCGATGGTGATTCCTGGTCCAAAAGCCATCATCACTCCCCACTCCTCCGGCGCTTCCCCTCCCTGCTTGGACGCTGCTGCCCGACGGCGGCGTAACTCATCGAGCACGAAGATCACTGTGGCACCACTCATATTGCCAAACTCGCTGAGCACATGGCGACTCGCCGCCAGTTTTCCATCTTCCAGACCGAGCACTCCCTCGATGTTGTCCAAGATGGCACGACCGCCAGGATGGATCGCCCAGAAAAGGTCATTCCATGCGATGTTGACGCCGAGCGTGCGGAATGTGTCGACAAGGCAGCGTTCCACGTTGGACTCTATCAGGCGGGGCACCTGGTTGGAAAGGTGGTACTCCATGCCGCACTTGATCATCTGCATGGAGATGGCGTCCTCAGTCTCTGGTATCGTGGTCTGCGACGCGAACGCCATCTCGAACAGCGGGCGCTCGACGGGGGCGACGGGGTCAGCACCGACGATGACTACGCCGGCACCGTCGCCAAATAGGGTTTGGCCAATGATGTTGTCGAGGCAGCCTCCCTGCGGCCCGTAGAAGGCGACGAGCGTGATCTCAGAGCAGGCGACGAGGACGCGCGCGCCACGGTTGTTCTCCGCAATCTCCTTGGCGAGCTGGAGCGACCGCCCACCGCCATAGCAACCGTGGAGGTTGAGGGTGGTGCGGGACACGGTGGGGCTGAGGCCTAGCAGGGACGCGAGGTGGCGGTCGCCACTTGGGGCACGTGTGCCGGAGTAGGTGCTGAAGATGAGGTGGGTGATGTCGGTGGCTGGGCGGCCCCACTCCGCGATGGCCTTGGCGGCAGCAGTGGCGGCCAGCTCCGGGACGGCGGTGGAGGTGATGCCCACGCGCTCGTCCAGGGACGGCTGCGTGCGGTCGATGAAGTCTGGGTTGGCGGCAAGCAGGTCGTCGTTGACGAGCACGTGGCGCTGCCTGATGCCAGACTTTTTGCAGATCCTTGTGAGCTTGCCCTTGAAGTCGTTGAGGTGCTCGCTGTTGGTGACGCGGAAATACCAGTCGGGGAAATCGTCCTGGGCCATGCATGTCGGCGGGTTGGCTGTGCCGATGGCGAGCACGGCGGCCGGCCCATCCGCGCGCTGTGCACGCCTCATCTCCTGGACGGTGGCCGGTGCGCTCCCCATGGACGTCGACGACGACACCGAGGTACCGGTTGGCTGGGGGATAGCTAGGTAGCTGAGATAGAGAGCTGCTGGCAGCTAGCTACGGATGGATGGTTGTGTGTGTCTTCGTGGTTGGGAGAAGCAGGAAGTGCCTTCTATTTATATACCATTACAAGCCTATGACCGACGTGCTGGTCTCGTTCCGTGGACAACGACGTGCAGTGCGTGCGTTGGGGAGTGGCCGGGACATGCATCGCACGTGGATTATTCTAGTATATATACACAGTAGTACTTTGTGTTTTTTTTTCTTTCGTTACACTTCTCTTGTGTATCTTTTCTGATGATTCTTTTTGATCTTTTTTGCTTGTTTTTGTACACATGAAACAAATGGTCGACGTGCCTGCAATACCCCTGCTTGCTGCTCGCTACACATATATATTTTGTTTTTTGTAAGTGATTATTTGAGATATTAAGATCCGATCCGTCCACAGAGCTGTTAATTAATTAGACAGATCAAGCAAAGCTTCTCGTATAAAATACACTAGGACGATACCGTGTGTGTCGCATACGGCCAGATTTATTTATATACACGTATATGTAGATGGTATATATGTTGGTATATATATATATCAATGTATCATATATTGCTACGACTGTGGTTGTTTAGTTTTTGCCTGTATGTGTACGACGTGCTTATGTCACAGGTGGGTTATAGTAGTAGTACTTCTTCTTTCTTTCTTTCTTTCTTTTCTTTCATTTCATTTCTATTGTGTTTCTTTTGTGATGATTCATTTTGATTTGTTTTGATCCGTTTTTGTACACATAAAACAAATGGTAGGCAGTTAATGTATCCCATGCTGCTCACTACATATATACATATTTCGTTTGTAAGCATGGAGTTATTTTTAAAATAGATTTTGAGAAAGTGTATGGTAAGGTTAACTGGAGTTTTTTACCACAAACATTGAGAACGAAAGGGTTCTCGCAAAAATAGTGTCAATGGATTCAATGTTTTACTCAAGGGGTATTGTTAATCTCAAGGTGAATGATCAATTAGGTGCTTACTTCCAGACCAAAAAAGGCCTCACGCAAGGGGACCCTTTGTCGTCCATACTATTTAATATAGCCTAAATGCTACTTAAATAACGTGCAGGCCGTGAAGGTGCAGCACGCACACATCCATCACCGTCCGATCTCGCGCATGCATCACTCAGTCGCTCACCTTGTCCCCATTTGATCTGGTCCCTCACAGATGTCGTACAGTCCACTCGCAAACCTTATCCCCGACCCCGAGCCGTCTCCTTCGTCTAGAACGCCCGCCATGGCCTCGATCCTTCATCGTCGACGGCGACTGTCCCCACGCCCAACTCCGGCGAGCTCCCCGGAGGCTGTCCCCGTCCACGTCCCACACCCGTGCCCACCACCACCACATGCGCCATGGCTGTGCCGCCACCGTGTGCGAGCTCATCGGCCATGGCGGATCCGCCGGCGACGGCGCCAGATCCGCCACCAGGTAGACCTCCTCCTCTTCCTTCTCCTCCTCCCCTCTCCTCTCTCTTCCTCCTCCCTCAACTGCGGTGACCTAGGGATCCAGTGAGCTTCTCCCCCTTCTTCCTCAACTCCGGTGGGCTATAGATTGTCGGCCGGCTAGGGGAAGGAAGGGAAGACAGGCAGTGGGGATGGTGGCGGGCGGCTTGGGGTGCCCTGGCGGCGAGGGCGGCGGCTGGGCCAGGTCTAGGGCGGGGGAGGCTCGCCGAAGATGGGGTTCATGGCGGCGGCGAGCTCATCGGATCTGGAGAAGAAGGCGGTGATAAGGGGAAGGGGAAGAAGGTGGCGCCGGGCCCTAGCTCGCCGAAGCTCCAGTCAAACCCTAGCTCGTCGCAGCGGGGCGATGGCCAATGGCGGGGGCGTGGGTGCCAGAGTCAGGGAAGATGGGGAAGGTGTGCACGCCGTGTGGTAAAATGTGTGCAGTCTGGAATGTGGGATCCTACGCGTGCACCCATTAGCACAGTCCTTAATGTAGTGATCGACATGTTAGCTATCCTAAATGCCAAAGCAAAGGAATTAGGATAGGTGGAAGGGGTGATTCCAAACCTGATCCAGGATGGCCTATCAATCCTTCAGTATGCGGGTGACATTGTTATTTTCATGAGCCCGATGTTGAAAAGGCAGTAAATATGAAACTTTTAATGACCACCTTTGAACAATTATCGGCCTTGAAGATAAATTTCCACAAGAGTGAAATTCTTTTGTTTCGGAAAAGTAAATGATCATGAAGAGTTTTTTTGCAGCTGTTTGGGTGTGTGATCGGCAAGTATCTTTTTTGATACCTTGGCCTACCTATGAACATTAGAAAGTTAAATAACAAAGATTGGAAGATAATTGAGGATAAAATTGAAAAGAAATTAAGTGGATGGAAAGCAAAAATACTATCTGTGAGGTCGCTTAGTGCTTATAAACTCGGTGTTGTCTAGTTTATCGATGTTTATGATGTCTTTTTATAACCACCAAGAGGGGCTTTAGAAAAGATACATTGTTTCATATCACATTTTTATTGGCAAAATGATAACATAAACAAAAGTATAGATTGGCTAAATGGGAGGTTTTATGTCAGCCTAAAGATTGGGGTGGTTTAGGCATTCAAAATCTTAACATTTAGAATAAATGCTTACTAAGCAAATTATTTTTTAAATTATTAAATGAAGACTATATGTGGCAGGAACTTCTAAGAAATAAATACATCAAAGATAAGACATTAGGGAGTTGTGAGAAAAAACCTTATGATTCTCACTTCTGGAAAAGTTTAATGAATGTCAAAGATTCTTTTATGGACTTGAGCTCGTTCAAGGTGAGAAGGTTCTCAAACCAAGTTCTAGTTGGATACTTGGTTGGAAATAAGCCTCTAAAAGATAAATTCCTCTCATTGTTTAATATTGCTAGGAGGAAGTTAGGCTCTGCAGCGCAAGTACTTAGTTCAAACCAGCTAAATATTTTCTTTCGCCGAAATCTAGTGGGTGCCAACTTAAGGGCTTGGCATAGAATTGTTGCATCTTTATAGGATTTAAACTTAACAGATCAAAGGGAAGTTTTTGTCTGAGGTCTTAAAGCATCTAGGAACTTTACAGTCAAGTCTATGTACACTGCGTTAATTAACAATGGGGTCAGAGTGTCAAAGGATTTATGGCATATCAAAGTACCTATGAAAACAAAAATATTTTTGTGGTACCAGAAAAAAGGTGTGACCTTAACTAAGGACAATTTAGATAGGCGGAACTAGAATGGTGACAGTCATTATTGTTTCTATCATTGTACGGAAACCATTCAACCACTTTTTTTTAGATTGTGTGTATGCCAATTTCCTATGGTGCGCTGTATATATGCTCTTTGGTATTCCTCCCCCGACTCATATGAATG
Organism: Bothriochloa decipiens; assembly: GCA_023333625.1. Taxonomy (NCBI): domain Eukaryota; kingdom Viridiplantae; phylum Streptophyta; class Magnoliopsida; order Poales; family Poaceae; genus Bothriochloa; species Bothriochloa decipiens. Next base: position 18,630,245 of record CM041636.1, read on the forward strand.
ATTTATTTTTAAGATGATCAAAAGTTGGCAATAAAAAATATAATTCATTATTATTAATAGCAGCTGCAGCGCTTTATTGGGCTATTTGGCTAACAAGAAACGAAGTGGTTTTTGATAAATGTAGACCAAAATCTTTCTTGCAGGTTCTATTCATGCGAACGCATTGGCTTCGCCAATAGCCAAGTCTGCAATGGCATGACGACCAGAGGGATCAGCTTATCTAGATTGGACGCTTCCTTGAGACGTCCGCGCATTGCAGTTCTTTAGTTCTAATAGATGATTATCATCAAGATACATTGGTCATGTTTAGCTTAAACTTTATTTTGTTTCTGTTATTTGGCAAGCTACATGTTTTCTATAGTCTGCATGGTGTGTGTGGCAAAACTTTGTGATTATTGGCCTGATTCTATCTGTTGATAGATGAAGCTGGATATATTTATCCTTTATCTAAACACAATTGTGATATGGAGATCTGATACATTCACACAAAATTGTTACATAAATCAAGGCAAAGTTTCTTTTATAAAATACGCTTGTATGATACGCTGATGACTTGCACTACTGGAAACATCATTTTTGCTAAGTGCAACCTACTTTGCCGAGTGCCAAATATCAGGCACTTGACAAAGAGCTTCTTTGCCGAGTACCACACTTGGCAAAGCAAATTACTTTGGCAAAGGTTGCGTTGCCAAGGGCCAAGAGAGTTACTCGGTAAAGCCTCTCTTTGTCGAGAGTCAGGCCCTCGGCAAAGACGGCCTCGGGTGGTGGCTGTCACCTGTCATCAATCTTTGTCAAGTGCTAGGTGTTAGGCACTCAAAAAAGAATTTGTTGACCTAGTGATGCACTTGGATTTGTGAGATACTTGTTATGATGCACTTGTGATAACAGGACAACGGTTGAGAACTTGTTGCGTGATGGATGTTTTATATTGTGATGGATGTGATATATGTGACATATATTGTGATGGATGTTATATATGTGATTAATGTGACAAATATGTGTCATGTGATTGTATGGATGTGATATCTTCAGTTAGTCATCATAGAATGTACAAACAAAAATGCAATTTTTAGTCACTTTGTCGAGTGCGAGACCTCTTTTCCGAGTGACATGGCCATGGCACTCGGCAAATGTGGAAAATGGGCACCTGGAAACCCAATTTCTCTGCTTTACTGAGTGCCATAACTATGGCACTCGATAAAGCAATTTAAAAAAGATCAAAACTTTGCCGAGTGTCTGCATCGATTTAAAACAAACAAAACTTTGCCGAGTGCCGGGGCCATCAGCACTTGGCAAAGAATTTTCAAAAAAACAAAACTTTGCTAAGTGCCCCGATGCCGGCGACTCTCGGCAAAGAATTTTTAAAGAAAAAATTAAAAAAATATTTGCCGTGTGTTGTCCAGGTTGGCACTCGGCAAAGCCGCCGTCACCGACACTAGCACCATGATGGCGCCTTTTCTTTGCCGAGTGCCAGCTTGGTGCTCGGCAAAGCCTTTGCCAAGTGCCCGACAAAAGGCACTCGGCAAAGGCACCTTTGCTAACAAAAAAATTGTCCAAGGGCTTTTTGCCGAGTGCGGCACTTGGCAAAGAACCTGTGTTTCCAGTAATGTCAGTGGGGGCGCTTGTGATCCCTATTCGATGGCGACCGGCAAGACAACATAGGCGCTTGTCTCGTGACAGTTACCAAAAGAACAAAACATAATATGCTTCTGGGAATCTTCCTGGGCGATAATAGACCTGAACATCATCAAGGTGGAGGCCGACCAACGAATCCAAGCTAGAGCAGGAGGACTGCTAGCTTTGGCACAAGGCTATGAGCGTGGTGAAGTGAAGCCCGACAGGGATACTTTCCAAAATGTAGCGCTAACGACCGGGAGTAGCACTCTTTAAAAGAAAATATTTTTTCTTTTTGATACTATATTACCTTATATTATATAGGTACAAATACAATTAACACAGCAACATAAAATGGGGAAATTTAACACACCACCACCTTATGGTTTATGAGTTAGACATAAGGAGCTTATTTTACAAGGGCAACGTAACCTCTCTATACCAAGCCGGGTTGTAGTTTATACCATGTTTTATACTCGATATATATAGAGGTTAGTCTTTTTGGTTGATGTTTGAATTATCTCGTACAATGCTGAGGACACCTCCTGCAACTACTGTAAGTATTAAAATTTATTGCTTTCACCTGTGCTTTGCTTGTATGATCTCTACCTTCTTAGATTAGCTATAGCCAAGTTGCAAAATTGTATTATGTTGAGGACAAGTTAGAAGACACTACAAAAACATGCAATCTCACATATGGAAGTAATTTCTAGATTAGCTATCCAAGTAATCATGTTTAACACATGTAATCTCTTCTCCATTGTGCAACCTCCATTGGCAGGTTTGAATATTCTAGCTCATGCGCCTTGAGGTGATCAAGCTTTTCCTTCACCAGGCACTAATTTACACGACGATGGTTGTGAGTCACACTTGTGTTTACTTTTCTAGTTCACCTGGTGATGCACTTGGATTTGTGAGATACTTGTAATGATGCACTTGTGATAATTGGATAACTATGATGTACTTTAGAGATGATGTGTTACAGTTGAGAACTTGTTGCGTGATGGATGTTTTTTATTGTGATGGATGTGATATATGTGATATATATTGTGTTGTATGCTATCTATATGATTAATGTGACAAATATGTGGCATGTGTTTGTATGGATGTGATATATACGTGATATCTTCAGTTTGTCATCATAGAATGTCAAAACAAAAATGCAATTTTTAGTCACTTTGTCTTAGTGCAAGACTTCTTTTCCGAGTGACATGGCCATGGCACTCGGCAAATGTGGAAAAATGGGCACCTGGAAACCCAATTTCCGAGCTTCGTCGAGTGCAATAACTATGGCACTCGATAAAGAAATTTAAGAAAAGATCAAAATTTTGCCGATGTCCGCATCTATTTAAAAAAACAAAACTTTGTTGAGTGCCGGTGCCGGCGACTCTCGGCAAAGAATTTTTAAAGAAAAAATTAAAAAAAATCTTTGCTGAGTGTTGTCCAGGTTGGCACTCAGCAAAGCCGCCGTCACCGACGCTAGAACCATGACGGCGTCTTTTCTTTGCCAAGTGCCAGCTTGGTGCTCGGTAAAGCCTTTGCCAAGTGCCTGACTAAAGGCACTCGGTAAAGGCACCTTTGCCGACAAAAAAATTTTCAAGGGCACTTTGCCAAGTGTGGCACTTGGCAAAGAACCTGTTCGAAGTAGTCTCAGTGGGGGCGCTCGTGATACCTATTCGATGGCGACCGGCGAGACAGCATAGACGCTTGTCTCGTGACAGTTACGAAAAGAAAAAACATAATATGCTTCTGGGAATCCTCCTGGGCGATAAAAGACCTGGGCATCATCAAGGTGGAGGCCGACAAACGAATCCAAGCCAGAGGACTGCTAGTTTTCGCACAAGGCTATAAGCATGGTGAAGCCCGACAGGGATGCTTTCCAAAATGTAGCGCTAACGACCAGGAGTAGCACTCTTTAAAAGAAAATGTTATTTTTTCTTTTTGACACTATATTACCTTATATTATATAGGTACAAATACAATTAACACAGCAACATAAAATGGGGAAATTTAACACACCACCACCTTATGGTTTATGAGTTAGCCATAAGGAGCTTATTTTACAAGGGCAACATAACCTCTCTATACCAGGCTGGTTTGTAGTTTATACCATGTTTTATACTTGATGTATATAGAGGTTAGTCTTGTTGGTTGATGTTTGAATTGTCACGTACAATGCTGAGGACACCTCCTGCAGCTACTGTAAGTATTAAAATTTATTTCTTTCACATGTGCTTTGCTTGTATGACCTCTACCTTCTTAGATTAGCTATAGCCAAGTTGCAAAACTGTATTGTGTTGAGGACAAGTTAGAAGACACTACAAAAACATGCAATCTCACATATGGAAGTAATTTCTACATTAGCTATCCAAGTAATCATGTCTAACGCATGTAATCTCTTCTCCAATGTGCAATCTCCATCGGCACGTTTGAATATTCTAGCTCATGCGCCTTGAGGTGATCAAGCTTTTCCTTCACCAGGCACTAATTTACACGACGATGGTTGTGAGTCGCACTTGTGTTTACTTTTCTAGTTCACCTAGTGATGTACTTGGATTTGTGAGATACTTGTAATGATGCACTTGTGATAATTGGACAACTGTGATGTACTTTAGAGATGATGTGTTATAGTTGAGAACTTGTTGCATGATGGATGTTTTATATTGTGATGGATGTGATATATGTGATATATATTGTGATGTATGTTATCTATATGATTATGGTGACAAAAATGTGGCATGCGTTTGTATGATGTGATATATACGTGATATCTTTAGTTTGTCATCATAGAATGTAAAAACAAAAATGCAATTTTTAGTCACTTTGTCTTAGTGCAAGACCTATTTTCCGAGTGACTTGGCCATGGCACTAGGAAAATGTGGAAAAATGGGCACCTGGAAACCCAATTTCTTTTTCGAGTGCCAGCTTGGTGCTCGGCAAAGCCTTTACCAAGTGCCCAACAAAAGGCACTCAGCAAAGGCACCTTTGCCGACAAAAAATTTTTAAAAGAACAAATTGGAACTACAAGTGCATGGAATTATGGAATTTAGGGATTCAAAAAATGATATTCATGTTATAAGTTATTGAATGTTTTGTGAGGCCGTATCTAGGAACTGACCAGAAATTTTGAACATCTTGTTCACAAAACATGACCACAAACTTGCGGGCGAATTGATTTTAGATTGTATAAAATGCAAACAAACTCCAATAATAATGAAACTTGTGGAGATGTCGTGATATTGTATGTGCAGGCTTTGATAAAATTTGAGAAGGTTTCGTGCACGCTGCAAGTACAATGATTACAAACCAGGACACCTCCTGCAGCTACTGTGAGTATTAAAATTTATTGCTTTCTCTTGTGCTTTGCTTGTATGATCTCTACCTTCCTCGATTAGCTATAGCCAAGGATATAGGATTGTCTCTAAGTTGCAAAATTGTATTGTGTTGAGGACAAGCTAGAAGAGACTACAGAAACATGCAATCTCACATATGGAAGTAATTCCTACATTAGCTATCCCTGTATCATGTCTAACACATGTAATATCTTCTCTGTTGTGCAACCTCCATCGGCGGGTTTGAATAATCCAGCTCATGCGCGTTGAGGTGATCAATCTTTTCCTTCACCACGGCACTTAGTTTCCACCTTTCTGGCGATTGTTGTATGGATGTAATATATGTGATATCTTCCATTTGTTGTTGTAGAATGTAAAAAAAACTGCAATTTTTAGTCACTTTGTTGAGTGCAAGACCTCTTTTGCGAGTGACATGACTATGGTACTCGGCAAATCTAGAAAAATGGGCATCTGGAAACCCAATTTCTTAGCTTTATCAAGTGCCATGACTATGGAACTCGACAAAGTAATTTACAAGTAGTGTCCATTCCAACATATGGTGTTGTCCATCAAAAATGAAGAGTTAAGACTCAACCATCTATCCAATCCAACTCTTTGCACCAAAGGATTCACCCTACACGTGGTACAAGACACATCTTCACGTGGTATCTTCAAGTGGTATCGGCAGCATACCATTTATGGTTATTGATGTCAAAGGGGAGAGAGAAAATATTGCAATTAGGAGAACTGCATTATGAAAAAGCGGATTTGAGTGGTTGTGGATATGTACATGGACCGAGAGGGAGCAACATTAAAGAATAGAGGAGGATCAAAAATTCTTGACAAGAAAGGCACACAAGTAGGGGGGCAAGCTCATAAACTTGGTTGATTGCATTTGTTATGTGCATATTCATGTGCTTGCTTGCATTTGCATAAGTTCTTAAATTCAATATGCAATGCTTGTGTGGTGTTTGCTAGTCATAGAACTTGTTTGATGATTTGATATCTAGCATGCATTAGACGGTATAACTAGAGACATGTGTTTCTTTTACGTGATACTAGAACCTTGCTTATAATGTTGATCTCATGAGGTATCTAGTTTTATTTCATGTGATATCTAGCTAACCATGTTGTTGAACTTAATGGTGCAACTCCGATTGGTATCATGCTTCAAATGTTTATCTTATATACCTTAGCATCACTTAGTAGTGCTAACTCTCCCAAAATTTCCATATTCATGCATGTGTGCAAGCTTGAAGTCAAACCATTTGAGCACACATGTAAGGGGAGCTATCACTACCAACTTGACTTTGTGGTACTTATCCAAATCATGACATTGAGCTTAAACATTGCATAAGTGGCATAAAGTCCAAATATTCTTATTTTCCATATCTATGTAGAGTTGTCATCAATTACCAAAAAGTGAGAGATTGAAAGGTCCCTTATTTGGTTTTGATAATTGAGTGACAACTTTAGGTACTAATGTGTTTATGCTTGAGATACACAGGGATTAGTCCACAGGTACATGTGTGTGAGCAACATATGCCATGGTGGTGCAAATGGCTTGGAGATGTTGCAAGGCTGACAACATGTGTTGATGGAGAAGCTCATTGCATATGTGACATAACATAGAGTCATGGGGACAAAGATGGAGAAGGTCCAAGATAACGCTTGGCTTGATGGACCGGTTGGATGTGTGAAGGGTAGGTCATGGATTTAAAGCGATGGACCATGAGACGGTGAAGTTTAAGCAAGACTTGGCGCCGATGGACCGACGCAACGATGAAGAGCAAGTGAGGTCAAGATCGATGGATCAAGACGGTCATGTGATGATATGAAGTGGATCATATCATTTGGCGATCGTGTTGTGCATATGTTGCATAGGCACATTGGAGACACAGTTGTAATGGAAATGTTACAAGGCAAAGGTATAACCTAGGGCATTTCATTACACCGGTCTGCGGGTGCGTGTATGTGTTTGTGGGTGTGCGCGTGCATGTATCCGTCTGTGTGTGCTTGTGTCTATGTATTGCTGACTTGATCTTTTACGTAATAACAGTTTTGAGGCCTTGAACACGACACTACATGAAAAACGATTTGTAAGAGCCAGGGGTTTTATACTGTAGGGGCAGCTGGTGATTGAGCTGTCCCTACAATTGATTCTCTATTTGTAGGGGCGGCTCAATATTCAGCCAGCCGCCCCTACAAATCGATTTGTAGGGGCGGCTTGATATTGAACCAACCCTACAAATGGGCGTCTATTTATAGGGGCGGCTCAATATCTAGCCGTCCTTACAAATTGATTTGTAGCCGCCTTAAAATGGTGAAGAACACTTATTTCTTTTTTTGATGTGTGGCTAAAACTTGTAACTAGTTTTTCTCCCTCATACTAACTCCAAATGTGATGATTTTTTCTTAAAAATTTCTAAAATCATGATCTATCAAGATATTGTGTTCTTACTACTAAATGTGATGGTCATCTTTTCTTGTCTACATTTCACAATTTGAATTTGAAAATGATAACTTTGAACAACATTTTAAAACATCAAATGATTTTGGTTGAACAAGTCATGAACACAAAAGTTGTATAATCATCAAGATGTACAATGTTTATTTTGGTAATTTCTTTATATGACAAAGTAAAAGTAAATTTTCAACAAATCTTATATATCTCTCTCGTAGTTTATGAAACTACACGAGAAGATATATAAGATTTGCGAATAATATTATAACCACCATGTCGGATGAATAAATGACCAAACAACAAAAATAAACTTTATAGATCTTGAGGAGTTATAGAATGTTGTAGTTGGTAACTTTTTTATTTGAGTTCATCTTGTCATGCGAAGCTACGTATGAATTTTAAAAGTTTTAAATTTGAATTTTTAAATGACCTCGGATGAAAAAAACCCAAAATAAAGTTTATAGATCTTGAAAAATTATGAAAGTTTCTAGTTGGCCACTTTTTGATTTGAAATTATCTTGGCATGCAAAATTATATTTGAATTTCTCAAATTTGAAATTCAACTTTTGTAAACGATCCCGGATGAAGAAACTTCCTAAACAAAAAATTTAGATCTCGAAAATTTATGAAAATTTGTAGTTGAGCACTTTTTAATTGGAATTGGTTTAGGGCCTTAATAAATAATTTATACTCTATTTAGTATAATATATGGGGAACCGAAAGGCTTACAGACAAATGTGAGTGTGTAGTGCGCGAGCAAGAGGTCACATGTTTCGAGTCCCAACCGAGAGGTCATGAGTTCGAGTCACAGCCGACGTGAAGTGTGTAAAAATCATGAAAAAGTGACCAGTGGGGTCCTCCCCGAGTCAAAAAAAATTACTATTTTTATATTTTGACGCAATTTTTAGAAAATCATTTGTAGGGACGCGGCTCAATATACAGCTGTCGGTACAAATCGATTTGTAGGGGTCGGCTGCCTGGATTTTTAAATACACCATGGGGGCTAGCCCAACCGCCACTGCAGTGCCTGGCTAGCCGCACCTACAAAGTATTTGTGGCGTAGTACGAGTAAAATGGTGCTGACTGTGATTTGCTTTAATTTTTTACTTCTACGAAAGTAATAAAGAAATTCATAAGCTTCATTAAGAAAGAACAGTTCAGTCAAGCAACTATTCAACTGCCTTGTGTTTTCAGAGATGTACTACCACAGAAAATGTTACTTGAGTAGTAATAAATTTTGCATGTCGTTTGTGACCGTGTATCAACTATTTAAACAGTACTTTTGCTCAAAATTTACAAAGAAATGGACGGAGTTGTTGTATGCTTTTCTAAGGCATAGACTAACATATGTCCATTTATGCGTTACAAGATTAGATAATAATAGACTTTACATACGTATTTCTTTTTTTATCCTCTATGTCTAAATAAGAGATCCTTATATTTTCCTCCATTCTTATGCAGCCACGTCAGCCTCGCACCTCTGCCCGCGAGCATGCATCAATTCTCATCCACCCGTGCCTTTCCCCTCTTCCTGAACCGATTACTGCTTCCACTTCCTATCGGTTTCAACTTTCAACATGCACATGCAGGTGCGTGAATTGAGGAGTCGTTTCTGTCTGTTGAGCTCCTACGCCTGTCTGTTTTCTGCAGCCACGAAGCCACGAGCTATAGCATGCCTCTAAATCCGCCAGCTTCCACATGTATAGATGAGCCGACGCTAGCACCCTGTACCACCCAGGCATACCTGACATGGAAGGCAGAGCTTGGCTCCGGAGAAGTAGCAGTCGCCGTAGATGAATTGCACAGTAGCGCGAGCATGGTGGCATTAAGCTGCCTGCTGGCCAGAAGAGAACCGCTGCCGGCATCCTCCGGACGCAGCGACGGAACCAGCAATCTTGATTAAGGGAGCCGAAAAATATAATCATATTTTTTAGTGTGTGTTGACACCGTTTTTTGACACGTGTCAATATGGACCGAAAATTGTGCTGATCGGCAAGGGAGTGGTTCTTCTCCAGCATTGATTCTGAGTTGACCGATGGATGAGTGCCGATAAAGGACATGTTGATCTCGTACATTGCCGATGAAGCCAGAGGGCTGTTGCCGATAGAGATTGAGGCATGGTTGCCGATGGAAAGCGGAGCTGAAGGACATGGAAAGCGGGTCTGAGCCATTATTGATGGGTTGCCGATGGAATCTACAGGGATGAAGAGCGTGCCGGTAGAGTTTTCATCGTAAAGCAATGGATAAGGGAACTGGCGATATTTATGCCATTATTTTATTAGCTTATTTTTGAGTCCGACCTTGGTACGAGTCGTTATTTTTATTCCTTAGAGATAAGACTTGTTTAGGTAATACTTTGTCGTGTCTGTTTAGGACTCATAGTACCAGGGTATAAATATGTACCGAAAGACAATGAAAAGATAATCATCAATACAACAAGCCTACTATTTTTATCTACTTTCCAAGCAATCTACTTTTCGGCGACTTCGTCATCAGTACTTTTTCCTTTTCAACGAGTTCTTTCAAGAGTCGACGGGCTGCATCAACTTGATCTCCGGCGGCCTTGCAGGTTCCGCTTTTACCGAGCAAGATTCAGGCTTTGACGTCCGAGCGTATCGCTGTCGTCTCGTCTGATCTGTTCAACAGTTATCGAGTATCATCTGAGCTTTGACGTCCGGGCGTATCGCTGTCGTCTCGTTCAGGTTTTATTCAAATCTATCATCCTTGTCGATTAACAGGTCAAATCGACTGGCACGCTCCGGATATCGATTGTGGGTATTAGCCCGGTGTGTTTGCAGATATAATTTTGCATCAACAGTGTGATAAATATATGTAATAATATGTTTCAACAACTCTCTTAAAAAAATTTACACTATTTATAACCATAAACATATTTTTTTAATAAAAATGAGTAAAAATTGATATTTTTTAACTATAAATTCAAATATGTACATGCTTATATGTATATATGTATATACTTACGTGTATATATATGTACCGTGCATGGGGTGCCACGGCCCCTGCTGACACCCTCCCTGGTTCCGTCACTGTCCGGACGGAGCCCACGGTGGGGGCCTCGCGGAGGCTGACAATGCCGCAACAGGGACAAGAAGGTCGCTGGGTGCAGGCATGGCCGCATGGGTGTAGGCTCACAGGGGCGAAGGTGGAGGATAGAGACGTCACGGCATGGTGGAGATTGAGGCACGCATGGGTGCAAGAGGAGGATTGCGCCGCTGGAGGCTTGGCGGGGCGAGGACGAGTGAAGTGAATGCTTAGGAGTCTAAACACATTTAGTCTAGATGGGCAAAGGAAGCCTCCGCTGCTACATTAATGTGTCCGCTAGTACATTCATGTGTCCCCGACTCTCCGTCAATCATCGCAGTTAAAGTTCTGCATTATTCCTGTGATGAATCCGTGAATAGTCACAGGCAATGACGACGGGACTATATTCAGCCGGGATGCCGAGTTGCTAACCCCATTGATCCGATATAAGAAGTCGGCAGCTCCATCGGACGGCTTCACTACATCCCCAAGTGACGACCATCATGGAGTTCTCTACATCAGGTACAAAGGTACTGTAGTATATTTTCTCCCTTTTGCTCATGCCGGTAAAAGGAAACGGCAGAACCAATTATGTCTATTTACGTACAGTTTTAATTTTATCATATTATGTTTCTTAACAAAGTCAGATAAGTTTGTACGGTAGTTCTAATTAAGTAGAATGGTGTTACTCTTTGTTGTATTCATACTATTATAACTATATTGTATATCTGAATTTATCCTTCAAATCCCATAACGACAAATCCCGTAGCAACGCGCGGGATATCACCTAGCGTGCATGCTCTACCTCTTATATATTTGGAGAAATGCTAAGAAACAACCAGTTGTTTTTTTCTCAATCTAACAACCGGATTTATGGCCATCCATCTCGGCTCTCTAAAACGATTCGTTTTGCCGCTTCAGACGTCGATCTCACGCTTTTGAGCAATGTGTTTTGCTGCTCCCTCTGCCGCTGGCGCTTGCCGCCGCCTCTAGCAGCTCCAGCGCACTCCCTCCGCCGCTGCCCCAGCACAGGTTCCGCACAACTCGCCGTCACAAACGGCACGACATAGACGACAGAGAAGCTTCCTTAGCGGACGAGGAGAAGACGATGACGGCGGGCACGGAGCCAGCAGGAGACGCGGAGCACTCCATTATTGTTGTCGTTGGGGTCGACGAGGTGGAGGCCTCCATGTTGTTGCGGTTGTGTGCGTGCGTGCGTGTGTGTTTGCGTGTGTCTATGGGTGCGTGTGTCTATAGACTAGGGCACTAGGCATGATGAGGAATATTTATTTTCAGGATACATCACATGTTTCTAGCCTTGAGCTTCAAAAACAAATAGCCTTGAATTTGTGAATGTGTTTACTTTACATTACTAACTTTTTTCTTTTTATTCCATTAGGCTAGCATCCAAACGAGCCCCACAAAGTTTATTTCTGAAAGGAATAGCAGAATTAGTGATGTAGAAAGTGCCCATCTCAGTTCAAAATACATTTGACAGGTGTGACTGTGTGTGTTTGTGTGTGTTAGACTAGGCATGATGAGGAATAGTTTTTTTGTACATCTCACGTTTCTAGCCTTGAGCTTCAAAAGATTGCCTTAAATTTGTGAATGTGTTTACTTTACGTTACTAACTTTTATTGCTATTTTATTCCAAAGTCATCTGAAAGGAAAAGCATAATCAGTGATGCAGAAAGTGGTCACCTCGGTTCAAAATACAGTTGTAAGGTG
>CM041636.1:18642434-18653171 GCA_023333625.1 Bothriochloa decipiens
GTGATGCAGAAAGTGGTCACCTCGGTTCAAAATACAGTTGTAAGGTGTGTCTGTGTGTGTTTGTGTGTGTTTGTGCGGGTGGGTGTATATAGACTAGGCATGATGAGGAATAGTTTTTTAGATACATCACACATTTCTAGCCTTGAGCATAAAAAACAGATAGCCTTGAATTTGTGAATGTGTCTTCTTTATGCTACTAACTTTTGTTTCTATTTTATTCCATTAAACTGGCATCCAAACGAGCCTCACAAAGTCATCTGAAAGGAAAAGCAAATCGATGATGCAGACAGTGCTAACCTCGGTTCAAAATACAGTTGTAAGGTGTGCAGGGGCCGCTCAGCGCGGAGTGTTGTGTCTGTGTATGCATGCGTGCGTACGTGTGAGTGTGTGTGCGCGCGCGTGTTTAATCTTGTTGTTTTATTTTATGGGAACAACTAGATATATAGGAGACACACATTTATTTATAGCAAATAAGCTTGACAACGTATACCATGGAAACCAGTCTCCTATGCAAACTATGAAAACTCTAATCAAGACCACGCAAATCTAATTCGATGGCAAGTATGTGGAGGTCGACGAGGGCATTCTATGGAGCATGCCATGACAGCTAAGTTGATGAACTTATCTGACCACATCAGAATCTTAGGTCGATCGATCTGCATTGCGGCCCAGTAATTAATCTCGCAAGCATTTTGCGTCACTCGTCTCACCAAAGTTCCTACATACAAGAATCCCTACCGAGGTTCAACAAAGAGAAGGTAGCTTAATTTTATTCTTTACAATTTCATAGTTCAGAATCAGCCCTGCTGTTGTTAGTACAAGTGGAAGGTCTCATCAAACCGTTGTGCCGGCTGAATTCAGCTTCTGGCTAGCTAGGCACATGCTCTTCCGCTGCATACCGTTGGATGGCCCCTGAGATGCGTGCATACCAGGAGATAGACAATACATCTCTTTCCTGTTCTGCATCCATCTCAGAAGACATCGAACGACGCACAGTATGAGAGCATGTGTCCTCAAGCGTAAATTTTACTTTGCCCTTATATCTTCCAGTGTTGTGTGTTTTTCAATTTGCTAACTATTCATGAATGAATTCAAGCAGCATTGTTTAAGAATCAGCTCCAATTTTCAGCTTTGCATAATTTTGTGCACACCACAATAGTAGCCCATGTTCGTCACACACATTCGCTAAGGATTAATATTCCGTTGAGACCTTGCTCTTATTTTCTTCATCTGGCTTCTTTCATCCATTAGGAGTTTCACTGAACTGAATATGTTGGTTTGTTGGAGATTAAACTCAACTGGAACTGAAAGATACGAAAAATGACAAGCTCATGATCTTGATCCCTTATTCAGTCGTTAAAACTTTTCACGGATGAAAGAAAGCCAGATGAACAGCAGACCAAGGTTTGGTTATTTATACCTGTAGTACCCTGACCTTAAAAAGGCTCAGTGCACCCTTAGAGAAGAAGAGACGAACAAGAGCAACGAAGATGATGTGGACACAATTATGCACGGCCGTGGTGTACATTTGGACTGACATCTTGAAAAACATTCACTGATTAATGAATACCAAATCAGCCAACACATCTGTAGTTGTACAGGAGGCTGAAAGCTTCTGAACAAAACATCTAGATTCACCGAGACCTTTCACTTTCAGTAACAACAGCACGCCCCTCACTCTGGACGCTGAAATTCTAAAGAATAAAAATAACTTTCTTCTCTACTTGAACTGTGATATTTTGGTTAGAGGAGTCCACACAAAATTCTTGCAAATTCCTGGGTCTATCTGCGCATAGCTAAACCCTGATGGGGTTCAAATCAGTTCATTATGTTTCGTAATTAAACCCTCACGGCCTGCTCGAAGAACGCCCTGACCACTAGCGTCTCGGGGTGGCATAGTCGCCGCAGTGAGGCTACCTCTAGGTCTAGGAGGCCAATCGCCGACAAGGAAAGGCAATGTCGTGCTCGATCTCCGGCCGGCCCACAGCATAATCCTAGCCCTCATCACGAGGAGCTCCGCCCTCACTCCGGTGAGTACCGTACCTTCAGATCGATGATGTCTTGGAGCACATGGGCTTCCCTCGTTGGTGGCGGGACTGGATCTCCTACGTGCTTTCCACTGCTACAACCAAGGTCATGATCAACGGCCGCCCGGGTAGAAGGATCTACCACGTGCATGGCCTCCGGCAGGGTGACCCTCTGTCCTCCTTGCTTTTTGTCATCGTCATGGAAGCTCTCAACACCCTCATCGCTGAAGCAGACCGCCGTGGACAGCTGACGCCTCTTCCGGGAAGCTCCATCAAGTTCAGAACGTCCGTCTACGCCGATGAGTCATCTTCCTCGCGCCTATGGCTATTATTGACTTCGTCTGCATAAGGCGCATCCTTGACCTCTTCGCCGGTGCTTCTGGCCTTGCCACGAACGTCGAAAAGTGCACCATTACTCCGATTCGGTGCTCAGAGGAAGCTGTGGCTGAGGTTCTACTGGCCTTCCCCTGCCGTGTACACCCATTCCCAGCCAAGTACTTGGGTGCGCCGCTCTCCATCAAAAGACTTAAACGCGCGGAACAGGCGATCGTCGACTCGGTCGCCTCAAGAATCCCGGCATGGAAGGGCAATTTGCTGAACAACGCAGTAAGGACAATGCTAGTGTCAACTACCCTATCGGCCATTCCGGTTCATGTCTCAATTTGCTGCGCCCTTTCCCCTTGGGCGCTGAAGGAGATCGAAAAGCGTCGACGTGCCTTCATCCGGGCTGGAACAGACTCGGTGTCTGCTGGGCGTTGCTGCATCACCTGGACTGTTGCCTGCTCGCCGCGGTGCCTGGGCGTGCTAGGCCTTCCAGACCTCCACCTCCTGGGCTACGCATTGCACCTCAGATGGGAGTGGCGCATGCGGTCTGATCCTACAGCTCCTTGGGCGAACCTACCTTGCAAGCTGGAGCCCGTCGTCGAGGCTATGTTCCGCGCCTCCATCCGGGTCGTTGCTAGGGATGGCGCGCGCGCACGGTTCTGGACCGAATCATGGCTACCGGACGACCCCATCTGCTTCTCTGCGCCAAACATCTTTGCACGGGTTGGGATCAGGTGGGGGGAAGATGCATCAGGGATGCGCTACACGGCCTCTAGTGGACGCACGACATTATTGGTGCCCGGACGGTCATTGTCATGCTAGAGATGCTTGAGCTCAATGAAAAACTAATGGACGTCTCTCTTTCCCCGGGCGTCCAGGACACGTTCGTCTGGAAGTGGACAGCCGACGGGGAATACTCTTCTGCCTCTGCCTGCCGAGCATTCTTCGCGGGTAACGCGGCATTGCACGGTGCCAAGGAGCTGTGGCGCATGAGGGCGCCTCTGAAGGTGAAATTTTTCTTCTGGCTAGCTCTACATGGTCGGCTGTGGACCGCAGAACGTCGTGCTCGACATGGACTACAATCGGCCGCGCCGTGCGCCCTCTGTGCCCAGCTCGACGAGACCCAAGACCACCTCCTCGCTTCATGTGTTTACACCCAGGAGGTATGGTACTGACTCCTGTCCTTGGCCGCCATGCAACGGTTGGCCGTGGGTCAGGACGCATGCATCATCGACTGGTGGCTGAACAAAAGGAAGGCTGCTCCAGCGCCGCTTCGACGAGGATTCGATTCACTTGTGCTGCTCGTCTGCTGGGAGGTCTAGAAGGAGCGCAACAGGCGTACGTTCGACGGCATCTGCCTCACGACCACTCAGCTTCTAGCGCGTATCAGGGAAGAGGTAGACTCATGGACTATGGCAGGGTATTGTGATCTTGGATCGTTGGTGGCCTTCTTTGGCTAACAAACGTCTACGATAACCGCCGCTTCATCGTGAAATCATTTTATTAGTTAGTATAGCGGGTTTAGCTCCACCGTTCGAGCCGGTGATTTGTGTTGTGTGATTTGCTTGCCTTTTTCGTGGCATCTCGCCCCAAGAATGGCAAGGGTGTAATTCAAACTCATTTTTTTTCCTTAGAGCAATAGGTGCAAAGTGCACGATTTCGAAAAAAAAGGTGCGCCAATATACAAGTCATCGGTCTCAAGGACGACGTCGGTGGCCTCGCTCCCGAAGCTCGGTGTCTCCATGCACGGCGTGTTCCGGACCTCCGGCCGGCCACAAGATCATCGACTCTGGCGGCAGAGTCGCCCGTGCCGTCATGGAGGCCACACACACCAACGTCGTCCTCGAGGCCGAGGACTTCTACATCGGCGCGCCTCACTGGATTAACGACCACAAGTGCATGGTGATCGACCCAAATGTATACAGGAAGTTCTCCCAAGCGAGGGCGAAGGCAAAGCTCCTTTTATACCTTCGGATCGACCTCCATGTGCTTGCTGTTGTTGATCCGTGGAGGCACGCCGCTGTACATGTCTTCAGCCTCTAGCTTGAGGACGACAACGCCGGTGGGCATCCTCCCTGCACAATTCAAGCACGGCGCTGTACGCCGACTACATACCCTACCACGGCACGAGGTGGGCGACGAGCAGGGGCACGGATCCAGCCCAGGCAAAGGTGCAGAAGCATTACGAACACGTACCTCAGGGGGGATGGTTAGAAACACGTACCTCAGTCCTCAGGGATGTAGATACCAGAAGCAGATAATGTGAAATGCAATTCTAACAGTAGATAATTTCAAATTCAAGTGCTGTATGCATTTCCATCGCCTTCCTTTCAACACCCAGTGTACCTTCTCGAACTGCAAAATAAGCTCCACATGTGACATGTCCCAAACTGAGTCCAAGTTGCCTAATAAATGATAGCTTCCACCCTGCAAAATAAGCTCGCATGCCCAAATCAGGAATCCCCAGTTGGAAACCTAACTTGTTTACCTGTCACATCACTGTCCTGTTTGGGAGATGAACTAAATGGTGGAAATGAAAGGAAACAAGTTAAGTATAGAGTGCACAAAACCAAACAACAAATGAAATGTTCTATTTCATTGTCGTGTGAGGCCTCCGCAACGACACGTGTACATCCTTCGTAATGGTATTTGATAATAACATGTTTATATCATATTTGGAGTGGAAATTGCTCCTCACGCACAATTATTTGTTTAATATCATAGTCATCTCCTTGTTCAGCATTGTTAGTGTCAATTTCCACATTGTTATAAACTTGTTATTATCAAATACCGCTATGAAGGAAGTATAATCAGAGCATTGACATACTCAATAGAAACATACCATGTTGTTTCAAACTAATGCTATCATCTTTATTTTGGCAAGAATAAACTTGATACTGCAATAGTCATCGGATTTCATACTATGCAACAATATCTCAATGGATTGTACCATCTACCAAACGAGCACCAAACAGACTAGTAAAATGTTAAAAAGGAGAATTTTTGAAAGCAATACATGACAACCTCCGGAGAAGAAGAAGAATACAGTTGCCTACGATTATGATAGTGCTATAGGTATATGTGTGTGTGTATATATACACTGATAATTGTATGGTAGTTGGATCTTTTCGGTGACAAAAAATAAGCATTTCGTTCATCTCAAATTAGGAAAGACCATCATACTGTTGTTTTGTTGCAAGTAACAAAAGTTGTCGATCATAACATCAATATCATCACTTATGTGGTAAGCACAAATTTGCTTAGGTACAGGATGTTGTTAGCTAGGAGAGTTGAATGAATTAACCATAGATATGTACATGTGCCTGGATCTCACTATCCTACTTTTGATGAATATATAGATAGATCCAATACGGATTAAAAGGGAACAAGATATAAAATCACAGATATTTACCTACTAATTAACAATATAAAGAACACATGGGGGCATAAAAAGTAGAATTCGAACAATTTCACTCATTATCAATCCAAACTGCAAATCTGTGTTTTTAGAGGAACTATTGGTATATATGCTTGATCCTACAAAAATAAAAGCCACAAACATCAAAACAGGAAGGATTTAGGTGTAACTTTCATACACGCAGGTCCTCATGGTGTACAAAATCATTCCCAACCATTTGTGGCGGGCCATCGTTGCCTTACGCATATGTGGTGTAGCCGCACATGCCGGTCATGGGGAGCCCGCAGCCTAGCATCTAAGCATTCAATGTCATGTCGAAGCATCTACGATTCAAGCCACTGCGCATGCAAACCGAGCCGCTAAGCCACCAGATCCATCAACTCCAACAGTTTCCATTATCGCCGCCACCATTGACCATCAACCCAAGAAAGGAGAAACATGGCTTGGGTAGGTGGATGCCTTAAGGAGGAAGAGGTGGATGGAACCTGAAGGAGGAGGGGCAGGGGAGTTGGAAGACGGCGGCTCGCAGATAAAGAAGACGAACACCACGACTAGGGTTTCAAGCGAAGGCATCTGGGTTTATATAGGCTTGGGCGCAATGTCGACCATTAGATCAAGAGTTAACGACTAGGAGATCGTGGGCTGAGTGGGCTGTGCACTTGCCAGTTGGGCTATTGGCTATATGACGATGGGTAGAATTGTAATAAATACTTTTAAATGCTAAAAATAAGGTTTCATTTTGTCATTAAATTTAATTTTAGAAATAGAGGCTATTCTAACTTATATATAATGCAACTTATATATACTAGTCCGTTGCAAATTGTAGTTTGTTTAACTTTTTTGTCTCGTCTTATTAAAAAAATTGTGTCAAATATCATTTTTTTTATTGTGGCTTGCTTTACTAACAAAAGATCTTTAAGAATGAATTAAATTTAACCATATTTGCACAAAATTTTAATAAGACGGGTAGTCAAAGTAGAATCAAAAAGTCAAACGGACTACAATTTAGAATAAGGAAGTAAGGCACAAATCTTAAGTTAAGTTTGGGTCACGGATGGGTCCGAGAACCAAAATGTTATTTAATTCATTCAATCACACACTACCATTCTTAAAACTGGTCAGGTCCTGTATATTATTACTCTCGGCAAAACTGGGACTGGTGAAACATATGGTTCGGATGAGTGAGTGGATGAAAATCTATAGAAGGAAACACAACAATGCTGTCGGATTTTAATTAGTACACTTTATTCCGTGAAAAAATTGTGTGTTTTGTACTTTTTTTTTTGTACACGAAATGGCAGTGTGATATTGGCCTTGCTTTTTCTCGTAGCATCTCGGCGCGCTGGAGACCGGCCCACCGCAACGCAGCGTCTCTCCCCGGCCTTTCGTCGCGGCAACACGACGGCCCACAACAAAAGGATTCCAGCCCGGCCCAACAAGCCCAGCAGGCTCACCTATCCGGGCCGACGCGCCACCTAGGGCTTCCCCTTCCTCTCTCCACGATTCTAGAACACCGCGGCCTCCGCATCTCCCCGCGGCACTCGCACTCCCAAAGCAGCAGCAGCGCCCCCCACTAGGGTTTAAACCTTTCCTTCCCCCGCCGATCCGCCTCGCCGCCGGCGCCGCCCCCGTCCCCGTCCCCTGCCGCCAGACCGCCACCACCGCCCCCGCGCCCCAGCCGGAGAGACGAAGATGGTGGGGCTCGGCTCGATGGGTGGCTACGGGATCCAGTCCATGCTCAAGGAGGGCCACCGCCACCTCTCCGGCCTCGAGGAGGCCGTGCTCAAGAACATCGACGCCTGCCGCGAGCTCTCCGCCATCACGCGCACCTCCCTCGGCCCCAACGGTGAGTATTGTTCCGCGTGCGCCTTCGCTTTGCTGGCGCGGGTTGTGGGCTCGGGTGTGGTAGATACTGGAGTGGATTGGGAGGGGATCTATCTGGAATCAGCAGAGCGTGCTCGGTATTCGTGGGTTATTAGCGTGAGACCCACGGGATCGAGCTGTTGTGGGGAGTGAGGGGGATCTGGAGCGAGGAGTGGCCTCGTTGTTGGAGCTTATTGGGGTACGGTGACAAAGGCTGTTGAATGTTGGGTAGTGTGAATGTTTGGGTAGATTGAGGCATTTGGCACACTGGCGTGCTGATTGAAATCTCATTTAGCCGTGTACAGTGTTTGGATCAGGAGCAATTACTTTGTCTAGTTCTACTAGTCTTCTGCGCTATGTAAACCGCATCTGACTAAATTTTACATACATAGATGCTGAAACCTCCCGGTGATCGATTGCTTGATGTTGTATTTCTACTTGTTTCCCTGATGCAGGAATGAACAAGATGGTTATCAACCACTTGGACAAGCTGTTTGTCACAAACGATGCTGCCACCATCGTGAATGAGCTCGAGGTTCAGCACCCGGCTGCCAAGATCCTGGTGCTGGCTGGCAGGGCCCAGCAGGAGGAGATTGGGGATGGCGCCAATCTCACCATATCATTTGCTGGCGAGCTGCTTGAGAAGGCTGAGGAGCTCATCAGGATGGGCTTGCATCCCAGTGAGATCATCATTGGCTACACCAAAGCCATCAACAAGGTGACTTGTCCCCCTGACTCCCCTAGGCTTTTTTTTAAACATTGAAACATGCTGTCTGATAGCATGCTCTTTGTGCTTTCGTCTTCGGTTTTTAGACGATTGAGATCTTGGAGGATCTTGTTGAGAAAGGCTCAGAAAACATGGATGTAAGAAACAAGGAGGAGGTTGTGTTGAGGATGAGATCTGCTGTCGCGAGCAAGCAGTTTGGGCAGGAGGATATATTGTGCCCTCTTGTGGCTGATGTAAGCCAATCAGTACCACAGGTTATAGGGAGCTTTCCCTCGCACGTCAGACTGATTCAACTAATAGTGGGATTCTTGTACCTTTTTTAGGCCTGCATTCAAGTTTGCCCCAAAAATCCAGCAAACTTTAATGTCGACAATGTTAGAGTGGCTAAGCTGGTTGGAGGTGGTTTGCACAATTCTTCTGTGGTCCGTGGGATGGTTCTGAAAAATGATGCTGTGGGTAGCATCAAAAGGGTGGAGAAGGCAAAGGTAAGCTCAAAATGCTACTCTTCATTCACAATGCACACTGGTTATACATGTGAAAGTTCTATACTCTTCTTTTCTATTAATTTTGAAGTTTTCTTTATTAAAATTGGCAATCGGCGGAGCTCTTAAATATTATTTTCACAAGGTTACAATTATATGTTGTTGGAAGCTCAAGGATAATCGCTTACTCGGTGGTGATTTAGACATGTGTTCAATGTTTGTATATTTTATTGTTGTCAAGTGAATCACCTATGTTTATGTAGCATAACATCACTCATAAAGCTCTGGCACACAGCATATTTCATTTTGCTTGTGTTATGCTCAGTGCTATTGTAAACTTTTCTGCTTCTTAAAATCACTTTTCAGAGAACACTATTTTATTAATTTCTGTCTTTCTAGTCCACACTGCTGCTAAGGGCAATGAATGGATAAGAACTATGATTTTAATTACACTGGCAGTTATATGATATAACATGGTGCTAGAAATTCAATTCATTATGCACAGGAATCCTAACCAATTACAGCACAGTACCCATCTTTTTCTGTATGATGTCTGGCAGTGTTTCTTTCTGAATTCTAAAACCAATCACTATTCAGATTGCAGTATTTGCTGGTGGTGTCGATACCTCAGCAACTGAAACAAAGGGAACTGTGTTGATTCATTCAGCTGAGCAGGTATTTTCTTACTCTGAGAATCGTTTTTAACTAAAGTTAAAAGTCGTCCCTACTTTTATTATGCTCATGAAAGTTGACTGTTGCAAACTGTTTGACATTCCTTTTTCATAGTTGTGGATTCATTTCTTATGCATATGCTGAACTCCGAATGGAGCACATGATATTTCTTTGCTTCTGTAGCGCATTGCAAGATATAGTCTGCAAATATCTGTTGGAATCTATAATACATATGCTTTTGCAGCTAGAAAATTATGCTAAGACTGAGGAAGCTAAGGTGGAGGAGCTTATCAAAGCTGTCGCTGACTCAGGTGCCAAGGTTATTGTCAGTGGAGCTGCAGTTGGTGACATGGCACTACATTTCTGTGAACGTTACAAGTGAGTTTTTTTGTTTTTCATGTGTCCTGAACTGAATAGATTACCTGAATTCTCTGTGCATTATTGATATTTGTTGAAAATTCCTTTTAGATTGGAGAACATGGTATATGCTCTGGGTGTGTGGCCGTTGACCTTATGATACCAATTACTTACTGATGTTCCATTTGCAGACTGATGGTTCTGAAAATCAGCTCGAAGTTTGAACTGAGAAGATTCTGCCGTACTACTGGGGCTATTGCAATTGTAAGTTCTGATTTTTCAGATGTATGTGCTCCTGTGTCGTAGTAGCATACTTATTCTGATTTTGAATTTTCTCCTTTTGAAATATAGTTGAAACTTAGCCAACCCAATGCGGAAGAACTAGGATATGCAGACTCTGTTTCCGTTGAAGAAATTGGTGGTACTCGAGTATGTTCTCTTCCCTTTATGCTTTTACAGAAGATATATCTTTATTCTTCCCTGTCCACATTTATTTTATTTTTTTTTATCTATATATAGGTTACTGTTGTCAAGAACGAAGAAGGTGGAAATTCAGTGGCTACTGTTGTCTTGAGAGGCAGTACTGACAGTATACTAGATGATCTTGAAAGAGCTGTTGATGATGGCGTCAATACATACAAGGTATATCTGTGGTATCTACAGTAGATGTGACCTAACCTTTTATTATACTTTAATGTCCATGTCTGTTTGATGGATAAGTATTGTGTTGGCTGTGGGGCTGCTGCAGTACGCAGCACATGTTTCTCTGTGTGTCAAGGACAGCATCTTTGACTGTAGAACAGCAGTTAGCATCTGCTTTTAGGACAGCATCTAGGACATCTAGGACAGCATCTTAGTGTCAGCTTA
>CM041636.1:18653181-18683065 GCA_023333625.1 Bothriochloa decipiens
GAGTAAGGATCCTGCTCACACCTAGAGCAAGGATCCAGAGACTGACACTGTTTAGCTAATCTTTTTGAGTTCTGACTGTTTTTGTTTGTACTAGTCAATGTGCAGGGACAGTAGGATAATTCCTGGTGCTGCTGCAACAGAAATAGAGCTGGCAAAGAGATTGAAGGAGTTCTCTTTGAAGGAAACAGGGTAAGTTTGTTTCTACCATGATAGTTAATAACTTCTCATTTCATGTACACGGTAAGAGTACAGCTGAAACTTGTTGCTAGTTACAAAGGAGAAGGATCTTTATATCTAGTATTTGCTTGCTAAATTGGCAGGCTTCATTGACATGTAAAGAATCTAGTAGGATGCCAGTATTATAACAACTTTTGTAGTTCTTGGTCTCCTATTTGTTGGGACACAATGATGGATGGTATTAAAAAAATCTGATGTCTAAGATGCAAACTTTTTTCAACATGATGCTTTTATCTTCAAATCTAGAGGCAACCACGAAGTCTATATAGAGCTCTGTGGTTTAGTTGGCCTTGATCGTTTTGGTCTGTCAAAATTTCTGTTAATACAATCAATTGTAGTTCAGTGGATGACATTGTGAAATGTTGGTTTGTATATTATGTCTCTCTATAAATCATTTGTTGGGTGCTGTTGATAATTGTACAGGTTGGACCAGTATGCCATTGCAAAATTTGCTGAAAGCTTTGAAATGGTTCCAAGAACCCTGGCAGAAAATGCTGGACTTAGCGCAATGGAGATAATATCTTCTCTTTATGCTGAGCATGCTAGTGGCAATGTGAAAGTTGGCATTGACCTGGAGGAAGGTGCCTGCAAGGACATCTCGACCTTAAAAATATGGGACCTCTACGTCACAAAGTAAGTCAATATGATCAGTAAGTGGGAACAGATGTGGAATCACGTGTATGTTTAAGAATGTTTTCCATCTTTAGTGGTAATTGAACATTTGCTCTTTTAGATATGGAAAATGTTGCACCATTGTTGGTATACATATGCATGTCTTCAAATTGGAGGGATGGGTTTGCACATTGTGTGGCAGTTTAAGCTGCTTATGAATCTATGATGACCTCTTAACAGATTTCTTCTCTTATTTCACTGTACAGGTTTTTTGCCCTAAAATACTCTGCCGATGCTGCATGCACCGTGCTACGGGTTGACCAGGTACGGCAACTGTTCTAAATTATTTCCAATGCTTGCTTGCATTTCATATGTCCACATGGTAATACTTGAATAAATATGAACTGTACAGATCATCATGGCAAAACCGGCAGGAGGTCCAAGAAGAGATGCCCAGCCTGGTGGTGGGATGGACGAGGATTAGTTTGATTGTGATTGTTTCCTTTGCATCACGTATGCGAGGTTTCAGAGCAGAGAACATCATATCTTATCTAGGCTTTGGTTCTTTAGAAGGTTTTGGGTGCCTGGAGATCACGTTTGGAAGGGTTGCATGGTTGAATTTGCATGTTCTTGGAATAGTACCGTGCAGATGTATCAAATTATTATCCATTCCAGGGTTCGTTCCTCAAGTTCATCACACCAACTGAGCTCATGTAATGGTGTTACTTCAGTTGTAGCTGAAAGGGTGAAAGTTGTTTTGATAGATATTGTTTTGGGTAATGTTGAAATGCAGTTCTTTGCTCCCATAGTGAGCATTCTTGTATGTGTAGCTAGACAGATTGGTAGATGGAATGAGTCTAGGATGGTAGTTGGTGGAGGACCAACCATTTCCATCCATCACTAGTTCACTACGAACTGAAAGCAGCATAGGCAATCATCAACCAAGGCTCAATGGGAATTACTTTGTTGCATCTGTGTTTGAATGACTGTACCTCTGTTTCATTTTGATTGTACCCGTAGTTTTTTTCAATTATGTGATTTTTCCATTATCCCCGTAAAGTTTGCCCTGCTCATCAAGACTTATTGTTGTCGATTCAGCTAGTTGTAACGGAAAAAAATATGCTATAAGCTATCTATATTTTCTTTTTTATAAAAATTGAGAATTATAAATTATTTTGTAACATTCAAGATATAAGTAAATGTTGGCTATAATATGATTGCGTATTACAATATGTGATTCTGGTGGTGCTGCTAAGCAAAAAAATATATTAAGATGCCCGTGCTTCCGTTGGAGACAATAATCCCTGCGCAGTGCAGGTGCCGCTGCCAGCGATGATCTCCATCTCCTTGCCGTTGTCAATGCAGCTGTTTAATGTTTTTCTAGGAAAATCCAATGCTTAATTGAGTGACAGGATAGCATAAAACACGTAGATATTTTTTCTCTTCTTCTATCGAATGGGCCAAAATTATTACAGTTTGGGCCTTGTTTTTTTATAAGTATACCTATATTAATTTAAAACAGAAACATAGACGTACAAGTACACTATACACGCATACAAGAGACAACTGTCCAACCTATACGCAATCAGGACCTCAACAAATATAGAATTTACAACCAGGTCCTTATCCCAACTGAGCACAGAGCTCCGCATCGGCCGTCGTCGTTGAAGACCGCCGCCGCCGACCAACGTCGTCGAATTCGGAACCGGCGAAAGCCGCCGGTGATAAGTTGGACTGCAGCAGATGTTCAATCTCGCGCACGATGGCAGGTCCACTCCTCCGAACCAACGTGCTGAAACCGAAGCCGCTCCCGCTTGGATCGAAGCTTGCCAACAGCCTGTACCGTCATCAGGACAAGCTCGATTCGTACCCCATCAAACAGCAAGACCCACAGCCGCCGTTGTATCCGAGCCACCATGTCCACCGCTCACGAAGACGACGGAGCACAGACGAGCTCCAACTCCTACACATACCTCCACGGGCTCGTCGACGACATCGTAGGAGAACGCCGCCTAGGCGGGGTCGAGCTCGGAAGAACTTTATTCCTTGGCGCCGCCGCCACAGCGCCGCCGCCGGAACAACAACCCTAGATAAACTAGACTCTAAACTACACCACCGGGCGGAAGCCACCATTCCCCCGCATCCAGAGGCCAGAAGGCCGCCGGAGGCGGAGGGGTGCGCAGCCCCGCCGGCGGGAGCACGAAATCGCCTCCCTTGTCGCCGCTCTCTACTGTAGACCTAGAGAGAGGGGAAAGTGGAAGTTCTATCTTTTGTGGCCATGGTAAGGAGAATTTTTTGGGCCTCATTTCCCCCTCCAGTCCTCCTGCAGTCCGGATTTAACTCACTTTGTTCGTTATAATTGATAAACCGTGGCGTCCATAATCCACCGCCGCCACCTGCTGCTTCGTGCTCAACAGCAGAGCAGCTGCGTGTTCGCTATCCAGCACTTGCGTCCTCGAATGCCTCACCTGCTTATTCTGTTGCCCACGCTAGCGCGCCTCCGGCCTCCCGTTCATATTGTGTCACGGTCAGCGCCCGTCACTCTCTTGCACCGCCCATCCCTCACCGCTCGTATTTGATACCGAATCCGTTTAGAAATGTTTTAATCCGTCCGTATCAGAGTCCGGACATTAAACATCTGATACCGTATCCGTATCCGAATATTAAAATCGCATATTTATGACATCGATATCCAACTGTATCTTATCCGACATGACTGACACTATCCGTATTCGAATCTGAATCCGAGCAAAAATATGAAAACAAATACGGTATCGGTGATATCCGTCCGTATCCGATCCGTTTTCATCATGACCGCTCACCCAGCCTGTCCATCCCACTCTGCTTGCGCTGCCATCTTTCGTCGCCGCCATCTAATCTCTGCCCATGAGCCCTGCAACTTTCTCTTCTCCAGCGTCGGTCTCGCGACTCCTCCTCCCTAGCCACGCTGCCCCGCCCCTTCCTCTTTCTCCAAGTTGTGTTGCTCCACTGGTTCGCCTCGGCAGCAATAGGATGGGCGAATGGCGCGGCCCCGGTGTAAGGTCCTAGATGGCTAGAGGAGGGGTGAATAGCCTATTAAAATTCTACAAACCACTAGACAAAACTTGATTAGTATAACAAATGGCGTAACCGTGGTTTTGCCTAGCCTACAAGGTGAGCAAGCCTCCTATTGACAAATCTAGTATAAGTATGATCTCTATGTCACTCAAGGGCTATGTCACTACTTTCTAATCTATAGAGCTAGCAAGAACAACTATTCTAAAACAAGCTACACAAGATAAGTGCTAGAAAGTAATGCAAGGTAGAGAGGTGATTCTTATACCGACGGTGGAGAGAAGATGTTGCCAATCACCAAGATGATATGTAATCAATACAATATGACAACAATCACAATATGAAGACCAATCACCAGGAACAAGAAGATGACACAATTATTTTTGTTCACCCGGTGTTCACTTGTGCACCGACAAGCTACGTCACCGGTTGTGTCGACCAACACCTAGAGGGATCCTCGGTGTGACCCTCAAGTCGCTTGCCCCGGAAGGCACTCCCCCGCAAGGGAACCGCAAGACACCACTCTCAAGCGTGGTAACTCAATGACACGCGCATTCCACTAGAGTTGCTTTTGGCACTCCGCCGAGGACAAGCACAAGAACCTCTTACAAATCAATCACCGGAGGTGGGCAAGAACAATCACCAACTCTTCCCAACGCCTCCAAACAACCTCCAAGCCGGCTAGGAGCGGTACTCTTCAAGAGTAACAAGAAATCACCGGCCAAACGACTCGCAAGTGCCACTAGATGAATCAACTCATGCAATGCACTTCGAATCACTCAATCTCACTCTAGATTAGCATTCAAGCAAGAGAGATGAGTAGGAGGGAGAAGCTTTAGCTCAAAGGATGCACAATAGTGTTAGAAAAGCCAAGAGACCTCCACAAGGGCCGGCCACCTTCTATTTATAACCCCATCCTTTGAAACTAGCCGTTGCCCCTCGGGCGGCTCGATTACACACGCCGGACGCGTCCGGCGCCTCTGCTGCTCAGCCTCCAACGGTCGACTCCCACGACACGTCAGCGTCCGGCGGTACCCCTCGGCGTCCGGCGGCCAGCGTCCGGCGACACCAACTGCTCTACGACCCTCTCTGAGTAGCGTCCGGACGCACACCCTGGCGTCCGGCGCTTCACACGCGCTGAAACATCGGCCTTCATTTCTTACGAGCGTCGGACGCTGAACAGTGCCGAGCCGGCGTGCGGCGCAAGCGTCCGGCGTAGCATCCGCGCTGAAACCTCGGCCTTCACTTCTCACGAGCGTTGGACGCTGAATAGTGCCGAGCCAGCGTCCGGCGCAAGCGTCCGGCGGTCTGTCTCTCAACCGGTACTCTCTGTGTAGCGTCCGGACGCTGGGCCAGCTTCCGGCGCTCAGCGTCCGACGCTTAGAATATGAGCATTCTCAATCCCGCGACGACGCCCTCTTTTTTCCAATGAATTTGCATCCGGCGCAATAGAAAATATCTCTCTCATTTTCCCGAAAGCGCCGAATCCCCCCTCGCAAGCTCGGGGGGAGGATGAGCGGTTACCAAACCCAACTCAACCTTACAATCATACCACCGCCTTTGCAAATGTGCTAACACCATCAAGTGACATCTCCATGTGCATGTGTGTTAGCATTTTTCAAAAGCATTTTCAAAGGACTTTCATCGCGCACTAGATCCTAAATGCAATCACATGAAATGATGGACCTAGTGGCACTCATGAACCGAATTACCGAAGATCTCCCCTCTTCATAGTTCGGCTATCGATCCTAAACCACTCACACCCTCTATGGTGTCTTGAGTGCAAAAAACAAAATAGCCCTATAGGTTATACCTTTTCCTTGAGCCCATTTTGTCGATCCTTCAACCGCCAAGCCTTTACATGATACGTGACACTCCATGTCATCATGCAACGGTCTTGGTCCATCGATCTTGATATTACTTGCTCTTCACCGTTGGTCGGTCCATCGGCGCCAAGTCATGCCCAAGCTTCACTGTCGCATGGTCCTTCGCTTCGAAGCCTCAACTTGCCCTTCACACTTCCAACCGATCCATCGAGCCAAGCCCATCTTGATCTTCACCATGCTTAGGTTGCATAACTTTATGTCATGCCTCAACATTGAGCTTCACTTGGCATGGACTACCTTTCTCTAAATCATCCACTTAGAAACAAGGTTAGTCCTTAGGTTTCATCAATTACCCAAAACCAAACTAGGGACTTTCACCCGGCCATGGTGGGGCGACGCGTCAGCACGATGTGGGGCGGCTGCACCGGGGTGGCGCGTCAGTAGCAGCAGGCCAGAGCGCCTCGGCTTGCCGCAAGTGCTGAGAAGCTTACTTTTTTATTTGACTTAGTTCTTTCTTGATTTGATTTGGTTTGCAGTTCTTTCACGTTACTTTTTTTATTCGATTTGGTGTTCTTTGTTTGATTTGGATCCTTGTTCAATTTGTTTTCCCGTGCTTTCACGTTTCGGTTTGCAGTTTATGAATTTCTCCTTCTTCCCCTCGTATGTGATCCTTGCTTGACAATGCCGATGTAAAGGAGGTGGACGGAAATTGAGAAGGCGGACAGAATAGCTACAGGAAATTTTGGTGATTAAGTATTAAGTAGAGATTAGTTTATACAATGCATGTGCATTGGCCACTAATTTCTGATTATTTTGTGGTATTTGCCCATTTTTTTAATTAGCAAACCTGCGGAAATTTTGGTAGAAGTCAAAAGAATTTTGATTACAAAGCTTAGCAAATTTTGCATACATTTCAAATTCGATCATTGTGACTTAAATTTTGCACATGTAAGAAAGCATGGCAACCAACATGAAAGTCACAAGGTTATGAAATTATGTTCAGATCACGTCCAAACATATACTAAGTCTAATGCAACAATATGAAGCTGTTTAGTTGCATGGCTTTTTTCTAACCTGCTAAGATAAGGTTGGGTACAGATAGATAGGCTAAAGCGAGCTTATTCCTGAGATTTAAGGGTTCATTGGATTTGGTAGGCTTCTTCAAAGACTTGTAGATTTTGCAATTCGTTTGGTAGGTTTCTAGTATCACCGTAGTATAATTTTACCTTTTTGAACTTTAAACAAGACATCTTTACACCTTAAACTAGCAAAATCTTTCAAATTACCTCCTAATCGGATTTGGTGCGGTTTTGAAAGCAATTTTTTCTTTCTAATTAAAAAAATAAGTAAATAATTGCTAAGTTCTAAAAAAACAAAAAAAATTATGGATGGATTGGAACACAAAAAAATACAAATAAAATATTCCGAGCCCGTGAAAGTAATCATGAAAAAAAAACAGATTTAGCTTTAGGAAATAAAAAATATCCATAGAACTAACAAACTCTCGGAATATTCTAAATTAAAAAATAGATTTAGCTTTAGGAAATAAAAAACATCCATAGAAGTCTATAACAAACTCTCAAAATATTCTAAATTGATACGTGAAGGTGTTATGAAAACTTTCCGCAACAAAAAAAAAATAGACAAGCAACACAAATGCAGATCATGAATGCATTCAATTCAACATTATTGTATATTGCATTCATATTGGTGACAAGTTATATTTGCAAAGTTTTAAAGACATGTTATTACATCGATTAGTGTGTTTTGTGATTTTTTGGAATCTTCTAGATATTTTAACATTTTTCTAGAGCTATAGACCTATTATTTTGAGTTTCTATTTTTTACTGAGCTCTACATATATATTTTTTTGGGGGGTTTTAGTATCCTATAATCTGATCTATCTTTAGATTTTTTTTTGGAATTTTGAAATACTAGATTTTTTGTGGTTTAGAAAACCCTATCAAGTACCAGATGTTTTTAATAAAAAAATAAAAAATTCATCTTAGAATTACTCAAACCAATGCCAAGAGATATTTTGAATTGAAGAATTTTAAAAGTTAAGACGTCTTAATTATGAAAAGGAAAGTAAGACTACCACATGTCTTAATAAGTTTGAAAAAGGAAAATAAGACTATCACATGCCTTTTCCTTTCCATTTTTCACGGACCCGAGTGCTGGTTGCCCTGGTAATTGGGCCAGGGTTTCCACAGAGCGCAAGGCGGAGGTAGGCCCAGCCCAGTAGAGTGCTCTGGCCACTGGGCATTTTGTTGGAAACTCAAAATAGCCCTAAGCACAGGGGCAATCACTGGAAGCCACCACCGCCCCACCAAAAACTCCGGCGCCCCCGCCTCCCGACGGCGGCGCCTCATCGCCGACTCCGGCGATCCACGCTCGCCGGACTCGCCGGCGCCCCGCTAGTCTCCTTACATTCTTCCCGTTCACTCGCCGTGAGCTAGCTCGCTCCCTCGTGGTGACAACTGGGCGACCGCCGCCGCCGTACGCGCCAGGTGCCCCGGGGTTTTGGTCGGTCTCTTCTCCAGGCCTCAGTCGGGGCCCCGCCCTTCGCCGTCGACGAGCTCCTCCAGGTACGCGCACCGCATTCTCTCCCGTTCCTGCTGTGCGAAACCGAGTTTCCGAACCCTAGCCTACGGCTATGCGCTCCACATTCTCCCCCATTCCTGCTGTGCGAAACCGAGTTCCCCAATCCTAGCCTATTTTGTTTGGCTGTATTCGGATCTCATCTCACAAGTTTATACATGTATTATGCCTACTAACCTAGTACATTTTTTTTTCTTCAAATGTACATGTGTACACCCATGCTCTTTTCGCCCCTGTCTGTAAGAGTGTGTGTGAGTGTGTGTGTGTGTGTGTGTGTGTGTGTGTGTGTGTGAGTGTGTGTGTGTGTGTGTGTTTGTGTGTGTGGTGTTTAGCTTGACTGAACATGTTCTGATTTGGTTTCTAGGGTCACCTGCTTGTTGCATGATAATCCTGTATTTTTGCCACATAGGCGAGTGTGTTATCCATTTCTAGCTCTGTAGTCAGGCTGATTAAGCTTTACAATCACTATGAGTTGGGTGACTAAATAGATCCTGCTGTGTCTGTGTGCTTTCAGAAGCTTGCATGTAACAATGAATATTCTTACTCAGATGCTATCTTACAGAGGTTTTTTTTAGCTGCAACAGATCCAGAAAATTCAGGCACTGATATAATAGTATAATAGTCTTGCTAAAATCATAGGATCATCTCTTGCGCAAGCAATGCTTACAAAGTAATTTGCCCAAAGTCATTGCTGTCACATGACAACAATGCTTGAACTGTGGCTCTGCCCCTGTTTGCAACATGTGTACCTTCCTTATTCAGATGTTATGCCTCGTAGAAATGTTTTTGAAACAAGAGTACCATTATGTACACTTCTGATAGTGCATTGGTTGGACAATTAACTATGGATCTTGCTTCCTCTGGTCATACCTGCCATATTCTCTCTATGAATCTCACATTCTCTTACTGAAAAAGCAA
Organism: Bothriochloa decipiens; assembly: GCA_023333625.1. NCBI lineage: Eukaryota > Viridiplantae > Streptophyta > Magnoliopsida > Poales > Poaceae > Bothriochloa > Bothriochloa decipiens. The sequence goes on from CM041636.1 coordinate 18,662,430, forward strand.
CATGATACACTGCTATTAAATTACATCGCTGCAATATGTTTAATGTTTCGTTGCATGCAGATTTATGGTCCAATTTGACAAAGGCAGTAGTGGCCAGTGGGCACAGAAAGTAGCATGCGTGATTATTCCATGATTTAATGCTTGCCTGTTTCTTGATGTATGCACATGTATGGGTATAGTCATGGAATCTTTCATGCGCAATTGTGCAGGTGACACTGTATAACATAATTTATTTTGGAAAAAAGCTGGAGTGATGAGTTACAAATGGTTCACAAGGATGACCTGCTGTTGCTGTGTGCGTTCATAGGCACATCAGGTAACCCATATCTAAGTTGATTCCTTTCCTCTTAACATGCTCACTGAAGAAAAAAGATCTATTGTACATAACTATCAGTCTTGATCAGTTTAAATGGCTGTTTGGAGTTGGGCCATTTCCTACTTCTCAGTTAAGCTAGCTTTTAATGGAAGTGCTAAGTTTACCTCATTGGAAAATGAAGAGGTGATTCTATCTAATAAAAGAGGTTGCAGAGCTCTGTAAATCAATAGTATTTTTTGTAACATGGTTCCCACAGAGACACTGTAACTGTTTGGAGAAGGAGGGATATACACAAAATAGGCACCTCATTCTGCTACTTTGTTTCCAACTATTGTGAATCCATGTTACGGAGTACTTTTCATACCTTTATAACTATGTGCAGTTAGTCTTCATAATAGTTAAGAGAGCCCTCTCCATAGTGAGTGTATCATGATCATTCATGTCAAGTAGATACCTTCCTCAACCTCCTGTCTACTTATCTTACTTGGGCCCCATTAATCTCCTTTTTAAGTTTTAACCCTTTGAACACATTACAGCTCCAATTGGTAGGTGATGTTAACCTTTCTTTGGTGACTTGTCCATTGTGTCTGCTCTCTAGAATCAGCAGGGATGCCACTTTCTTAACTCTGTTTCATCTCATTTTTTTTAACTAAATCAGGATAAAAAGATATCAAGTATATGTTGTCACTTTGCTTCTATTTGAGCCCCTTAAATCATCTGCTGCAAGTCTTTGCCTCACTAAATCATGCGTAATGCAAACAATGTCAACAAGTCTGACCCATTGACATATGCTACCTTGCACAATTGTTGGGGACTAAATATCTCTCTTAAAATTCTATTCTTGTTGACACTTTACTTCTACTTTGACTTTGAGTGCCTTGAATCATCTGCTGCAAGTCTTATTTTGGTCACTAAATCTTGCATGATGCAAACGATGTTAAGATGTCTTACCCATTGACACCTGCCACCTTGCTTTGTTGACAGCCAACTGCTGAAGCCACATATACTACCCCAAGATACTTGATACCCGCAGAGGATAAATAGTACTGTTCCACTCAAACGTGTCTCTGTAAGTGATGCCATACTAACGTCAAGTTTCCTTTTTTTGTTGATTTTGATCCTGTGCATGCATTACATGTGTCTTTATTTTTCTTTGCCCCCTGTAATTCTATGTTCTTCTATTATACCTCTGTAATGAAGTACCATTGGATGTGTTGAAAATCATGTTATTGACAATATTATGGTGTATATCATTTCAGTAGGTTATATGTTTACTTCTGTTTGTTGACTCAGTGCTATGTCAGATGCTGCAATACATCATATACATACTTGTGGATTTGCTATTTGTTTGAAAGGAGACTTTTTATTTTCCCCACTTAGATTGATGTTTGGGTCATTTATCATCCTTTACTCATCTGATGATTTTGCAGCTAAGTATCTTATATTTGAAGAAGGGCTAGATTCAAGTACTACTCAAATGTTCAACCACAATTATGTGCAAGATCATATGAGTTTCAATATATGTATTTGCTTTTTCAAGTACTACTTTTTCATGGTCGATTTCATTTTACTTTTCATTCCATGTTGGAAAGAAGTGGGCCTTTTTTTGCATTTCTTGAAATAGTTTATCACTAGTCCATTATTAGATTCACACTGGTATTTTCATCATAGTCTAATGCACTGAAGGTCTTGGTATAGTATTGTTTGAGAAAGCGATCCAAAGGTGTACATCCACTTTTGAATATTTTGTACTTTAAGAATTATTTTTTTCCATAGTATATCCATCTTCATCTGGTGCGAACTTATTTGATGCCAGGTTGCAAGAATATGGTCGGTTGCAATAGGGAAGAGGCCTTGAGGGCCAGGGAATTTGCTATAAAGAAGATGGAAAATAAAGATTTTGTTGGCGCCCAGAAGATTGTGCTTAAGGCTCAAAAGCTTTATCCAGAGCTTGAAAATGTGTCTCAGCTGTCAACCATCTGCAATGTGCACCGTGCAGCAGAATTAAGGGTGAATGGAGAGATGGACTTCTATGGAGTCCTTCAAGTGGAGGAAGGAGCTGATCAAGCCTTGATAAAGAAGCAGTACCGCAAGCTTGCAATTTCACTTCACCCTGATAAAAACTGTTTCGCGGGTGCTGAGGCAGCGTTCAAGTTAATTGCCGAAGCTTATTCTGTACTATGTGATACTGCAAAGCGAAATGATTATGACCTGAAGAGGAGGAATGGATTCAGACATGTGCCAAAGCCAGCCAAACAGCAGCCATCAAAGAGGACTGGTTCACATGAACAGAGCATGGCTGGATCTAGAGAAACATTTTGGACTATATGCTCAAATTGTAATATCCAATACCAGTATTACAGCAATATCCTGAACACCATGGTCCGCTGTCTGAACTGTAAAAAGAATTTTTTTGCATACAAGCTGAATCAACAGCCCAAGGCCACTTCATCAAGTGTACCCAACAGCTCCCATGCTCCTTCAAACATGTTTGGGAATAAACAGCGTGACACTCCCAAACAACAAGGTCAGCCTGTGAAGTCTTCATCTGTAGGTAGAGGCACCGATGTGAAGCCAAATGGTTCCTCCCAAGATCCTGCACACATGTTTCGAACTCAACAGCGTGACACTTGCAATCAACAAGGTCACCCTTTGAAGCCTTCATCTGTAGGTAGAGGCACTGATACGAAGCCAAATGGTTCCCAAGACCCTCTGCACATGTTTCAAAATCAACAGCATGGCATTTACAGTCAGAATGGTCATCCTGTGAAGCCTTCTGCAGGCAGAGATACAGATGCAAAGCTGAGGATGAATGTGGCCCAGCGTGATGAATACATGAAAGGGAAAGCTAATGACCCAGAGGTGTTGAGGGGGAAATTCCAATTTTCAACACTTAATCAAGATAAATCTTCTGTCCCTATGGGAAATGGGGATATGCAAGGAAGGCCGCCAATTTCAAATCCTGCTGATCCAAACATTGTCAACACACAGAAATCAGTTCAGGAAGATGCGTCTGCAGTGCCTGATATAGATCTGCCTGGTTCTGCAAAGCCTTCTACTGCAGGTGGGAAAATAGATGGAGATGCAAGGATAAATGTTGCAGGTAGTAGACTGATGCCAGATCCTGTTGATCTAAATATTACTGGCAGAAGGAATTTGCATAGACAAGATGCATCTACAGTGCCTACTGGTGCTGGATCCTCTGGTGCCCAAAGCTCACTTAAGAGGAAGACGTATGTTGATGGCAATGTTTGCCTGGACACCGATACCGACAAGAGGCCAAGGAAGGATAATTTTCCATCTGATGTTGACATGACTTCTGAACAAGCATGTGATAATGGTGTCACTAATGCTGGCATACAATCAGATCTGCCTCATGTGTCCGGTGGCAATGTAGGGACCCAACAAAAGGCAAAAGTTGCTGATATAAGTAATCATCAAGTAAATATCAAGGAGAAAGCTACTGAAACTGATAGTGATCAGGACAATATCATGGAAGAAGCTCCTCAAACTGTTAGCGAAAAGAAGTCTTCCTACACTGAGCAGGTCTCCCTCCCTGATCCAGATTTCTTCAGTTTTGAGAAGATCAGGGATATCAATGTGTTTGAAGTTGGTCAGATATGGGCCCTCTATGATAACCTTGATGGCATGCCAAGGTATTATGCTCGTATAAAGCATTTTGATGCCTCCAACTTCAAAGTACATTTAACTTGGCTGGTGTATGCCGCGATGGATGAAGACGAGCAGAACTGGACTGATGAAGAACTGCCTACTGCTTGTGGAAACTTTCGCCTTGGGAAAGAAACTGACATATCAGAAAACAAGGAAATGTTTTCTCACGTTGCCTCTTGGTCAAAAGGTAAAAAAAGGAATTCATATGTCATATATCCTAACAAGGGTGAGGTGTGGGCTCTTTTCAAGGGGTGGAGCATGGATTGGAGCTTAGATGCAGATACTCATAAATCATTTGAGTATGAGGTTGTGGAAGTCGTGTCAAGTATGTCAGCCAATGGTGACGCCACTGTTATCCCACTGGTCAGGATTGAGGGATTTGTTAGTTTATTTGCAGCAGCTAAGGACAAATCCTCATTTGTGATACCATCAAGTGAGCTGCTCCGATTTTCTCACTGCATCCCTTTTTATAGGACAACAGGAAATGAAAAGGTTGGTGTTCCAAGAGGATTTCTGGAACTGGACACTGCAGGTCTCCCTGCTGACCTGGATGGAGCATTTTCTTCTGTTACTCTTGACTCTTACATGTCTCTCAGCAAGACAGAAAGGAGCACATCTGTTAATATTAATGTGACCACTGAAAATACAAGTTGTAGAATGGATCTGGGAGATGATCAAATTGCTCAAAAGGAGAATCACCCTGAAGAGCATATTGGCCACCCAATGTATACAGACAATCCTAAAGATATGTGCCCGGAACAAAATACACCCTTAAAGAAAACTGCTGGTGATGCCAATGAATTTAATGATTGCTCTCTTCAAGGCAACCTCTCGCACAACATATACACATATCCTGATTCTGATTTCCACAAATTTGAAGAAAGTCGCTCCTGTGAGAAGTTTGAGCGTGGACAAATATGGGCCTTGTACAATGATATTGATAAACTCCCCAAGTTCTATGCCTGGATAAAGAAAGTCAGGGAAGAGCCTTTTAGAGTTGAGGTGATCTGGCTTGAGGCTTGCCCTAAACAAGATCAGGAGAAACAGTGGTTGGAGCAGGACATACCCATCAGCTGTGGCACATTCAAAATCCTGAAATGGAAAGCTGAGTATGACACAAGCGATACCTTCTCTCATCGTGTATATGTTAGAGAAACCGGCAAAAAGCGGGAGTTTGAAATCCTCCCAGAGGTTGGCGATATCTGGGCTGTCTACATGAACTGGGCACCTGACTGGGTTCCATGCAGTGTTGATGACTGTGAGTTTGCTATCTGCGAGGTCGTCGAGTGCACCGAAGATAGCACAAAGCTGACCTTCCTGGCCCAAGTCAGTGGCTACCGATCCGTGTTCAAGCCTGACAAGCAAAGGGGAGTGCTGGAGGTACCTGCCACGGAGAAGCTGAGGTTCTCCCACCAGATACCCTACTTCCGCCTGACAGGAGAGGGAGGCGGCAGGCTCCGTGGCTTCTATGAGCTTGACCCTGCTTCCGTCCCCGACGCTTTCCTGTATGGGGGCACCTGATGATGACGACTGGCACATGCTGAATCAGATCTCTTAGATGATCAAACCAAACCCCGATTCTGGTTAGTTATCATTATGTCTCATCAAGTGTTAGGCTGTCAGTTTATTTGGTGTACATATGTGGCGGTTAGCTTAGTCTACATATATGGAGGTGCCTAGGGGTGGGGTGCCATTTCGTACCAGTGCCTGTGAAAAAGGTCTCAGGTGCTGTTGTGCTGCTTACAGCACATTGCTGCCTGTTGAGTTTGTTCTGGTTTACCAGGGTCCAGACAATGTCTTATACGCGACTATGTTTATGTTAACTTGTTATATGCTGGTGTGGATCTGTATGTAGCGCCTCATCACTGCACCGTGGACCGTCATTTTACTATGAAAAATGCTGGATCTGAAACCTGGACAGTTCTAGTTAATATTAATACTATACATGGAGTTGTCTGTAATGCCAGGACAGTTAGAAATGTGGCCTTTGAATGCTGTCTGTGTTTCTGTTATATCACACTGGTGACTGCTATCTTCAAACACATTGATATCCCTAGGTAGGAATTTACATTCGCTCCACAGGATGGCCATTTTAGTTTGGAAATCCAGGCAGTGCTCGTGCTCCTCCGGGGGTGGCGACCTGTGCTAAGCTACATCCAGATCAGAATGCTGCGTGAGAAAATAGTAGGGTATATTCTTACTGCGTACTTGATCGTTTAGTGGTGCGTCGAACCTTCACAGCTTCCCCGTTACGACCATACCTGAGTCCAAATCAATGAAGTGGCATGGAGCACAGCGTCATTGTTGTCTTCGCTGTTCCAGACGAGGTCGAACCTGTCGCCAACGAGGTGGCCGTCCAGGAGGCTCCGGCGGCCGGGCAATGCCATGGTACGGTGAGGGCGGCGGTACGGTCTCCCTCTCGTCAACATTGCCAGCGGCAATGAAGATGGAGATGTACCACCAGACACGAATATGATTTTGGTCAAGAGGATCCACGATCATAATACCCTGCTTTTCCAACATATTTGAAGAGAGATATAGAGGATTGTATAACTCATAATAACAATTTTTTCACAGTTTATGGATCGTAGTAGTTTTTTCACAGCTCACAACTTAACCGAATAGGCCCTAACTCCACCAAAAGAAGATGCACATATCGCTTTCGAGAAGCAAACTAATCTCAAATTTAACTAAATATATAATAAAATCTATTAATATTTATGATACTAGATAATTATAATTGGATAACTATACAATATATCATTACAATAAACATATTTATATTTTTTTGAGAATGAAACATATTTATAGATACAAGGATGTTATTCATAAATATTGTCAGCTTTAAAGTTGATGGGCTCTCGAAAAATTGAGATTTACATTTTCTTTAGGATGGAAGGAGCATTAAGTTTTTTTTTGGATTTAAGGTCTTTTTTCTAGGAAAATGTGTATAGGGGTGACCATAAAGTTGGATATAAAAACAATATTATGTCTAAACAATGATTATCATGACATAGAGCTAGTATACATATATTTATTAGGGTATAGTTAGTTGATATTTATATAAAATATAATCAATTAACTATTATATTATTCTATCCATTCTCAACCATCAAGGCATCAACCAAATAAAAATAGCTTGCTCTATTTATCCAACCAACACTATCAACTATTATTATCTCATGCCTACTTGATGTCAAATTCTGGAAGTCTTAAGGCACTGTGACTCTAATATAAAGTCTAAACCTATTTATTATTCTCATATTTATAACATTTTACTAATATAACAGTATATTTTTAAAGAAAGAGAAAAAACTAAAATTCCAAGTTATATTTAGACTTTAAATATATAATATTTTTTTAAGACAATAAATAAACTTAGACTATACAGTCCGCATTGCCGTTAGGAAACCACCTTCTCTTCCGCTAATAATAAAAAAAAAAAAACACACACACATTCTCACTCGCTTGCTGACACGGCGCCGCACAACCATCCCCTCGCCGACCACTGCCGGCTCCCCGTCGCCGCTTCGCCGCTGCCATAGCTCCGGCCACCGCAGGTCTACCCACCCGCAGCTGATGCGATCGCCAATAACACGCCGGTGAGTCACCCTACACACCCGTGGCCATTCCGTACCATTTTCCCTCTCTCCATTACTTCTTGTGCTCTGGGTCGGCGGGTCGCTCGTCGCCGGTAGGCACCACCGTCACGCCGCTCATCCCCAACCCCAATGCACCCGGCGGGTTTCTACTGTTCGTATCGTACCTTCGATTCGGTCTAGCCGCACTCGAGCTACTGCATTTTGGTTGGTTCCGCCTAGCACCGCATTGGGGTAATGGGGTTCAGAGTTGGGGAAACTCTGTAGTCGTGGCTGTAGAAGTGTAGAATGCTCGAAATGGCAAACTGTGTTGCCATGAGGCGAAATTGTCTGCCGTTTCTTGGATTGTTTCTGTCTAGCTGATAGTCGGTGCCTCTGTCTGAATCCTTCTGAAAGGAGGGTGCTACTGCTACTGCAGTACTATACTACAGTTGATTATAGAGCTGCGGTGTTCTTTTTTTGTGGTAAAGATCAGCTGGAATTTGTGCTAACTGGAATTGCATAAATTGGGTACTTTCATTTTTGCTAACTGGAATTGCTACAAAATTATACAGTAGCTTAGATGAAGCTCAATAGCTCACCACTGCATATGCATATATGCTTCTTTATTGTTTGGAGATGATTGGTCAAAACAGTAGTGATAATGACTCCCACAAGCAAGCTGAAAACATTTTCTCTGGAGGGTACTTAGCAGTGTTTACAAGCCGTCCGATTAATCATGATTAGTCGTACTAATCGGTCCCTGGTGTTCGATTTGGGGGGCTGACGCGATTAGCTCGACTAATCACGATTATTCGTATTGGTGCAACTCAGGATCTACGGGGCGTAACTTGCCTAGGGGTGATGCTGCTGTTGCTGGCCCTGTGAGGCGTACTTATATGCTAGGAACAGGAAGGGTCCACAAAGGATTGACTAGGGTCATTAATGATGGGAAATCCTGCTTGTTTTGGGATGACTTATGGGGAGATGACACTATTGCTCATAAATACCCAGAATTGCTCTCCTTTGCAAAGAAAAGACAGATTTCTTTTCAGAAGGGAATCTCTCAGACTCCACTCCATGGCCTTTTCCACCTCCCTTTATCCCAACAGGCTCATGGTCAGCTAATCTCTTTACAAGGAGTAAAAGCATAAAAGCAATTAAGTGGTCATTTCAACTACACCCTGCATTTAGATGGACTTGGAAGAGCTCCTGTCAGAACAAGAATAAAGTGTTTTTTTATTTGTCTATTGCTAAAGGATAGAATCAGCATAAGAGAGTTACTAAGGAGGAAGAACATGGACCTACAGGATTATAATTGCATCCTCTGCAATGCTTCGATGCAGGAGAGTCTAATCCATTTTTTCTTACACTGTCCCTTTGCAGTTCAGTGCTGGGCATGGCTGAATATGAGTAGATCTGAACCTGAATCCGTTCCAAGCTCTCCAAAGTTTCAAGGATCAACTTAATGTGCCCTTTTTCATAGAGACAATCTTATGTGTCGGACAATTTGGGCAGCCAGAAATGATCTCATCTTCTGCCAGATAAACCCACAGCTGCTGACCTCCAAAGATAGTTTCAGAACAGAGTTTGGACTTCTGCAGCTGCGAGCAAACAAGAGGTACTCCCCTCAAATCAATCAATGGATAGCAAATCTAGGAGCCTGGTTCCTTTCTCTAGTTTTTAGCATTTTCTTTATCTCCTTTGTTTCTTGATTCTCCTCCCTCGAAACCCCCCAACTCTCTCTTGTATCTGTAAACTTATTTTGGTTGCTCTTGGCAACCCAACGTTTTTAATCTATTAACTTCAGGGCTTTGGCCCCTCCTGTTCTCTCTCTCTAAAAAAAATGACTCAAGATATTGATGAAGTTGACGATGAAGGCCAAGATCAGAATGTAGAATCTGATTCAGCAACAACAATGGAGTAGGATGAAGAATCTGCACCAACTGCAACTGGAGATGGACATGGAGGCTTCCATTTGAATGATAATTTGCTTAATTAGATGGCTATTGCCTACTTTTGTTGGACTATTGAATGTCAATGTTTGTGACTTTATGTTGAACACTTTAGCTTATCTGTACTGAACTAGTTTGGTTATGTAATATGCTGGCTGTGTGGCTGCTATGGTCTGCTAAATGCTAGTTATTTGCTACTGCAGCAGTGCTTGCTAATGCAGCATTGCTGCTGTTTTGCTGTGTCAAGATCAAGACTACATTACTGTTGCTAATTATGGTCTTCTTTGGTATTCCAGGCTTCCAGCAGCAAGTCAGCGAAGGAATGGAGTTTGGAACAGGAATGTGGACTTCTGGACAGTGCAGAAACGAGAAGTTGACACCTCCCACAAGTCACCGGCTAAACACTAATGTAGTAGGCTCGACTAATCAGCCTGGTTGACGACTAATCACGATTAGTCACCTGGTCGGTCCCATGGCGACTAGGTTCGACTGGACAACTTGAAAACATTGGTAGATGAAGCTGATGATAGTTTTCCCTGCCTCACCCGAGATGTTGATATGTTGCTTCTTTATTCAATTTGCTTGTTCTTGTTGTATTTTACTCTTATCTGTTGATCAAATTTAGGATCTCTGTTTATTGAGATTTGTGACTGATCTAATAATACTCTGATATCTAGATTTTTTTTGGACACTGCAACTATTCCTGTTTAAATTTGAGCCTGATTACTTAATTAGCAAAGTAATGTTGAATGACTGAAAAATTGTTGTGCAGTAGTTTTGATCACAAACAAACTTCGATCACATCTTTTTTGCTCTGGAACGAAATTCTTGCGTGGCCTTCCGAATTTCTGGCGTTTCTCCAAATGTTTTTTTGCTTATGAAAAGGGAATGTACTCGTGGTTGTAGAATGCTCAATGGGGCTAAATTTGTTGCCTCAGAATGAAATTCTTGCATGGCATTCCTAATTTCTGCATTTCTCCAAATGTTTCTGCAAGGATATACCTGCAGTGTTAGAGTACTATCAAGCTATGGTTTGATGGAAATGTCAATTATATGTATAGAGGGATGGGATGCATTTTCCACTATCATTTTTGCTAGCTGGAATGGTTGTATTTGACATAAGTAACTTAGATTGGAAGAGTACCATATGTTTATCTGTATAGAGGGATGCATCTTCCACTATTATTTTTGCTAACTGGAATTGCTCTATGTGACATAAGTTTTTTAGATTGGAAGATCATCATCAGCCTCTAGCATATTATGTATATATGAGTTTGTTCCTGTAACAAACTCTTCTCTATTCTGTGAAATGGGCACAATCTCTTGCTAATTCGTTGAAAAATTTAAAAGAGGAAGCTTCCTTTTTATCCAGGTGTGAATTTGTGTGATTGGACATGGACAGTGATTGGAAAACAGTTGTGATGACTTCCACATGTAAACTGAAAGCATTTTTCTGGGGAGTACTTAGATAAAGCTGCTAATAGTTCTGCTTGTCTCATTTGAGATACTGACATATTGCTTTATTTTCATTTTGTCCTCATTGTCTTCTATACTTATATAATATATATAGTGATCAAAATTTGGGTTTTCTTTGTTGAGATTGGTTTATATATAGTTTTCTATCTTTTGTGGTCCTATTCTTTATCTTGCAATGCAACTATTCCTGTTTGAATCTGTCTTCTGGGATGCCTGGTTACTTGATTAGCAAAGAACTAGTAATGGCTCAAATGTACTGTGTAGGTAGTTCTAGTCACAAACAAACTTGGACCACATCCTCACTACAACAACAAGCTGTGAGAGCACTTATAGATTGTCGGTTTGCACTTGTGATACCACTTGTGATACGCTATTGCAATATTTCATAGGTCTGTTGTATCATATTAAATCTGCCATTAGTGAACTTGAATTTACGTGATCATAATAAATTATATTTGTTTATCCTGAATTCTTGATGCACACATATGGTTAGGTTGACTTGTGTCCACACTAACATCATACTTGTGTTGTTGACAAAACATTCCAATTGTTTGGCCTGCTAATATTTTGCCAGAACACATTTTCCTTTCTGTCACTGACATATCAGATCCTCTGTATATGTGCAGGACCTGATGCAGACAAAATTTTGTCCATGTAATTGTTGACAATCAATCTTGTGATCATTGTCCGAACAACTTTGACAACCCAGAGGAAGAAAATTCAACACATAAAGACTCAGAAAACTTACAGGAGACTTTGTATATTTCTACCGACAGTTCACCAGGCAATTCTATGATTTCCTACAGTTGTCCTGATATCTTTGATTTCGAGACCTACAGGTATGCCAATCGGTTTGCAGTTGGTCAGTATGGGCCCTTTATGACAAACATGATGCCATGCCAAGACATTATGCTAAAATAATGCATTTTGATGTTCACAATCACAAGATATATTTGACTTGGCTGGAGCATGATGCAACAAATAAAGAAAAGGAGAATTGGACTAATAAAAAACTTCCCATTGCTTGTGGAAGCTTTCTCTTACAGCCAACAGTGGATACATCACAGGATAGGTTCATGTTTTCTCACATTGTTGCATGGACAAAGGGTAAGAAAGAAAACTCGTATGACATATATCCTAAAAAGGGTGAGGTATGGGCCCTTTACAAGGGATGGAGCATAGAATGGAGCTCAGATACAGATAACCATAGATCCTCTGAGTTTGACATTGTGGAAGTCCTGTCTAACATGTCAGCTGATGATGGTGCCACAGTTATCCCACTTGTCAAGATTAAAGGTTTTGTTAGTTTATTCACAAGATCTAAGGGCATGTCCTCATATTTTATACCATCGAGTGAGCTACTTAAGTTTTCTCACAGCATTTCCTTTTATAGGACAAATGGAAATGAGAAAATGGGTGCCCCAAGAGACTTTCTGGAACTTGACACTGCATGTCTCCCATCTGACCTGGATGCAGCATTTTCTTCTGTCACTCTTATGTCTTACATGTTTCTCGGCAACATGAAAGGTTGTGTGTTCACTGATTTCACCAATGAGAGTGCAGCTAATAAAATGGATTATAGAGATGAGACGATTGCTCGAAAGGAGAATCCCTTATTAGAACAAAATGATTGCCACTCGATTTCTACAGATCACACCAATGATATTTCTTCTGAACAAAATGCATAAAAGGGCGTACCCAGTGTTGTAGGCTCCCGCACTGCGGGGTCTGGAGAAGGGAAAATAGCCAGCAGCCATCCCTGCACAAATGTGCAAAGGCTGGGGCTTGAACCCTGGACCTCTTGGTCACAGGCGGTAAAGCTCTACCGCTTGCACCAGGGCCGCCCTTCCTGAACAAAATGCATCAGAACACAAAAAGGCCCATGATGCAAATGAACCTGGTAGAGAAGATACATCTACAGTGCCAAATGCTGCAGGGTCATGTGATCTTCAGATGTTAGACAAGAGGAAGCATGATGATTGTGCTGACAGTGGCTGCAGGAGGGACTCTTGTATCAATAAGAGGCAAAGTAAGGACAATTCACTTTCTGATGCCAAACATGTTTCTTACACCATGGACAACCAAGGTGAAGGAAATGCAACACATGAGCAAAAATACAAGGAGGAAGCTACATGTTTGAAGGAAGCCGCTGATTCCAACATATACATATATCCTGATTCTGATTTCCACAAATTTGAAGAAAGCCGCTCCTGTGAGAAGTTTGAAAGTGGACAGGTATGGGCCGTGTACAATAATTTTGATAAACTCCCCAAGTTGTATGCCTGGATAAGAAAAGTTAGGGAAGAGCCTTTTAGAGTTGAGGTGTTCTGGCTTGAGGCTTGCCCTGAACAGGACCAGGAGAAACAGTGGTTGGAGCAGGACATACCTGTCAGCTGTGGCGCATTCAAAATCCGAAAATGGACAGCTGAGTATGGCACAACTTATACCTTCTCTCATCAAGTAAATGCTAGAGAAACAGACAAAAAGTGTGAGGTCGAAATTCTCCCACAGGTTGGCGATATCTGGGCCGTCTACATGAACTGGGCACCTGACTGGGTTCCATGCAGTGTTGATGACTGTGATTTTGCTATCTGCGAGGTCATCAAGTGCACCAAAGCTAGAACAAAGCTCACCTTCCTGGCCCAAGTCAGCGGCTACCGATCTGTGTTCAAGCCTGACAAACAAAGGGGAGTGCTGAAGGTACCGTCAGGGAGAAGCTGAGCTTCTCCCACCAGATACCCTATTTCCGCCTGATGCTAGAGGGAGGCGGCAGGCTCCGTGGCTTCTACGAGCTTGACCCTGCTTCCGTTCCAGACGCCTTCCTGTATAATGATGATGTTGCTGAGGCTAATTCCGCTGCTGATAAAATATATAATAATAATGTTGCTGTCGCTAACACTAAAGCTGCCAAATTTGTTTCATACATCATGGACAGCCAAGGTGAAGGAAATGCATCACATGAAGATTGTCAGCAGAAGTACAAGGAGGAAGCTACATGTTTGAAGAAAGTTGCTGATTCCAACATATACACATATCCTGATTCTGATTTCCACAAATTTGAAGAAAGTCGGTCCTGTGAGAAGTTTGAAAGTGGACAGGTATGGGCCGTGTACAATAATTTTGATAAACCCCAAGTTGTATGCCTGGATAAGAAAAGTTAGGGAAGAGCCTTTTAGAGTTGAGGTGTTCTGGCTTGAGGCTTGCCCTAAACAGGATCAGGAGAAAGAGTGGTTGGAGCAGGACATACCCATCAGCTGTGGCACATTCAAAATCAGAAAATCGAGAGCTGAGTATGACACAACTTATACCTTCTCTCATCAAGTAAATGCTAGCGAAACAGACAAAAAACGTGAGGTCGAAATCCTCCCACAGGTTGGCGATATCTGGGCCGTCTACATGAGCAGTGTACCTGACTGGGTTCCATGCAGTGTTGATGACTGGGTTCCATGCAGTGTTGATGACAGTCATCAACACATGAAGTGCACCAAAGCTAGAACAAAGCTCACCTTCCTAGCCCAAGTCAGCGGCTACCGATCTGTGTTCAAGCCTGACAAGCAAAGGGGAGTGCTCGAGGTACCTGCCAGGGAGAAGCTGAGGTTCTCCCACCAGATACCCTATTTCCGCCTGACGGGAGAGGGAGGCAGCAGGCTTCGTGGCTTCTACGAGCTTGACCCTGCTTCTGCCCCTGACGCCTTCCTGTATGGGGACACCTGATGATGTTGACTGGCAGATGCTGAAGCAGATTTCATTCTGGTTAGCATTATGTCTCAAGTCTTAGGCTGTTAGTTTATTCAGTGTACATGTATGGTGGTTAGCTTAGTCTCAATGGAACCGTGCGGATATAGTTACGGAGGTGTCTGGAGTGGTTGCTATTTCATACCAGTGCCTGTGGAAAAGGTCTCAGGTGCTGTTGTGCTGCTTAGAGCGAAATGCTACCAGTTAAGTTAGTTCTGGTTTACCAGGGTCCAGACAAACATTCTGAGTGACTTTTCTTGTGTTACCTAGATAGAAATTTGCATTCGCTCCACAGGGCGGTTTGCTGCCGGTGTTGGCTCTGCTTGCTGAATCGAACTATAGCTTATACCATTTTATTTAGTTTGGAATCCAGACCTGAATGCTGCGTGAAAAAATATAGTAGGGTATTCTTAGACACGGCATATATGACCTTTTTTTTTCACACTTCTATTTTTGAAAATATTCACAATTATATCCCTTGGTGTACCCGTTTTTGGCCCTAGAGTCAGCGACGTGGCCTAAGGCACTGAGATAACATGTCTCGGTGCCACAGGCCATGGCGCCGAGCCAGCTCGTTTTGATTGTTTTGATCCCTGCTTTAATATACAAATATTGTGTACTCAAACTACAAAATAACTGTTTTGTAAAAATACGAAACAGCATGAAAATAGTAAACCATAGGAAATATAAATACTGCATGCTCGAAACTTGCATCACTCCATTCTGAATGAAAATGTATAGAAGTGACAGTATGAGCACTGATTATATATGCCGTTGGCGTTGCCACCTTTTACTCAAATCGACATGATAGTCTTCTTCGGTTAGTCAACGTCAGCCAATCCTCTAAGGGCCCGTTTGGAACGGATGAATCCAAAATACATGAATAGGAAAAATGCATGAATAAGCGGTATGGTGAAAATTGAGAAACTACAGGATTTCAAGACGTGGGAATTGAACATTCAGACTGTTTAGAACACAGGAATTCATAGTATAGGAATCATAATATGTTAGGAAAATATGAGTACTAAGTAATTATATTTTAGTCCTGAGAAATAAAATATAAACAAACTAAAGTTGATCGTCCCTTCTAGATATGCATATGTTTTACACTTTTGCACTAATTATTAGGCACCGATATGACCCTACTATTAAAGATATCATTTTGCTTTACTTAGATAAACTAGAGTTGATGTTTTATTAGGAACATGTTTTATTTCCTCCAAAAGTACAGTGTCCATTCCCTTTCCTATGGAAAGTCTTTCTCCCAATCCTTTGATCCAAACACATCAGCTCCATTCCTTTCCTATGTAATTGAGACCTCTAATTTTCCTATGTTTTTCCTTTAATCCAACCAGGACCTAAGGTGGAAAAACAAATTAACTTTTAGATTCTTTTAGCTCTCATTCGATTGGTTCCAATCCCGGGTAACTTCTTGGTAGCGTGGGTAGAGCCTTGGGTTTAGAGCTTAATTAACTGAGTAAACAGGGCTGATCTATGTAAACTCGCTATAAATAAACATCACAAAACAGTGTTAAAATTAGTACCTTCATGTGTTTATAAGGTGTAAACGTATATTAAGATTTTAAACTTTAAAATTTTAATCAATAATTTTTTTGAGAAAATTTTTAATCAATAATTTAGCTAATGAATTTTAACTAAACTTGATACCGTATTTGTACTATACAATAATCTAGGTCTGTAAGTACAAATAACATAACATAAATTAAATAAATGGTCAAAATATAATTTAAAGCTAGTACAGGAGCCGTTTATTGCTTGGTTATTTTGCTCTAGTACAGGAGCCGTGATTTCCAATGTATTAAGGCGTATTTCATTCAACTTCTGAAAAGTGATTTTGAAAAAAAAAACAAAACACCAACTAAATAAGTGAAACACAAAGCTAGTACAATTTTTGCAACACCTTGGACCTTTCTTTCGGCTTTCTACTTTTCCAAATGGACGGAAATAGAAAAATGTTTCACAATTGTTTCAAGAGATAGAGAGAGGAGATATGTTTCATAGTTATTTCAACTAAATATCTCGCAACCATATAATTCACAACAGTTTTTTCACATCCACATTTTGTAATAGTTTTTTTTTCACAGCTAGAAAAAGATGCACATATCGTTTGGGAAAAACTTATCTCAAATTTAACAAATATATAATAAAATCTATTAATATTTATGATACTAATAAATAATAATAATTATTCAAATATACAATATAAACCTATACAAGGTTGTTATTCATAAAATGTATTTAACTTTAAAATTGATTGGCTTCTCTAAAAAGTGAGATTTACACTTTCTTTTGGATGGAGATGGAAGGAGCTAGTATTGGAAAATTTAGCATTTTAACATCTTTTTTTTTCTAGGAAAAAGGGTAATGCATGACCACAAAGTTGGATAGAAAAACAATTTTATTTTATTTCTGAAAAAATTAATGATTATCATCATGACATAGTGATAGTGTGTACTACTACACTGAACCGCCCTCAAGCGAAGCCGCCTTTCACTCGCTCACTGACGACACGGCGCCGCAAAACCCTCCCCTCGCCGGCCGCTGCTGCCGGCTCCCTCGCCAGCTCGCCGCTGCCATAGCTCCGGCGGCCACCGCAGGTCTGCCCACCCGCGGCTGAGGCGATCGCCAATAGCACGCCGGTGAGTCACCCTATACACCCGTGGCCATTCCGTACCCTTTTCCCCTCTCCGTTACTTCTTGCGGTCGGCGGGTCGCTCGTCGCCGGTAGGCACCACCGTCACGCCGCTCACCTCCAATGCACCCCAGATGCCGGGTTTCTACCGTTCGTCCCGTACCTTCGATTCGCATTTTGGTTGGCGGCGGTGGGGAATGTAATTAATCGTGTCGTGCTTGTTGGATGCTTGCTCAAAGGGGCTTAATTTGTTGCCTTGGGACGAAATTGTTGCGTGGCGCCGTGGCGTTCCTAATTTCTGGCGTTTTTCGTCTGAATCCTACTGAAGAGAGGGTGCTACTGCGGTACTGTCGTACTGATCATAGCACTGTACTGCTGTGTGCTGGAAAGGTCGGCTGTCTGTATAGAAGGTTCAGTTTCCCACTGTCATTTTTGCTAGCTGGAATTGCTGTTTTGACAATAAGTAGCTCACATTGGAACATCATCAGTAGCATTTGTTTATCTGTATAGAGGGATGCATTTTCCATGATCATTTTTGCTAATTGGATTTTTTTTTTTTCTATTTGACATAGGTTGCTTAGATCAGAAGATCACCAGTACTCTGTTGCAGTTAGAGATTGTTTATCTGATAGAGAAATTGTTTCCACTATCATTTTGCTAGCTGGAGAATAGAGAAATGGAGGTAACTAACTGGAATTTCTCTGTTTAACTTATGGAAGTACTGAATTGTTTCTTTATTTTAACTATCATCAGATAAACAGAGTACTGAATTCTTCGTTTAAAAAAACAGAGTACTGAATTGTTTCCACTATCATCAGATACTGGAAAAATAGAGATTGTATAAAAGATATTGTTTCTCTTTTATACAGGTATGCTACCAGTATAGAGGGAATTCTAAGCTACCTGTGTTGAACTGTTACCAGTAGCTTATATTGTTTCCACTATCTTTTTTGCACTTTCTGTAGATCATCAGATATGGTACCTGTATAGAGGATGCACTGAGTACTGAACACAGATAGCTGAATTGTATAAAAGAGAAATTCTCTAGAGTAGCATCTAGCATATGTATATATGAATTTGTTCCTAAAACAAACTCTTCTATATTCTATGAAATGGGCACAATCTCTTGCCAATTCGTTCAAAACTAAAAAAAAGGAAGCTTCCTTTTTTATCCAGGTGTGAATTTGTGTGATTGAACAGAGACAGTGATTGCAAAACAGTGGCGATGACTTCCACATGCAAACAGAAAGCATTTTTTTCTGGGGAGTACTTAGATAAAGCTGATAATACTTCTGCTTCCCTCATTTGAGATACTGACATATTGCTTCTTTATTTTCATTTTGTCCTCATTGTCTTTTATACTTATCTAGGGATCAAATTTAGGTTCTTTGTTGAGATTGGTCTATATCTACTTTTCTAGCTTTTGCAGCCTTGCAGGCCTATTCTTTACCTTGCGATACAACTATTCTTGTCTGAATCTGTGTCCAGGGATGCCTACATGATTAATTGATTAGCAAAGAACTAGTGAATGGCTCAATTGCACTGTGTAGATAGTTCTGGTCACAAACAAACTTGGACCACATCCTCACGAGAGACAACAAATTGTGAGGGCACTTGTGACACCAAGGGTCCAACACCTGAATTGCTTATCATACGCTATTGCAGTATTTCGTAGGTCTCTTGTATCTTGTTAAACTCTACCATTAGTGAACTTGAATTTACTTGATCATAATAAAAATATGGTTAGATTAACTTGCTTCCACACTTGCATCATACTTGTTGTGTTGTTGACAAAACATTGCAATTGTTTGGCCTACTAATATTTTACCAGCCTTGCTTTGCCAGAACACTTTCCTTTTTTGTCACTGACATCTGTATATGTGCAGGACCTGTCCATGTCTAATTTTGTTTCATAAAGTGGTCCAAGACATCTCTACTGCTTTTAAGATACTTGGCTCTTAAAACACATGCTGATTAGAACATACTAATTTTAGGCTGGTGGCAACGCATATCAGGGC
This sequence comes from Bothriochloa decipiens, assembly GCA_023333625.1. NCBI lineage: Eukaryota > Viridiplantae > Streptophyta > Magnoliopsida > Poales > Poaceae > Bothriochloa > Bothriochloa decipiens. Next base: position 18,681,833 of record CM041636.1, read on the forward strand.
AAATTTGACATATTTGGTATGATGGAATGTAACAGAGAAGAGGGTTTAAGGGCAGGACGAATTGCTTTAATAAAGCTAAAAAAGACTTTAGGGGTGCCCAAAGGATTGCACTCAAAGCTCAAAGGCTTTATCCAGAGCTTGAGAACTTGTCCCAGCTGTTAGCTGTCTGTGAGGTGCATTGTGCAGCAGAGGCAGAGATCAATGGAGACTTGGACTGGTATGGTATTCTTCAAGTGGAAGCAACAGCGAATGATGAGGTCATAACAAAGCAATACAGCAAACTTTCCTGTCTGCTCCATCCTGAACAAAATATTCTTCCTGGTGCTGAAGCTGCTTTCAAGTTGGTTTGCATAGCTCATAAAATATTGTGTGATCATATGACACATTTTCTGCATGACATCAAAACACAGCATGTTTTCAGAAAAGTGGCAAAGAAGGCTACACATCTGTCTGACAGTACTCATGGAAACAAAGGTGATGCAATAGGACATAGGGTCCCATCTGAGCTTATATTCGTGTTCCGGACCATATGTCCACATTGTCAGAAGCAATTTCTATTCTACCGAAAGAATATTTTTGTCCGCTGTGATGACTGTGGTAAAACCTTTTTTGCATTCAAGCTGCATGAGGAGTCTGTGCCCTTGAGATTCCTACCACCTGCACCTTATAATGCTCAAGTGTCACCAGTGATGTTATTATCATGTCATCCAAATCGGCTTGACTGCACAAAGCTTCAAAGTACAGTGGGGGACATGGATTCCAGAGCAGCGAATGCCACACAATCAGATGAACATGTAAAATGGGACGGCAGGTCATGTTATGATGGAGAAGGAAACTTGTCAGAGATAGAAGGCGAGGCAGTTCAATTATTGGCAATGGACCAAATCAATTCTCCTGTAGCTGCTATAGATAAGGATACAACTGAAAGCATGGCACTAGAACCAAACTTGAATAGGGAAGATGCATGTGCATTGTCAAATGCAAAGGCTGCAGGATCATACAGTTCTCAGATATTTGACAAGAGAAAGCAAGATGATGTCACAGCCAGTAGCCACAACATAGACTCCTGTAACAATAAGAGGCAGAGGATATATGATTCAGTCTCCAAGGCAAGGTTAATTGATGATACAATGTGCAATGAGAACGCTGCTAGTTCTGAGAATCAATCTTCTGATCAATGCCCCAACAAATTTGGCAGGCCAGAGAAAGGAAATACAACACGTGAAGAATGTC
>CM041636.1:18694823-18742324 GCA_023333625.1 Bothriochloa decipiens
ATAGGCTTAATGTTGCGGGTTGCTCATGAGACAACGCACTTGCATCCCTAGTTGTCAGAGGATACGACTTCCAGAGCCGGTGCTGGGAGGTAAAATAAAAAGCATGGTACCAAATAAATAAATATTTTGGAGGTCACTGCTCAAAAGTATCGAGCGAGTGTACTGTTCAATACAAGGTCTGAAAAATTAGGAATTTGTACTCGTCAACAAGACGCTGCTTCTAGAAACTACACCACACAACGTATGTATCCTTATTACTTTGTGTGGCCTCTAATGAATTTTATTCATAATTTTACCTTCTCTTACGTGCTCTCATTCACATCTCTTCTCCTAATTTGTTCACGTCACGGCTTGACGAGCAATTGCAGCGCGTTGCAGCGGCACAACGAGCAGTGAGCTAGAAGACGTGGCCTGCCAGCGTGTAGGCTTGCTTTGCCTACAAAGCCAGGACCAGCCCGACGCTGCGAGCGTAGCCTATGTGAATTTGCGGCACACGATGACTGAGGTCAGGCGGAGCTCGGCGAAACTAGGCGTCCTTCCGGTGTGTGGCGAAAGCATATTGATAGCTAGAGAGCATGAACTGTGCTAAAGAAAGAGCGAGAGAATGAAGTCTATTTGAAAAAAAAATCGTCGACGCACAAGTAAAATTAGGAACAAGATTAGTAACAAAGGTAACTTCTAATAATTAAGCACTATGCCCCTGCTAGTCGATTAACCAAGCCAAACAAAAGCAAGGCATATAGAAGTCTACTAGTTGCAAAGTTAAAAACTAACAAGACAACCAGGTAATTTTTAGGGGAAAAAACAAGACAACTAGCTAAGGAAAAACTCAATAAAAGCTACATATTTTTAGTAAGAAAGTAAGCAACAAGGTACTGCTAGAACAAACGACTACACAGGCAATCGAATTGTATGGATTGCACAAAAACCATGAGAAGAAGCTCATAAAAGATTTTTCCCTGAGGTTTCTAAGGATCCACGAAAGCTGTGGTCTCAATAAAAAGTTAGCTGTCATGTAGATAAAAGATGGCTAAAGTTGTTTTCCATGCACTGCATGGAACATTGCTTTATTTGCTACTAATCTTACTATTTTTCAACCTACCGACTCATTTTTTTTCCTCTCATAACACATCTCAGCTTTTCCTCCAAAAGTAGTTAGCTGTGCCTCCTTTTATCAGTTGGAGCATTTGCAGTCTCTATAGCATGTTCCTGTTGGGAATATGCTCTAGAGCTAATCATATAGATGATGATATTCCGATTGTATCTATAATTATTATTAAGTGTTCATTGAATATCCATTATACACAACTTGTATTGATTGACAATTATATGAATTGCTTATAAAACTCATTTACTTGAATGGTTATTCTAATATTGTCCCTGGTCGGTGTTCTTGTGAGAACACACTTGAATATTAGACTACCACATGTATTAGTTCATGGCTATGTTTCACAAGTCATAGACATGGAGATGTCAAACTAATAACGTGGGCACATGTATGACATGTAGGCTGGACTGACCCGACATGAGATTGTCTCTGTTCACATCATGTATGTTATTCCTTAGACCTGAGATTGTTGTATGTACTCAAGATGTGAAACGATCTGCTTAGGGACTGTTAAACGCTACTCCATAATTGGATAGTTATAAAGGTGGTCTTCGGGTAGTCGAGAAGCATGCTGTGAGACATAGAAAGTCAAGATGGAATTTGCCCCTCTCTGTATGAGAGAGCTATCACTAGGATCACTCAAGTGGTTGGATCAATAAATGCATGGACGTGCTTGGGTTAATTGTTAACCCACGAGTTAAACCATATATTGTGTGGCAAAGGGAATAACTTGTATGTGATCGGTGGTGGTTCGTCTGATATGATCTTGCGTATGTATAGACGTTGTCACGGAGGCTGCTGTCAACTATTGGGCGAGTAGGAGTACTTGGCCCATGTCTATGTGTGCCTGAACCCATATGATCGCACGCTTAAGGGCTAGAAGCCTAATTCGGTTTGGACCCGAATTAGACAAGGCTTAGGGTTTCCTGATGGGCCTCCAGGTCGGGGTCACATAGGGACGCCTATATAAGCAAGGGGTAGGGCGCGGCCAGACGGGATCGGATCCATGCATGTTGGCAGCCGTCGTCTCCACCCACGCTCACGCCTTTGCACCCCGCGGACCTAGCAATCCAGAGGTGCAACGCTTCTCCCCATACGTTCGTGATTCCTCGGAGGTGCTGCATCTGCAGCACTAGGACGGACCTCGTCGATCACGGTGGTCGAAACTGGTCGACGACTAGCTGGACTGGTCGAGAACGTGCTGGGATGATCCGCGAGCGAAGGACGTACTTGACGGACGACCACACAACTGCACGGCACTGCTGCGATGCGTTCGACTACTTCCGTTGCACGTGCGCGTCTAGTGGTAATCCCCTGATCTATATCTAGCAGTAGATCCTGGTTTATGAGGTAGAAAAAGTTTTATTTTATGGCTAGCGTAGCACCCTCATAACCCTACACTGGTATCGGAGCTCTATGCTGCTGTGTTATAGGTTCGGATATGTGCATATGGTGATATGCGCCGTTTTAGATAAGTCTCTGATCGTGGTTCATCGTCTTGCCACGTTAGTCTTGTAACGATCTACTCATACCGGTCGGAATTCCGCCATCCGAGTTAAGTGACATATTAAAACCAGTCATGGTGAGTTTGAGATTAATCAGATTGATCGAACCGAACCCTAGGTCAAGTGCCGAGCACAAGTGATGTGCGGCAATAGTAGATGCGATCTACTGCCGAGCACCGGTTTGCCAAGAAAAGTGTTGTTCGGTAAAATAGCCGTAACTTTTGAACCGTAGCTCGGATTGAGACGAACTCTAAACAAAAATCATTGAGAATGAAATTTCACATCTGATGCTTCATGGCTTTGTCGCGTTCGGCGAATTTAGAATTGTGAAATAAGGCTTAGAAAATAGAGTTTTCTGCGTTGCAAGTTTGGACGTAGGAATTTGTTAACTCTATTTTGCAGGAATTCATGATTGGTATAGCCCTTATGTGTATGTGATGCATGTATGTAATTTAATTCATAGCTTGCATGTCATGAGGACAATATGGGTAGGAGCCTTAAAGATATTGTCACCAATCATGTAATGGCCTGCGAGCCAATCTGTGATGATGCTATCTGCAATTATGTAATTGTAGTTCACTACCTTGCGCTAGTGATAGCTAGTCTTGATGGATTCATCACTGGAGGATGGCATACATGGATCATGGAGATGGTGATCATCATGATGAATAGATTGTTGGAGATAGAGATCTTCAAAGGAGCATTGGGCTATACCAAATCATATCTATTTAATGTCGTTCTTATTATGTTCTACTTTCACATGCTATGATGTTGTTGTCTACATAAGTGCGGTAGTGAAGTAGAACAATACCTCAGCAATGTTTAAGTTACATGCTTCTCTAAACCTTGCACTGTCACAATTCTTGTACGTTCGGTGGTGGGTCTATGAAATTAGGGTGCCACTGGTTTTCCTTGACTAGACAGGTTCGTGTCGGATACTTACAGCAAGAAGGTTTGGTTACTTGAACAAATTCATCCTAACTGTTAGAGACTTTGAAGCATGGTAAGGTTGAGTGCTTAGCATAGAGATGCTGGCCTAACAACAAGAGTCATATGAGATATGATTAGCAAGGTGTTGCTTACTGATCTACCATACCAACCAGCGGTGATGCTAAAGCTCACTGGGTGGCATGTTAGTTGTGGGTCTTGAATCACTAAGTATCAATTGAGGGATATTGATTTTAGTGGGAGTAGATTCTATTTGATATGATTTACTCTTCATGGATACATTGTCTTAGTATTTTGCATTACTTTTGTTGTAGATAAATGGCCGCTCGCAATCAACCATTGTCTTTGTGTGCAATACTTGAGAAAGATAAGTTGAATGGAACGAATTATGCAGATTGGCTCCACAACCTAAGAATTGTTCTCAGGGCTGAGAAAAAGGAAGAAATTCTAGACACCCCAAATCTTGAAGTGAGTTACCTTATGCTTGCATGTATGGAACCTTATCTACAGATGCAGTTTGATAATAATCACTCAGCGAATGATATGATCATGGAGCTAGAGGAGATGTTCCAAACACAAGCCAAGACTAAAAGGTTTAATGTCTCTAAGGCGCTTGCTGAAACTAAGCTAATAGAAGGCGCAGCTATAGGACCACACGTAATCAAGATGGTTGATTACACTCAGAGGTTGGAGAAGCTAGGCTTCCAAATCAGCCAAGAGTTGGCCACTGACTTTATTCTCTTATCTCTTTTGCCCAGCTATGGAAACTTGATCTCGAACTACCATATGCATAGGGCGGAGAGAGGCTTGAATGAATTATGTGGCATGCTGAAGGCAACAAAAGCTGACATCAAGAAAGGTGCCGGCAGTAGCCAAGTGTTTGCAGTCCAGAATAGGCCTCGGTTCAAGAGGAACTCTTAGAAGAAGAAGAAGGGCAAGGCTAAAGATGAGATCTCTAAGCCAAACCCATCTGCTGCCAAGGCTGGACCATCTGCAAATTCATATTACTTTTACTGTAAGGGGAAAGGTCACTGGAAAAGGAACTGCAAGGAGTACTTGGCGTCCTTAGAGAAGGATGGTGATGGTAAAGTTACTACTGCTACTTGTACTCTTGTTGTTTATGTTACGGACATTTTTCTCGCTAACTCTTATATCAATTCTTGGGTATTTGATACCGGATCAGTTGCTCATATATGCAACACGATGCAGGGAATGATAAGAAGTAGAAGCGTGGAAAAGGGAGAGATTGAATTTCGCATAGGCAACAATACAAGAGTTGCTGCATTGAACGTCGGGATGATGCAACTTCACCTTCCGTCAGGATTTATCATGGAATTGAATAATTGTTATTTTGTTCCTAGCTTAAGTCGAAACATTGTGTCACCTTCATGTTTGATGAAGGATGGTTATTCTTTTGCAAGTAAAGACAATAGTTGTGTGATCTGAATGACATGTTTGCGGCTTATGCATCCATTATGAATGGGTTATTTATATTAAATCTTGATGATGCACCTATCTGTAATGTTAGTGCTAAAAGGCCTCGGCTTAATAAGTTAAGTCCTACCTATATGTGGCATTGTCGTTTGGGTCATATAAGTGAGAATCACATGAAGAAGCTTCATACTGATGGGCTTTTAATTTCATTTGATTTTGAATCTTACGAGACATGTGAGGCTTGCCTGCTTGGCAAGATGACCAGGGCGCCTTTCATAGGTTTTCCTGAGAGGGCAGCAGACTTATTGGAACTCAAACATACTGATGTGTGCGAACCACTAAGCACGACAGCCAGAGGCGGTTTTCAATACTTCATAACTTTCACTGATGACTTTAGTAGATATGGGTATGTCTACTTCATGAAGCATAAGTATGAAACATTTAAAAAGTTCAAAGAATTTCATAATGAAGTTGAGAACCAACGTGGCAAGAAAATAAAGGCCTTGCGATCTGATCATGGAGGTGAATATTTAAGTCATGAGTTTAGCAATCATCTAAAGAGTTGTGGAATAGTTCCACAGCTTACGCCACCCGGAACGCCTTAGAGAAATAGTGTGTCTAAGCGACGTAATCGGACCTTGTTGGATATGGTATGATCTATGATGATCCAGTCCGACCTACCTTTATCATTTTGGGGATACGCTCTAGAAACAACCGCTTTCACACTAAATAGGGTACCATCTAAGTCCGTAGATAAGACACCATATGAGATATGGACTGGTCGGTGTCCCAATTTGTCTTTTCTAAAAGTTAGGGTTGTGAAGTTTATGTCAAACGGTTGATATCAGATAAACTAACACCCAAATCGGACAAGTGCTTCTTCATGGGATATCCAAAGAAAATTTTAGGGTATTACTTTTATAACCGGTCTGAGGGCAAAGTGTTTATTGCTCGGAATGGTGTTTTCCTAGAGAAAGAGTTTCTCAAAGGAGAAAAGAGTAGTCGGAAGGTATATCTTGAAGTGGTTCAAGATGAATCATTAGTGAATGACTCAACGAGTGATGCTAATGTAGCAGAAGAAGTTGATATACCTATGGTCGGTACACCACCCCAACCACCTATGGTCAGTACTCTGCCCCAACCATGAAGATCAGCAAGACTTCGCGCATTGTGTGGGAATTTATTATTATTAGATGATGACGAACCTGCGGATTATGTGGAAGCAATGATGGACCTAGATTCTGAGAAATGGCAAAGTGCCATGACATCCAAGATAGATTCCATGTGTGACAATCAAGTTTGGAACTTGGTTGACCCGCCATATGGGATTAGACCCATTGAGATCAAATGGATCTTTAAGAAGAAGAAGGATATGGACGGAAATGTTCACATCTATAAAGCTTGACTTGTCACAAAAGGTTTTCGGCAAGTTCAAGGAATTGACTACGATGAGACATTCTTGCTGATAGCGATACTTAAATCTATCCAGATCATTCTAGCAATTGCTGCATATTTCGATTATGAGATATGGCAGATGGATGTTAAAATAGCCTTTCTAAATGGGTATTTAGAAGAGGACGTGTATATGATATAGCCTGAAGGTTTTGTTGATCCTAACAATGCTGGAAAGATATGCAAGCTTACGAAATCTATTTATGGGTTAAAGCAAGCATCTCGAAGTTAGAACCTTCATTTTGATGAGGTGGTCAAAGGGTTTGGCTTCTGTCAGAATGAAGAAGAACCTTGTGTTTATAAGAAGGAAAGTGGGAGCACTGTTGTATTTCTAATCTTGTATGTGGATGACATACTATTGATTAGGAATGATATTCCAATGTTGCAATACGTAAGGACTTCACTAAATAATAGTTTTTCTATGAAGGATTTAGGAGAGGTAGCATACATTTTGGGCATTAAGATATAAAGAGATAGATTGAGAAGGCTAATAGGATTATGCCAAGATACGTACCTTGACAAGGTGTTGAAACGGTTCAACATGAAACAGTCCAAGAAAGGGTTTTTGCCTATGTCACATGGTATGCACTTTAGTGACAAGCAGTGTTCTTCATCAGATGAAGAGCGCAAATGTATGAGTAAGGTTCCATATGCTTCGGTAGTTGGTTCTATCATGTATGTCATGATATGTACTCGCTCGGATGAGACATATGCTCTAAGTGTTGCGAGCAGGTACCAGGCTAATCCAGGTGAGAGTCACTGGACGCTGGTTAAGAACATCCTCAAGTACTTAAGAAGGACTAAGGATGTGTTCCTAATCTATGGAGGTGAGGAGGAGCTCGTTGTAAATGGTTACACCGATGCTAGCTTCCAACCGACGGGGATGATTCACTATCTCAATCAGGTTTTGTGTTCACAATAAATGATGGTGCAGTCAGCTCAAAAACTTTCAAGCAGGAGACGGTGTCCGATTCTACAGCAGAAGCCGAATACATTGCAGCTTTTGGTGCTGCAAAGGAAGGTGTTTAGTTGAGGAGGTTCCTCATTGAGCTTGGTGTGTTTTTGAATGTGTCGGGCCCATTGAATTTATATTATGATAACAATGGGGCGATTGCACAGGCTAAGAAGCCTAGGGATCACCAGAAGAACAAACATGTACTGCGGAAATTTCATTTCGTCTGAGAGTTTGTGAAACGAGAAGAGATCAAATTGTGCAAAATACATATGGATTTGAATATAGCATATCCTTTGACAAAGACTTTTCCACAGCCTAAGCATGAGGTGTACATTAGGTCTATGGGGATTAGACATCTTAGAGATTAACTCTAGTGCAAGTGGGAGACTGTTGGGAATATGCCCTAGAGCTAATCTTGTAGATGATGATATTCTGATTGTATCTATGATTATTATTAAGTGTTCATTGAATATCCATTATAGACAAATTGTATGATTGACAATTATGTGAATTGCTTGTGAAACTCATTTACTTGAATGGTTATTCTAATGTTGTCCCTGGTCGGCGTTCTTGTGAGAACACACTTGAGTATTAGACCAGCACATGTATTAGTTGATGGCTATGTTTCACAAGTCGTAGACATGGAGATGTCAAACTAATAATGTGGGCACATGTATGACATGTAGGCTGGACTGACCCGACATGAGATTGTCTCTATTCACATCATGTATGTTATGTCCTTAGACCTGAGATTGTTGTATGTACTCAAGATGTGAAACGATCTGCTTAGGGACTGTCAAACGCTGCTCCATAACTAGGTAGTTATAAAGGTGGTCTTTGGGTAGTCGTAAAGCATGCTGTGAGACATAGACAGATGGAATTCTCCCCTCTCTGTATGAGAGAGATATCACTGGGATCACTCAAGTGGTTGGATCAACAAATGCATGGCTGTGCTTGGGTTAATTGTTAACCCATGAGTTGAACCATATATCGTGTGGCAAAGGGAATAACTTGTACGTGGTCAGTGGTGGTTCGTCTGATATGATCTTGCGTACGTATAGGAGTTGTCATGCATTGCTAGAGCCACTGTCAACTATTGGGCAAGTAGGAGTACTCGGCCTATGTCTATATGTGCATGAACCCATAGGGTCGCACGCTTAAGGGCTGGAAGCCTAATTCAGGTTGGACCTGAATTAGACAAGGCTTAAGGTTTTCTGATGGGCGTCTAGGTCGGGGTCGCATAGGGGACGCCTATATAAGCAAGGGGTAGGGCGCGGCCAGACGGGATTGGATCCACGCCTGTTGGTAGCCGCCGTCGCCACCCACTCTCACGCCTTTGCACCCCGCAGACCTAGCAGCCCAGAGGCGCAACGCTTCTCCCTGTACGTGTGTGATTCCTCGGAGGTGCTACATTTGCGGCACTAGGACAGACCTCGTCGATCACGGTGGTCGGCAACTGGTCGACGACTAGTTGGACTGGTAGGGAACGTGCTAGAACGATCCGCGAGCAAAGGACGTACTTGACGGACGACCACACAACTGCACGGCACTGCTACGACGCATTTGACTACATCGAGTCTTTCGCTGCACCGGCGCATCTTGTGGTAATCCCGTGCCCTATATCTAGCAGTAGATCTGGTTTATGAGGTAGAAAGTTTTGTTTTCTGGCTCGCGTAGCACCCTCATAATCCTATAGTTCCCACATGCTGTGGAGCCACCACTAGCTCGAGATGACATGCATGATTAGTGCTTGAAGGCTGAGGCTACAAGCCACGGTGGCACGTTGGAAAGAGGTAACAAGTGAGAGATACACAAAACAGAAATGCTTATTAACGCGTGTGCATGCGTTAGCGTTGGTGCTACCATCTCCCGCATGCCTTCAACTTCCCGTGCCCACACTTGCTTTCTGTCTCTCTCTCTGTCTCTCTCTCCTGAACTACTCTCTCTCTCTCACACACACACAAACACACACCCCCCAACGATCAGTGGACAACGATCGGTGACCGATGTGCTCCTCTCCCTCGCTAGCGCTCCACTGACTCCCCCGTGTCGGACATTGCGAATCCACTAGATCCAGTGGTGGTGGATCCGTCGTATCCATTGGTGGCAGCCACAGATCAACTGGATATGGTGGTGGTGGCTGCAGATCCGTGCTAGGTAGGCCTCCTCCTCTCCAACTCCGGCGAGCTCTCCCCTATCTTCGCTAACTCTGATGACCTATGGAATAAGCAGCCAGAGGGAGGTAGGTAGGCTAAGCGGTGGGAATGGTCGATGGGCAGTTTAGAGGATCCCTAACGATGGCGGGGCAATCAAGCTAGATCGGGGCGGGGGAGGCTCGCCGGAGCTAGAGAAGATGGCAGTGACATGGAGGGAAGAGGAAGAGGGTGGCGTCGCTAGGGTTGGCTAGAGCTCTAAAGAACCCTAGCACCCACGATAGAACCTAGACATGGTCTATTTTATTTTCTTGCTTGGCAACCAAAATAATTACTTTCTTAATTGGAGTGTGCACATGCAGGAATTGAAAAAACTACATGGACATGCTCTAGTAAACTAAAGAAAACTAAGGACACTTTTTTTTATCTTCGTCAAGACTCAAAACATGCCAAAACTTTAGTTTACCCAATTATAATGAAGTAACAATTAGTTTTTTTTTATCAAAACTAGCATCGGTGTCAACTTTGTACCGGCCCGTGCGAGGTTTCTCCTAGTTTACCATTGGCCGCTGCTCCGGTGGCTTGCTTGGTTGCTTCAGCGATGCCAGGTCCTCCATCAATCTCGAGATAAACCGGGCAGAGGCACTAGGGTCCTAGGCTTTGCGCCCATGCCAGCATGCATTGCGGCCGGTCCAGAGTGCCCAAGCTCCACCAATGATAACAGGCTGCGACTCTTGTGGGCAGATTTCCAGCTGTATGATGTCCTACACCCAAGTGCTTGGGTGCATCTCTAGATGGAAACCCCCATAATATTCTTGACCTCTTGCCAGAAGCGCCTCGCGATTGGACAGGTGAAGAATACATGAAATAAGGTCTCATCATCCTCCCCGCACATCTCGCAATGACTTTCCTTTGCAATATGTCTCCTTTTTTAGTTCGGCTTTGGATGGTGGGGCATTATGGAGAACTCTCCACCAGAAAACATGAACCATCGGCGGTACCTCGAGCTTCCATAGTGACGCCCAAAAATGAGGTCACCCTACCCGTAGCCATAACCTTCTCCATCTGTTCTTGTTTCAGCATTCCGTAGGCTGAACGAACCAAATAGACACCGTGTTTCTCAAGAGCCCATGCTAGCACATCCTCAACTAACCGTGTGCTGACTTTGATCTTCAAGACCTCTGCAGCCTCAATGGACATAAAGGACTTGTAAACAACGTCCTCATCCCATGCTCGAGTTCCAGGCACAAACAAATCATACACCCGTTCAGCCGTTACCCCCTCCATTCTGATCAACGGTTTCAGAGAGCGGAGACCAGGTATCCAGTTCTCCTCCTATATGCTTACGTCCCCTGGGCTGATTCGTTTAACCATCCCCCGGGTTAGTACATCTTTGCCATGCATAATAGCTTTGCATGTGGCTGAGCTCCACCACCGCTTTTTGGTGGCAGAGAGGAAGTCATAATTTGGATAATACTTCCCCTTGAGCATCTGTGCACACAACGACTCGCCAACCTTGTTTACCAAGCATTGCTTTATTAAAGAGAGCAAAGTCTCTAAAACCCAAACCTCCATCTCTCTTTGATCTTGTCATTTTCTCGCCAATGGAGTTTGGTTGTCCAGCGAGCTGCCCATCAGTAATTGGATAACGTCGTTGTGAGTTTCTGACAAACCGCCGGCGATAACTTGAAACATGACATTGGATATATGGGTCCAGATTGCGCATTCACTTTCAGGAGCACCTCCCGAGCCACACAGCTAAGACCCTTCTCCGCCCAGCCCCCAGTAACAATTAGTTTTAGACGAGTCTTGTTAACTCAACAATGCCGTTGTGGTAATCTCAAAAAAAAAAAAAACCATATCCCATAGGCATGTCAACAGTCAACACGACAGCAACTCCGACCACCACCCGCATTGACTGCCGAACTGGGCTAAAACCAACCCCGCACCGGCCGCCGCCTTAGCTCCGGCCACAGCAGGTCACTCCTGGCTCCGCCCCACGCCAGGTCCGGCCACAGCCGGTGAGTTCCCGTCGCCGCTGCCTTTGCGTACCCATTTCCCCCTTTCTCTCCGTTCGTCCTGTAGCGGCCGGCGCCGGTCTGAGCTGATGGATGCGGCGTCGCGCGTCCGCCGCAACGCGTCCGCCGTCCGGTCGGGTTTCTCCCGTCCGTCTCGTCTTTCGATTCGCTGTAGCCACTCTCGAGCCACGGCATTTCGGCTGGCACCGTGCCGCAGTGGGGTTGGGGAACGTACTCGAGGCTGTAATTGGAAGTTGGGACCATACCATTGCTAAAAGGACGAACTCTGTTGCCCTGAGACGAATTGTCTGGCGTTTTAAATGTTTCTTTCTACTAGCTGATACCATCCGCAGTGCCTCTGTCTAGTTTGACAAAATTATATCTTTGATGAAGCTCATGGCTACTGCCACAAGTAAACTGAAAACATTTTCTTTGGAGGGTACTTAGATGAAGGTTATGATAGTTTTCCCTGACTCACTCGAGACATTGACATGTTGCTTCTCTATTTCAATTTGCTTGTCCTCTCTGTATTTTATGCTTATCGATTGATCAAATTTAGGATCTCTGTTTGTTGAGATTGGTGATTGGTTTAATAATACTCTTATATCTAGTTTATTTGGACAAGCATCTATTTCTGTTTAAATCTGAGCCTGATTACATAATTAGCAAAGTAACGATGAATGACTCAATATTTTTGGTGCAGTAGTTTTGACCACAAACAAATTTGGACACATGTAAATTCAATCAGACACTAACAATACCGAGGCCTGAATTGCTTATCATGTGCTAATACCACATTTTATTAGGTCTGTTGTATCATGTTAAAGTCAACCATTAATAAACTGAATGTAATGAATTATAAATGACTTTATTCATCTATCCTGAATTCATGATGCATATACATGGTTATCTTAACTTGTCTCCACACTAGCATCATACTTGTTGTGTAGCTGACAAAAGTTTGCAATCGATTGTCCTGCAGATTCTCTGTATACATGCAACACATTTCTATTACTAGCATAACAGATTCTCTGTACACATGCAGGACCTGATGCAGCAAAAGTTGTGCTCACATTTTTGTTTCATAAAGTGATCCATAGGTCTATATCTCTACTGCGTTAAGATACTTGGCTCCTGACACTCATGTTGATTAGGGCATTCTGGTAATGTCATGCTAGTAACAGCATGGACTCCTGTAACAGTAAGAGGCAGAGTATATATGATTCAGCCTTGAAGGCTAAGTCAAGTGATGATACAATGTGTAATGAGAATGCTGCTAGTGCTGAGAATCAATCTTCTGATCATTGCCTCAGCAAATTTGACAACCCAGAGGAAGGAAATACAGCACATGAAGGCTGCAGGAAACATACTTCTGATATTTCCACTCAGAGGTCAGCTGGCAATTCTAAGATTGTTTGTGCTGGTACTGAGATCTTTAATTTTGAGACCTACAGGGAGGCCGATCGGTTTGCAGTTGGTCAGATCTGGGCCCTTTATGATAGATTTGATGTCATGCCAAGATTTTATGCTCGAATAATGCATTTTGATGCTCACAATGACAAAATACATTTAACTTGGCTGGAGCATGATGCAACAAATATAGAAGAGGAGAAATTGACAGAGAAAAACCTCCCTGTTTCTTGTGGGAGCTTCCGCTTACAGCCAACAGTAGATACATATACGTCACAAGATAGGTTCATGTTTTCTCACACTGTGGCATGGACAAAGGGTACGAAAGGAAACTCGTATGACATATATCCTAACAAGGGTGAGGTATGGGCTCTTTACAAGGGATGGAGCATAGAATGGAGCTTAGATACAGATAACCATAGATCCTACGAGTATGAGATTGTTGAAGTCTTGTCTACTATGTCAGCTGATGATGGTGTCATTGTTATCGCACTAGTCAAGATTAAGGATTTTGTCAGTTTGTTTGCAAAATCTAAGGGCATGTCCTCATTTTTTATACCATCGAGTGAGCTGCTTAGGTTTTCTCACAGCATTTCCTTTTACAGGACAAATGGAAATGAAAAACTTGGTGTCCCAAGAGGCTTTGTGGAACTTGACACTGCATGTCTCCCAGCTAACCTGGACGCAGCATTTTCTTCTGTCACTCTTGTGTCTTACATGTTTCTCGGCAGTATGACCGGCTGTTTGTTCGCTAATTTCACCACTGAGAGTGCAGATAATGAAATGGATTATGGAGACGAGCCGATTGCTCGTGAGGAGAATCCCTTAGAAGAAAATGTTTGCTACTCAATTTCTACAGATGACACTGATGATATTTCTTCCGAACAAAATACATCAGTGCAGGCCCATGATGGCAATGAACTTGGTAGAGAAGATACATCTATTGTGCCAAATGCTGCAGGGTCATGCAATCTTCAGATGTTAGGAAAGGAAGCATGATGATTGTGCTGACTGCAGGAGGGACTCTTGTATAAAGAGGCAAAGTAGGGACAATTCACTTTCTGATGCTAATTCCACTGCTGATAAAATGTATAATAATGATGTTGCTGTCGCTAACACTCAAGCTGCCAAACATCTTCCTGACACCATGGACAGCCAAGGTGAAGGAAATGTAACACATGAAAATTGTCATCAAAAGTAAGACGAAGCTACAGATATTGCTCATCACACACATGCCAATCCTGGGATTTCTTATGAGTGCACTGGTAGCATCCGCAGCAGGGACTTTTGTGACAATGACAAGCAAAGGAAGGACAATTCACTTGCTGACACAAATTCAACTGATGATAGTGTGTGTAGTGAAAATGTTGCTGGTGTTAAGAATCAAGCTGCTGAACCTGTTCCCAGCACATTGGACAGCCAAGACGAGGGAAATGTAACACAAGAAGTCAGTCAGCAAAAGTACAAGGATGGGATGGATATTGCCAATCATATTATGCATCGTAATCCTGTGATTACCAATGAGCGTTCAGATTTCTTTGATTTCAGAACATTAAGAGCAGTTAACAGGATTGCAGTTAACCAAATCTGGGCAATTTATGATGATCATGATTCCATGCCAAGAAATTATGTGAAGATAAATGATATCGATGCTTCCAATAATATTGTTCAGTTGACTTTGCTGCAACACAACACAACGAATTTACAAGAGACTACATGGACTCGTAAAGAATTGCCTGTTGCATGTGGAAACTTCTGCTTAGGAGAGACATGTGCACTACATGACCCATCAATGTACTTTTCTCATAAAGTTTCATGGGTAACAGGCAAAAATAGGAATTCATTTGAAATTCATCCTAAAAAAGGTGAGATATGGGCTCTTTACAAAGAATCAAGTTTGCTGCAGAGCAGAGACACTGATAATCATGAATCTGTTGACTATGACGTTGTGGAAGTTTCTGATGACTCAATGAGTGTCGGGATTGTCGTTTTCCCCTTGGTCCGAATTGAAGGCTTTGTGAGCCTATTTGCGGAGTCCAAGGACAAATCTCGTACTTTGATACCATCGAGTAAGCTACTTCGATTTTCTCATAGTATACCATATTATAGAACAAATGGAAGTGAAAAGGTAGGGGTAGGAGGGTTACTGGAACTGGATACTGCTGCTCTTCCTTGTGACTTGGCCACGGTGTTTCCTTCCATTACTTTGGATTCTTTCATTGATCTCAACAAGGAAAAAGTCACTGAGTTTGTCGGTGTTACATATCCTGATTCTGAATTCTACAATTTTGATGAAGACCGCTCGTGTGAGAAATTTGAGCGTGGGCAAATTTGGGCTCTCTATAGCAGTACTGATACATTTCCCAACCTCTATGGTTGGATAAACAAAGTTGAGAAGGAACCATTCAATGTACATTTGACCTGGCTCAAGGCTTGCCCTAAGGGGGTAAATAAGCATTGGTTGGAGCAGGACATCCCTGTGAGCTGTGGTAAATTTGTGATCCAGAATTCAACAACTGAGCATTGTGAAACCTGTGCTTTCTCCCATTTAGTGGTAAGCAGGTGGGAAATTAGTACAAAGCGGCCGGTCAATATTATTCCAAAGGTAGGTGAGGTATGGGCAATGTACAAGAACCAGGCAGCCGACTGGGTTCCTTCCAGTAAAGATCGTCCTGCCAAGTATGCCATTGGCGAGATCAAGATGTGTACTGAAACTACTACTCGATTTGCTTTCCTGACCAAAGTAGATGGCCACCTCTCTGTGTTCAAGCCTGATGTGCAGAAAGGAGCACTGGAAGTACCAAGGAAAGAGAACCTGAGGTTTTCTCATCGGATACCATCATTCTGCCTGACAAAAGAGAATGGTGGCAAGCTCTGTGGCTTCTATGAGCTTGACCCTGCTGCTATTCCCGACCTTCTTTAGGAAGGATCTTCCCTGAATTGCTGCTTTTGATGCCTGGCTTGTCTCAGCAAGACTGTAATGGCAAATGTCTCAACTCATTGGATGTTCTGCCTAGCTTAACCTATTCATGTATTCAGAACCATGCTATCTTCTGTTGCTATGTATCCACCTCTGTAGTAGACATGCTATGTAGAAAGTAAACTGAATTGTCGCTTGGTTGGAGTCCACCTCTGCTCAGACATGCTTAACCTCTGTAGTAGACATGCTATCTTCTGTTGCAATGTATCTCCTCTGCTCAGCATGTACTTGTTATGTGATCAGGTCCTCTGTGTTTGTGTCAAGGTGGTTGTTTGGGGTTGTTGTCAGTTGTTTATTCAACCCTTCTAGCGTGTATTTTTTTTCCATGTTTGGATTTCATAGTTTTCTCTAGCTTGTCTTGTATCATTTTGATTGCTTTTCTGTAATGTTGAATAATAAATGCTGTTGTGAAATTGGGCTTATAACATATTCCCGCTCAGGAATATCTGGCATTAATTTTGGGTGCTGACCACTTGATGTGTCAATCAGATGTCTGCTTCACAGATCATAATGCTAACATTGGTTTGATGGTTTGATCGGGCCATCAAATATATGAACATTCTTGAGAAACTGGGTAGCACAACTTCAAATTTCAACTGTACTGTTCTTAAATAAAAATTGTTCTCAAATTTCAACTGTACTGCGACATAATAACTCTTTGCTGCTTGTGATGATAAGTCATTTGAACCTTCTTTTTTTATCGAAATGCCTGTGGAGCCCTCGTCAGAGGATGTTTCACATCAGATAGAGTATCTGTGGGATTTGAAGGCTGCAGTGACATGCAATGATGCTGTGACTGTCATTGTGTCTCTTCTTGAGGACCCCTGCATTGGATCTCTTGGAAAGGTAAATTTATTCCCCTGTTTTTATCATGAAGCTCGGTAGCTGACATGACTGACTGAGCACAGTGTTATTCATGAGGATCACAGAACACTGTTACATAGTCAATCTTTATACCTTCTAATATAGTCTGGTGCAAACATATTTTTCCAAAAGGTCCACATTATGAGCTACTGCCTGATACAGTTGGAAAGAGCAAGGTCAATATGAGTAACCTGCTGCAAGCTCTTGGAGGTTGTCTACCAAAACATCTCCAAGAGCAAGCTGATTGTATTCAACAAGGGTAGTGTAGGTGCAAAACAGAGAACTCAAGAATTTTCAGGACTGTTTCTTCATAGTTGTGCCCCCCTGTTTATCTTTTTTTTTTCTTGAACAAATGTTCATAACTAATCTTAGGCATATTATATCTGGTCGACTGAACCTAAAATTGTAAACCTTGTGCTTTGGTTTGTCGCCCTGAGGCTATCAATGAAATCGGTTTGCAAGCTAGTTAAGTTTCTGTGTTGTAGTTTCTGAGAACACTTTTAACATTTGTCCCTAGGAGATGCTAAACTGGAACAACTGTCCTTTTTTTCTACTTAAACAAAGGCCAGGCCTTTTGCAATGAGAGCAGTGATGGAATTTGAATGAGAAATTAAATCTTCAATTAGATGGATTTGTACTAACTTTGAGCTTTACATGAATTAATCAATCAAATACGGTTATATTCTGTTTCACAAGTTTTTTTTCACATCATTCGACCCATATTTTAAGCATATTGTTTTTATGGATTCCATTTGGCAATCTGATGACAGAAGGTGTTAAGTTTCAGTGAGGTTTTACTTGTGCCATTACCTTATCAGTAAAAGTAAACCTGGGTGTACTGTGTATGTGCCATATATGTTATTTATCAGCATGGTTCTTCCACTATCTTAATGTGCCCCTATGCTCATTAAAAATCCTATTTGGAGACTGGTCTATATACCTGTTACTAAATTGCAGAACTGCTAGTTTTATTTGATTCACTATCATTATTACTCCATTCTGTTCCATTTACATTATGCTATTTACTAGTTCTGAATGCTATATAAGTATATATTCTTCATCATATCGACTTCAGTTGACATGATTTTCTGTTCAATACCAATCAGAACTTTATTCTCAGAAGATGACTGGAAGTTAAGTTAGTTCAGTTGTTGCTTACTTTGTTCCACAAAGTCTTGGCTATTCAAGAAATCACATTGACTCAGAAAGCATCTGGAGAAAGTGCCCACTTACTGACAGCTTTTGGAGCTCATGTTCTAAGATTCTTCCAAAGGCTGGTCAGGTTGGGCAATTTACAAGAACAGGTCACCTGATTGGGCTCCTGTTCGTGACGTTTTTCTTTAGGAAGGACCTTCCCTGAATAGCTTACATATTCATGTATCCAGAACCATTGTGTGTTCTGTTGCTATGTATCCTCCTCTGTAGTTGACGTGCATTGTGGGAAGTAAACTGAATTGCCACAGTACTGGTATGTATGTACGCTATATAATCAGGTCCTCGGTTTTTGTGCAGGTGGTTGGGGGTTGTTCCCGTGTTGTGAGTTGTTTCTTTGAACCCTCCTGTTGTATATTTTATTCGACGTCTGTACTTCATAGGTTTTCTGTAGCTTCTCTCCTATCACTTTGATTGCTTTTTTGCGAATGCTGAATAGTAAGTGGTGTTGTGAAATTATGCTTTTAATATATCTGTACATCTGGCATTATTTTTGGGTGCTGATCACTTGATGTGTCAATCAAATGTCTGCTTCACAAATCATAGTGGTAATAACATTTGTTTGTTGGTTTGGTCCGGTGGCCAAATACATGAACACTCTTGAGAAACTTTGTAGCTCTACTTCAAATTCAAATTGCAACTGTACTGGGAAGATCCTAAGTTGAATTACTTCAACTATACTGTGAACATCTGGCATTATTTTCAGCTTTTGCTTCAGCGCGCTCTTCCGTTCATTACTAATTCTTGGATGCAGAGTTGGTTCCTATCCCTGTTGAATCTGAATCTTGTGAGTCTATTTTCTTATTAAAAAGGTAACGTGTTGCTGTAACCTTTACAAGGCACAAGGTATATAAGTGCATTTAAGTCATAAATGCTTGTATCTCAATATGCACATTTCCTTTTTTTTATTTTTGTTGCTCTTTAGATTATTAACTTCAAATTGAAACTTGTTTTTCTAGAACGTGGTTGTTTTCACCACATTTTCTGCACATAATAACTCACCATTGTTTAGGCGGCCCGAGCCGCCGGGGTACGGGACGGTTTGGCATTCGTAGCCTTGTCCTGAAGTGGGCCCACAAGGCCACAAGCAGGCCGGAAGCCCAGCTGGCAAAACAAAAAAACCAACGGGAGCCCTTCTGCTTTACGTGTCGTGCGTGAATGGATCCTCGTCCTCGATCGTCAAATCCAAGCAGCGAAGTCTCGCCGATCCTCGTCCTCGATCGATCCAACTCCAATGGCTGCAGACCAACGCCAGTCCCGCTCCGGCGAGGACCACATCAGCGGCCTCCCCGACGAGCTGCTGCACGACATCCTGGTCCGCCTCCGCTGCGCCCACGCCGCGGCGCGCACCAGCGTGCTCTCCCGCCGCTGGCGCCACGTCTGGGCGCACCTGCCGGAGCTCCTCCTCGAGCAGCCGCGGCAAGCGACGACATCAAAATCAGGCTCATCGTTCCTGGACACCGTCGACGCTGCCCTCGCCGGCTTCCTGGCCCCTACTCTTGGGCACCTCAGTGTCTCCATCGAGCAGCGCGACGTTCCCATCATGGCCCGACGCGTTGCGCCGTGGCTCCAATTCGCGGCGGAGCACGTGGTGGGCGAGATCCATATCTATGTGCCTCAAAATCTGTCACTGTCTCCTCCAAGCCCGCCACGGTTATTCGAGCCGGAAGTTTTTGAGGATGATGAGGCGGCGGTGCTCGAGCTTCCTCCTTGCGAAGGAGCGAAAGGAATCGAGCTCATTCTTAGAGTCGAATGGCGGCTACGGCCCCTGGCGTCCTGCGTGTTCACGGCGCTGACGTCCATGAAGATACTACGTTGCCGCATGAAAGGCAGCGAGCTCACATCCCTTGTGTCCAGGCAGTGCCCGTGCTTGAGGGACCTGGCTCTTTCCTTGGAGCTGATTGCCGTCTCTGACGTCTCGATGCACTCCAACTCGTTGCGCTCGCTGATGCTCCAAGTCAGATACACACGTCGACTAGAGGTCATGGCCCCAAAACTGGAACAACTCAATGTACATGATCCTCCAGTGGAGGCTTATATCTCTGCCTCAAAGCTTGTCATGATAGCCTGGGATGGTCCCTATGACCCTCATCTCCATCGGTTTGCTAATGTTGGTCGTTCCCTCCGGCTACTAGAAACCAGCCAACGTTCTACATTCCTGACTAAGCAGTTCAATGAAGTTGATAGGTTGAAACTGAGGGTCAACATTCCACAGGTTTGTTGGCAATTTGCTTGGCATTGATGAAATTCTTTGAGTTTTTTTTTTCCTGACAGTCTGATTACTTTGTGTCTACTCATGATAGGGAGTAACAGGGTATGAAAGCTTCTTGAATGAAACAAGTAAGCTGCCCAAGTGTAAGAGCTATGAGATATACGTAGCGCGGGGTAACCATGCCTTGGTGCCAAGCTTATTACAGCTCCTGAGGAATTGCATCAGTACAAAGAAGTTTTTGGTACAATTGCTTGATTCTTGGAGCGGAGCATCGATAACAATCTTGGTCTTTATACGTATCATCACAATGTTCATTGTTAAATATATTTATTGAATGTGACCTTGGACTTGTTATTATTTGATAATTAAGAGTCTCCTAATATTTTTGTTTCTTGAGGTGGGTCCGAATCTCTGGAAATGTTTATTCAATATGCTCAGATTGTTGATATGCTATATAAACCAATGTTTTTTTAACAAATCAGGCATGAAAACTGCCGACTATATTAAAAAGAAGATATGCTCAGACTAAGCACAACAATACAAAAACTAGACGACCATCACCAATAACAAGAACCACTAAGAGCAACAAAGCCGCTACGACTACCAACAAGAAGCTACTGACAACAAGAACAACAAAACAACTATAACAAGAGCAACCCCCTACAACACATTACGAAAAAGGCAAAGAGACCTCTGCCACAAGGTCCCAGAAGGCAGGACCCTTTAAACTCATCAAAGATTTGAGGAGGTCTGGCGGCAACAAATCCTTCAAATAGTCTACGACATCTTGCATTGCATCATCATCGAACTTCCCATCCTGCCCAACAATGCTTAATTCTTTTAGCACATTGCGTTGTGCAAGATGAACACTACGACAAAGCGAAGACCTATCATAGGACTTGCGTCGACGCCTTCTTGTCGTGGTTGGTGGTGAAGGGGGCTGTGTAGGAGGGCATGCCACATACTTTTCCACCCTAGCTGTGGAAGACGAAGAAGACGTATTTATCGATGGACCCTCTATTTATTGGGGGGCTCCTGCGTTGACCTCAGCTGTAGAAAGCGTGAGGGTGTCTTCGACTGTGATGAGAAAGATTGGGTCAGCTGTCACTTGAGAGAGAACTTCCTCGTCGTCATCAGATGCGTCCTCCACTAGAACGATATCCTCAACCGGAGTTGCAGCATCTAGCAACGTCCACTCTGTTACTTGCACGGTGGGAGGGTCCAATGGCACTGCAATGGTTTGCTCTATCGTCTTCTCACCAGTGATGGAATCTGTGATTGCACTTGTTTCCCCACGAACCAAGGAGCTGGTAGACGTGCAAGCTTCTGCAAGCGAAGGGAGGATCACTGGAGTCGGAGAGCGCCAAACAGGAGAACAGGGACCAAAGAGCTCGGCCATGTTGGAAACAGAAGGAAACTCTCCAAGTGGCTCTACACAGGGACCAACTAATCCAGACACATCGACAGAGAGGTCGTCTCTTGGTAGCTCTGCATGCTTCAAGTGGGTGGCCACACGTGCAAGCCACAGCTTGATAGCTGAAATCTCATCTCTGAGGGGTCGCACCAATTCCTCCAATGGGTGATGATGATCTGTTGTTGAAACTCTGACTATAGTGACTTCAACATAGGTGCAAGCATCGATTGGGGATCAAAAATAACAGGGGCTTGAGCTGCATGATCTTTGCGGCCACATACATCCTGCCCTTGCGAGGAAGAACTTTGTGGAGGCGACGACTGAATACAAAGTTGACTTGATGAAGGTGCCACCACAACATCCACCCAACTACGAGCTAGTTGGGGGCAGCGAGGACCGACAGTTGGGGACGGTGGCCGCCAGGTAGAGGGGGACTGGTGGGGGCAGTGCTGCTCTCGATGCCCAGGTTGACGACAACGAATGCAACGGAATGAATCCCGACATGAGCTGACTAGATGGCCACGAGCAAGACAACGGTAGCATCTACCACGATCCCACTGCTTGAAGGCAAGGCTACGCTCAGACTTCACGGTCGTGGAAGGTGATGACTGCTCGAAGCATGGAGTGCGACCCTCAGAGCCGCTGGTAGCTGTCACGATTGGCTTGAAACCCATAGATGCGGTGGTCGACGAAGGTGGAGGTGACGTAGCGTTGAGCCCCATAGCAGCTCGAAGATGTGGTTGGTGTTGAAGGTCCTTGACAATCGAGACCAGCTCCGAGAATCGGACTGGTAGCAACCTGTGGTGGCTGGGCGGATAGCGGCGTGCAGATGGAGGCGGTCAGGCGGCTGACACCTCCGGCTATGGCGGCCGGCGGCGTGCAAACGGAGGCGGTGGAGCGGCTGACTCGGAGCAGTGGACGGCGTGGGGACCCTCCCTCGTCACCCAAATCTGGAGCGTGCTGGTTACCGGCGAAGGGCGCGAAGTAGACCTCAGCGGCGGCGCCGGCGCGGACCAGCGGACCAGCCCGGGATCGCTCCCGTGGCGGGCGGCCGTGCGTTGTCGGGATCCGCGGCAGCAGACTTCGTCTTGGTCTTCTCAGCGCCGGATCTCGCCAGCCCGCCCCTTGTGCGTCCACCAGCAGGCTCTACATCTTTCCAAGAGGGACGGCAGCGTCTGGCAATCAGGGCGATGGCAGACGCGACGGCGGTGGACGCAACGCGAGGCAGCAGCGGTGGCGGGGAATGGCGAGCTGATCTGCTGCTGCTGAGGCGCACCTCGTGCCGGAGCTGTACGGCGGCGTGCCACGGCTGCTAGGGGAGGCAGGGGGCGGAGTGCATCTACGAGCTCAGCTTGTGGCGGCGGAGGATCTTGGGTGGCGGCGGCAGTCACCAAGACGGGCGGCGCTGGCAGTCTAATTTTTAATCCTCTAGCTAGTAAACGCCCTAGCTTATAAACCATTGTGATTTGTACGTTAGCTTGTGAATCTCTGTTTTCTTTTTTTAGCTGCTTGTTTGAATTCGTATTAGTATGTTAGGTTGATCTCTAGCTGTAATGGAAGAGGGACTGCAAAGGTATGCAATATGCTTCCTTAGATATCTATGACTTAGAGCTAAGCTAAACCTCTCATCAACAAAAGAAAATATAGATGTTTCACGAATATGTAACTAATAATATCCACTGGCTAGTGCAATAACACTGAATTTTTAAAATTTTCAGTGGCATTCTTGCCCACCATCTTGCCCTTGTTGCTTGGAAGAGAACCACAAGATTGATGGAATTGCTCTTAGTTCACTTGAAGAGGTAGAAATCAGAGATTTTACAGATTCTCTTGAAAACGTGAAACTTCTAGAGTTTCTATCATCCTGCAATGCATCAGTCTTGAAAAGGTTGGTCATCAATTACACGATGCTCCCTGCTCCTCCGCTGACCAAGGAAGTATGTGAGAAGGTCCGTGGCATATGTCATGCAAATATTGAAGTCAAATTCAATGTGTTTCTTCGTGGGAGGCTAGTACCCTTTGACTGAATACCAGTAAATGTATATGTTGTGGTTTTTCCTAGGTTTTGCACAATATGAGCAGGATTGCATTTTTAGGATTGATCCTTAATAATTCGAACTGATCTATTAATTAGCATTACCCCTGACAGTGGACGTGATTTTTAGACTTTGATCTTTTTTGTTTAAGTAGTGGACGTCTATGTATTTATAATTTATGGTTGTGATAAGCAATGTCCTATTATTATCGAAAAAAACCTTTAGGGACCGGAGGCTGTATCAAAATATTTGGAACCTGAGTTTGGATAACACCATTGTGATGGGAAATTAAGCACGGCTACGTAATGTAAATCTATACAAACCCAAAGTGCCGAGTTGACATTGCAACACCTTATTTACATGAAAAGAAAATTTGTGGCTCTTTAAGAGAGAAACTGATCCGTGACCACTGTTGAAAATCTTCCTTTTTGGAGGTTCTATAAAACCTTGGGAGTTGATGTTACTTCTAGAGAAATGGCTATATCCACAAATATTTTTTCAGGTTACATCGAGATAATGTGAGTGAAGACTTAAGAAAGAGTTATAGTTAATGGGTTTGTGTTGGTATGTTTTTACTTAAAACATAGGAAAAAATAGGTAAAAATAAGTTATGATTCAGCATATTGGTTAACCCTTTATTGGCTGATTTGTCGTGTTATTATAGTGCTAAACTCATTTTATAGCCCTTATCACTAAGTGCGCTATGCGCACCGTAGTACATGTTTCTAGAAGAAAATGGAAAATAATTTGGAAATGAGGAAATTCAGTGAAATTGACCTCTTTGTGGTTTGATACAAGGGAATAGAATAACAGAAACACTGTCATTAGAGCGTCCAACCCATAGGACGCGTGGTTGTGGGCGACTCGACCGCCCACCGCCCCCGTCTTTATCCGCTCGTTCCTCTCAACCCGCTTTGTCTTCTTCACTAGGCTCAATTTTCCTCCCCGCTCACTCTCACTGTCTCGAGCCGCTCCTGCGTCATCACCCTCCCTCCCTCCCCACACGCCTCCACGACGGGATGATGGGTAGCCACCGGCAGCGTGCCATCTCCCCCTCCCTGCCTCCCTTGTCCCCCTTCTCTCTCCCTCCGTCCCTCCCTTCCTACCTCCCTCGTCTTCCTTCTCTGCGACCTCCATGGCGCCGGAGTTGAAGGCAACGGTGGCGGCTCTCCAGAGAGGCACCATCTCTCCCTCCTTTCCTACTGGGCCAGACCCGGCATCCATTGCCCGGATCTGGCTGCTCGGTGTCCATACGGTGGCGTTGCGGGACACGCGAGGGTGGCGCACAACCCTCCCTCCATCCTAAGAAGAATGCAACTACAAAATTGTATAAATCATATATACTAGTTTTACTTTGACCAAGTCTATATTAAATATTAACAAGTCATATTAATTTAACTTTGACTATGTTTATATTGAATAGCATTAACATTTATGTTTCCAACTAACTTTACTACCACTCTGGCTAGGCTAGGAATTCGACTTTTCTGGTGGAGGCAAAACTGCTGCCCCGAGCCACAATTTCATAAGCATATTAAATCCGCTAACTCCATTATGTTCATATATGAACGAGTTCACCTTAGGCACTGAATTACTAGCTTTTTAAAAACATTAATTTTTCATTGCATCTCTCATCACGCCACTAGGTCTAATGAATATAAAAAGTTGTTCATACCTAGTGGCACTTAGATAACCATTTGGCGCTAGAGTTCCTAGTGTCTATGATAAACCTGACCATGTATTCTATTGCATTTGAAAAGAAAAAAAATTGTTTCTCTTATGCATGTTATCTATTTGGTCACCCACTTGTTTCGTACTTGGGCTATCCCGTAGAAGCCGGATTTACAAGATACAATTATAGCGGTATCATAACAGTTGACACAGATGGCCAAGGATATTTTCTCCCAGGCACATGGGTGGCGGTCTAGTTTACGAATTAATAGTCACTAGATTGTGCCAGGTTTCTTTTCTCTTTTTGGCTGTGTGCTTCATTGTAGGTAGAGGCCGGAAGTTACCTCTTTGACTTTGTATCAACTCGATGTATTGTTACTGAGGTTTCAATAAAAACTTCCTTTATCAAAAAAACTCTATTGCATCTCGACCAATGATTTTACCATGGAGAACGCTCACCCCTAAACCTCAATGTCAGGAATAGCCTTATGGAACGGAGGTATGAAAATGGGTAACAATGAGCTTAGGCTGAGAATTAGAATTAGCTACGATTTTATAACTGTAGACTTGAATTGGCCTACTATTAATTATTATGGTATGCATATAGGATCGCAGACGCTATAGTGGCCGGCTATGCCAAATAGTAGTGGTCACTTGGTTCTAAGCTCTATCTTTAGGCTGCTAGATCATAGCGGTAGCAATGCAAGAAGGCACCAGTACCGCACTATTGTGGCCGCTATGAACTTAACTTAGAACCATGGGATAGTAGAATGCATACCCCATGTTTGCCTTTATTGTTTTGAGCTTACCCTCTAACCAAATTGATTGTTGAAGATAGAAAGTACTTTTTTGGCTTGTTTTCCTCTAAAAGATTACGGGTCATGAAATCTTGGTACCGCAAATGAGAGCTGAAGTCGTTGGAATTAAACTTTGCAGGGAATAAAGAAAATGGCCTCTCTAATCTTTATTCTCTACTTCTTTAGATTTGGGATTTATTAGGAATCCCATACGGTGCAGCAATCATGTTCTGTATGACACTGATTTTTTTTTTCAAAATTCTAATATTGGTATGACATTATTTTTTTAAATACATACTACTTTTCAAATTTACACTGAAGTCATGTTGCCCAAAAGAGCATGCATCTGGACGTAAGAAAAGAAAAAGAAAAGAAAAGGATAGAGGTCTGTAATGTCCCAAGAAAGATTCAATGTTTCGGTAACTTTGTGTATCGAGAAAAAAATTATTAGATAAAAATTGTTGTTGAGACCATCATCAATGACTTCACAAGTAAATGTTATGAGAAATTTTTGGTAAGATGTATAACTTGTTTCATAAGAATGTTTTTTATATATGTTATTATAGTTTCTTCATTATATTATTATTATTAGAGTTGTAATTAAGGGAAAAATTGTAGTCAAAGCTATGTTTGCCATCGCGTTTGTACTTTGGACCACCGCCTTTGTAAGCCTTTAGAAGCAAATTTGCTGATGATCTCGAATCCAATGCAAAACCACATCAAACCATTCTATCTAGCAATTTTAGGCCAATCCAATTCACTCCGACCTCTCTAAACTAAACCTAGCCAATCCGTATGAAATGAAAGCCAAACACGTGATGTGCACTGTGGTTTGAAACATATCGCAAACCATTTAGCGCCATTAATAGTTCCTTTAGGCTACCACTATGATCGGGCTTCCTCCTCTCCTAGCTCTTGTCCTTGCAAGGCGTGTCACTGCCACCGCCATTCCCGCTCAATTGTCCCAATTGCGTGGCCGTCACATGATTCGGTTACGGTCCAAACCATTGGCAACTTTATTTCTAATTGCATATTCTGTTCTTCATAAATGATTTGTTAAACACACAAACAAAAAATTGCCCAAAACAACCAAAACTATGAAACTCGACAGAGTAAAATGGGAGCTCGGAATTGTGAAAAAAAGAGTATTGCACCAAAAAGGATTTCCTTTTTTTTTTTTGAGATTAACCAAAAAAAAATCCTACACGTGCCTTTTGGCACTGCAAATCATCACAAGCCCACAAGGAGCGTCAAACCGCAAGCCCAAGCCCATGTGCCCGAGTCCAACATTTGCAAACCCTAATCCCCAAATCGAGCTCTCCAGTCGTCCATCGATTCCCAAGGACGAAGATGAACGCGGCGGATGCGGCTCCGTCGAGGACCGGATCAGCGGCCTCCCCGACGAGCTCCTGCACGACATCCTCGTCCGCCTCCGCTCCGCCCGCGCCGCCGCGCGCACCAGCGTGCTCTCCCGCCGCTGGCGCCACGTCTGGGCGCACCTGCCAGAGCTTCACCTCGTCGCGCCGCCGCGGGTGCCCGAGGTTCGCCTCGTCTCGCTCGCGCCGCGAGCGGCAGCGCCACCCTCAGCTTCGTTCCTAGACACCGTCGACGGTGCCCTCGTCGGCTACTTGGCCCCTACCCTCGGGTACCTCAACATCTCCCTCCATCACCTTGACGATTCCATCAAGGCCGCGCGCGTTGCGCCATGGCTCCAATTCGCGGCGGAGCACGTGGTGGGCGAGATCCATCTCTCTATGCCGCTAAGTCCGCCGCGTTTTCCTCCAATTCCGCCACTGTTATTCGAGCCGGAAGTCACTGAGGATGAGGCGGTGCTCGAGCTTCCTGCTTGTGAAGGAGCGAAGCGAATCGAGCTCTCTCTTACAGATGAATGGCGGCTACGAGTCCAGCCATCCGGCCTGCTCGTGGCGCTGACGTCCATGAAGATAGTAGGTGGCCGCATGATGAAAGGCAGCGAGCTCACATCCCTCGTGTGCTCGCAGTGCCCGTGCTTGAGGGACCTGACTCTTATCTTGGAGCTGATTGTTGTCTCTGACATCTCGTTTCACTCCAACTCGCTGTACTCAGTGAAGTTTGTCGTCAGAAACACACGGCGGCTAGAGGTGGTAGCCCCAAAACTGGAAGAACTGACGGTACATTGTCACCCTACTATGGAGGCTCATATCTCTGCCCCCAAGCTTGCCGAGGTAGTTTGGAGTGCTGGTGCCTATGAGCCTCATCTCCACCAGTTTGCTGATGTTGGCCGTTCCCTCCGTCTACTGGAAATCAGCACATCATCTTCATTGCCTTCCCTGGTTAAGCAGTTTGATGAAGTTGATGAGTTGAGACTGCACATCTCCATTTCAGAGGTTTGTTGGCATTAACGAATTTCTTCACCTGGTGTCCTTTTTTGACAGTCTAAGTGATAACTTTTGTGTCTACATACACATGACAGGGAGTAGCAGGGTATGAAAGCTTCTTGAATGAAACAAATAAGCTGCCCAAGTGTAAGACCATCAGGATATTCTTAAGCTGGGATCACCATGCCTTAGTGCCAAGCGCATTGCAACTCTTGAAGAGATGCAATAGTACAAAGAAGATTTCAGTACTATTGCTTACTAATAGAAAACCACTATTATTGGTAATTTCTAAGATCTTAGCATTTATATGAATCTGCATCATAGTGTTAGTTGTTAAATATTTAATGATTGTGACCTTCTACTTGTTATTATTTGATAATTGAGTCTCCTATAATATTACATTTTTTCTTGAGGTGGGGCTGAGTTTTTGGAAATTTTTATTCAATGGGCTCAAAATCCTGATATGCTATATCAAGTTATCGACCATTGGACCAAATTGAAGATTTGTTCTTTAGCTTGTAAAATATTTCTTTTTTGGCTGCTCATCTGAATTCATGTTAGCTTGATCTAGCTGTAAAGGAAAGTGGACTGCATATGTAGCATAATTGGCAGGTGTGGTCGTCATCACTTGATTCACTTGGTTGTGGTGCATGTAATGTGCTTGGTTAGATATCCGTGACCTCTCATAAACAAAAGAAACCATAGTTACTTTATGGATATAATTAATAATATCCACTAATTCAATAACACTGTTTTTTTTTTCAGTGGCATTCTTGCCCACCATCTTGTCCTTGTCACTTGGAAGAGAATCACAAGTTTGATGGCATTGCTCTCAGTTCACTTGAAGAGGTAGAAATCAGTGATTTTACAGATTCTCTTGAAAACATGGAACTTGTGGAGTTTCTATCCTGCAAGGCAGCAATCTTGAAAAGGTTGGTCATCAATTACATGCTATTATATGATCCTACCAAGGAAGTATGTGAGAAGGTTCGTGGCATATGTCATGCAAATGTTGAAGTCAAATTCAATGCATTTCGTCGTGGGAGGCTAGTACCCTTTGGCTGAATACTAAAGGCTTGTAGTAAATGTAATGTTGTGGTTTTTCCTAGGATTTGCACAGTATGTGCAGGAATGTTTCAGGCATTTTCTGGATTCACCCTTTCAAAGACTTGATCTATTATCATTATTATCCTGCAACAGTGGATGTGCATGTGCAGTGCATATGTATTTATAATTTATGGTTGTGATAAGGAATGTGCCATTATTATAGAAAAAAAACTTTAGAGATTGTAGGCGGTATCACAATATTTAGAACCTGGATTTGCATAACAATTGTGATGGGAAATAAGCAAGGTTACATTGTGCAAATCTGTACCCAAAGTTCCTTTTCAGATGCTATATAAAACCTTGGGAGTTGATGTTACTTCTAGAGAAATAGCTATATGCAAAAATATTTTTCAGGTTACATCGAGACATTGTGAGTTATGACTTAAGAAACAGATTTAGTTAATGGGTTGTTCACTGTTGTGTTGGTATGTTTTATTCAAATCTCAGAAGAAATAGGTAAAAAAACAATTATTATGATTCAGTATATGGTTAACCCTTTTATTGGCTGATTTATCGTGTTATTATAGAGCTAAACTCATTGTAAAGAACCTATCGCTAAGTGCCTTATACGCACATAAATATATGTGTACCCTATCGCTAAGTCAGGTTTCTTTTTGATTTGGACAGGTGAATCTTTAGGATTCATCTCCAAAGGAACCAGACATGCGAATTTTTCATCATCCGGGTCCATAAAGAATGAAACAAATAAGACCGTGGAAGAGCCACGGTAGAATAGGTTGACGTGCTTTTTTTTCTTTTTTTTTGAAAATCAATTGCCCACAAGCCCACAAGCAAGACGGAAGTCCTCGCCAAAAGAAAAAAAGAAACCCAACTGCAGCCATTCTACATTACGTGTCGTCAATTGATCCGAGGCTTCCAGGGACTCCAACCTCGCAAACCTTAAACCCCAAATCCAAGCACGAAAGTCTCGCCGATCCTCCATCGAGGCATCGATCCAACTCCAATGGCTGCAGGTCAACGCCGCTCCAGCTCTGGCCAGGACCACATCAGCGGCCTCCCCGACGAGCTGATGCACGACATCCTGGTCCAGCTCAGTTGCGCCCGCGCCGCGGCGCGCACCAGCGAGCTCTCCCGGCGCTGGCACCACGTCTGGGCGCACCAGCCGGAGCTTCTCCTCCACCAGAGGCGCCGAGCGACGACATCAGTATCAGGCTCGTTCTTGGACGCCGTCGACGCTGCCCTCGGCGGCTACTCAGCCCAAACCCTAGACCGCCTCAGCATCTCGCTCTCCCATAACAGCAACACCTTCTTCCGACCCGGCCGCATCGCGCCGTGGCTCCACTTCGCGGCAGAGCGCGCGGTGGATGAGCTTTCTCTCCGTGTGCCTCATCAGTGGTTCCCCTATCCGAAATTCGAGGAAGTGCTCGAGCTCCCCGCATGTGAAGGAGCAAAACGAATTGAGCTCTATTTTACATTTGCAGCGCGGCTTCGCCTCCAGGCATCTGGCCTATTCGCGGCACTGACGTTCCTGAAGATAAATGGCTATGTCAACATGGAAGGCAGCGATCTCACAGCCCTTGTGTGCAGGCAATGCCCATGCTTGAGGGAACTGAATCTTTTCTTGGAGCTGATTGCTGACTCAGATGTCTCCTTGCACTCCGACTCGTTACACATACTGGTGCTCCGTGTCATCAGGACAAGGCGGCTAGAGGTCGTGGCCCCAAGACTGGAAGAGCTCACGGTAGATAATCAGCCATTGGAGACTCATATCTCTGCTCCGAAGCTTGTCAAGGTAGTTGGCAAGCTGCCTATGACCCTCATGTCAATTGTTTCGTTGATGTTGGCCGAACGCTCCGGCTGCTGAAAACATCTAAACGGGCGTTATCCCTGACTACACGGTTTGATGAAGTTGGTGAACTGAAACTTGAAATCGATTTACCTTTTGGCGGTATGTTGCGGTTAGCGAATTTCATCAGAAGGTATTTTTTTTTCCTGATAGTCTAACTGATTAGTTTTTGTCTACTCATGACACATGTAGCGAGGTTTGAAAGCTTCTTGAACGAAACAAAGAAGCTGCCCAAGTGTAAGAGCTTCAGCATAGTCTCATATTGCAAATACCATACCCTGATTCCTACTATGTTGCATCTCTTGAAGAGCTGCAAGGGTACAAAGAAGCTTAAAGTATACTTGTTTCATGCTCGATCCCAACCAGCGGTAATTTTCTTTAGCTTATAGTATTATAATATGCAACAATGCAAAGAAGTTTTGGGTAAATTGTTTGATTTTAGACTTTAACTAGTTATTTGATAAATTGAGAGTTTCCTAATATGTTTTTTAGGTAGGAGGTTCTAGAAAATGTTTATTCAATTTTTTGGCCCAATTGTAGATTTGTGCTTTACCTAGTCAACATTTCTTTTTCGGCTGCTTAGCTTGTTTGAATTTGTGTTATGTTGACCTTAGCGCTGTAAACGAAGGGGATTGACCATAGTAGAACTGCCAGATGTGGGGCTGCAGTAGATTGAAGTTCTGAAATTTTTAGGTTTCTGTTTTTTGTTATGCATCTAGATATACAACATAGTTTCCTAAAAAGATGTACAACATAGTAAACTCTATTGTATCTAAAAAGCCAAAATGACTTATAATTTGGAATTGAGATAATATGAGTTATTACAGTAAGTTGAACCTCGCATCGACAAAAGCAATCTTTATTAATTTATCAGTATCAATATTGCAATAATGATGTTGCTTTCTCTTTTGTTTCCAGATGTATTCTTGCCCGTCATCTTGCCTTTGCCGTTTGGAAGAGAGTCACAAGATTGATGGCATCGATATCAGTTCACTTGAAGAGGTAGAAATCAAAGGTTTTTCACATTCAGATGAACAAATGGAACTTGTAGAGTTCCTATCCGACAATGCAAGAATCCTCAAAAGGTTGGTAACCGTCAATGTCACGTTTTCCCCTACGCCCAACAAAGTACGTGAGATGGTCCGTGGCATGTGTCATCCAAATGTTCAAGTTGAATTTCGCTAGGATGCATCCAAGTATTGTATATTAATATAAATGCTAAGTGGATGTGTTTGAATTTGTTTTTATGATTTTTCTCTATCCTATTCTAGATAGTTTTAACACTTACTCCCTTTGTTCTAAATTATAAGTTGATTTGAATTTTTTGGCACATAGTTTTTATTTGTTATATGTATCTAGATATACACTATATCGAGATATTATATTTAGATACGAAGCAAAATTGATGTATAAAATAGTGCAAAGTGACTTATAATTTGGAATAGAAAGAATATATTTTATCAGAATTTAAAAATATGAAAAAACATATATTTGTTATAATTTTAAATTATAATTAATGACAAATAAAATTAAAGTTTAATTAAATTTAATGTGACTATTCATATTAGTTTTAAGAACATTAGTTTATCTTATATTTTCATAAGAATTTTTTTTTTGCACTCCAACTCATTGCACACACTCGTGCTCAGTGCCATAAACATAAGGCGCCGCGCCGTGTAGATGGGCGCCAGTGCCTCTCCCTCGGGGCGAGGACCGCATTGTGGAAGCTCCTGCAAGACATCGTGGTCCGCCTCCGTTGCGCCAGAGTGCTTTCCCTCATTGTTGGTGCCACGTCTTGGCGCACCTGCCCGAGCTTCGCCTCAACCAGCAGCGGCAGCGAGCAACATCAACAGGCTCGTTCAGGGACACAGTCGACGCTGCCCTCGGGGGGGCAGCTACTTAGCCCCTACCGTCGAGCACCTTCGAATCTCCTTCTCCGCCGACCGTGACGTCTTCGGTCGCCTCTAGATCTGGTGCATTGTGTCGTGGCTCCAATTCACAGCGGAGCACGTGGTGGGAGGGCTCTCTCGATCTCCATGTGCCACATTGGCTGTGGCTCCCAGAATCAGGATACGAGGCAATGCTCGAGCTTCCAGTGCGGACGAGCGAGACGAATCGAGCTCTCTCTTGCACATGCATGGCGTGTCCAGCCCCAGGCGGCCTGACTGTTCACGGCGCTGACGTCCCTCAAGATATGGCATGTCTGCATGGATGTGTGCTTGAGGGATCTCGAGCTGATTATTGCCGACTCAGAAGTCTCCTTGCACTATAATAACTCGTTGCACTCACCAGTGCTCGTGGTCAGAAACACACGGCGGTTAGAGGCCGGGCAACTAGAAACCGGCCCTGTCCTGTCAGTTTGATGGCCTGGGGCGCGAAGGTAAAAAGATAGGCCTTTAATATAGCTATTATAATAGTGATGTTTTTTTAGGTTAAGCCCTTCGGTAAGCTTTATTGATTCATAAAAATAGTTACATCGGCTACAAGTAGGTGACGAATAGATGAAGGGGGTTCATCTATCCAAACATAAGAAATTTTGTCTAACATTGCTTGCCTAGCCAGCTTATGCGCTACAGAATTACACTCCCTATTACAATGGCTAACAGATATTGTAGCAAAATCCTCCTAGAGTAATAAATTTCATCGTAGATTGCCGCCGATGACGTAGCTGAGAAACCTCCGCCAAGCATTGTATCAACAACCTCCATACAATCAGCTTGGATTTGCACTCGACTGGTACCAATTTTCTGAGCCAGTAAGAATCATCTCTCAATGCTGAGGTTTTCGCCATAGTTGCGTCCAACACACACTACCCCAGGCAACTTTTTCCGTGGTGACGGCCTGTTCCGTCAGGGAAAGTGGCTAAAACAGTCAGGGAAGAGTTTTTCTGACGACAACCGTCAGGAATGACCCGTCGGGAGAAAAACGTCACGGAAAATGTACCTTTGCTGACGGAAAACCGTCAGGGGTCATTCCCTGACGGCAGCTACCGTCAGGAAAGAGTTTCCCTGGCGGTTTTTCGCCCCCCGTCGAGAAAGTTTATCCCTGTCAGTTGCATCCACGTCAGGAAAGGTTCAGACTTTCCCTGTCGGCTGCGTACTGTCAGGGAAGGTTCAGATTTCCCTGTAGGTTACACTACCGTCAGGGAAGGTTCATGCTTCAACCACAGTTTTAATATCAGTAGAAGCTCATTGAAATATTCAAATCACAGCCGATCCTTTTCACATAAGCTTAATTAACTATTGAACCCAATGAATACAACAACTGTTATATTAAAATGTCTCAATACATATATCATCACTAAAAATTCATATATCTGGCAACATATTCCAATGTAAATCATACATGAACCAACAGCAAGCAGAAAACCTAAGTTGCTAGATAGGTCATATGGTTCTCAGTATGGAGCTACCATCTCCCTAAGCCATAAATCAGAGGCAACATGAGCTACTACTTCCTAATTGGCAATGGAGTGTTTGTTGCACAAGTAATGTACTCTAAATTCTAGATGGCAGTAGCTAGATAGTATTTATAATAGTCTATGTTGCAGCACAACCAAGACAGCCAGGCTCCACAAAATACTTCTGATCATCATTAGTCAATGCCATCTATGCTGTGGTCCAGGTTTGCTGAAACATGAAAGGATCCATCGCCCTCTACACCAAAAATAATGATCTGAGTATTTTTATATTTGGCACGTGAACCATGAAAGATGGAAATAAGAGTTATATTCATGTTTGGTGCGTATATATAGTAAATCAATATTTGCAGTTATATTCATCACTAAAGCAGTAAATAATTAACTATAACCAAAGTGTTCAGATTTAAAAGATTGTAGTGAACAGAAGGGCAAGCCCAACACCAAAAGGACATTTTATTTCAATTCACTAAATGGCAAGCCCAACACCAAGTTGTAGTGAACAGAAAAGTGTTCTGAGCTAATTTAATCACAAGGAACGTAAGTTCTACTGCAACCAAAGGGAAATGTGCCCTTCACCAATTGGCAACTGCAGTACCTATGAACGAGATTCCAACAAGATTATGAACCACTAAATAGATGTAGCCAATTTAATAGAGGCCAATAGCAAGATTATTAGGATTATGAAGCTATGCCCAACGCCAGACAAATGAAGGATTATGAGGGTAGGACAAAGCACTTCCATACCTGCTCAAAGAACTGCACCTATAATAAGGAGCGCTCTTCTGGATAGATTTTGCCATGTGCAGCCAATAGGAATCAAGGTAGCCAGCTAATAAGAACAAATTAAATGTTGGGCCCATCACTCAAATCTTCTGCTCTCTTGATGGAATCTACCTGCAAGAAGATACGGACTGAAAATTTTTATTGCCGCAAAGTCCATTGTCAGCATGCCTACTGACTGAGCACTATAATACTCGACATATAAGACTGACTATAAATTTTGCCCATATGTACAGAACAACATGCCACAACTCTTAAATCCTCAATCTATAATACTGACTACATCTGCAATTTACTACGTATTTTTCCAGTACCATCTAGATCCTGCCTTCAATCTTGCCACGTCATTTTTCTTTTCTCAAGGTATGTCAGATGGTGTCATCTCTTTATTGTGTAAGCTACTCAGAAAACCTGTTGGTCTTTGATAGCATATTCCCATTTTATCAGTGAACCTAACACTAATCAGTGAACCACAAGCCAGCCTACTAAAAACCTAACATTTACATGCAGCTTCTTGTGAAACACTAAACAGGTCCTAATAAAGTACTAAGTTCTATTTACTGTGTTGTAAAAAGAATGGAACTGATATTTTTCGTATGCAAATGAATAAGCAATTTGTCATTGGAACCCTAAGTTAACATGAGAAATCATTATTATATGAAGTAAAGTATTAATACTGCTTCCCTGCTGCATGCAACTAAAAAGTTCAGAGATAACTAACCAGATGCAATGGACACAAAGTACAGCAAAAATAAAAAAAAAAATCAGAGAGACAACTAACCATATCACAATGTTTAGGATTTGAGGACCGTATGGAAGCTTGCACTACAGTTATGGTGGATGCTTTAGAAATTATCTCTGACCATATTTCTCCTCTTCCAACTGGTGTAAATTAAACAGTAAAATTTAATTTTGACCAAAAATACAATAAAATCCCATAAATAGATGAACAAATTTCTGAATTTATTGAGATTGCTGCAATTGACATTGCTGCCCTTGCTGGATTCTGAATTTCTTCCCCCATGTACTACTTGTCTTCGTTGCCACCAATGAACCAGCATGATTTCAGTCAAGCCCCACATTTTTAAAATCCTTGGCCAAGCCACCTTGTCGAATTATCTCGAACCGATCCTGATCTGTCCAGCAACAATTTCTGAATTTGTTCCCACAAACCAAGAGAAAGCAAAACCTCTCTAGCTTGGCTACAAGAGAACAAGGCATGTTTGATATCTTCTGCACCTTAAACACCTAGGACTGTGTTGGAGATTTGTTTATTTGCCAAAATTACATGGCACGGTATACACCCATGGAAAGCTTGCCATACAAAAATTTTAATCTTACTTGGAAGTGAGAGCTTCCACAATTGGCGCCATACTGAGTAACCATGCACCAACAATCCCCCAGCTTGCATAAGCCTCTTATAATGATATCATGTACCACATGTTAGCTTTCTTTGAGTCATATGTTATATCCCAATGTGGCACTAGTTGTATCTTCGTGTCGCGTAAGTTATTCATCAATGTTGCATTATACAAATAACAAGTGATTTGGATTTTCTTGGAGTTATGTATAACCCTGTACCACCTGCTACTTCGTTGTAATTCTGATTTCCAAACTTATAATTCCACTAGACATAATAAGCTCATCTTACCGAAAACAGGCCATTCCGGTTATGATGCCAGGCCACCACATCCTCACGTCCATCAAAAATTGGGATTTGGAGAATTCTCTGAGCATCAACAGACCAAAAAATGGATCGGATCAATTGCACATCCCATCTTCCATCAACCGGGTTAATCAACTCATCTGACAACACTCTTCTTAATAACAATGATACCCAAATCTTTTGTGTATTCGAGGAAAAAATAATAATAGTGATGTTTCTAAAAAAATACTTTAGTACGTACATCCAAAAAACATTCTTATAAAGAAAATTATTTGTCCTAAAAGATTTCTTCTAATATTTGCAGATGTGAATATCAATCTCATCTAATAATTTCTTCCCATTGCATAAAATCGCCAAACCATTTAATCTCTCTAAAGACATTAGGGACCTTGAATATTTTATCAATCGTTCCAAACAATTATTAGTACAAGTAATTTACCAAAAATATGTTATCCTAGGTCACACTACACTATAGCTATTGTGCACGCCAGGATTCCCATTCCCCCATTATTCCCTTATATCGGAATAATTTTGTGTTTACTGCAAATCAATAGAGCCCACAAGGCCACAAGCAAGCCGGGAGCCCATCTGCCAAAATAAAACAAAAGAAAAGAAACCCAACTGCCCTTCTGCGTTACGTGAGACGTCAATCGATCCGAGCGCCCTTCTCCAAGACATCCAACCTCGCAAATCTTACTCCTTCCCAAATCCAACCAGCATGTGTGGCCGATCCTAGATCGATCCGCCTCCAATGGCAGCAGACCAACGCCGCTCCAGCTCCGGCGAGGACCGCATCAGCGGCCTCCCCGACGAGCCGCTGCACGACATCCTAGTCCGCCTCTGGTGCGCCCGCCGCTGGCGCCACGTCTGGGCGCACCTGCCCGAGCTTCGCCTGGACCAGTGGCGGCAAGGGACATCAGGCTTGTTCCTGGACACCGTCGCCGGTGCCCTCGGCTGCTACTCGGCCCCAACCCTAGAGCGCCTCAGCATCTCGCTCTCCTCCAACAGCGACGTCATCTTCGGCTTCGGGGCCAGCCGCATTGCGCCGTGGCTCCACTTCGCAGCGAAGCACGCTGTGGGCGAGCTCTCTCTCCATGTGCCTCATCCGCCACATTGGCCGTATGTCATCGAGGATGAGGCGGTGCTAGAGCTTCCTGCTTGTGAAGGAGCGAAACGAATCGAGCTCTCTCTTACACTTGCATGGAAGGTCCGCCTCCGCCCCCAAGCAGCCGCCGGCCTGTTCACGGCGCTGACATCCTTGAGGATAATGCGTTGCCGCATGGAAGGCAGCGAGCTCACATCCCTAGTATGCACGCATTGCCCGTGCTTGAGGGACCTGGATCTTTCCTTGGAGCTGATTGCCGTCTCTGACATCTCGATGCACTCCAACTCGCTGCGCTTGCTGGTGCTCAATGTCAGATACACACGGCGACTAGAGGTCATGGCCCCAAAACTGGAACAACTCACTGTATATGATCGGCTAGTGGAGGCTTATATCTCTGCCTCAAAGCTTGTCATGTTAGCTTGGCATGGCCCCTATGACCCTCATCTCCATCGGTTTGCTGGTGTTGGCCGTTCCCTCCGGCGACTAGAAACCAGCCAACGTTCTGCATTGCCCTTCCTGACTAAGCAGTTCGATGAAGTTGATGAGTTGAAACTGAGCATCAACATTCCACAGGTCTGTTGGCAACTAGCTAGGTTGGCATTAATAAAATTCTAAGCAGTTTTTTAACAGTCTGATTACATTGTGTTTACTCATGATAGGGAGTAACAGGGTATGAAAGATTTTTGAATGAAACAAACGAGCTGCCCAAGTCTAAGAGCTACGAGATATACTTAGCGCAGTGTAACCATGCCTTAGTACCAAGCATATTGCAGCTTTTGAGGAAAAGCTTTTGGTACTATTGCATGGTCCTGGGATCCAAGCATCGATCGGTAACGACTTTATAAGAATCATAATAATGTTAGTTGTTAAATATTTTTATTGATTGTGACCTTATACTTGTTATTATTTGATAATTAAGAGCCTCCTAATATTATCTTTTTTCATGGGGTGGGTCTGAGTTTCTGGAAATATTTATTGAATATGCTCAAATTGTTGATATGTTATATAAACCATTGGAAAAAATTGAGGATTTGTGTGTTATCTTGTGAATTTTTGTTTTTTTTGTCTGCTTGTTTGACTTCCTGTTAGTATGTTAGGTTGATCTCTAGCTCACTAGCTGTAATGGAAGAGGGACTGCATAGGTAGCATATCTGGCAGGTGTGGTCCTCGTCACTCGCAGTGCTGCATGGAATATGCTTGCTTAGATATCTTTGACTTAACCTCTCATCAACAAAAGAAAATATAGATCTTTTTTTTTACGATGTAATTGATAATATCCACTAGTGCAATAACACTACATTTTTTTTAATTTTCAGCGGCATTCTTGCCCACCATCTTGCCCTTGTTGCTTGGAAGAGAACCACAAGATTGATAGAATTGCTCTCAGTTCACTTGAAGAGGTAGAAATCAGACATTTTACAGATTCTCTTGAAAACATGGAACTTCTGGAGTTTCTATCCTGCAATGGAGCAGTCTTGAAAAGGTTGGTCATCAATTACACAATGTTCTCTGCTCCTCCGCTGACCAAGGAAGTATATATGTAAGAAGGTTCGTAGCATATGTCGTGCAAATGTTGAAGTCAAATTCATTGTGTTTCGTCATGGGAGGCTTGTGCCCTTTGACTGAATACCGGTAGATGTAATGTTGAGTTTTCTTCCTTAGTTTTGCACAATATGTGCAGGATTGCATTTTTAGGATTCATCCTTTCTAATTCGAACTGATTTAGCATTACCCCCAACAGTGGACGTGAATTTTTAGACTTTGATCTTTTTTGTTTAACTAGTGGACGTGTCCATGTGCAACGCGTATGTATTTATAATCTATTTATGGTTGTGATAAGCAATGTCCTATCATTATAAGGGGAAAAAACTTTTGGGACCATAGGCTGTATCACAATATTTAGAACCTGAGTTTGCAAAACACAATTGTGATGGGAAATTAAGCATGGTTACGTAACGCAAATCTATACTACTACTGCAATACAGAACTTCCACAACAGGCGAATTTTCTTTTGCACAGCGGGCAACAACGTCCAGTGCCACGCCACGGTAAATCGGGGCAGCACCACAGTGGGCACATTAGAATGCCCGCTGCGGTAAATATTTCTGAAAAAACAAAAAAGCCCAAAAACCCTAGATAGGCCCGCCGAGCCCATCCACTGGCCCGACGAGCCCATCTAGGGCTGCAGCGCTGCTGTCGTCCACGCCGGGTGAGCCGTCGCCAGATCTGCAAGGTGGAGGCCGCCGGGACACTGCTGTGGATAGATGTGGACCCACCGTGGCCGGGATCTGGAGCTGCCGTAGCCGGACCTGGAAAGAGAGAGATGAGTGAGGGAGATGAAGAGAGAGGGAGATGGGAGAGAGACCTACCTTCATGTCCACTGCTGCGCTCGCGATGGAGAGGGAAGGGGGCTCGCCGCCGGGAGCCGGACCTTGCGCTCGGAGTGGAGGAAGGCGGGCTCGCGATGGAGAGGGTGGCGCTGCTCCTCGCCGTTAGGATCCTCCTCCAATGCCACCTCGCGACGTGCACTGCCGAGTGCCTCACCGCCGGCCTCTGCGCTGCCCAGAGCCACGCCATCGCTCCTTAATCTGCCGCAGCTCCACGCCCGTGTCTCCTTCATCAGCCGCGATGAGGAGCGTAAGCAGCAAGGCGGCGCCCATGACGGTGTGGCGGAGTGGAGAGTGTGGACGGTGTGGCGGAGTGGAGGAGACTTGGGTGGAGGAGACCAGAGCAGAGTCGCGCGTGAGAGAAGACGCGGAGTTGAGACTGTGGCGGCCGGGGTGAGAAGGAGTGAAGGCGGCCGGGTGAGGAGGAGTGAAAACCTAAGTCCTTTATTTATACGTGAGGTAGAAATTGGGCCTCTTGGGCTTATTGGGCTGCAATCTTTTACTGTGACGGGCTTTAGAAGATGCCCGCTGCGGTAAATCAATTTACCGCAGCGGGCAAGAATGCCCGTCACGGTAAATAAAAAGAACTCATTGCCGTAAATTATAGGGATTTACCACAGCAGGCACTTAAGGCATCCGCCACGGAGCACAAATTGGCAATGCTGCGGAAATTCGTTTTCTACGTAGTGTACCCAAAGTTCTTGCAGAGCTAACATTGCAACACCTTGTTTACATGAAAAGAAAATTTATAGCTTTTTAAGAGAAACTGATCCTTGACCACTGTTGGAAATCTTCCTTTTCGGAGGCTCTATAAAACCTTGGGAGTTGATGTTACTTCTAGAGAAATGGCTATATGCACAAATATTTTTCAGATTAATTACATGGAGACATTGTGAGTTAAGACTTAAGAAAGAGTTATAGTTAATGGGTTGTTCACTGTTGTATTGGTATGTTTTATTAAAACTAGGAAAAAATAAGTAAAAATAAGTTATGATTCAGAATACTGATTAAGCCTTTATTGGCTGATTTGTCGTGTTATTATAGGGCTAAACTCATTGTATAGCCCTTATATCACTAAGTGATGCGCAACGTAGTGTTTCCTGAAGAAAATGGAAAATAATAAGGAAACGAGTAATCCAGTGAGGTTGACCTGTGTGTCGTTGATAAAAGGGAATATAACAAAACATATTGTACTTTTATTTTCCTCCACCATCCTCTATCTTGATCCATACCCAAAAGTCACAAGAATATATAGGAAATTTTACAAGAATTCAATTCTTGATACTCGTTAAAGAAGGAATGTCAAAGTTGTGTTCCAAATAATTTATATACAATTTTCAACAATTTGATTAGTCAAATTAAAGTATGTACTCTAATAACTATAAGCTTAAACTTAACTATAGATCAGGAGCTCCACACTGAATGGAAACCGTACCGCCTCTCTCCCCACTCCCCGCGTGGCCACCTCTGGTGGCGTCGCCTCTCTACTCCTCCCCCACCCCCCTCCCCCCGCCCCCCGTGGGCGGCCATCCATCTCATCCTCCCTGACGGGACCACCCATTTCTGCCTCCCTGGCGGGGCCATACCTCTCGGAGTCCTCCAGCTCCTCAGCACCACCGACCTATCTGGAGCCTGTTGGTATTTCTTAGCGTAAGCAGATAAATCCGTAAGCGCACGGAGTACCGTTGTAGCTTTCACCTAGAAGTATTCAGGTATCGTATTTTTCACAAGGAACGAAGGTGTTTTTCTTAGCTAGTTCACCCAAGGAACAACACAAGGGTAGAGATAGAAAGGGGTAGAGATGGATTCCCATAGCTTTAGGGTCCTAAGGATAGCATTGCAAGAGTTCTACTTGCTTACTTTGGGCACCGGAGCGCGTCTGGTCTACCAAGCGATACCGGCCTATAGCTCTACGCCGCACCTGAATGTGGGGGATTATAAAGGGAAGACAGGACTAGGTCACTCCCCGCCGCATACCCCTCAACCGTGGGATGCGAGGCAAACGAAGGTAGCCTCCAACCTAGATACCATGTCTATGCTAGCGACTACTACTCTAGCGTTGATCAGGGTTATCCACCTTTATCAGGGCCCTCTACTAGAGCTTCCTCCACGGGGACAGACGACGAACCCGCAAGAAAGAGAAGATTAAGCTAAGCTAGGCAAAAGACCTTTATGAGCATGTAGGAAACACGAATACTCACTTAGCCAAGATCCCGTGAAGGAACCAAGTAGAATACCTGCAGAGGT
Source organism: Bothriochloa decipiens (assembly GCA_023333625.1). Classification (NCBI taxonomy): domain Eukaryota; kingdom Viridiplantae; phylum Streptophyta; class Magnoliopsida; order Poales; family Poaceae; genus Bothriochloa; species Bothriochloa decipiens. The sequence goes on from CM041636.1 coordinate 18,737,870, forward strand.
ACATGGTTGGGGAGGCACCGACAAGCCCGGCGACTCCCCGCTCACCCTCACATCTCACTCCCTAGCTCTAGATAGCTACTAGGGCATAGCCCTTTGGAGTGGTGCTCTAGCTCTAAGCTTGTGGTGGCTCTTCTCCCTTGATGTGTTGATTAAATGAGAGGGGGAATGACCTTCCTTTTATAGGTAGAGATGAGGGGGGTCCTTGGAAATGTGCCATCACCACATGGAAAGGAGCAAACCGACCTCCATAGGGCGGTTTCGCACCTTTCATGTAGAGTGCACACCAGAACCGCCTTTGGCACGTTGGCATGGACCGCCACACCGAAGCTGGGCCGGTTTGGACGTCGTGTAGGGACGCGTGCCCGTCCCCTGGTGCGCGCCAGCATCCCTAGGCCAAATGGGCTGGATTTTGGTGACGTGGTAGATATCGTCGTTATCTTTCCAACGCCTGGTGGATGGCCCAAAACGGAGTCCGGATAAGAGAGTTATGCCCGTTTTATCTAGACGTGGTCCTGCAGCCCAAAACGGATTTTGAACATTGTTGGCCCGTGTAGTTGATTCATGATACTTGGCCTTTTCTCTCCACTCGACTGAGCTCTGTATTGTTTGGTTATGGGTCACCTTCTCATTTCATGGTTTTCTTATGTTTATTGGCCCATTTGTATATATTTCCAGAGTTGCCCTCCTGTAAGTGACAATCACCAAAACTCGTGGAATATGTTAGTCTAAAGCCCTATTTACTAAGTTCAGTGTGCCCTTTTATATTCTTATTGGCGGTATAAAATGTGAGTTAAGGACTGCCAACAACTCCCCCACACTTAGCCCTTTGCTCGTCCTCGAGTAAAGTTTTTAGGACTGAGATGGGTCATCTCCTTGATATATAACCTGCATACAAGATATTCCAAGCTTCACCTGCACTTGTAAACTTCAAATTGTCTACAACATTGTCTTGGGTAATTGAATAATGGAACAACATGGATTCAAATCCTCTTGCATCAATTAGCTCAGAAACTTGGGTTTTCATAAGATTTTTGAAAATAAAAGATAGCCTTGCTCCTCAAATGATACTCTCAAATCGCTCTTATATGTGTCTGGTTCCTTGCCAAGGCATTTTGAAATTGCCTTCTTTTCATAACCTATCTCTAAAGCTTTTGAGTGGAGTTTTGGGTAGGTATGAAAGTGGGCATATTTGCATCACATATGTTGTCAAGTCAAAAACCGAACCACACGGAGATACAAGTCATACACTTTGATTGAGATGTGCAAGTGTGTGGAATTAAGGATGGTTCCTAACTCTAAATATTTTTGGTACTCCAAGCATCATGACTCTCTTTATTGGTAGATGGATGATTCTTTGAAGAGTATGGGCTATAAAAGGAAATATTCATATTTTTTTGAATGGGGCTTTGGACTTTCCCGTTGTTTATTTCTTGGATTTTTTTATATCATGCCCCTTGGCATGTATGTTTTTTGTTCTTCCTTCTTTCCTTTTTTTTCATGCCCCTTGGCATATATATAGATATTTCTTATTTTATTACATAGCCCATATCTCTTCTTATGGCAATGAAAACTTCGAATGAGGAGATGTCATGATGGAATGCGAGGAGTAATTATATGGTGGATAAATGCGTGGCTCTCAAGATAAGAGTCGGCATTTTTTTTAGTGGATAACAAATGCGTGACTTTTAGGGTAAGAGTCGGCATTTTATTTGGTGGATGACGAATGCGCAGCTCTCAGGGTAAGAGTCAGCACTTTTATTTGGTAGAGGAGTGCGCAACTCTCAGAGTGAGAGTTGGCATTTTATGGACGAAAGGGTGTATATTGTGCGCAACTCTTAGTGTAAGAGTCAGAATTTTATTGGTGGGTGCGCGTGAATCTCAATCATGGGTGCATGACCATAATGTCACATAGGTCACAATAATTTGACCCAACTCAATGATCCGACAAGCAGCATATGACTAAAGGTTTGCATAAATGAATCATGTCATATGGCTTTGGTAGAAAATTCATTATCATTGAGGAGCATGCTATTGTATTTTGATTTTGTAAAATAAATCCTAAGTCCACCATAAGAAGAGCAAGGTTCAAATCATCCAGCTATATCAGATACTTCAATTACCTAGATAACATGGGGTCCCTATGATAGTTGTTCACAAGTTATAGGAATATTGGCGAGAAATAAGGAGTATGCAAATTTTAGCAAAGGATAGCATGGAGATGTGTGTCAAAATAAACTTCAAAACTTTGGGAGATGCGAGGGTAGAGTTTCACAAACCATCGTTAAAGATGAAGGACTTATGTGAATCAAAGATCAGATTGGTTGAACCAAAAGCTCAATCGATCTTCTCTTTAACCTGTTTGTTTGGTCCTTCTGTATAATGGATCACTCAATGTTGTGCATTGTGTTAGGGAGATCTCGAAGGTGTGTTAGATATGCTTGCGAGATCTCCCCCACACTTATTCTTGTATCTGCTTTATTTTGATAAAAAGAAAAACAAAACAAGAGAAACAAAAAATGAACAAGGGCTCTACTGGCTACAAAACCAGGGAGCAAGAAATTTATTATATTTATTTCTTTATTTCTATCTCATAAATATATTTTTTTCTCATTGTTAAAATATTTTATTACTTTTATTATGACTAAAAACTTGTTCACCGTCTTTTTATTAAAGCTCAAGCAAGACTAAGGTACATTTGGAAAATAAAACATGCCTTGATTTATCTTCATTCATGAATCACTTCTATTGTCTGTGGCAGCAACTCATGGTTCAATTAACCAGAATTTAACACCATGTTAAATGTTGATTAAGGTAAGCTATTTCAAACTAAGCACCATGCGTAATTTGAACATAGCCTATAGATGCACCATGCATGAATACATCTAAACCAGTGCTTTTGATATAAACAGATGAAGTGTGAAATTATATGACCAGATGGAGACAAGTTTGAGTAAGTAAAGTGGTGAACATTACCTTTGCATACCTGAGTATATGTACCGGCAGCATACATGTATGAGGTGTTGACGAAGTTGTTGCTACTGCTAGCTTGATATGGCTTTGCCCAGGTAAACCACAGGGCCAGGCTACACATGCATATTGATGTGCATGAGCCATGGGCCTCGATGATACTAGCAAAGGTTTGCAGGTGAGCCCTTCTTGCATGGAAAGCAATGTTGGGTGGAGTTAGGTAACCCATAGGTGTTTATCTTTGGATATGCGAGGCCAACTTGCTCCTCCTCTCTCCATTTTTTTCTATATATATCTCCCCTTTTTTACCTTTCTTCTCCCACTTCTTTTATCTCTCTTTTTATATATATATTTTTTTATTTTCTTGGTAATGCCATTGACATCAACTTTTATTATTTTTTTGGGACAACCACTTGGGCGTGTGGAACTTGGGCTTCTCGCCATCCTCCCCCACACTTGGACTTTTGCATAAAATTCGAGTGTAGAGTCTAGGTCTCCTTTGTTTTTTAGTGTGTTCCAGCACCCAAGAGCATCAAGGTTGATGTCGTTTCAAGTGTCATATGACCCATGCTCTTCTTCACTTGAAATGGTTAGCAGCAGGAATACCCGAGGGTGCATACTAACCTAGAAATATGTCCTTGCCTTTATTTTAGAGAAAGATTTTTTAAAACAAAATAATCCGGGGTATCTACCAGTAGTGCTTAAGTTATGGTCCTAAGCTTGACCGTGGGGACTTCTTGCATCTATCAATGGTGGTGTAGTTCCCAGCTTCGCCACCAAACATCAGCATGAATGTTCAAGCTGCAAAGTTGTTACCATCGTACTACTATGGGATTTGCAAATAAGCATTCATGACCATTCTCTCAAAAAGTTTGACAACTAGAATCAAGAGATGATTGCGATCCTCATAGAAGTAGGTGGTCCGAAGCGAAACAAACTCTTGAGACGTTAAGTGAGCATGTGAGGGACCTCAAAAGAGAGGTTAGCACGCTTGTTAGCGAGCCCCTGCTTGGTTCTAGAGTTGTTGCTTCGGGTATGTCCATGACATAGAAGTTTTCGTTCTCAAAAGATATATCATGGAGGATGAACAATAAATCATGAGCATTATCGAGAATAATGTTTTTGATGGCCAGAGGGACATGCATCTTGTTCAAGCAAGGACAAAGGAGAAAAATTCACCTGCTCGAACAAGTAGCTTTGCTTTGCCTTTGGGTTTTCGAGAAAGTGCTATGTTTGGCAAAAGCAAAACTTTCAAACTTCTCATTGGGGCTCCCTTCTTCTTATTATTTTTTTTAAATGAGCCCCTATGAGAAGATCAAAATCAAGGATGGCATAGATGAGGAAGTATAAGAAACTTTGGTTTCATTAATTTCTAGTGACCGACCCTAACATCCCACAATACACAGAAATAAGTCCGAATGGACATCTAAAGAGTTTGTTGGTCAGGACTAGCAGCATACGCTCTAAAAGGGTTTCCACAAGGATTTA
>CM041636.1:18742334-18831676 GCA_023333625.1 Bothriochloa decipiens
AAAGAATCTAAATTGCTTCAGAAGAACGTTTCACTTCCAACAACCATTCTTTCAATGACTCTGCATTAGGGGAGACTTCCTTAGAAATTTTGTGCCAAGAAATATTTCGAAGTTCTGCCATAATCCTTGAATTTTGATAGTGAACTCCGAAGGATAAAACATTCCTTCCTTCTGTGTTCGTGTGGTTCGGGTGAGGTCTCATGAGTCGAATCTAAGGATAGCAAGGGCAAGGATTCGGCTGATGAGGGCTCCTCAAAACTTGACATGCCCATTATGGAGGGTTGGGTGCTATGACGGGAGAAGCATGCTTCTCTAGGATGTAAACAAAAATGTTCCTCTATTCCGTCATGGTATTATATGAGAATGACCCTCCTAAGGTTATGTCAAAGCATAGGGAAACATCTATATCTAGACCCAAACAAAAGATATGCAAAAGCACACTATCGGGTATAGACAAGTCTGGGCTGGCATGTAGTAACATTGAGAACCTAGCCTAGGCTGCATCTATGGATTCCTTCTTGTTTTGCTCAAAATCGAGGATTGCCCTTGGAGTGGTGATACGAGACATAGGGAAGAACACAAGATCAAACTTTTTTTCAGTTCTCCCCATTCTCCATTCGCACATTTCTATGGCGTTAGTGTACTATTGCTTTGCCTCCCCCTTGAGGGAGAACGAAAACAACTTCCACAAGAGAATTTCTTGTGGCATGCCAGGAATGCTTAGGCATGAACACATTTCCTCAAAATCTTGCAAATCGTTTAAAAGGATCTTCGTTATCGAAACCTGAGAAGGGTAGTGGCCCGAACCATGGATTCGAATATAGGGTGGAGTTCATAGCTAGATGAAAATTTTGGTTTTAAAAAAAATTGGCTCAATGAACTCCCTCTTTGAAGCAGAAAGATTTGAAATGACATCTGCTTCATGATGATAGACAAGAAGAGAGAAAATATTTTGTTTTATAAAATATTTTTTTTATAAAATAAGGATACAGATACGAGGACGGACTAGGTTCAAAGAAAATAGCAACCGTTCCTTGGCAATGGTGCCAGAAAGCTTGTTGGTATTTTTTAGCGTAAGCAGATAAATCTGCAAGCGCATGGAATACCATTGTAGCTTTTACCCGGAAGTATTCAGAATATTGTATTTTCCACAGGGAACGGAGGTGTTTCTCCTAGCTAGTTCACCCAAGGAACAACATAAGGGTAGAGATAGAAAGGGGTAGAGATGGATTCCCATAGCTTTAGGGTCCTAAGGATAGTGTTGCAAGAGTTCTACCTGCTTACTTTGGGCACCGGAGCACGCCTGGTCTGCCAAGCGATACCGGCCTGTAGCTCTACGTCGCACCCGAATATGGGGGATCACAAAGGACGGATGGGACTAGGTCACTCCCCGCCGCCTACCCCTCAACCGTGGGATGCGAGGCAAACGAAGGTAGCCTCCAGCCTAGACACCACGTCTATACTAGCGACTACTACTCTAGCGTTGATCAGGGTTATCTGTCTTTATCAGGGCTCTCTACTAGAGCATCCACCACGGGGACGAACGACGAACCCGCAAGCAAGAGAAGATCAAGCTAAGCTAGGCAAAAGACCTTTATGAGCATGTAGGAAACATGAATACACACTTAGCCAAGATCCCATGAAGGAGCCAAGTAGAATACCCGCAGAGGTACAAGGTTGGGGAGGCGTCGACAAGCCCGATGACTCCCCGCTCACCCTCACATCTCACTCTCTAGCTCTAGATAGCTACTAGGGCATAGCCCTTCGGAGTGGTGCTCTAGCTCTAAGCTTGTGGGGGCTCTTCTCCCTTGATGTGTCGATTAAATGAGAGGGGGAATGGCCCTCCTTTTATAGGTAGAGAGGAGGGGGTCCTTGGAAATGTGCCATCCCTGCATGGAAAGGAGCAAACCAACCTCCATAGGCGGTTTCGCACCTTCCATGTAGAGTGCACACCAGAACCGCCTTTGGCACGTTGGCATGGACCGCCACACCGAAGCTGGGCCGGTTTGGACGCCGCGTAGGGGCGCGCGCCCCTCCCCTGGCGCGCGCCAGCATCCCTGGGCATAATGGGCTGAAATTTGGTGACGTGGTAGATATCGTCGTTAGCTTTCCAACGCCTGGTGGATGGCCCAAAACGGAGTCCGAAACTCCAGATGAGAGAGTTATGCCCGTTTTATCTAGACGTGGTCCTGCAGCCCAAAACGGATTTTGAACATTGTTGGCCCGTGTAGTTGATTCATGGTACTTGGTCTTTTCTCTCCACTCGACCGAGCCCTGTATCATCTGGTAATGGGTCATCTTCTCATTTCATGGTTTTCTTATGTTTATTGGCCCATATGTATATATTTTCAGAGTTGCCCTCCTGTAAGTGACAATCATCAAAACCCGTGGAATATGTTAGTGTAAAGCCCTATTTGTTAAGTTTAGTGTGCCCTTTTATATTCTTATTGGCAGTATAAAATGTGAGTTATGGACCGCCAACAGAGCCCTCTGATCATGCACCATCATGCCAAGTGGTGTGACCAATTCTTCGTTTGCACCCAGCTTGAAGTCCAATTTGTGCTAGATCATGCAACAGGGCATGGGATCCACCAATTGTAGGTTGGGCGAAGAGACATCATTGAGTTATTCGATGAATTTCCCCTCAATTGAAGAGAGCTCAAGACACTTTGGCAAAGCGTCAAGCGTCAGGTTTCCGATTGATAATTTGGCAGGGAAGCAGTTCGTTTGCCAATCGAAGACACATTGCATTCCCTTTGAGTCAATTGGATGGGAAGAAGTGAAGTCAAAATCAATCCCAATTGCTCTACATTGGAATTCTAGGCTATATGATGAATTTGGTCTGAAGGCGTGATCTCCCGCCATTGGGTTTAGGGTTTTAGGGTTTAGGATTTAGCAAATATGTCTGTGCACTGAATCAGGGGGAAAATCCAATGGTTTGAAAACGATTGCATAAATTCTAAATATTTATTTATTTCTATTTTTATTTTTATACAAAATTTTAAAAAGATAATTTGTTTTGACTACCATGAGATTAGTAATGTAATTATTGTTTGCATAATATGGTAGTGTCCTATAGTCTGTATTGTGATAGTTTTCCCCCGAGCCTACACTAGGAGGAGCCACGCCAGGGACGCGCACAAGGCTGTGGATGCGGTCACTGGAGCCGCAGATAGCACCAAGCAATCCAGCAATCACCGCGCATGTCAGCGAGAACATGTCGAGTGCCTTGGTCAAGTAGCGGCTGAGCATAGCCGATCAGGTCCATCATCGTCTCTCTTGTGGCCTGCGGCGGATCTAGGGGGGTTGGGCAGGCTCCAGCCCCCCCTACAGCTGCTGCAACAATGGAGATAGGAGAGGGTAATGGAGAGGAAGAGGTGGAGAAAAGAAGAAAAATGGAGAGAGGGAGAGGAAGAAGAGTTCAGCCCCCCTTCCATTCTATTCTAGATCCGCCACTGCTTGTGGCGCCCATCGCATGGTAAAGGTTTCGCCACATGCAGAGAGAGAATAAATGGCGGGACCAGAGACTGAGCATAGTTACAATGTGTCATGCCTAGGCGTGACCCTGGGCTGAGAGTACACGACAAGGCCTCATGGGAGCAATGGTGGCAAGACCTAGCCCTTTGCTGCTCTGTTCGTGTGTCAGGTTCTAGACGTTGACATATTTCGAGGCAATATTCCTCTTGTCACACTATGGAAACACGGCCATTGCCGAGTGCCGAGGGCCCAATATTGGGCACTTGGCAAATACGTTGTTTGTTGAGTGCCACGCTTAGCAAAGACCGTCACTCGGCAAACAACCTTTTTGCCGAGAGACCGGCACTCGGCAAAGCACCTTTTTGCCAAGTGTCTGGTCTCGGCAAAGCCAGACACGCGGCAAAAAGCTTCTTGAATGAAACAAATAAGCTGCCCAAGTGTAAGAGCTTCACATGGTCTTACATTGGAAAGACCGTGCACTGGTTCCTATCATGTTGCATCACTTGAAGAGCTGCAAGGTGGCAAAGAAGTTCGTTTGATGCTCAGTTCCGACCAGGGTTAATTTTTAAGATCTTTAGCTTTATATATATTATAGTATGCAAAGAAGTTCTGGGTAAAATTGCTTCATTGCAAACTTGTTATTTGAGAATTGAGAGTTCCGTAATTTGTTTTTTAGGTGGGGTTGAGGTCCTGGAAAATGTTTATTTAGTTTTTTCAGCCAAAAATTAAGGATTTGTGCTTTAGCTAGTGAACAGTTTCTTTTTGTTAACTTCTTAGCTTGTTTGAATTTGTGTTGACCTTAGGCGTCGTAAAGGAAGGGGGATTGCCTGAGGTAGAACTGGCAAGAGTGCGGCTGCAATATATATTGTTCATTATAAATATGTACCCCTTCCGTTCTAAATTGTTACTGGTTCTGGCCTTTTAGGTGTCCGACTTTTGTTATGCAATTAGAGATATATGTTATGTATAAATTTATTGTATAATTTATGTATCTAAAAGTCAAATGACTTACACTTTCAAATGGAGAGAATATAATTTATTACAGCTAGTTGAACCTCGCATCAGCAAAAGCAATCTGTGACTATTATCAATATTATCCACTAATGCAATGATGTTGCTTTCTCTTTTTATTTCCAGATACCTATGGTCTTGCCTTTGTTGTTTGTAGCTTTGTAAGAGAGTCGTCACAGCATTGATCTCAGTTCACTTGAAGAGGTAGAAACAAAAGGTTTTTCATATTCACGTGAAGAAATGGAACTTGTGGAGTTCCCATCCTAAAATGCAGGAATCCAAAAAAGGTTGGTCATCAGCAATGTCTGGTTTTCGCCTTCGCCGGAGATAGTACGTGAGAGGGTCCGTAGCATGTGTCATCCAAATGTTAAAGTTGAATTTGGTGAGTACAGTTAGGGCCTAATATTAAAGTTGAATTTGGCGAGAATAGTTAGGACATGTGGTAAACGTAATATTGTGATATTTACTAGTTTTTCCACAATAAGTGCAGGACTATTTCCGGCATTTTTAAATGATCAAATAGAATTCAAAACTCGTTCAATTAACCGTGCCCCAAAAGGCTCATGTTTGTTCTTATCAAGCAAAATATAATATTATTATCTTAAATTTTTCTTCTAATATTTGCAGATGTGAAGTTATTGATGCTGGTGTGAGTGTCAATCTCATCTAATAATTTCTTTTCCCTTTGCATAAAGTCGCCAAACCATTTAAACTTTCTAAAAACATTAGGGAAAATACTTAATCAATAGTTCCAAACAATTATTAGTAAGATATTTGTAAAAAAAATGTTATCCTACGTTCAATATTAAATTCAAAAGAATATAGATTTTTTTGATGTCACACTACACTATATATAGCTGCACGCCAGCTCTATATATGGGATTCCCAATCCCATTATTCCGGTATAAAAATAGTTCTTTTAGCAGAGCCGTATCAGAATAGTATTTTGGTACTGCAAATCAATGGGGCCCACAAGGCCACAACAAGCCGGAAGCACGGAAGGCCATCTGGCCAAAGGAAAAAAAAAAGTGGAGCCCTTCTGCGTTACGTGTCGTCGTCAATCGATCTCCAAGACTCGAACCTCGCGAACCTTAATCCCTAAATCCAAGCACCGAAGTCTCTCGCCGATCCTCCATCGATCCAACTCCAGTGGCTGCAGATCAACGCCGCTCCAGCTCCGGCCAGGACCACATCAGCGTCCTCCCTGACGAGGTGCTCCACGACATCCTGGTCCGCCTCCGCTGCGCCCGCGCCGCGGCGCGTACCAGCGTGCTCTCCCGCCGCTGGCGCCACGTCTGGGCGCACCTGCCGGAGCTCCACCTCGACCAGCCGCAGCGCCGGCGAGCGACGTCAGGATCAAGCACGTCGTTCCTGGACACCGTCGACGCTGCCCTCGACGGCTTCTCAGCCCCAACCCTAGAGCGCCTCAGCATCTCGCTCGCCTCCAACAGCAACGACCTCTTCGGGGCCGGCCGCATTGCGCCGTGGCTCCACTTCGCGGCGGAGCGCGCGGTGGGCGAGCTCTCTCTCGACGTGCCTCATCAGTGGTGGTTCCCCGGCCCGCAATCCAAGGAAGAGGACGAAGTGCTCGAGCTTCCCGCGTGGGGACGAGCCAAACGAATCGAGCTCTCTTTCAAGTTTGCACCGCGGCTCCGCCTCTGGGCATCTGGCCTGTTCGCGGCACTGACGTCTCTGCAGATATTTGGCCTTGGCAATGTCCACATGGAAGGAAGCGATCTTACGGCCCTTGTGTGCAGGTAGTGCCCGTGCTTGAGGAACCTCGATCTTTTCTTGCAGCTGATTACCCGCTCAGACGTCTCCGTGCACTCCAACTCGTTACACACGTTGGTGCTCGGCGTCTTTGAGATAAGGCGGCTAGAGATAGTGGCACCAAGACTGGAGGAGCTCACGGTACGTCATAAGCCAATGGAGGCTCATATCTCTGTCCCGAAGCTTATCGAGGTTTCTTGGCAAGATGCATATGACCCTCAGGTCCATCATTTTGTTGATGTTGGCCGTACGCTCCGGCTACTGAAAACTTCTAAATGGTCGTCGTCCCTGACTAAAAGGTTCGATGAAGTCGATGACTTGGGACTCGAAATCGATCTAACTTTCGGAGGTTTGTGTTCGCATTATCGAATTTCATCAGAGGTTGTTATTCTGACAGTCTAAGTGATTTGCTTTAATTTATCTACTAATGACAGGTGCAGCAGTGTATGGAAGCTTCTTGAATGAAACAAATAAGTTGCCCAAGTGTAAGAGCTTCAGCATAGCATTACATCGGAAAGACCATGCCATGGTTCCTATCATGCTGCATCTCTGGAGGAGCTGCAATGGTGCAAAGTTTACAGTATGCATGTTTGATGCTCCGTTCCCAACAGGGGTAATTTCTATGATCTTTAGCTTTTTATGTATTATAATAAGTATATGTAACAGTTGAAATAAGTTTTGGGTAAAATTGCTTGATCATCAAACTTTGACTTGTTATTTGATATTTCGGAGTTTTTTCTAATTTTTTTTAGGTGGGGTTGAGATTGGGTTATTCAGTTTTTTTTTTTTGACCAGATTAAAGATTTGTGCTTTAGCTAGTGAACCAAAAAAACATTTATTTTTTGGCTGCTTAGCTTGTTTGAAGTTATGTTAACTTGACCTTAGCGCTGTAAAGGAAGAGGGATTGCCTGCAATAATGTTCCTTATATATGTACTGCCTCGGTTCTAAATTGTCAGTGGTTCTAGCCTTTTTAGGTGTATGATTTTTGTTATTCAACTAGAGATATACATGATTCATCAACTAGTTGAACCTTGCATCGACAAAAGCATTCTTTGTTAATTTACGAGTACTATCAATATTATCCATTAATGCAATGATGTTGTTTTCTCTGTTTACTTCAAGATGCCTCCCCGTTACCCATGGTCTTGCCTTTGTCGTTTTGAAGAGAGTGGCAAGGTTGATGGCATTGATCTTAGTTCACTTGAAGAGGTAGAAATCAAAGGTTTTTCACATTCACATGAACAAATGAAACTTTTGGAGTTCCTATCATCCTACAACAATGTAGGAATCCTAAAAAAGTTGGTTATCATCAGTGCCTGGTTTTCATCTACGCCGAATGAAGTACGTGAGAGGGTCCGCAGCATGTGTCATCCAAGTGTTGAAGTTGAATTTGGTGAAGAGAAGCAATCATTTTGGACAAGGACAATTAGGTCAAACATTGGAAATAAATCATGAATAACTTTTAAATTGTTGAATTTGGAAATGTGAAAACTACATAAGTATACTTTCGTAAAAGCATGTCACATCTCTTGAAAGAGATGCAATGGTACGAATACGATTTGGAACCTACCATTGGTAATTTCTAAGATCTTTGCCTTTATATGAAGCACTGTAATGTTGGTTGTTATTATTTGACAATTCTGAGTCTACTAATATTTTTTTCTTTTGAGGTGGGACTGAGGTTCTAGAAATGTTTATTCAGTGTTTTCATATGTGGATATGCTATATAAATCACTGTACCAAATTTAAGATTTGTGCTTTAGCCAGTGAACATTTATTAGTTTTTTCGTCTGATGGTTTATTTGAATTCATGTTACCTCCAATACAAATAATATAGTTTTTATTTCTAGTGGTATTCTTGCCCACTGAACCACTCGTCAACCCAAGAAACTATAGTTGTTTTTCGAATGTAAATAATGTTCTCCACTAATGCACTGAGCGACACTGCATTTTTTTTATTTCTTGTGGTATTGTTGCCCACTGTCTTAAGCCTTGTCACTTGGAAGAAAGTCACAAGATTGACAGCAGCCCTAATCTCTCAGTTCACTTAATGAGGAAGAAATCAGTGATTTTATAGATACTCTTAATAAAGACATGTAACTTTATTTTTTTGAAAAAAAAGGCAGGAGCTCTGTCGCTCAATTAAGTATAGAAAAGAGAGTGGCTTTATGTACATATATGGCACCCAATGGGCCAATTACACCGATCTAACTTGTGGAGTTTTTATCCAGCAATATAATGCAGTAAACCCGAAAAGGTTGGTCATTAATTACATGATGTTCCCTGTTCCTCCGATAACCAAGGAAGTATGTGAGAAGATCCATAGCATGTGTTATAGAAGTGTTAAAAGTCAAATTCCATGCGTACCTCAGGCCTGCCTGACCGCGGGGGGCGGTTCCATGCAGTGCAGCGCGAGCTTGAGCGTGTCCATGAGATATCAAACTGGGAATAAATTTCTCAGCATAATTCATAATGAAAATTGAGTGATGCTGATGAGGCACTACTGTTCAAACAATAACTTGACTTTTGCATGGACAAAGAATATCTATTTTATCAGTTGTAATTCACAGGATCGACCTTCAGTTCACAAGGTACTGAATACTAAAAAAATGTCTAGCTGTGGACAAATTATCAACAAATTTTATGTAATAAACAAGTAGTAAAATAATGTTGAGACAACAAATTCTTGATTCTCGACTACAAATCCTAATCCATCCCTTGTTTGGCCCAAATCTACCCAAAGTGCTGCTTTGTTTCATTGAGCATAGCTTTTTTTTCTCGAATACGCACGAGAGTGCGTATCATTGTATTAGAAGAAGAGAATGTCAATTAAAATACAAGAGCGGCCGCATGCGGGCTAACCTCCATTGAGGCTACATTTTAAAACAAACAACCCTGGGATCCACAAGGATCAACCTAACTACACGGACCTCTGCCTCTGTAAGTAGGGAGCTTCGCTTCGAGAACCTCAGCGTTCGTAGATGACATGTCGCCCCGAAGAGGGAGTCGTAGGTGCGTTGAGACGTAGGTGCAGGTGGTGCCGAGGGCTCCAAGAGTCTCAACTTCCGCTTGAGCAGAACCTCGCCACGCTTGGACACCGGGATGTGGTCCATCGCTGAGCTGCAATCCACCTGCTCCGCTTCGGCCAGGATCGCTTGGGCGGCATCTTTTGCTTTGGTGGGGAGCTGATGAGGGGTGGCGGTCTCACCACCCGGACCTCCTCGACGAACCTGGCCAGCCGCCGGGCGGCCTCCTCGGAGGACGGTGAAGGCGGGTCCTCCTCGGTTAGTGCCATAGCACCCCTGACGAGCCCCCGCACGGGAGATCGCAGGGGCGACCCATGGTCCGCCATGCATTGAGGGGCCGTCGGCATAGGTTCCCCCAGCGGTGTCTGCACGTCGCGAGACAAGCCTTCAAGAGCCTGTCGCGCCACTGTCGCGCCACTGGTAGGGGGACTAGCAGGGCGGCTAGCTCATCCAGCATTGGGTCAACCGGAATGAGCGGAGGGGGCCCGAAGCACTCGCAGAGTATCTCCACCAGTGGGTCAGGCTCGGGGAAGAAAGGGCGGTCGTTGCCGGGGTCGGGCTGGGTGAAGCCCGTCTCGTCGGACGAGGCGCCGTGCGTAGACGTGACAGGCGATGGCACCTGCCTGGTACCCATCGACCGCTCGTGACGCCTCCGACGTTGCAACTGCCGCCGTCTCTGTCGCCGTCGAGTGTCAGTGGCGAGGACGTCAGTCGCCGCCATGTCCTCGTCAAGGCCGCGTGAAGCAACGAAGTCAACCAGCCCACCACCGCAAGCAAAGGCACGGTTGCCCGAGCACTAGGAGCTCGTGTGCCTTGGTTGCTTGCAGTCACGCGCAAGGTGCCGAAGCCTTTTGCACCTACAACAGCGTTGGGGCAGCTTGCAGTTGACCACCCAATGCGTGGAGGAGAGACAGTTGAAGCAGTTGCCGCGGAGGTCAGCAAGAATGCGCCTCCATGGTCGACGACTCTCCGGCTGGTCCCTACGTGCCCTAGGTGGCACAGTCGAGGCAACCGCCGGCAGCGTAGCCTGGCGAAGGAGGATCTCATGCCACCCGTCAGCGTCGGGAGAGGAGACCCGTCTGCGTCGTCCAAGGCGCTGGTGTACCGGGACACGGCCCTCCAATGGCCGAATGGGCATGCCATGCACTAGTTGTGGACGCGGCCGACGCCGCTTCCCTCCTCTTCAGCCCCCACCCTGGTGGCCCGGCACCACGCCAGCATGGCCCGAAGATGGATGCTTGGTGTGCGGCAAGGGCGGCGTGGGCCGCAACGAAGGTCTCAGCGGCTGTCAGGCATGACAAAGCGCATCCATGTAGGAGACGGGCGTTGTGTCCGTGTAGGAGGCTTCAACGATATCCTTGTCCGCCCAATGCCGGGCCTTGGACCGTCCCGCCCCTGGACAGAAAGGTGCGGCATTTGGGGACAAGGTGGACCGAGCTCAGGGAGGGGGCAGATGGACGGAGGGGGCAGATGGACGGAGGGGGCTCAGGTCCGCTCAAATCCTCATCGTCGCTATCCACCATGTCCTCGACGAGGACCTCCATCGAATTCGGAGGTGGCGGCTGTTCCTCCCCACAGGCGGTCAAGGCGCTGGTGGACGAGATAGTAGCGTCGTCTCTCACACCCTGCAGCGGAGGGGGCGGCGGCCCTGGACGCCCAGCACCAGGTCCGGCTGCGAGCTCCAGAACGTCACTGGTGGAGGCCGTGGCCACGGCCCTGGGTGCCGGATCCGGCAGCACCGACGACATCAGGGCGAGAGAAGCCCCCATGGCCGACAGCTGCACGGACGGGGGGGGATCCGCCATGGCCGACAAGGATACCCGGCGAGAGGTCATCGCGAGAGGGAGGTGGGAGGTGGTTGGGGTGGATGTGGAGGAGGAGGGGGTGATGGCAGATGAGGAGGATGGCGCGGCGGCGGCCGGTGGAGGTGGGGATGGCGAAGGCGCCAAGGCGGACGCGGCTCCCACGGCCGGGCTTGGCAGTCCAGAAGTGCCTTCAGAGCGGGGCGCACCAATGGCGCGAGGAGGGGCCGGCGGTCGTGAGGCACCGGATCTCGACTCCGCCGACAACGGCAGTGGCGATCCGCCGGTGGAGGAAGCGCCCGGTGGCGGCGGTGGCCCTTCAACGACCATCGTGGGTGGCGGCGGCTCCCGAGCAGCCCGTGGGCAAGCCTCCGCACATGGGAGCGGGAAGGAGGGAGGGGTGGCGAGGGGAGGAGGGGGGAGTGGTGTGCGGGCGCCAGCGGCGGCGGCGGCGGGGGAGGTGCTAGGGGCTAGGGTTCGCAGTTGAGTACGACTGATAAGTTCAAGCGAGCATCTAGGAATTTTGTCCCATTGAGCATAGCTCAAGCAGGCTGTGCATACTACTGAGCACGGGAATGAGACGTGCCGCTAAATTGTATATGGTGGGCAGAGAACGCCGGCGCCGCTCCAGCGAGGACGACGACCGCATCAGCAGCCTCCCCGACGAGCTGCTGCATGACATCCTGGCTCGCCTCCGCTGCACCTGCGCCACGGCGTGCACCATTGTGCTCTCCCGTCGATGGCGCCACGTTTGGGCCGACGTGCCCGAGCTTGTCCTCGTCGCCAACCCCGATGCGCCGCCGACATCCTCGTTCCCCGACATCATCGACGCCGCCCTCGACGCCCACGCGGCGCCTACCATCGACCACCTGCTCATCGCCCTGCCTGCCACCGTCAGTGGCACCGCCACCATCCTCCCGGCCGCACACGCAGCGCCGTGGCTGCGCTTCACGGTGGCGCGCATGGCGGGTGCACTGCTCGTCCTCGTGCCTCCGCAGCTGACGTCCCTGACGCCCCCACCGTCGCCGTGCAGGAGCTCGAGCTCCCCGCGTGTGCTCAAGCTCCAGGACGCGTGGCTCCTGCGGCCCGTGGTCTGCGGCGTGTTCACGGCACTAACCTCCCCGACGATCCTCTACGGTCGCATGGACGGCGGCGAGCTCAGCGCCCTTGTGTCGGCCACGTGGTGTCCATGCCTTAGGGACCTCAAGCTCCGCGTGACGTTGGTGGCGGATGATGACGATGCCTTCGACGACTCCGGCGTCGTCATCTCCATTCGCTCCAACACGCTGCGCTTTCTGTGGTTCTGCATCTGGAACCCACAGTCGTCACCACCGCTAATCGAGGTCGTGGCACCAAAACTGGAGAAGCTGTGTGCCTACTATGCCTTCAGGGCTCATTTCTCAATACCCAAGCTTTCAAAGTTCATTTGGAGGTCCTTGCTACACAAATTCAACGAAGTTGATGAGCTGGGACTGATTATCCACATTCCGCGGGTGTGTTCCTACAATCCTACCAACAGAATCTCCTCAAAACGAATCTAATTTCTTATGATCTAGTGGTTTACTTACTTTTTTTGTTCTAACTCATGAGTCATGACTACAGGGTGTTAGTCTCTGGATCCTTGCTCTAGGTGTGAGTAGGATCCTTACTCTCATCGAGAGGATAGCACACAGAGATCTCAGAGTTGAGGCAATTTTCTAGGTTTATTTCTCACACCATGCTATGCCAACCTTAGGGGTTGGGGATACATATTTATAGGCCGCTAACCAGCCAAGCATATGCTAAGATGCTAGTCTAAGATGCTATCCTAGATGCTGTCCTAGATGCTGTCCTAGATGTTGTCCTAGATGCTAGTCAAGATGCTGTCCTTAAGATGCTAACTGCTGTCCTAAAAGCAGTCAAGGATGCTTTTACAAAGGACACAAGGACCATGTGCTCTCGCAGCACACACACACAGGAACTTATCCATCACTCTCCCCCTAAGTCTTGTGTGACTCCTTGTGAGGTATCTGAGCCATCCCGATCCTGGTGTGAAGTTCCTGGAAGTTGACTCACCCAAGGGACTTGGTCAGGAAGTCGGCGAGCTAGTCTTGGGTGTTGATGTAGTTGGCCCGGACACTCCCTTCCTCCAGACAGCTCCTGATAAAGTGATACCTCACCCGGATGTGCTTGCTGCGCTCATGGAAGACTGGATTCTTCGCCAAGGCCAAGGCGGACTTGTTGTCCACCCTGAGCTCCACTGCCTCTGCGTCTCTGCCAAGGAGATCGCCAAGCAGCTGAGCCAGCCACAAAGCCTGAGTAGCAGCGGTAGTGGCTGTGATGTACTCTGCCTCGCAGCTGGACAGAGCCACCACCTGCTGCTTGGCCTACTGCCAGCTAATCGGACACTTACCGAGGAAGAACAGCGTCCCGCTGGTGCTCTTGCTCGTGTCGATGTCACCGGCGTGGTCGTTGTCGCTGTACCCGATGAAATGTGCTACGCCGGGGCACCTCGGGTAGTGCAAGCCGTAGTCAGAGGTGCCCGCGACATAGCGGAGGATCCTCTTCATGCCCTACTGGTGCTCCGTCGTCGGTCGCTGCATGAACCGACTGACGTAGCCGACGGCGAACGCCAAGTCTGGTCGCGTGTGGACAAGGTAGCGAAGGCTGCCCACAATGCGCCGGTACTGCGTCACGTCCACCTCCTCCTCCGTACTCTCCCGGCTCAGCCTCAGCCTCTCCTCCATAGGAGTGTGGGCTGGGTTGCAGCCGGTGAGACCGCCAAGCTCCACAATGCACTTGGCGTAGGCAGTCTGGCGAAGGGAGGTGCCGGAGCTGTCCTGGTGGACTTCGATCCCCAGGTAGAGGGAGAGAGGGCCCAAGTCGCTCATCTGGAAGGTCACCCTCATCTTCTCCTTGAACGCCTCGATCTCCACCTCCTTGGTACCGGTGACCACAAGATCGTCGATGTAGACACCTACCAGCAGGGCCTTTCCTCCACTGCCCCACCGGTAGATGGCCACCTCATGTGGGCTTTGCTCGAAGCCCATCCCCTTCAGCGTGGAATCCAGCTTGGCATTCCACGCCCTCGGTGCCTGCCGCAAGCCGTAGAGGGCCTTACGCAGGCGAAGCACCTTGCCCTTCTTGCCGGGAACTGTGAATCCCGACGGCTGATGTACGTAGACCTCCTCCTTCAGGTCGCCGTTAAGGAACGCCGACTTGACATCCATGTAATGGACACGCTAGCCCTCCTAGGCAGCTAGCGCAAGGAGGAGTCGCACGGACTCCATCAGTGCCACGGGGGCGAAGGCGTCGTCGAAGTCGACCCCCTCCTGCTGCACGAAGCCTCGTGCCGCCAAGCGAGCCTTGTGCTTGACGATGGCACCGGCTTCATCCCTCTTCAGCTTGAACACCCACTTAAGGGTGATCACGCGGTGACCACGAGGGAGGTCAGCGAGCTCCCAAGTGCGGTTTTGCTCGACCACGTCCATCTCCTACTGCATCACGGCACGCCATGCCACGTCTCCCTCTGCCTCAGTGAATGAGCGAGGCTCACCGTCCTCATGTGCCAGGTGCAGCTCCGCCTCGAAGTCGTGTACCACTAGCCCAGGGACAGGCTGGTTGCCGAGGATGTTGTCCATGGTGCGGTAGCGTAGAGGCTCATCGTCGTGGTAGGCGTTGACGTGGTCCACATCGTCGGACAGCGGAGTGGCGAACTCCACCGAACGCTGATGGGCCAAAGCTGCTGGTGCCGATCTTGGAGATGCCGACGCCGGTGCAGGAGAGTGGGGAGCCGGTGCAGGAGTGCATGGTGTAGCCGGTGCAGGAGTGCGTGGTGTAGACAGTGGTGGTGGTGGACTCGCTAGTGGCGGAGGCGGTGGAGGACTCGCCGAAGCTGATGGCGAGCCGGTTGCCGAGGAGGACGAGCT
Organism: Bothriochloa decipiens; assembly: GCA_023333625.1. Taxonomy (NCBI): domain Eukaryota; kingdom Viridiplantae; phylum Streptophyta; class Magnoliopsida; order Poales; family Poaceae; genus Bothriochloa; species Bothriochloa decipiens. The sequence continues at coordinate 18,757,330 of CM041636.1, forward strand.
TGGTGAAGATGAGCTGCTAACTCCCCTGGCTCCCTCCAGGTGGACGTAGTCGACGACGAAGTCCCTGAGGGTCAAAGCCGAGCCGTCATCCACCGCCTTGTCCCAGGTCCAGCCTCGCCCTTCGTCGAACACGACGTCCCGGGAGATGCGGACGCGCTGTGTCGCAGGGTCGAGGATGCGGTAGGCCTTGGCGCCCTCCGCGTAGCCGATGAACACTCCTGGAGTGCTCCGGTCATCGAGCTTGCCGACGTGAGTGAGCTCCTTGGCGAACGCCAGACAACCGAAGACGTGGAGGTGGCTCACCCCTGGTTTGCGCCCGTGCCAGGCCTCGTACGGCGTCTTGCCATCAAGCGTCTTGGTGGGCGAGCGGTTGAGGAGATGGACGGCAGTCATCACCGCCTCCCCCCAGTAGATTGTCGGCATCCCTCTTTGCTTCAGGAGGGCGCGGGCGGTGGCTACCACCATCTGGTTGTGACGCTCGATGATGCCGTTCTGCTATGGGGTGTACGGCACGGTGAAGTGGCGCTTGATTCCCTCATCGGCACAGTACATCGTGAACTCAGCCGCCGTGAACTCGCCGCCGTTATCCGTGTGCAACACCCGAAGCTTGCGACCACACTCCTTCTCCGCAACAGCTTGGTGGTGCTTGATGGCGTCCGCGGCTGCCCCCTTGGTGTTGAGGAGGACAGCCCACATGTAGCGGGACACGTTGTCGACGAGGAGGAGGAAGTAGCATCGTCCTCCAGGTGTAGCCGGTGTCACGGGGCCACATAGGTCGCCGTGCACGAGCTCCAGCTTCTCCTTGGCGCGGAAGCTTGCTTGGCGGGGAAAGGACAGCCGTCGCTGCTTGGTGAGGACGCAGGTGTCATAGAACTGCTCCACATGGTCGACGCATGGCATGCCCTGCACCATTTCCTTGTTGCCAAGCTGCTTCAGGGCCTCGAAATGAAGGTGCCCAAAGCGCTCGTGCCACCACCAGGCCTCATCGTCCCACCGAGCTGCAAGACAAAAGGGTTGCGCCACCTGTACATGAAGAACATAGAGGCGGTTGCTCCCCCTGTTCACCTTGGCGAGAAGTCGGTGACGGGGATCCCAAATGCGAAGCACGCCGTCGTGGATCTCCACGCGCGAGCCATTCTCATCCAGCTGTCCCAAGCTGATGATGGAGTTCCTCAACGCAGGGATGTAGTAAACGCCGGTGAGCAGCCGGTGCTCGCCATTTTTGGCGACGAAGATGACGGAGCCGGCGCCCTTGATCTCCACGGCAGAGGCGTCCCCAAACTTGACAGAACCTCGAACGTCGGAGTCGAGCTCGGAGAAGAACTCCTGCTGGCCTGTCATGTGGTGGGTGACGCCGGTGTCGAGGCACCACCCATCGATCTTGCTGCCGCTGCCGGACCCGCTGCTGAGGAGGGCATGTGCCTTGGGCTCGTCGAGGTGGAGAAGGGCCGCTGCAACCGGTGCTGCTGGAGGTAGCTCGGTGCTCGCATGTGCCATGAACAAAGCTTGTTGCTCCTCCTCTGCCTGCGCGACGTGGGCCTAGGCGCGTCGTGGCTATCTGCAGTCCCTGGCCCAGTGACCAGCACGGCCACAGTTGTGGCAGGCGTCATCTTATGCTGGCTTGGGCTTCTCGGCGGTGCTACCCTGGGCACCTCTGCAGGCGCCGCCCTCGTGCGCCCTTGCGCCATGGCCTGGGCGCCTTTATGTGGCTTGCCGCGCTTGCCACGCTTGCGGCCGACTGTTGCGGAAGAAGGCTCCCCCTTCTTCTTGTCACCTTGGCCGGCAGCCCACTACTCCCGGGTGAGAAGGAGCTTCCCACCAACGGTGGCAGGCCCCGAGAAGGGTTGTGGCTCATCACCGTTGACGACCTTGAGGCGACCTATCGCCTCTTCGATCGACATCGTGGAGAGGTCCAGCAGGGACTCGATTGAGCGAGCCATCTGCCTGTACTTCTCGAGGATGAGCGGAAAAGCTTCTCGACAGCTCTCTCCTCGCTGTAGGTGTCATTGCCAAACTGCACCAACTTCTGCAATAGAGTGTTGAGACGAAGAGCAAAATCATCGACGTCCTCACCAGGCTTGAAGGCCAGGTTCTCCCACTCCTTGCAAAGTGCCTGCAATGTGGACTTGCGAGCGCGGTCACTGCCGATGCGTACTGCAGCAATGGCATCCCAAGCCTCCTTGGCAGTCCGCTTGCTGGTAAGTGAGAACTGCATCTCGGACGGGACTGCAGCGATGAGGGCATTCAGTGCCCGTCGATCCTGGTCGTAGCCGACGTCGCCATACCGGACTGCCTCCCACATGTGCAGCACCTGAAGTCTCACCTTCATCACTGTAGCCCACTCAACATAGTTGGTCTTGGTGAGGGTAGGCCACCCACCACCGGGGCCAACGTCCCTGGCAACAACCTGGTACCCGTGGTAGCCACGGTACCGATCCGGGGAGAGAGAGCCACGCTGCCTACGATGGCCGTGCTCTTCCTCGACCTCGTGTCCGACACGGCCGTGTGCGCGCTGCTCCTGGCGCTCGAGCCAAGCGTTGGCTTGGCGTGCAGCACGCTCGTCCCGCTCGGGGAAGTCCTGCTCGCGGTCCAGTTCGGCGTCCAGCCGCGCAGCAGCCTCCCGCAGACGTATGGCCTCCAGTGCCCGCTCTTCGCGGGCCGCGTGGTTGGAGTCGCGGTTCCCTGCACTCGGAGCGCCGCCGTCGCCGTGCGCGCCTCCTCTAGGAGCGTCGCCGGGCTCGTGGGCGCCTCCTCCAGGAGCGTCGCCGGGCTCGTGGGCGTGCGCAGCTGCCCACTGCGCCGCTCGCCCTCGCTCTGCCTGCCTCTCCAGCTGCTCAAGGTCCGGGTCGGCGCTGTCATCAGCAGAGATGGACCTGCTGTGACTGCCGCGCAGGTCCTCAACCTCCTCTGCGGCTGCACGCACTGCATCCGCAGCTGCTGCTGCCTCCACCTCCGCTCTGGCTGCTGCCAGCTCCGCTTGGGCCAGCCTCGACTCCCTCGCTGCTGCTGCAGCGGTTGCTGCCGCCGCTCGCCTGCGCTCCTCTGCCGCGGCGAGGTCGGCAGGAGCGCTGGAAGCGGCCGAGTGCTGAGACTGCCCTCCTGTGGTCATGGTGCGCTGCTGTACGAGGGGCAGAGGCTGCCAAAACAGCTGCTGCTGGCTGCTGGGGCTGCTGCGAGGCAGGGAGTTCGACTGGAGAAGGGATTGAGCAGAAAATACTCAGGCTACAGGATAGTAGGCTCTGATACCACTTGTTAGTCTCTGGATCCTTACTCTAGGTGTGAGCAGGATCCTTACTCTTATCGAGAGAATAGCACACAGAGATCTCAAAGTTGAGGCAATTTTCTGGGTTTATTTCTTATACCATGCTATGCCAACCTTAGGGGCTGGAAATATATATTTATAGGCTGCTAACCAGTCAAGTATATGCTAAGATGCTAGTCTAAGATGCTGTCCTAGATGCTGTCCTAGATGTTGTCCTAGATGCTAGTCAAGATGATGTCCTTAAGATGCTAACTGCTGTCCTGAAAGCAGTCAAGGATGCTTTTATAAAAGACACAAGGACACAAGGACCATGTGCTCTTGCAGCACACACACAGGAACTTATCCATCACACGGAGCAGTAGGGTATGAAAGCTTCTTGAATGAGACTAACAAGCTGCCGAAATGTAAGACAACGAAGATAAACTTGGAGCGGAACGGCCATGGCCTGGCACCAAGCATGTTCCATCTCTTGCGGGACTGCACAGGTGCAAACAACGTTTATGTCCGATTGCTTGATCTTCATGGAGAGTCACAGTATTCTTGCCTGTTATCTTGCCCTTGTCGCTTGGCAGAGAGCTGCAGGGTAGATGACATTGCTCTCGGCTCACTTGAAGAGGTAGAAATCAGTAACTGTACAAGCTATCATGAAGAGTTGGAATTTGTGGAGCTATTACCAAAATGCAATGCCACGAGTCTAAAGCATTTGGCGAATTATTATTCCAAGAGGAAGTTCCTAGGTCCTCTAGAAAGCAAGGTAATATGCAAGAAGATCTACAGCTTGTATGGACCAAATGTGAAAGTCGAATTCTACGTTGTTGGAAAAGGAAGGGGTGTGTGTTTCAACTGGAGGGACGATCTGCGGCATGTGTCAACCAAATGTTAGAGTTGATTTGTTGGACAATGAAGGCTGGTGTGTTTTGACTAGAAGGAAGACTTGCAACATGTATCAAGCATCAACCAAATGTTGAAATCAAATTCGATATTGTTCGATGAGGAAGGCGGGTGTGTTCAGACAGAAGTCTTGTGAAAAAATGTTGTGGCATGTTTAATTGTTTCTTTAGGGTAGGAAACCATTTTCGATGGTCAGTTTGAAAATCAGGCTTGCCTTGGCCAACTTGCTTGGTTGTAAACACTTAATTGATTGTCAAATAAGATTTGGTTGTTTTATTAGTCTTTGATGTTGTCGTCGTTTTATGGGTACCCTCGTTTTGTAGACTTTGCTTACATATACTCTACTTCATTCATCTCAATTTAATTAGAAGTGCACCTCGCACTTTGAGTAATCAATCAATCAATCTTGAATTTGACCAACCATATAAATAAATTATTGATGTGTGTATGATACCAAATAAATATCACTATGTTAATCTCATCATAATTTTTTCATAGTAACGAGATACAAACGTTATTTTTTTTGTAAATCTTGTAGTTGAGATTTGTTAAAGTTGTGTGGCCCTTTGCTTTACGTGTAGAGAAGCACAATTAATGAGCACTCCCTCCATTAAAAATTTGTACAAGTCAAACTAAATTAATTTTGACCAAGTCTATATATTGAACATTAACAAGTCAAACTAATTTAAATTTGAACAAGTTTATATTGAATAATATCTACCTCTCTGGCTAGGCTAGACACAAAAATGCTGCCCCAAGCCACAACTTCACAAAACATCTCAAATCTGGTTACTCCAATACGCAAAAAAATGAATGACTTCACCTTAGGCACCAAGTTAGCTTTTCAAAAATATTTTCACTTGCATCTCATCGCGTCACTAGGTCTAATGCATATACAAAGTTAGTTCACACCTAGTGGCTAGTAGCACTTATATAACCGTTTGCGTTAGGTTTCTCTTAATAATACAGCAATCTATGCTAAACTTGACCATGTACTCTATTGCATCTCGACCATCGACTTTACCATGACAAGTCTGAGAATTCACACCGCTAAACCTTAGTGTTGAAACTGGCCTTATGGGGTAGACATACAAAAAAACGGGCAACAACGAGCTTTGATTGAGATTCAGAATAAGATACGCTTGGAAAGTACTAATAGCTAGATAAATATAAAAGAATTTAACTTAAAAAACACAACATGTGTTTATTTTGGGAAAATGAGTATGTTTTATACAAACTTGTGTCACGCCAATAAAATTGGAAAACATAAAAGTGATATCACAATATTCACTTACCAAACTGAGTGTCTCTCTTCCAGGTGGGGCCGCACGGAGCGTCCAGCTCAAGGTGAAGGCATTCGGCACTCGGCCACTCAGTCCCCACTGGCCACCGATCTCACCCGCCGCCGCTGACGCTGACGCCGGGCGACGCGTCGCCGGCCTCCCTCCGCCCTCCCCGATCAGCAGCGTCCTCAGGCGCGCCTCCCTGGTCCGGTTAGTAACCCCCGCCCGTTGCTCCTTTCCCCTTTCTTGGATCGCTCGCGCGAGGCTGGCCTAAGGTTAATGGTCGCGGGTCACGCATTCGCCCCGCTGGATTAGTGGGACTCGCTGGTCCTTTGCGTCCGCGCGCTGGCGCCGCCGCGCCGGTCGTTGAGAGAGAGATTTCCGTTTTTTAGTGGCGATGGAGGGTTAGTGCCGCCTAATCCCGTTGGATTCTGGGGATTAGTGTCGATGGTGACGCTAGGTTTATGCAGCTGCGGCCACGTGCTTGCCATTATTTTAATCGATTGTGGAGAGAAAGTGACCTCTGTGGGCAAGTTGAGATCTTTCGTGTGTGTGGCAGTCTCGGATGCTGGCCTGCTTGGGCTTTCTGCATCTTGTGTCTGAACTTCTTGACTCCATCATTAACAAACGGAACACATTTAATATGCGTGTATAGTTTAATCGGTTGTGAAGAGGTGGCAGAGTTGCAGCAGGAGTTGCTGCGTTTGGGTAGGTGCCCACTACTAATAAATCTGCTTTACCTGATACAAGACATTGATGTTTTGGTTCTCTGTTTTCATGTACCTGTCCTTATTGTGTTTTATGGCTGTGCATTGCATATGGTGGCCAAATCTAAGACTCTGGTACCGAGGTTTGTGTGATATTTAACTTTTGAGTGCATTTGTCACCTACCACTGTTCCTATTTGACAATAACCCACATTGGGACTGACTAACTTGATTAGCCAAGAAATGTCGAGTAGTTCATGCCTTTGTGCTGATAGAAGTGTAATAAACGAACTTGGACAAATCATTGCAAGAAACAAGTAATGGTCTAATGGCACAGCCATATCAAGATTTATCAAATCATTACAAGAAACAAGTAATGGTCTAATGGCACAGCCATATCAAGATTTATCAAATCATTACAAGAAACAAGTAATGGGCTAACAGCATAGTCAGTTCAAGATGTAGTTACCATTTTTGGTTATATCTGGCTAGATCCGGTCCATTCAAATGTCACAGTTGCAAGGCTTAGGCCTGAACTGTTGTTTGTGCTTTATTGTTTTTATATGTTATGCCATGTTAAATCCTGCTGGTATTAAACTTAAATGTATATTCTTCTACTCTGAATTCTTGACTCATATGTGTAGTTAATGTTGCTATATATCCATGATAGTAGTATCCTTGTGTAACTGTCCAGTTCATCTATAGCCTTTGTTGAAGGCGCATATTTCTGTTAACAATAGCATTGTTCTTTTTATACATGTAGGGCCTGATTACTGCATAAATGTGAAAGTTGTTTGGGATAAATTGCAAGACAGCATGATGGAGGAATGCAATAGAGAAGAAGCCGTAAGGGCTAGAAGAATTGCTGTAAAGAAGTTGGAGAAAAGAGATTTTTCTGGTGCCCAAAAGGTTGCACTTCAGGCTCAAAGGCTTTATCCAGAGCTTGAGAACTTATCCCAGTTGTTAACTGTCTGTAAAGTGTATTGTGCGGCTGAGGCAAAGATCAACAGACAGTTGGACTGGTATGGTATCCTTCAAGTACAGGTAACAGCAGATGACACTGTGATAAGGAAGCAATATGATGAACTTGCATTTTGGCTTCATCCCAACAAAAATACTCTGCCTGGTGCTGAAGCTGCTTTCAAGTTGGTTTCAGAAGCTCATATGATATTGTGCAATCATGAGAAGCGATCTCACTATGACATGAAAAGACAGACTGCTGGGCTGTCAGACATAACTCTTGGAAAAAGAAGTGGGGCCAGACATGTTCAACCATATGATTGTGCAATTGTTTTCTGGACACACACTGTCAGAAGCGATTTGTGTACCACCAGCGGAACTTTTCGGTCATCTGTGGTGACTGGTAAAAATTTCTTTGCAATTAAGTTGAGTGAGCAGGCTGTGCCTCGAGATTCCTGTCAAATGCACCTGATAATTCTCAAGTTTCACTACAAATGGTTTCATGTCAACAGCGCGGTGTCCCTGATCAACTGATACAGTACACTGAGCTTCATTCTACAAGAGGGAGCATGGATTCTGAACCAGCAGTGGATTCCACATATCCTGAGGAGCATATAACAAGGGTTGGAATCTCAGGTATTCATGGGAAAGGTGGTTCTGAGACAATAAGCAATGTAGTTCAGTGTTCCGTGGTAAACCAATCTCAAATCTCATCACTTTCTGTAGATAAAGGTGCAACTGTAAGTGTCATGTTAGAATCTCCTGCTTCGGACGTTGTTGTCATCCAGAGCTTTGGTAGAGACGATGCATCTACAGTGACAAATGCTGCAGGGTCATGCAATCTTCAGATGTTAGGCAAGAGGAAGCATCATGATTCTGCTGACAGAGACCATAGGAGGGACACTTATATCAGTAAGAGGCGATGTAATGACAGTTCATTTTCTGATGCTAATTCCACTGCTGATAAAATGTATAATGATGGTGTTGCTGTTGCTAACACTCAAGCCGCAAAACATGTTTCTGACACCATGAACAGCCAAGGTGAAGGAAATGCAACACATGAAGGTAGTCAGCAAAAGTACAAGGAGGAAGATATAGATATTGCTAATCAGACGCATGACAATCCTGAGTTTGCCTATGACTGCACTGTTAGCATCCGCAGCAGGAACTCTTGTAACAATGACAGTCAAAGGAAGGACAATTCACTTGCTGACGCTAATTCAAACGATGATAAAGTGTGTAGTGATAATGTTGCTGGTAATGAGAATCAAGCTGCTGAACCTGTTCCCAGCACATTGGAATGCCAAAATGAGGGAAATGCAACACAAGAAGGCAGTCAGCCTAAGTACACGAAGGAATGGATATTGCTAATCGGATGCATTGTAATTCTGTGATTACCTATGAGCGTTCAGATTTCTTTGACTTCGGAATGTTAAGAGAAGTTAACAGGATAGCAGCGAATCAAATCTGGGCAATTTATGATGATCATGATTGCATGCCAAGAAATTACGCTCAGATAAATCATGTCGATGGTTCCAACAATAATGTTCAGTTGACTTGGATGGAACCTAACACAATAATAAATTTACAAGCGACCAAATGGACTCTTAAAGAATTGCCTGTTGCATGTGGAAACTTCTGCTGATGAGAGACATGTGTACTAGAAGACCCATCCATGTACTTATCTCATAGAGTTTCATGGGTAGCAGGCAAAAATAATAATTCATTTGAAATTCATCCTAAGAAAGGAGAGATATGGGCCCTTTACAAAGAATCATGTTTGCTGCGGACCCGAGACACTGATAATCATCAATCTGTTGACTTTGATGTTGTGGAAGTTTCTGATGACTCAAACTCAATGAGTGTTGGTATTATCGTTTTCCCGTTGGTCAAAATTGAAGGCTTTGTGAGCCTATTTGCGGAGCCCAAGGATAAAACACATAATTTGATACCATCGAGTCAGCTACTTCGATTTTCTCACAATATACCTTATTATAGAACAGATGGAACTGAAAAGGTAGGTGTAGGAGGGTTACTGGAACTGGATACTGGTGCTCTTCCTCGTCATTTGGCCAAAGTGTTTCCTTCCATTACTCTAGATTCTTTCATTGATCTCAACAAGGAAAAAGGCACCGAATCTGTCGATATTAATATGCCCTGCTCCTGAATTCTACAATTTCGACGAAGACCGCTCGTGTGAGAAGTTTGTGCATGGTCAAATTTGGGCGCTTTACAGCAGTACGAATACTTTTCCCAGCCTCTATTGTAGGATAAACAAAGTTGAGAAGGATCCATTCAATGTACATTTGACCTGGCTTAAGGCTTGCCCTCAGGAGGTAGATAAGAATTGGTTGGAGCAGGACATCCCTGTGGGCTGTGGTAAATTTGTGATCCGTAATTCAACAACTGAGCATTGTGAAACCTGTGCTTTCTCCCATTTAGTGGTAACAGGTGGGAAATTGGTACAAAGCGGCAGGTCAATATTCTTCCAAAGGTAGGTGAGGTCTGGGCCATTTACAAGAACTGGGCACCCGACTGGGCTCCTTCCAGTAAAGATTGTCCTGCCAAGTATGCCATTGGCGAGATCAAGATGTGTACTGAAACTACCACTCTGTTTGCTTTCCTGACCAAAGTAGATGGCCACCTCTCTGTGTTCAAGCCTGATCTGCGGAAAGGAGCACTGGAGGTACCAAAGAAAGAGAACCTGAGGTTTTCTCATTGGATACCATCATTCCGCCTGACAAAAGAGAATGGTGGCAAGCTCTGTGGCTTCTATGAGCTTGACCCTGCTGCTATTCCCGACCTTCTTTAGGAAGGATCTTCCCTGAATCGCTGCTGTTGATGCCTGACCTTTCTCGAGACTGTAAGGGCAAAGGTGTCAACTTCTAGGGTGTTCTGCTTAGCTTAACCTATTCATGTATTCAGAACCATGCTATCTTCTGTTGTTATGTATCCTCCTCTGTGGTAGACATGCTTTATGGAAAGTAAATTGAATTGTCGCAGTTCTGGTATGTAGTTGTTATGTTATCAGGTCCTCAGTGTGTGTCAAGGTGGCTGTTTGGGTTTGTTTCTTTTAACCCTTCTATTGTGTATTTTATTCTACGTCTGGATTTCTTAGGTTTTCTGTAGCTTCTCTCCTAAGATTTTGATTGCTTTTCGCGAATGCAGAATAGTATGGGCTGTTGTGAAATTATGCTTTTAATATATTTTCACTCAGGAAGATCTGGCATTATTTTTGGTGCTGGATACTGCTGGATACTTGATGTGTCAATCAAAGTCTGCTTCACAAATCATAGTGCTAACACTGGTTTGTTGGTTTGGTCAGGTGACCATATATATGAATATTCTTGAGAAACTGGGTAGCATAACTTCAAAATTTCAACTATACTATGATGATCCTAGGTTGAAACTGGGATGATAGTTCTATGCTGCTTGTATTTTCTGTTTTTGCTTCAGCGTGCTCTTTCTTTCATTACTAATAATTTCCTTGGATGCAGAGTTGGTGTCTATCCCTGTACAATCATTATTAAAAGTAACATGTTGCTATTACCTACACTGCAGTCTGCAGGTAGCTTTGTTGGCTGCAGGTGCTGAGAACAAATACATCCATGGGCACAATGGTTAAAGGATAGATGAGACAGTTGTACCATCTTTCTTATTACTTATTATTATTATTATTATCTAAAAGGCCAGTTTCAGATTCAGTTATTGTGATGATGTGATTATAGAAAATTGGATCCATCAATGTAGATTTAGCTACCTCTCATAAACAACTGACCATAGTAATTCAGAGCACCAATAACTCAACATGGTTTGACTACTGGCTCATAATAGTTCTGGCTGTTATATAGTAACCTACAAAAAGGCTTCACTTGTTTGTGGGTTCTGCCACACTTATGAAATGTATGATTACAAAATATAGCTGTTTTTATATTAGATAAAAGAAAGGAAAAATACAATTTGCATAGCTTTACCAACAGAAATCTAAGTTTCTCAGAATATTGGAATTCTTTCATTTAAATGTGCTTACTTGCAGCTCCTACAACTGATAAATTTCTGCAGCTCCTACAACTTGTGCGCATTAACGAAGGTGCAAAACTTTGTTTCTACAGGCCTTTCCGTTTACCTGGAATATATTGCTAGATGAGATCTTCTGCATTACTTATGGACATCTTCGATTTTACTAGCTGATTGTCCCTGACTTCAAGCGCTATATTTTACTAACTATATTGCAGTGCTATATTTGCAAAGCTTATCCAATAATCGAATAATTCAAAGGATTCAGTTAAATGCCTGCAAGGTGAAATACTCACTGAATAGACCTAATTTTGGGTGAAACATAGCCCGCTTTTGGTCGTGAATCGTATTAAGAGACTTTCAATGGCTATATTGTTTACAATTTAATGACTTGACTTATTGGATGCATAATTGCATATTGAGCCAACCATACTTTTCTCTAAAGCTCATAAGCTTGTTTTGGTGAGGCACTTTTTTTTCTGAAACATATGGGATCATCTATACTTAAGTACTTGAGTGTTACAGTCTGGTCACAAATTTAGCCCTTGAGTAGCAGTATTACTAACTCCAATACTCAAATTCAGAATACTTGCTTACTGTTTGTTTCCAAATTGTGCTTGAAGTGGCAAACCTCTGAAAATCTGATAACTTGCTTGATTTATTTCAGTACACTGGGAAATAATTATTTCTTGCTTACCAAACGATTCAGTGCATGGATACATGTAGTCTACCATATTATTCTCTGAACTTTATGACCTCCTTTATGTGAACTGAATGGTAGGCACATGGAACAAAGAGGCAAAGCAAGCTCTAGCAATCAATCATGAAGCAGCGGATTGGTCCAGCGTGGGGAGCCGGCAAAACACTCGTACTGCTGCTGAGCACTGCCTGATGTGTGCACACGGTGTGCTTGACAAATTGCCCTTGAGAAGTGTAGATGGCTGAAGGGTGTGTAGGGCACGGTCTAGCCACAGGCATACAGACACGGCCATGGAGCTGCTCAACCTGGACCTTCCAGGTGCTGAAGCCATGAAAAGGCGCTAGGCGATCATGTATGTGCTGTCCTTGCCTCTAATAGTCATTTTGTTAGATCCAGAACTGGGGAAACTAATTTCTATAAATAAATAGAACTAAAGTACAAAATTAGTCTGACAATAGACCCAAACCTGTAAGTTTCATGTGATTTTCTACTTAGGAATGAGTTGCAAAACTTTTATTTGAGAGACCCATTGCATATTAAATTCTGAAGTTAGAAAAATGATTCATTCTGTGGGGAATCCTCTTGCACCATCGGAATATAATGGAAAGTGAGAAACCAAAATCCTAAATGATTGTTAGGTAAACTTTACCTATTTAGTTCCTCACTTTCCCATATACTGAATTATTTGTTTCTCCTTCACTCATAACACAGAGTGGTTGATGCATGAACAAGAATTATCTTTTAGCATATACAATTCCTCAACTACAAGAATATAGGGATTAGTTACAGCCACCAAAACTCTTTTGGTCAATACAATTTTCAGTTGGATGGATATGATGTATAAGTTGCTATTTATCTTGCAATTGCAATACTAGAGTTCTAGAATCAGATTTGAACTTAGTGAGGCTATTTACCTTTTTCAACCAATTATAATCTCAGATTCATGTACATTGAGGCCTCATGTTAACGTTTCCTCTACCTTCCTATCAAGTTCAGTTGTTATACAGATATATCCTTATCCTGCCAAACTTAGTTTATATAACTGTATTTCCATTTTAATCTTTGTGCAAACTACATTTGCTTTCTAAGCATTCTAGATTACCTTTTGAAACTAATATACTCCTACAGGATCTACCATTAGTTAGACCATTGTCATGCAACCTGCTTCATTAGCCTCTGCTTTGCTCTGACCCAGGAAATCGGCAAATAGCCATGGGGATTACTTTGGACTGAAGAACAACCAACAGGGGTATGTATGCAATATATCCTATCTGATGTAGGCTGTGCAGGATTCAAATGCAATATGGTATGCTAATCCTCAGTTCCCCACAATGATGGTCTCCATATGAACACACAGGCGCGCGGCAACGCCGCACATGTTTCTAGTTGTTTCCTAAACAGGCTACACTTTTCTATTGGTTATTTGGACTTTCCTAAAAAACTATGAAAGACTTTCCTATTGGCTTTATCCCGATAGGAATACTCTTCCTGGTGTTGAAGCTGTTTTCAAGTGAGTTTCGGAAGCTTATAAAATAGTGTGATCCTGTGAAACAATATCTGTATGATATTAAAACCAGCATGCTTCGAGGGAAGTGATGGGAAATGTCAAGCGGCAGTCAGGCAAGGCTCATGCAAATAAATGTAATGTGGTTGCACGTATGGCTAAAGCGATTGGTGTCCTTTACTATATATGTCCTCATTGAGCAACGATGGCTGTGGCAAAAAACTTCTTTACATTCAAGCTGCATGAACAAGCTGTGCCCTCGAGATTCCTATCAGCTGGACCAAGCAGTTCTCGATTTCCACCAGAAATGATTTCATTCCAACAACATGATGTTCCTCATCAACAGTTCCAGTACAGTATCAATCGTGCTACAGGGGGAACATGGATCATGCCATGAAACTGTGCTTTCTCTCACTTAGTCAACATCAGTCAAATTGGTACAAACTGCCAAGTTAAGATTCTTCCAAAGGTGATCTACAAGAACTGGTTACCTGACTGGGCTCCTTCCAGGGAACAGTCCTCCTGCTGAGTATGCTATTGTTGAGATCAAGTGCACTGGTGCTAGCACACTATTTGTCTTTCTGACCCAACGTCCATGTCTCTGAAGCATTGAAGGGTGCCTTGGAGACACTGCCACAAGAGAACTTGAGGTTTTCGGTTTTCCCATCGGAGACAGACAAGAGCGGTTGTTCCAACATTCTTCTGTAGGATCTTTGGCTAATTGCTGCTGTCTATGTGTGACATGGACCTGTCTCAACGGCAAATGTCTGAACATAATGTTGTCTTTGCTATTCTCTAGACTGAGGACAACCGCATGGTCGTGGTACTGGTATCTGATTAGGTACTAAGTGCTTGTGACAGGTGGTTATTTGGACTTAACCATTTTTATCTCATGTAATTTCTCATGCATTTTGCTGCGAATTCGTTGACCTGAACTCTGAAATAGGGTTGAACTATTCCTGATATTCTTTTTGTGAGTGTTGGTGGGGCTTTTGCTATTATTTTCCTTTTCTTCACTGTGGAGGCTATATATCTAAATGGGGAGTGACAGAAAAATGGTATTAACAGGAGAGTGACATAAATATTGCATAAAAAATGCAATATGCCTCTGAAAGCATCAGGAGATATATAGCGTTTTGGAGATAAGATTTTTTTCCCTTCATCTTATATAACACAAGAAAGATCAATATAACACTCCACCCCGTCACTAGTACCTGAGGCTTAGCCAAAATCCGATAATAAAACTTTTTAAAACTCTAACTGTTACTACAAGATTTTTTTCTTCTCATAATACCATGCTTTGTAACAATATTCTTGCATGAAAACAATGGCTAGTAGTGGAAGACTATAAAAGTCAATGGAGATGTAATTTTGATTGGAGGCAGTATTTTTTTACTGTTATCATTTCCATCCAATTGCAACCCGTTAGTCCAAGTTCTCTTCTTCTCTTAAAAAACCAAGAATGACTTCTCGCTTCTGAAAGCTCCACTCACCGTCCCTACCCCATGAGGTTGTTGTCATATTAACCGTATATGTACACAAAATTGGCTCAGGGGTCTTCAAGTTACCATCATAGTAGAATTGTAAACTTAAAAATCATAAAAATACATGCCATGCTTGTTTTCCATTAATTAAAATTAAATTCTCAGCAGCTCACCTGACGAGAATCATGCCAAACATCTCATGACCCCAACACCGAACGACCCAACCACAATACTAAACTACCTCTCTCATTTTGCGTGCCATGGTTAGCACACATCACCGTGGTCCGAAAACAAGACCGTAGTTTTGCTGGAATTGATCGGACCAAATCTCTCAGTTTTAATATCAAAAGTTCAACCGAAAGAAGGAATCATCAATAATATTTGTAATTGTACTCTCACGCGCTATATATGAACCTCGTGGACATTGCCAAGAAATTCGTTTGTCCTCTTTTTATTTGGAGTTGGAAAAAAAAATCGATTTGTGGACGATATATAAACACTAACTGTGGTTATTACTGACTGGTTATTACAAATCTGACGAAAATATCCAACGGGTGATTATGCCAACCAAAAAGCACGCATTTCCTGTGCACCACCAAACTACTGCTCAGGCGACACGCGTGCCTACGCCTACAGTACCTCGCCGCCTCCTGCCGTCCTCACTGCGGCAGCAAAACCCCCGTCAATCAGTCCCCCCACCCAATCGGCCGCTGCCTCACCGGCACCGCAGCGGCTACCCGCCTTCCCCGGTGGCCCCCGTCGCCTCGCCGGCGCCCGGCCTCATTCCTCAACCCACCGCCGCTCGCTCGGTCGCTCCGTCTCCGCGGCACCACCGAGCTGCAGCTCCCTCCTACAGTCACTGCGGCAACAAAACCCCATCCATCCCCAATCGATCCATTGGCCACTTGCCTCACCGCAGCTGCTGCCCAGGTCGTCACGCCGGCGGCCGGTCTCGAGCCTCCGGCATTCGCTCCGTCTACGCGCCACATCGAGTCAGCCAGTCAGGTACGTACCGCTCCCGACTTCCGGCGTACACTTCCTCCTTCCGTTCTTGGACGACTGATTGCGGCTACTCACCTCTGGGTCGTCTGTGCTGGGGATGTGGGTGGAAAATTGGCTCCAAAGGCTGCACCTTTGGGTTCTATATATACATTCAGGGATATATTTTCCATTTTTCCACAATCCATTTTGGCCTCTGTGGTTGCTGTATTTGACCAAGATTCCTTTTGGTGGGCATGTGGAAATGGAAGCACAATGCATATAAAAAATTGTTTTCGAAATAATTGCTTAAGAGATTATGCATTGTATGTGCCTTTCAGAGAACACCAGAAAAGAAATTCTATTGTGTGAGGGAGCCTATTATGTTCAGGGATTCCAGCACTGCCTGGCACTCATGGGTGAATCGAAAGCATCTCATGTAGGATTTGTAAACCATAGTCGGATTTGGATCAACTCCTTGCATGATAGATGTAATTGTGCTATGGGCGCTTATATATTTGGTCACCATTTAGTAATACCTGGCTTGCTCCAGTCATGTCCACCTGTCAAATGTACATGGTCTCTGTATGCCTTTCAGATAACACCAGAAAAGAATCTCTGTTTTGTGAGCTAGCCTATTATGTTCAGGGCTTCAGGCACTGCCTAGCAGTCATGGGTGAATCAAAAGCATATCATGTAGGATTTTTAAACCATAGTCGGATTTGGATCAACTCCTTGCATGTTAGAAGTAATTGTACTGTGGGCGCTTATATGTTTGGTCACCATTTAGTTATATCTGGCTTGCTCCAGTCGTGTCCACCTGTCAAATTTACAAGGTCTCTGGACCTGAATCACTGAGCATGTCGTGTGGCTTATGTCTATTCTTATATCTGGCTAGCTCCGTCCAATGAAATGTCACTGCTACAACTTACGAGGCAACTGTTGTCTGCTTTATTGCTTTCGGATGTTATTTCATGTCAAAGACTGCTAGTGGTAAACTTAAATGTATTTTCATCTATTCTGAATTCTTGATTCATGTGAGTGGTTAATATTGCTATATATCCATGATATTCCTCGTATAGTTGTCAGGTTCATCTATAGCTTTTGTCAGAGGTGCATATTTCTGTTACCAACAACATTGTTCTTTTTACATGCAGGACCTGATTATTGCATATATGTGAAAGTTGTTTGGGATAAACTGCAAGACAGTGTGATGGAATGCAATAGAGAAGAAGCCATAAGGGCTAGAAGAATTGCTCTAAAGAAGTTGGAGAAAAGAGATTTTTCTGGTGCCCAAAGGGTTGCACTTCAGGCGCAGAGGCTTTATCCAGAGCTTGAGAACTTATCCCAGTTGTTAACTGTCTGCAAAGTGTACTGTGCAGCTGAGGCAAAGATCAACAGACAGTTGGACTGGTATGGTATCCTTCAAGTCCAGGTAACAGCAGATGACACTGTGATAAGGAAGCAATATGATGAACTTGCACTTTGGCTTCATCCCAACAAAAATACTCTGCCTGGTGCTGAAGATGCTTTCAAGTTAGTTTCAGAAGCTCATATGATATTGTCCAATCATGTGAAGCGATCTTGCTATGACATCAAAAGACAGGCTGCTGGGCTATCAGACATAACTCCTGGAAAAAGAAGTGGGGCTAGACATGTACGACTGTATGACTGTGCAATTGTTTTCTGGACTGTATGTCCACACTGCCAGAAGCGATTTGTCTACTACCAGCGGAACTTTTTGGCCATATGTGATGTCTGTGGCAAAAATTTCTTTGCCTTTAAGTTGAGTGAGCAGGCTTTGCCCTCGAGATTTCTGTCAGTTGCACCTGATAATTCTCAAGTTTCACTACAAATGGTTTCATGTCAACAGCGCGGTGTTCCTGATCAACACACTGAGTTTCGTTCTACAGGAAGGAGCATGGATTCTGAACCAACAGTGGATTGTCCTGAGGAACATATAACAAGAATTGGATCCTCAGGTGTTCATGGGAAAGGTAGTTCAGAGACAAGAAGCAATGTGGTTCAGTGTTCAGTGGTAAACCAATCTCAAACCTCATCACCTTCTGTTGATAAAGGTGCAAATGGAAGTATGATGTTAGAATCTCCTGCTTCTGACGTTGTTGTCAACCAGAACATTGGTAGAGAAGATACATCTACAGTTCCAAATGTTTCAGGGTCACACACTCTTAAGATGTTCAGCAAGAGGAAGCATGATGATTGTGCTGACAGTGGCTGCAGGATGGACTCTTGTATCAATAAGAGGCAAAATAAGGACAATTCACTTTCTGTTGCTGATTCCACTACTGATAAAATGTATAATGATGATGTTGTTGTCACTAGCACTCAAGCTGACAAATATGTTCCTGACACCATAGCTAGCCAAGGTGAAGGAAATGCAACACATGAAGATTGTCCGCAAAAGTACAAGGAGGAAGCTACAGATATTGCTAATCAGACACATGGCAATCCTGGGATTGCTTATGAGTGTACTGGTAGCATCCGCAGCACTGACTCTTGCAGCAATGCCAAGAAGAGGAAGGACAATTCACTTGCTGACACTAGTTCAACTGATGATAAAGTGTGTAGTGATAATGTTGCTGGTTGTGAGAATCAACCTACTGAACCTGTTCCCAGCACATTAGACAGCCAAGATGAGGGGAATATAACACAAGAAAGCAGTCAGCAAAAGTACAAGGATGGAATGGATATTGTTAATCATATGCATTCTAATCCTGTGATTACCTATAAGTGTTCAGATTTATTTGATTTTGCTACGTTAAGAGAATTTGATATGATAGCAGTTGATCAAATCTGGGCAATTTATGATGAGCATGATTCCATGCCAAGAAGTTATGTGCAGATAAACGATGTTGATGCTTCCAACAATATTGTTCAGTTGACTTGGTTGGAACACAACACAGCGAATTTACAAGAGACTAGATGGACTCGTAAAGAATTGCGTGTTGCATGTGGAAACTTCTGCTTAGGAGAGACATGTGTACTACATGACCCATCAATGTACTTGTCTCATAAAGTTTCATGGGTAACAGGAAAAAATAGGAATTCATTTGAAATTCATCCTAACAAAGGTGAGGTATGGGCCCTTTACAAAGAATCAAATTTTCTGCGGAGCGGAGACACTGATAATCATCAATCTGTCAACTATGATGTTGTGGCAATTTCTGATGACTCAATGAGTGCTGGTATTATTGTTTCCCCATTGGTCAGAATTGAAGGCTTTGTGAGCCTATTTGCGGAGTCCAAGGATAAATCCTGTGTTTTGATACCAACGAGTGAGCTACTTCAATTTTCTCACAGTATACCTTGTTATAGAACAAATGGAAGTGAAAAGGTAGGAGTAGGAGGGTTACTGGAACTGGATACTGCTGCTCTTCCTTGTGACTTGGCCTCATTGTTTCCTTCCATTACTCTGGATTCCTTCATCGATCTCAACAAGAAAAACGTCAGTGAGTTTGTCAGTATTACATATCCTGATTCTGAATTCTACAATTTCGATGAGGACCGCTCGTCTGAGAAATTTGAGCGTGGGCAAATTTGGGCTCTCTACAGCAGTACTGATACATTTCCCAACCTCTATGGTTGTATAAACAAAGTTGAGAAGGAGCCATTCAAAGTATATGTGACCTGGCTCAAGGCTTGTCCTCATGGGGTAGATAAGTATTGGTTGGAGCAGGACATACCTGTGAGCTGTGGTAAATTTCTGATCCAGAATTCAATGACCGAGCATTATGAAACATGTGCTTTCTCCCATTTAGTTGTAGGCAGGTGTGAAACTGGTACAAAGCGGCATGTCAATATTCTTCCAAAGGTTGGTGAGGTCTGGGCCATCTACAAGAACTGGACACCTGATTGGGTTCCTTCCAGTAAACGTCATCCTGCCCACTATGCCATTGGAGAGATCAAGATGTGTGCTGAAGGTAGCACTCTGTTTGCTTTTCTGACCAAAGTCGATGGCCACCACTCTGTGTTCAAGCCTGATGTGCAGAAGGGGGCATTGGAGATACGAAGGAAAGAGAACCTGAGATTTTCTCATCGGATACCATCTTTCCGCTTGACAAAAGAGAATGATGGCAAGTTCCTTGGCTTTTATGAGCTTGACCCTGCTGCTATTCCTGACCTTATTTAGGAAGGATCTTGCCAGAATCAGCGCTTTTGATGCCTAACTTGTCTCTGCAAGGCTGTAATGGCAAATATCTCAAGTTGTTGGATGTTCTTCCTAGCTTTACCTATTCATGTATCAAGAACCATGCTATCTTCTGTTGCTATGTATCCTCTGCTGTAGTAGACATGCTATGTGGAAAGTAAACTGAATTGTCGCAGTACTAGTATGTACTTGTTATGTGATCAGGTCATCAGTGTTTGTGTCAAGGTGGGGTTATTGTCAGTTGTTTCTTTTAACCCTTCTATCGCGTATTTTTTTTCCATGTCTGGATTTCATAGTTTTTCTCTAGCTTACCTTGTATCATTTTTATTTCTTTTTGCTAATTCTGATAGTAACTGATGTTGTGATTGTGAAATTACGCTTATAACATTTTCTCGCTCATGAATATCTGGCATTAATTTTGGGTGCTGACCACTTGATGTATCAATCAAATGTCTGCTTTACAAATCATAATGCTAACATTGGGTTTGTTGGTTTGGTCGGGTGACCAAATATATGAACATTCTTGAGAAGCTGGGTAGTACAACTTCAAATGCAACTGTAGTGTTCTTAAATAAAAATTATTCTCAAATTTCAACTGTACTGTGATATCCGAAGTCAAATTACTTGGATGATAATTCTTTGCTGCTTGTGATGATAAATCTGTACCTTCTTTTTTTTTAATCTAAATGCCTGTGGAGCCTTCATGAGAGGATGTTGCACAGCAGATAGAGTATCTGTGGGATTTGAAGGCTGCGCTGACATGCAATGTTGCAGGTAAATCTATTCCTTTGTTTGTATCATGAAGCTCAATAGCTCACAAGATTGACTGAGCACAGTGTTATTCATGAAGATCACAGAACACTGTTACATAGTCAATCTTTATACCTTCTAATATAGCCTGGTGCAAACAATTTCTCCCAAAAGGTCCACATTATGAGCTACTGTCTGTTACAGTTGGAAAGAGCAAGGTCAATATGAGTGACCTGCTGCAAGCTCTTGGAGGTTGCAGTAAACCTTTTTTTTTACCCCTGTTGCACTTGTCTACCAAAACATCTCCAAGAGCAAGCTCTAATTGTATTCAACAAGAGTAGTGTTACTGTAGGTGCAAAACAGAGAACTCGAGAATTTCCAGGAATATTTCTTCAGAGTTGTGTGTATGTGCTATATATGTTAATTTATCAGCATGGTTCTTCCACTATCTTAAAATGACTCTATGCTTATTATTAAAAACCTATTTGGAGACTGGTCTATATGTATATATATATCCTGTTCCCAATGGGCAGAAGTGCAAGTTTTATTTGATTCACTATCATTATTACTCCATTCTGTTCTGTTCCCATTTATATTTATTCCATTTACTAGTTCTGAATGCTATATAAGTATATATTCTTTATCATATTGAATTCAGTTGACATGATTTTCTATTATCAGAACTTTATTCTCATAAGATGACTGGAAGTTAGTTCAATTGGTGCTTAGTTTGTTCTGCAACGTCTTAGCTATTCAAGAAATCACATTGACTCAGAAAGCATCTGGAGGGAAGCTACCCACTTACTCTTCCTGGCTGGCAGCTTTTTTGGACCTCATGTTCTAAGACTCTTCCAAAGGCTGGTGAGGTTTGGGCCATCTACAAGAACATGTCACCTGATTGGGTTCCTTCCAGGAACAATCCTCCAACTGAATATGCCATTGTTGAGATCATCCAGTGCACTGATGCTATCACATTATTTGTCTTCCTGACCAAAGTTGGTGTCCATGTCTCTGTGTTCAAGCCTGAAGCCTTGAAGGGTGCCTTGGAAATACTGCCAAGTGCCAACTGAGGTCTCCTCCTGACAGATGAGAATGGCAGAAAGCCTCGTGGCTTCTATGAGCATGACGCAGCCGCTGTTCCTAGCATTCTTCTGTAAGAAGGATCTTTCCCTAATTGTTGCTGTCGATTCGTGACTCGTCTCAACACGGCAAATGTCTGAACATACGTCTGTTGCTATTCTTTGTAGACTGAGGACAGCCATACGTCTAACAATGATCATTGGATATGTTTTTCATAATAAACTTATCTAAAGGTACAAATGTTGCTAATATTTTTTATAAATTTATTAGTCAGACTTAAAAATGTTCCCATAGCGACTCTTTTTATGCGACGGAGGAAGTATATTATCTATCAATACCATACAATCCTATGGTTTTGTCAAAATTTCTCATTTTTTATTTACAATTTTTATAATAAAAAAGATTTGAATGTAATATGCTTATAGCTTTTCAAATCAAAGACTTGACACCAGAAAATAAATTTGCTAGGAGGAATTCTTTCCGACTTTTTAGGAGACAATTCTTGCAACTGAGGCAAAAGCCGATAGCACCATTGCAAATTGCCAAAAACAAAAGAAGACGGCGAGAGTAAAACCTCTCTGCTTGCCTCTGCACTGTACAAACCTCCACTCACGAAATCCCCCTGGCACCGTCCTCCGCGAGTCACTCCACCTCGCCGCCGACACCCAGCTCAGGCGGCGCCCCCGCGCTCCAGTAAGTTGCCCTGTTCCTGTTCCCCTCCCCTTTCCCTACCCTTCTTCAATCGATGGCGACTAGTAAATTAAGGTTTCTTGGCGCCGGCACTCTGCTAAACAACATAAGTACTCGCCCACCGACGGGGTTTCCTGCTCATTGGTCCGCACGGCGGCGGCGGGCAGGCGGGGGGCGTGAGTCGTCAGAGCAAAGATTCATGATTTAGCCACGATGAAGGGTTACTGCTGCTTAATCACATATTAATTTGGGGGAAAAGGTATAGTCAGTGGTTTGGATGCCGGGAATTGGTACCAGTATGGATGATGCTAGGTTTGTGGTTTACTATGATCAATTGTGTGCAGTAACCTAATGGATTGCAGAGAGGTGGAAGAAGATGCTGTGCACAATGCAAGGTGCATTCTTTCGGAGTGGTACATTGGCAAACTTGAAAGTGGACACTTTTCTTGCGGTGTCTGACTGTCTCATTTAGGCTCCAGTTTCTCCCCTTCCTGCATTGGGCTCGTCGTTCCTCCTGTCCAGTATCCCAAGAATTTTGTTTAGGGGCTGTGTGTTGTTCCATTGTAGAAATTATACAGGCTGCACTGACTATTTCTATCTATCATTTAGTACCAGTTTCTCGATGAAGTGTGATGGTAAGTGTAGAACTGCAGACTGCAGTCTAAGTTGTCATGAAGTGGGTGCAAATGATAGTGTTCAAAGTGCTCTAACATTGGCCAGAATATTTAGGAGAAATTGTACCGCTAGCTAGTCTATATTATCAAATGGAAAAACTAAGTGTGTCCGCTAATAAATTATATATTCCTAGTCCATTGTATTGAATTCTCGTTGATATGTTTGTGTAATGGTCAAATCTTATATCTTTATTTACTTTGGTTGGCGTGTTACATTTTTTTGGGCATATTCCATCGCCTGGTTTGATAAGTTAGTTATTATCTATCTGAGATATGTGGTTAACTGACTCAGGTTTGTTGCATAGATAGTTCTATAATATTTATTATTAAAACTTCTGTAAAATCCTTAAGAGCTACAAATAATGGTAAAGGTAATTCTAGGTTTAATTATCATGTAATTGTATCTTGCTAACCGAATCCAACGAAAGGCTTCGGTCTAAATCACTGATTCTGCACTATTACTCACGTCTTACTGGCAGTAAACTTCAATGCAATAAGGGCCACTACAGTTCTATTCATCTATCCTAAATTCCTGATGCATATGGTGAAGGTGATTGATGATACGATGTCTTCTGCATCAGCAGTAACCTTGTTGTAGAATTAACATGGCTTCGTGATTTGTAGGTTCAACTAAGATTTTATCATTGTTACATCTATTACTAACAGACTGATGCTTGCATACATGCAGGAACTGATGAACTGAAAGGTTATCTGGGACACTTTCTAGACACTATGGTGGAACGGAACAGAGAAGAGGCCCTAAGGGCCAGAATAATTGCTTTAAAGAAGCTACAAAACAAAGATTTTATTGGTGCAAGAAGGATTGCCCTTCATGCTCAAAGGCTTTATCCAGGGCTTGAGAACTTATCCCAGTTGTTAATTGTCTGTGAAGTGTATTGTGCAGCAGCGGCAAAGATCAACAGAGACCTGGACTGGTATGGTATTCTCCAGGTAGATGTTACAGCAGATGACACGGTCATAAGAAAGAACTATGACAGACTTTCCTATTGGCTTCATCCTGATAGAAATACTCTTCCTGGTGCTGAAGCTGCTTTCAAGTTAGTTTCAGAAGCTCATGCAATACTGTATGATCGTGTGAAACGATCTCTGTATGACATTAAAAGACATCATGCTTCCAGAGAAGTGGTGGGAAATGTTAATTGGCAGTCAGGCAAGGCTCATGCAAATAAATGTAATGTGGCTGGATGTGATTTTACAATGTTGTTCTTGACTATATGTCCTCATTGTCAGAAACGATTTATGTACAACCAGCGGAACTTTTTAGTCACCTGTGATGGTTGTGGCAAAAACTTCTTTGCATTCAAGATGCATGAGCAAGTTGTGCCCTCAAGATTCCTATCAGCTGGACCTAAGTCACCTAACAGTTTTCGAATTCCACCAGAAGTGATTTCATTTCAACAACAGGGTGTTCCTAATCAACAGATCCTGTATAGTACGGATCATGCTACAGGAGGGAACATGGACTCTGAACCATTGGTGCATGCCACACATAGTGATGATATAACATTGAATGGATCGTCATGCGATGATAGGGAAGGTGGGCTAGAGAACAGGAGCACTGTAATTGAACATTTGGCAGAGAAAAATACCCACTCTCCTTCAACCTTGGGAGATAAGGGTGCAATGGAAAGTATAGTGCTGCATTATTCAGATCCAAACTTTGTTGCCAATCAGAATTTGGATAGAGAAGATATATCTGCGGTGTCCTGCCATCTTGAGGGATTAAGCAACAGGAAACAAGATGATTGCATTCGCAACAACCACAATAGAGACTCCTGTAACAATAAAAGGCAAAGGATGGACAATTCACTCTCTGATGCTACTTTGAGTAATGATATAATGTTCAACGATAATTCACTTGGGTTGAGAATCAATCTGATGAACACCTTCCTGACAAAATGGACAGCCGAAAGGAAGAAAACATAACAATTATAGACTTTCAGGGAATGTCTGAGGAAACTACACGGTTTTCACATCACATGCATCGCAATCCAGTAATTACCTATAAGATTCCGGACTTCTTTGATTTTCGAAAGTTGAGAGACTTTAAAAGGATTGCAGTTGGTCAAATCTGGGCAGTTTATGATGATTATGATTTCATGCCAAGAGTTTATGCTAAGATAAATCATATCGATGCTTCCAACCTTAAAGTTCAGTTAACTTGGCTGGAACAGAGCACAATGAATAAAGTAAAGTCCAGATGGACTTATGAAAGATTGTCTATTGCTTGTGGAAACTTTTGCTTAGGAGAAACAAATGTGCTGCATCCATTCATGTACTTATTATTTCATAGAGTTTCTTGGGAAAAAGGCAAAAATGGGACTTCGTTTGAAATTCATCCCAAGAAGGGTCAAGTATGGGCTCTTTACAAAGAATCAAGCATGAACTCAGACACAGATAAACATCAGTCCTGCAACTATGATGTTGTTGAAGTTTCCAGTTTGTTGATGAATATCGGTGTCATTGTCCACCCCTTGGCCAGAATTGAAGGCTTTGTTAGTCTATTTGGGAAAGCTAAGGGCAAGTACCAAATTTTGATCCCATTAGGTGAGCTATTTAGGTTTTCTCACTGCATCCTGTGCTATAGAACAAATGGAAAAGAAAAGACGGGTACCAGAAGGGTTACTGGAACTGGATACTGCTGCTCTTCCGTCTGACTATGCCAAAGCCTTTTCTCCAATTAGTTTGTACTCTCTCGATAAGAAAAGAGATGGTGAACTAGTTGGTGTCACATATCCTGCTTCTGAATTCCACAATTTTGATGAAGAGCACTCACGTGAGAAGTTCAGACATGGACAAGTTTGGGCTCTTTACAGTGATACAAATACACTCCCCAACATCTATGGGTGGTTAAGCAAAGTTGAGACAGAGCCATTCAAAGTACATTTGACCTGGCTGAAGGCTTGTCCTCAAGAAGATGTGGAGAAGCTTTGGCTGGAGCAAGATGTGCCTGTGAGCTGTGGCAAATTTGAAATTGGAAATTCAACATCTGAATGCCATGAAAACTGTGCCTTCTCTCATTTGGTCAACACTGATCAAATTGGTAGAGACTGCCAAGTTAAGATTCTTCCAAAGGCTGGTGAGGTTTGGGCGATCTACAAGAATTGGTCACCTGATTGGACTCCTTCCAGGAACAATCGTCAAGCCGAGTATGCTATTGGTGAAATCAAGTGCACTGATGCTAGCACACTATTTGTCTTTCTGACCAAAGTCGATGGCCATGTGTCTGTGTTCAAGCCTGAAGCATTGAAGGATGCCTTGGAGATACTGCCACAAGAGAACCTGAGGTTTTCACATCGCATACCGTCATTCCTCCTGACAGACAAGAATGGCGGAAAGCTTCGTGGCTTCTATGAGCTTGACCCAGCTGCTGTTCTTAACATTCTTCTGTAGGGACTTTCCGTTAACTGCTGTTGTTTATGCGTGATCTGTCTCAACGGCAAATGTCTGAACATACTATTGTCTTGTCTCAACATAATATTGGGCAAATGTCTGAACATACTATTGTCTTGTCTCAACATAATATTGTCTGTTGCTATTCTCTGTAGACTGAAGACAGCCACACTGTCGTGGTACTGGTATCTTATTGGGTTCTCAGTGTTTGTGGCAAGGTGGTTATTTGGACTTGATAAATTTTGCCTTATGTAACTGCTGATACATTTTGCTGCTAGAATTTGATGAACTGAAATCTGAAATAGGTGTTTAACTGTCGCTGGTATTCTTTCTGTGGGTGTTTGTGGGGCAGTTGCTATTCTTTTCCTTTTCTTTACTGTGTAGACTATACGTCATGCTCCCTAGGGAGTGACAGGAGATGGTCTTAACAGGATTTAGTAACATAAATATTGCATTAAAAAGGGAATATGCCCCTAAAAGCAACAGGAGACACTGTTTTCGATACAGGATTTCTTTTATCTTAACACGAGAATTATATCAGTATAATACTACATCTGGTTACAATACTTAATGCTTTAACCAAAATCTGGTAAAACTTTCAAAACTCTAACCGCCAATATATTTTTCTTTTCATAATACCATGCTTTTATTGAATACTATAACAATATGCTAACAGGAAAAAAAATGAGCAGGGTCACAACACAAAAGACCATAAAAGACAAAGTGACATTTATGTATTTATGATTAGAGAGAGCATTCTTTTATTTTACTATTAAATTTCAGTGAAATTCCATTTCCGTCCAATTCCAACCCATTGTCCAAGTTCTCTTCTTGAAATCCTAGAAAATCAAGAACTTGATTTCTCGATTCTGAGCATCCCTACCACATGGGGTTGCTGTCACATATACATATACTTAAATGCGAGTTAGAGGTATTCAAGTTGCCATCATAGAGTCATAAATATAAAAAAATCATATCATAAAGAACATAGCAAATAACCTGGATTAATCTGCACGAATCCTAAGTTCAAACCTCAGTTCTAATAGCAAATAACCCGGATTAATCTCCTGCGGTATGAATCTCGATGCCATTGCCAAGAAATTTGTCCATTAATTCTCTCTCTATTTGGAACTGGAATAAAACCATCTTTTTGTTTATAGATAAATAACACAAAACACAGAGGTGAGGTTACTAATTGATTAATATTTTTTTTACAAATATGGCAAATATTCGACCACTGACCATCCGTATCAAAACTCCAAAAGGCAACCAACACAAGGGCAAAAACGACATTTACTGTGCACCAGCAGCCCACTGCTCACGCGACACGCGTTGTCTACCTCGCTCCCCTGCTCTGCTCCACCACGCTCACTCCGGCAAAACCCCAATCGATCGACCGGCCGCTGCTGCCTCGCCGCAGCTGCTGCCCGCGCGCCTTCCCCGGCGCCACCCTAGTCTCGCCGGTGGCCGGCCCGGCCTCAACCCTCCGCCGCTCGCTCGCTCGCTCCACCTCCGCGCCACCGTCGAGCTCCGCCTTGCCGTCGCTGCGGCAAGCAAAACCCCCATTAACCCAATCGACCGACCGGCCGCGCGCTCCGCCGCTACCTCACCGAAGCTGCTGCACGTGCGCCTGATCCGGTGCGCCCCCCGTCCGCCGCTCGCTCCATCTCGGCGCCACATTGAGCTCAGGTAGCGTTCCTTGCCCCGGCCCGGCTTCTTTCCCCTGTCCCGTCGCGTACGGCGTACCATTCGTCCTTCCGTTCTTGACCGATTGCGGTTACTCTGGGTCTGTGGGTGGAATCAGCTCCAAAGCTGCGCCTTTAGGGTGCTGGGTCTTAGAAAAGGCACGGCAAATGCAGGCGCGGCTTTGTGATTTCCGAGGCACCTTGCAGGGCTGGCTGAACTCTGTTCTGTACGTAAGCGAAATTGGGGGGAAATTGTGGGAGGGATTTGTTGCTGGGTTGCCTCGGCAGTATTTTCTCCTTTCGGTTATCTGGATGTGCTTGAAAGGCTTTTGATTGATGCCCTGAACTGAAATTGCCACAAGATCCTTGCTAATCTCTGCAGCTACTAGCAGTGCCTTTCTATAGTGATCCACATTGAGCTGTTATAGGTGCTGCTGCGGCTGTGATTCGTGGACATACAGATCCTCGCTAATTTCTGCTGGCTGAACTCTTGTGTACATTACATACAGGGATATATTTTCCATTTTGATTTTCCACTATCCATTTTGGCTGTGGTTACTGTATTTGACCAAAGTCCCTTTTGGAGGGCATGTGGCATTGGAAGCGGAGTGCATATCCTTTTTTTTTTCGAAATAATTTCTTAAAAAGGTTATACATTGTATGCTTTTCAGAGAACACCAGAAAAGAATTTCTATTGTGTGAGCTATAGCCTATTATGTTCAAGGCTTCCGGCACTGCCAGGCACTCATGGGTGAATCAGAAGCATCTCATGTAGGATTTTTAAACCATAGTTGGATTTGGATCAACTTCCTGCATGATAGAAGTAATTTGTACTGTTGGCGCTTATATATTTGGTCACCATTTTGTTATATCTGCCTTGCTCCAGTCGTGTCCACCTGTCAGATTCACAAGGTCTCTGGACCTGAATCACTGAGAATGTCGTGTTGTTTATGTCTATTGTATCTTGTTAAGTCTACTAATACTAAATTTATAATAGCAAAGTTAAATATAGTAAGTGGCAATAAAGTTTATTTGTTGATACTGAATCTTCATCTGGATGATTAATGCCCACACTAATAGTATCCTTCACTCATTCATTTTTCTGGTGTTACTGAGTTTTTCTCGGCACTAACATACTTGGTTCTTCCTATACATGCAGGACTAGATGTGCTGGTTCTATTTGGGTTGCATAGACAGTCTGTTCCTGAAAAAATGGTAGCCAGTGGGTACTAATGTCAGGCTGGTAGCAGTATATGATAAAGGTTACTAGGACAATTTGCTAGATGTGTGATGGAGTACAACAAAGAAGAGGCTTTACATGCCAAAGAAATTGCTTTAAGGAAGCTGAAAACTGAAGATTTCTTGGGTGCCAAAAGGATTGAACTTAAAGCTCAAAGGCTCTATCCAAAACTTGAGAACTTATCCCAGCTGCTGACTATTTGTGAAGTGCATTGTGCAGCAGAGGTGAAGGTCAATGGATACATGGACTGGTATGGTATCCTCCAAGTGGAAGCAGCAGCTAATGAAACAATCAAAAGAAATGGGTATGAGAAACTTACCTTTTTGCTTCACCCTGGTAAAAATAGTCTTCCTGGTGCTCAAGCTGCTTTCAGTTTGGTTTCAGAAGCTCATACAATATTGTGTGATCATGTGAAGCGATCACGTTATGACAGCAAAAGACAGTGTGGTCCCCGACAAATGTCAAAGGAAACTATATGGCCATCAGATGAGACCTGTGCAAACAAAAGTGATGTGGTCAAACACATACCACCATCTGATTGTGTGAAGGTGTTTTGGACTATATGCCCGCACTGCCGGAAGCGATTTGTGTACCATCAGAGGAACCTTGTGATCTGCTGTGAATTCTGCAGTAAAAACTTTTTTGCATTCAATCTACATGAAGAGGCTGTTCCCTCAAGGTTCCTTGCTGCTACAAATAATTCTCAAGTTCCATCTAAAATGTTTGCAAGTCAAAAACAGGGGGTCCACAATCCACAGGTCCGGTATAGTAAGCTTTATTCTACAGGGGGGAATGAGCCAATGATGCATGCTAGACAAAGGGATGAAAATGTGGAGAAGGATGGCAGGTCTGATGGTGATCAGGAAGGTAGCTTCTCAGAGACAAGAAGTGGGGTGGTCGAATGTTTAGCGACAAATCTAATTCACTCTCATGCACCTTCTGTAATTGAGTGTACAACAAGAAGGATGATGTCAGATCCTCCAGATCCACACCTTGTTCCCACCCAGAATTTGTGTACAGAAGATGCATCTACAGTGCTAAATGATGCAGGTTCTGACAGTCTCAAGACATCAGGTAAAAGAAAGCAAGATGATGGTGCTGACAACAACCACAGCAGGGACTCATATAACAAGAGGGTAAAGAAATATAATTCACTCTCTGATGCTGATTCCGGTGGTGATAAAATGTCTAGTGACAATGTTGCTGACACTGACAGTGAATCAGCTGAACATCTCCTCAGCAAAGTGGACAGCCAAGGGAATGAACATGTAACACATGAAGGCAATGCTAATTACAGTTATGATAAAATGTTCAATGATAATATTGCTGGTATTTACAGTCAATCAGCTGAACATTGCCCTAGCAAAGTGGACAGCCAAGGGAATGAAAATGCATCACATGAAGGGAATGCTAATTGTGGCAGAGGCAAAATGTCTAATGATATTGTTGTTGATTCTAACAATCAGTCATCTGAACATCACCATAGAGAAGTGGACAGCCAAGGGGATGGAAATGCAACACACAAATGCAGTGCTAATTCTGATACTGAGAGTGATCAGGGCAATATCAATTCAGAAGCTACTGATAATGTTGGTGACAAGAGTTGTTATTCCAGGTGTCCCTTCATGCCTGTCCCAAATATCTTTGATTTTGAGAAGTTCAGGGATGTCACTCAATTTGCAGTTGGTCAGATCTGGGCCATGTAATATATATACCCTCTTAAGGGCGAGGTATGGGCTCTTTACAAGGGTTGGAGCATGGAATGGAGCTTAGACGCAGATAACCATAGATCCTATGAATATGAAGTTGTGGGAGTCTTGTCAAATATATCAGCAGATGGTGGTGCCACTGTTATCCCACTGGTCAGGATTAAGGGCTTTGTCAGTTTGTTCACGACAGCTAGGGACAAATTGTCATTTGCTATACCATCAAGTGAGATACTCAAGTTTTCTCACAGGATACCCTTTTATAGGACAACTGGAAATGAAAAAGTTGGTGTCCCAGGAGGATTTCTGGAACTTGACACTGCAGCTCTTCCCACTGACCTGAACACAGCATTTCCTTCTGATACTATAGAATCTTACATGTCTCCTGGCAGCATGCTGGCTGATTTAGGAACTGATAGCACGTGTGGTAGAATGTCTCCTGGAACTGAGCATATTACTCTGGAGAAAAATCATGGTGAAGAACATTTGCCTATGGAAAATCGTAACAACATCTCTTCTGAAGAAGATACGTCCTTGCAGAAAGATTCCCATGGTGCCATTATTGAAATTGGTGTTGGTTCCTCTCAGCACAACTCCCTTTTCCCCATAACGTTCACATATCCTGAATCTGCTTTCCACGATTTTGAAGAACTCCGCTCATGTGCAAAGTTTGAACGTGGGCAGATATGGGCTTTATACAGTGATATTGACAAGTTCCCCAAGTTTTATTGCTGGGTAAGCGGAGTGGATATGGATCCGTTCAGAGTGCATTTGATCTGGCTTGAGGCTTGCCCTAAAGGAGAGCAGGAGGAACAGTGGTTGGAGCAGGGGAGAGCACCCAGCTGTGGTACATTTCATGTTCATAACTTTGACTGGAGGGCCACGTATGACAACTGACGCTTTCTCTCATGTCGTAAATGTCAGAAAAACCAGGAAAAAGTGGCAGTTTGAAATCCACCCACGAATCGGTGAGGTTTGGGCCATCTACCTGAACTGGTCACCAGATTGGGCTCCTCCCAGCAGCGAGCACCCTGAGTATGCTATAGGCGAGATAAAGTGGTGCTCTAAATCCAGCACGATATTGCAGTTTCTGACCAAAGTCGATGGCTATGTGGCTGTGTTCAAGCATGATTATCAGAAGGGAGCACTGAACATACCAGTGACGGAGAACCTGAGGTTTTCTCACGAGATTCCCGCGTTCCGTCTGACGGAAGAGAATGGCGGCGAGCTACGTGGCTTCTACGAGCTGGACCCAGCTTCTGTTCCTGAGGTCTTTCTATCTGAATGAATGATGTTCCTAGTTTGCACTTGTTGACGTATCACTTATCTGAAGACTGTAATAACTAATAAGTAAAGAGATTAGAGCTATATCGGTCTGCTGTTGTGATGAACCTCTGAAACTTCATATGTCTGAAGTCTGAACCATGCTAAACTTATTCTGCAATTGTGGTATGGTATAATGGTAGTCATTGTTGCAGCCGGTTGCTGTTTGACTACATTGGTAATTTGTGTTTGTCCTTCTCTCCTGGGATGACACACTGTTCCTGAATCAACTGATCTGATGTTCTATGATTTCAGAGTTCAGACAGGTGGGTCCTATTCCTGTTCGGTCAGAGTCATTGCCCCCATTCTTGCATTACCCTCCTGTTCATCAGCTTTGGTTTGCGAGAGCAGAGGACTCTGAGTGGGCATGCTGTGCATGGTGACTGCATCTGTGTATGGACGGTGTCCTGTATCTTTAGAGCGATCCAGAGCGTGACCCTTCAGAGTTCAGTGAGGAAACGGAGACGAGGACAACCCAGAGTACTAGTGTGGCCCTTTAGAAAACAACCGTGGAAACTAGGAAAAATCACGGTATATAACCTTGTTGACATGGTGTATATAATCTTGATCCGCATATATATCTTGTAGTATTGTACCCCGTGGTGTTTGGAGCTAGCCTATCGACTGGACCCCGGATATATATTTAGTATTGCACTATTAATTGTTAGCGTGGTAACAGCGGTTGACTGTAAATCTGGTTCCAATTTTCAGCTTCCATCCCATAAATATCTAGAAAAAAGACTGATTTTTGTGGCCCTTCACAAACATGCCATTTTTTACATCTTTTTGCAAGAAGAAAGGGACCAACTGCTTCGATCATAACTTCAGCAAGAGAAAAATTGCAGTTTCATTTTTTTTTCTATGTGATGTGTCAAAACAGTTGTATGCTTCTTAAATGGGCTCCAAAACTTGTGATTTTTTTGGCTGTCTTAGAGCATCTGCACCTAATATCCTATTCTATATCTCCTATTTGTTAGTTTATTAGGAGAGTCTCCTAAAAACATTTTGACTTGTAGGCGAGAGTACTATCGTATTTTGTTTTCGTCTATTTTCTCGTACTTTTTGAACATGCCCTCCATTATAAAGTTCATTCGATTCCACTCCATAAAATTCAAGCTTTCATAGTTCATCAATAATGAATTCATATCGTTGAAATAATTCATTTCTCAATAATAAATTCATCACTTGCCTCAAAACAAAAAAATAATAAATTCATCAAGCTACTTAATCCTTCTTAAGACACTATATATCGATCTCAAATAGTTCAACAATAATCTCTTGCATAGCGTTGGAGGTGTAACCATAGGCGGTTCCCTCTTGATGAGAATAGAAACACCTTTCTTTTTTTCTTCTTTTTTTTTAAAGGAAAAGAATAACAACGGCGTATCACTTTTTTCCTGATTTCCATACAGTTGTAGGATCCTCTTGTCTCTGCGTCGTCTTATACTCTGGTCCGTCGAACAAAGGCCGCCCTAGTGGCTGGGCTAATTTGGGGGCCTGGCCCATCAGACCCTATAGCTGCTATCCAGCGGCGTGTGGCTGTTTTATTTTTGCGCGCGAACAGCAGGCATAGTCATAAGGGCAAAAACGTATTTACAGGTGCCACTTAACATTGGGAATGATTCTTTTTTCTGGCGACCTGTTGCAAATGAAAGTTGAATCAAGTGTTAAATAGGAAAAAAAAACCTAAAATCACAGTCTTCCAAAAAAAATTCTTTCTTTCTATATATGTTTTTCTTGTTTTATTTAGGGCTCCTCCTTTTGTTGTTTTGTTCGGGAACGAGTCCGCCTAAATTAGCTTGTCTTTCCGAGAGGAGTCTTCTAGACCATGATTTCCGAGAAAATGAATAGCCTTATCTTTAAATTTTATACTCCCTTCATCTTCAAATAAATGATGTTTTAGGTACATTGATCTGGTCTGTGCCAAGAATGGAGGGGGGAAAAACAATATAAACATGTATTTCAAAAATTAACGAATGGTTTGCGTCAAAAAAAATAACAAATAGAGGGTAAACATGTATTTGGTGTGATCTCGATCTATATGGCCTGCATTAATAAACTCATGCTCCGATAAATCTCAAGTAGTGCAACGAATTACAAAGCTCATGAAGCTCACCAATCATCTAATAAGGTGGATGGGCTGCCTGAATGTCCCGAGGTGCATGATGCCTCCCAAAGTGACCTTCACCTCTGTAGGAACTTGATCCTCTCTAGGTCCTGTTTGCATGAGCGATGAAAGAGATTCGAACAACACCAACAAAATCGAAGAAGTGGATGATCTATCCACAAAGAAGTGATTGAAGCAGGCTCAACAAGGGCAGTTGGTGGTGGTGGCTCTTGATCACCACAATCACCATTCTCTGAGTCTCCCTCAACAAAGATGCTCTCGCTTATCTCCTTCTCTCACATGTTGTCTCAAACACAGGGGTTGCACAAGGCATAGTCTCATTGACGAAAGTCAACTCACAAATCTCCATAATGCGGTTAGTCTCAAGGTTAATAAGTACGTGGCAAGCTCGAGAATGTAATGCCTAACCAAGGAAAATATTGTCTGAAGATCGTGGATCAAATTTGTCCATTTACCCTATTTGAGAATAAAGCACTTGCAGCTGAAAACTAAAAAGTGGCTCACATTGGTCCCACATCCAAATCGCAACTCAAAAGATGTTTTGTTCAAGAGCTTGGAGGAAAATGTGATTGGTCACATAACAAACTGTGTTGATCGCTTCGGCCCAATAATTCCTAGGAGTCATGTGCTTATCGAGCATCATCCTAGCCATCTCAACAAGAAGGGTCCTGCTCTTTCATTCAACAACACCATTTTGCTGAGGTACATAGGGAGAAGAAAACTGATGCTTGAGTCCAACAAAAGGTATCAAAATGAATATTCTTGAATTATGTGCCATTGTCACTATGAATAGCTCTCATGGTATGCTTTGGAAACTCATTTTGCAACCTAAGAATCAAATCTCGAGCATGAGTAAAAGCCCTATCCTTACTCTCCATGAAAAACACCCAAGAGTAGCGAGAATTGTCGTCACCCACATCAAGAACATACTTCCCACTAACCAAGCATCCACTAGCTGGACCAAATGTGTCAATTTATGCAAAAGTTCATAGATCACACTTGACCATAACTTTGTTAATTGATGATGGGAAGAGGCAACCATTTTATTATGGCGACATGGGTGGCACACAATATCTTTCTCAAATTTAATTAAACTTTGGCAATCCTTGGATAACATCAAGTGAGACCTAAGTCTTGCAAGCAAGTTAAAACTCAAATGCCCAAGTCTCCTATGACATTTCCAATGATCAAAGAAGATGTTGCCACCAAGCAACGAGAAGGGAGACTAGACCTCAAGAAGTTAGCACGAATAATCATTTGGGACTTTCGGTCATGCGGCACGAACATCCAGAGTAAATGAGCAATATATATGTTCTCTAAGCCCATCACCTACTCAATAGAAACAAATAGGAGGAGAAAATATCACAACACTAGGGGCTAATAAACTGAGAATTGTACTAGTGTTGAGCCCTTTGCTTAGGAGACGTGTCAGGGAAACCAACAAACATTTTATGTCTCATTGGGGGGAAAGCAATCACTACAATAAGGAAAATATGGTCCTCTAGGAATGTGAGACAAAAAACCATCGCCACGAGAACCTTGACGCATTGGACCTCTTGGTCTAGTAGTATGCCTCTGAACAGCCGAAGCATGTTGTGGGAAGCACAATGCATGGCCTATTTGTTCATCTCAAGCCCACACCTATCATCCCTCTCCCTCCAAAAGTAATACTCAACAAAAAGGTGACCATCCCTATGCTAATACTCAGAGTGGAACCTCACATCTCTCCTAGGCTGTTGGTTCAGGTTATAGTTCACTCTTGGAGGTGGTAGTTGAGATTTTGGAGGGGTTGCCTCAGTGATGTCAGGAAGTGTGTCAAATGGGTTTCTTAGGTGATTTGACTTTGGAATCCACACTTTTTTTTGAGGTAGAGCTTAGGATGTTCAACAGTAATACACTCCATCTTTGGTGTTTGGCTAGGTAGACTTGGGTGGAGTGATTTTGGCAAATATGGGAGTAGTGGAGGAAGGAGGCTTCTCATTTATTACCTCTAGCACTCTCAATATATAGCAAAGCCTACACCCAGCCTACCACCAGACTTAAGTTGGTGGATCATTGTCCAAAGTTGGGGCTCCCTGGTTCAAATCAAAGGTATATATATATATATATGTGTGTGTGTGTGTGTGTGTGTGTTTCTTCCTCATTTTTCATCTTGGCAGCCGTTGGTATATTTAAGATGCACACAGATAAATCCACAAGCGCACAAATACCATTGTAGCTTTCATCCAGAGCGTTTGAAATATCGTATTCGCAAGGAAACATGTGAGGATAACTATGCTCTAACTTAACTCGGAGTAGCAAAAGACGTCTTAAGAAGGTTGAAAGTGTAGAGGAGATCATAAAGGTATTTGCGCTCTAATCTTAGAAAGTTATGTCTTCTACTATTCTATCAGGGGACATCACTTAGAGAAAAGACACCAACAAGGGATGCTTTCCTCTAGCAATTCAGGTCTTACATATCCTATGAATGGGAGGTGGACTACAAATTAAGGACTCAACGATTGTCACACTCATGGTCTACACTGATCTGGAATGTAGGGAGCATCCACAAGTAATCTAGGTCTAAGAACCATGCTTACACCCCAACTACTCTAACCTATAGGGTCATATAGATTAAAGTATTCAAAAAGAGTTGCGAACTAGAAGAACAATATAAGCAATGTTGCTCGAGTTGCATTTGTGCCTGTTTCAATATGAGCATCTACTAGGTCATGTAGTACTGACCATAACCTAGAAATTGAGGGGCTACTATTGGGGATCCTATATGGTATATGGCCCGAACTTCCCCTAGAAGAGGTCCAGTGACAATCTAGAGTAGTGTCATTTAAATTTTAGCCCCAGTAATTGGATCCTTGTAAATAACCATTTCCTATATATAAGTGCCCAAGGGCATTAGGCCAAGAGGACTTGCTCCTATTCACATGCTCCCAAACCATAATGTTGTCCCCCCTCGATCCACTATCAAGTTCTCTCCTTTCCTCTGTCTCTCTATCTCTTTCTTCTTTAGAACCGCTAGTACCAACATTTCTCATGCCGCTTTAGGCAATCAACCCACCAGCCTAAGAAGAAAAGGCAATCAATGAGTTAGTCGCCAGTCTAAGAAGAAGAAACAATCAATGGTTACTCAAAAAAAAAAAACAGAGACATCAATAGTTGTACAGCAAATGAAATTACCCTGATATTTCTCATGGCAAAAGCGAGTGCTCTTCTTACATTTGTCCATGCATTTGCAGGTATACAACCCACCAGTCTAAAAAGAGAAAACAATCATTATGTTAGTCACCTCCAATTTAAGAAGAATAAACACATAAAAGCAATAACATTGCACGGAAACTCAAATCACCAGAGAAGAGCTCTTCTTGGTTTAGTCCTACAATAGATACACATCTAATTTGAATAGCACTTTGTACAGGCTGTATCAACATCTTAATTTGTACAGAGCTCTAATTCATAATTTGGATACCAAGATGTCTAATGTACTGTTCGGTATCAACAACAGGCACTTACATAAACAGCAGCCATTCAGATGAACAAGTTTGTACATGCATTCAACAGATTTCTACAGCGGGTACCAGATTGCATTGGATTTTAGTCGAATTGAAACAAACACAATCAAACAGACTTACGAGAAGCAGCATTCAGATAGCAAGATATATCTTTCTAATGTTCAAAAAAAAGAGTTTCTACAGGCCGATATCAGATTACAGTAACAATCCCGATTACAGTCGAACTGAACAAACACAATCAGTCGACTTAGGAAGATTGAACCAAACATCATCTTACCTGTGTTCTGTGCGAACCGGTTGGCCTTGGTATCGGCGCTCGGCGGGGTTTTGGCACCCGTCGGCAGGGACATAATTGCTCGCTTCGCCGCGAGGCGCGGGGCAGAGGCGGGCCTGACGCCGCTGGCATGCGAGCCTGAGCTCTTGGAGCCCTTCGGCTGGGAAGCAGTCGCTGGCTTCGGCTCCAGGCGCAGGGTCATGTCGCTGAAATCGGAGGCGGGAGCGGACCCGGAGCGGCTGGCTCGCGAGTTCTTGGCGGAGCCTGTCGGCGGGGACGCGGGCGCGGTGCCGCTGCCTTGGGATCCAGACGGAAGAAGGTTGTCGGCGCACGCCGTCGGAGGCGGAGTCGCCGAAGAGTTGTTGTCGGCGCCTGTCAGAGGAGGCGAAGTCGCGGCGCGGTCACCCGTCTCAGGGCTTGGCGTCAGGCGTGCTATCGCCGCCGCCTTCGAATGGCTCGACCCGACCCCGGTTGACGATGAGCGCGGCGGCGTTGCTGGCCACGGTGGCGCCAGCCCGTGCAAACGAAGCGCTACGGCGAGGCGGCGGAGCCAGGCCGCGCAGGCCTGGTACACGCTCGCCCTCTCCGTCTCCCCAAGCGGAGTCTCCTCGCACGGGACCACCACGGCCGCCCGGGACTTGTTCTTGTTCTTGCCGGACCTCTTCTTGCTGGACTTCTTGTTCTTGCCGCCGTGATGTGCCATCCCGATCACTTGATCAAGAAACAGAGCCTCTTCCAGTTGGAGGTGTAGAGGTGTCTGGGGATGAGGGTAGCCGGTGCGGTGGCGTGGTGGTGGCGTTTCCCGGCGAGGTGGTGGGTTCTGGGCTGTGTTGGGGTTCTTGGCGGTGGTGGGTTCTTGGCGATGCCAGTGGCTGGTTTGCCGTTGCTGTAGAGGAGGGAGAAGGCCGACGCTCTCCTCTGTTTATATCCCAGCGGACGAACGCAAGTTTTGAGGCCCAACACCTCGGCCCATGAAAGGAAGTAGCAGCCTGTCAAGAGGATGCAAAGGCCCCACGAAGGCCTATCAAAGGAGTAGTTGTGCAGTGTGCAGAGTTCTTCCAATTTCCTTTGTTGGCAATGGCACTAAACAGCTTCACAGTCACAGACAGGGCCATTGTTGACATTGTTGTGATGAGGATGATGGCACAGCACAGCACAGAACAGCAGCATATGAAATGGAGCTCATTAGCGCCGCACGTACCTCTGCTAACAATGTCGGCCGGCCTCGTGCTTGTGCACCCAGGGGAAGCGAAGCAAGCAAGTGGCGTCGCGTCAGAGCCGGCCTGCAAGGAGGACGATGCTCTGCTTCTCTGCAAGAACCGCAAGTGGCACTGTACGTGCAGAGCGACGGGATGCCGTGGTGGCGTGGTCAGTCCCGTCCCAAGTAGGCGCGCGGCGAGGCTCCGGCCAGGGAAAGCCCCCGCCCAGACAAGTGCGATGGTGGGGACGCAGGCCGGCGTCCAGGCGAGGGCGAGCACCGCACCGCCATGGCGCGTATGTTGCTTCTAGAATAGACGACGGGAACGGGTAGGTCGATCATTTGCGTCATCCCGTCGACGCGCGGCTTCAGCAGTCAGCCGATCCAGCGGTTGCAGTGCAGTCGATCGGCGACCTTCTGCGGCATTCCGTCGAACAAGGCGCGGTCGTCGCTGGCGGTGTCGAACCGTGCGCGTCGCCTTTCTACGCGGCGGCGTGGCTTGATGGCGGCTGGCACCGAGGCCACGGGGACCCCCGCGATTGAGCACGCCGCGCGCTCGACACCCGGCCCTTCCCGTCAGCGCTGACCCGTTTCGAGACACCACCGGACAGCCCAGTCACCTTACAGTGTCAGCCGCATCAATCGCCGGCGCCGCGCCGCACCGGGTACGGCGGTACGCCATCGCCGTGTTCGCTGGCCCGACGAATCCGAGTCACGGAGTGGTTGGTGTCGGCGGACGGAGTTCAACCCTGCGGCCGGCGGCGGGCCGCCGTGGAGCTCAGCTGCTGCATCGCTGGCCGTGGAGGCAAGGACGCCGTAGTGGTCGTCGTGGCGACGGACATCGGCACTTGGCACTCGGCAGCAGGCTCTGCGCTGCGCGCGGTGGCCGGAGGGAGAGGCGGACCCACCCACGGGACATGCCGGGTGGGCCACGGCGGCATACCCTGTGGGCCAGCCCCCTGCCAATTCCCAATTGCATAGCAGAAACATTTTACAGTGTATATTGTTCCAATTATACCCTTTTAAAAACAAAATACAAAAATAAAAATACACTACTCTTAAAAACTAATGGTGGTATGCACGTTTTCAAATTCATCTCTGTTTCTGGGAGGTTGCTGCTTCGACCCCTTGTGATGTATTTATTTTTTTATTATTTTCCTATGGTTTCCTATTTCTGTATATGTATATATATATATAAGTGCTCAATTTTTTAGTTTTCTGTACCACCGGGCGATCCATTACTAATTTATTTTCTCCATTTCCTGGCATGGTGAAAAACTTCAAAACTTTACATTCTTTCGTGTTGCTAGGGGTAGACATTTTGATTAAAAAACTCTTTAATAGTCTCTCAAGTTAGATTGCTAAATATTATCATTCTTTAATTATTTGCGAGCCAAAAATAGATAGATCAAATTGCAATTTTCATTAAAATGGTTTCCTATTTTTATCCCTCTATGTATTATTTTTTCTATTTTCTAAGCAGTGCTTTATTATTAGTTTTGTATTTTCCGACTAGTGCTTGGATTTTCTCACTAATCACAAAACACCCAATGTTCTGTTAATATATATGGTCACATTCAGGTGAATGAAAACCCATTCGAAGTTACTTTTAGTTAGCAAGATGCAATTCTAGAGCTTATATAGTTAAAGGCCCTTTCAAACCTTATGCATATGTTCTTCCAAAAAGAAAGTTTGGGTTTGAGATCGTCAATTCGATTATATATATATATATATATATATTTGGCTTGAATAATCGAGACATTCATGTCAATTAAAAGTGGGAGGTAAACAACTAAACAAGTGCTATTAAAAATGCAAGAAACATTTAAACACATCTCTCAGAATGAGGGGCAAGCATTA
This sequence comes from Bothriochloa decipiens, assembly GCA_023333625.1. NCBI lineage: Eukaryota > Viridiplantae > Streptophyta > Magnoliopsida > Poales > Poaceae > Bothriochloa > Bothriochloa decipiens. Next base: position 18,798,811 of record CM041636.1, read on the forward strand.
ACTGGATACAAAGTAGTCAATTTCAAAGAATATGCAGTGAAGCATTGCTGATTCATAGAAGTCAATTCCGTATTCACATGAGCGGGTCACTAGCATTCAAAATATGTGATGAAACACACTATACAATGATAATCATTTCAGAATATGCAGTGAAACTGTACAGCTACTGGTCACCAGTATTCACTGGCTGACTACTGAATTGCTAAGCTGATTATTGGCCTGATTACTGAATAAGCAATTGCCAACCTGAATATGCTAGTAACATACTGCATACTAATTACCATCACAAAGGAGACTATACTAACTAGGTGTCATGAATATTTATACTCTGCTTTCTACAGTGTTTGGTGACACTGCTGTGTTTCTGTTCTCATGAATGCCCTGCTCTCTTGTGTGTGCCCACAGAGGGGCTGAACAATGAACACGAGAAAACAGCAGTGTGACAATATAGAAGTAAAACCAAGCAGCAAGGAATTCCATCCATAGATCAACATAACAGATCCAAAATGAACAGCCACTCAAGCAATTACTGCATATAAAGCAGATAAGTTTCTTGCCAACTAGACATAGGTACAGATAGTTACACTCGACAGACCTACTGCCGATGACACTTAATATTACTGCATATAAAGTACGTAAGTTTATCGCCAACTAGACATAGGTACTGATGTTACATTAGACAAACCTGGAACATGAAACCAAACTACTAGCACATAATGTCTCAATCCTTCCCTCACAACACGTCTCAACAAAAGCTCAAATTATGATGAGACACCAAGAGCAGGATTACCTAACAAACAATCGGGAACAGGCTCTACCTAACATTCCCTTGCACATTTGCCAGTAGCTCACTCTTTCCAACCCACTTATGCTATCAGATTCAGTACCTATTCTCAGGACACAATCTCTTGCAGCTGCTAATCCTGACTCTAAAGTAGCGATTCTGTTCAGAAGAGAGTTTCTCTCGTCATCAAGTAAGGACTCTATCTCTGCAAAATTTGAGTTGCCATCATCAATCAATTTTTCTTTGAATGATTGCAACGCAGTGAAAAGGACAGGGGAAGCTTCTTCTCTTCCCATAGGACCACCATCTTTAGAAATGTTTCTTATAACTCCAGTTTCTGAATCCTCCTGTGAAATAAAGAGAACTCATATTATAAGTACTAGAAAAAATTGCAGCTGGGAAATAGGTTCTAATGATACAGATCAACTTATTTAGCTTTCATTTACAGAAGCAACGAGACTAAAATAAGATACCCTTGAATACAACACTGCCATCTCATATTGGTTAGCATTATACACAAAAAATTCCGGCCTCAAATATCGACAATAAAACATTTCACATCCTTATGGTATCATATAATGCGCACAAACCCACCCTCATGCTATTATATACATCTCAGCAATTGAGCTCCCCTGCTACGAGTTAAATTTTATTCAAGTTACTTCATCTAAACCTGGAAGCCAATGGCAGAACTCGACAGCAATATATTAACTCAATACTCTCATGTGATGCAAACTGCCTAACCTTGCCATGTATCAAAGAAGACGGCCAGCTAACCATGACGTAGGGATCAACTGAGTACCAAATACGGTGGCTTTCCTTATGGAGCAAATTCACCTCAGTTGTTTCTAAGCAAAAGGATAGGAGCCACTCAGGAGAGTGAGGACCTCCCCAGTAGTCAATAATTAGAGATAGGTACACAAAGCCATTGATTACTGCCATAGGCCGCATCCTAACATCAGCCTCTTCTGAATACACGGTAATATCACTGACATTTGCACTCAATGAGAACGACTTGTGCAGCAAAAATCTCTCGACACCATCACCGTCGGCTGCCCAGAGCCAAACAGAAAGCATGCATTGCAGGGCCCTAAAAAAAAGGGGCGTACCCAGTGCCGTAGGCTCCCGCACTGCGGGGTCTGGGAAAGGGAAAATAGCCAGCAGCCATCTCTGCACAAATGTGCAGAGGCTGAGGCTTGAACCCTGGACCTCTTGATCACAGGCGGTATGACGACACATAATTCCCCATCCTTGGTGTGACCAAGCTGAAACATTGAGAGTGGCCCTTTCAAGGGCAGTGGCAGTTCTATCCGAGAGAATTGAAATGTCGCAGTGTTGAGCGCGAGGATGCATCCCTGCCCCTTGTGTACCCAACAGACGAATCCATTCACAACCGTGTCAGTAGAGTATTTGTCGCTCTCAAACAGCAGCCCCACCTTATTTGTCTCCATCTCCGGCAAGACGACCTGCCACTCCATGGTGTGAGCCGAGAAGACGGCCACGCGCGCCCACGCCCAGGAGCGGTCCCGGTGGACGCAGGCCACGCAGGACGGCCGCTGCTCCTCGCCGTCGGGGGAGAGCGTGTGGAACTCTAGGAAGGAGCTGCTGCCGCTGCCGTCGAGGAAGTTCTTGGGGTATATGTTCAGAGCCTGCAGGTGCGGGTTGTAGGAGGCGCCTTGGTTGGTGGCCCGGCTGACGAAGCTGGCGTACCCCTCACTATACCCCTCGCTGTCGGTGGCGTCGGAGTCACGGAGTAGATTGCTGAAGGCGGCGGCCATGTTGCTGCTCTTGCCTGCAGCCGTAGAGACGACGGCGCGCATGTTGGGCGGCTGGAAGAGCGCGAGGAGCGGCGGTGCGTGGAACTCACGGAAGCGGCGCCGGAAGGCGGGGGAGGAGCGGACGGCGCGGAGAAATGCGCGGCAGGCGAAAGTCGCGCGGGCGAGGTTCGTGACATCGGGGAGGCGCAGGAAGATTTCAAGGAGAAGGTCATCACCGAGCGCGGCTCGGGTAGTGGAAGCGGGCGGCGGCGGCGGCGGCGGTGGAGAGTCGGCGGCCATGGCTGTTGACTGTGAGCTGAGTGGCCGATTGGGGAATTTTCTCGAAACGGAACCTGGCTCCTGTTCCTGTGCCCTGATTTTTTTTTGAGAAATATCATGTGTCTTGTTTTTTTTTTTTAGGGAATCTTGTGTCCTGATGGAAAGCCAAGAAAGCAACAACACAGCACTTACAGGGCGGCCCATGTAGCACTGGATCATACAGTACGTTTTTATTTTTTTTCATTTTTCCATGATTTGTTTTTTGTTGTTGTTGTTTGTGTTCGGTCGTCATGATCCTCTGCTAAAAAAAGTAAAATTCTATGATTTTTTCTTTTGCGCTGGGAGCTGCTCACCACTACCGTTCAGCCATGCGAACCAATAAAAGTCTGAAGTTCTATTCTATGATTAAGAAAACAGAAAAGAAACCAGAGGTACTTGGACAAGAAAAAAAAACAAACAAAAACTCTACTAAGAACAACTGGAACAATACTGTCTAAAGCAGAAACCTCTACTTCTCGATGTTGGTAGCCACCTATTATGAGACTACTTTTTTTTTTCTCTAGCAGTATTACGTGTATCTTCTTCATCCGAGATGATATCCTCTGCCTCGCTACCTCGTGCATGGACATAATCCTTCGGTATTAAAATAAGCGTCGTTCTGGCTTTTTGAGAAATAACTATCGGTAATTATATATTAAATATATAAATATTTATGTTAAGTAATTAATATCATTAGAAAGATCTTTTTATTTAGTTTTTTAACAAATTATTCGAAGATATAAATATTATACGTATAGACTATAAATCGAGTCAAACTTGTGAAAAAAACTAAAATGACACTTATTTTGGTGCAGAGGGAGTATGGAGCAAAGCTAGGAGCCTGTCGCATCAAGGGCCAGGCAGGGGCGTCGGGATCCTTCTTAACAAGGGTCAGGGGAGGGCCGCCGGTAGCTTGTCGAGCAAGTGAGGGGTGCTAGGGTGGGGTGCGGGACAGGCAAGCCACTCCTGGGGCAGGACCACCCGCATCAGGGCTTGCATGTGGGTCGCCGGCGTCTAGGTGGACGAAGAACGCGCATGGGGCAGGGCCACTATGTCGGGGATGACCGTTGATGTCGAGAAGGGGCCGCGCCGACCAGGAAGCACAACATCAGCCAAGAAGCATCCACATTGGGGCTCGCACGAGCGTAAAGAAGGAGGAAGGGGAATTTTGGGTAATCCAGAGTAGGGACCAACAGGGCCAATAAATCTGAGAATCGAGTTGACTTTGCTGTACTTATTACTATCATCCATATATTGGATCCGATCCTACAGCTACAATCGTATGATCATAGGATCGTAACCTATAACATATATCGTAAATTTATATTATCTTGATCTTAGGCAAGGACTCTACTGTTTCTGGCTGTTGAAACTCGACTGATTTTGTTTTGTTGTGAGAGAAAAACATTGCATCATAGCTCATAAGCTCATAAGTTCAAATAAAGAGGGATTTACATGCCACACTGCTAGGGCTACTTTATGTAACACTTTTCTTTGTCTTAATGAAACACGGGCTACGGCACATCGCAATATGAAGTTATCATATCATATAATAGTTGATATATATGATTCTAAATAATTTACTGATAGATACTATAGGTTGGGCTTAATTTTCTCTGTTATTTCACGTGTTGTAAACTTTCTGAATACAGATTTTGAGCACTCAAATTGCAAGATTTTCACCAGATATATACCCACTTTTTTATAACTAACGAAAAACAAATAATAACATGCACTCTGAACTATATTGATTTGTTTCACCTTTATATATCGATATAAATAAATCAATAAGTGTTCTGGTTGATTAGGCATGTGAATCAAACTCACAACTATCTGCTCCATCCGTTTCAAATATTTTTGAATTAATTGGTTTGTCCTAAAAGTCGTATATTTAGAAACAGGGGAAGCTTGGCTGAAATTCTCCTATATGTTCTCTGCAACAAGATTAGTTTTTTTCCATTGCATGATAAAACTCATTGAAAAAAAAGAACATTATGAAAACAGGAGCAAGCAGCTGCACTTTGGGCTAGTTACACAGAAGACAACAGTTCAACTAACTGGGCCCATTCACCATTTGCAATTAGATTAGTGGAGCCACGAAATGCTGTGATTTCTGCAGCGTCAAGTAACCTTGCCCTGTTTCTGCTATCAAGTAATGCTCTGCTTTCTTGCAAGCACAGATGGCTCCACACTAAAAATGCACCAGTCAGACAATGGAGTAGTAAAACCAAGCAACAAGGAAATGATAATGTTAACACCAATCTCATCCATACTCCAAAGTGAACGGCCACTCAAGCAAATTCAACAACATTGTAGATGAAAGATACCAAACATAAACAGTACTGACGATATCACTGAATATTACTGCATTAAAAAGACAAGTTTCTTGCTAAATAGACGGTCACATAGGTACTGATAGTTACCATAGTTACACTTAATACACTACTGACGATGACACCTAGTACTACTGCATAACCTTCTTGCCAACTAGACATAGGTACAGATAGCAACAGTTAACAGAACTGGAACATGAAGCCAAACTACGAGCACATAATAATGTCTTCATCCTTCCCTCACAACACGTCTCAACAAAAGCCCATCTTATGACATGGGAGACACCAGGACCATGGTCACCTAGTAAAGAATCGGGAACAGGCCCTACCCAACATTACCTTGCACATTTGCCAGAAGCTCGCTCTTTCCGTCCCTTCCAAGCTATCAGATTCAGTACCAATTCTCAAGGCACTGTCTCTTGCAGCTGCTAATCCTGACACTGAAGTAATAAATTTCATCCTTTCCATCCTATTGGGTTGGGTACCTATCCTCAAGACACGGTCTCTTGCAGCAGCTAATCCTGACTCTAAAGTAGCTATTCTGTTTAGAAGAGAGTTCCTGTCATCATCAAGTAAGAAGTAATCCATCTCTGCGAAATTTGAGTTGCCATTGTCAATCAATTTTTCTTTGAATGATTGCAACGCGGTCAAAAGAACTGGGGAAGCTTCTTCTGTGACCATGTGACCATCAATTTCAGAAATGTTTCCTGTAACTCTGGCTTCCAAATCCTCCTGTGACATAAAGAGGACTCATATAAGTACTGTAAGATTTTGCATAGAAAAAACAAAATGTGGCAGCCGGCAGGGCAATAGATTCTAATGATACAAATCAATTTATTTAGCTTTTACATAAGCAATGAAACTGAAATAAGATACCCTTGAATATAGCTCTGGTATCTCATTTTGATTAGCATCATAGAGTAAGTGGACAAAGAATTCAAGTCTCAAATATCTCCAATACAGCATTTCAAATCCTTTTGGGATTATATAAAGTACACAAACTCTCATGTTATTCATACATCCAGCAATTGAGCTCTCCTACTATTAGTTAAAGTTTATTCATGTTACTTCATCTAAACCTGAAAGCCGATAGCGGCGTTCCACAACAATATGACAACCCAATACTCTCATGTGATGCAAACTACCTACAATTGAGGGATGAGACATATTTTACCATGTATCAAAGAGAGAGACATAAGCACAGCCTCACCTTGTTGTCATTTATCAAAGAAGACGGCCAGCTAACCATGATGTAGGGATCAGTTTGGCAGGGTAAACGTACGCTTGCTTTCCCAATGGAGCAAATTCACCTCAACTGTTTCTAGGCAGAAGGACATGAACCACTCAGGAGCTTCACCAAGATCAAGGCGCTCACAGATCAGATGGCGGCGGTAGGGCGCAAGATTGAAGATGAGGAGCTTGTCTCCTATGTCCTCACTGGTTTAGGGGAGGATTTTGACTCCATCGTGGTGGCCATCTCCACCCGCGTCGAGCCCATCTCCGTCCATGAACAGCAGTGGCATCCGTGGCGGCAGTGGCCGCAATGACCGTGGTGGTCGTGGCGGTTTTACTCACGGTGGTAGCAACAATAATGGTGGACGCGGCAGCAACTTTAGCCAGGGGCTCTTCTGCCAGGTGTGCGGCAAGGAGGGTCATCCGGCCTTTCGTTGCTTCAAACACTTCAATTGCAACTACAATGGAGGGCCACCACAGAAGTCTGCGTCCTCGGCCAACACCTCTTCGTATGGTGTTGACACCAATTGGTACGTCGACTCTGGTGCCACCGATCACATCGTTGGAGAAGCTTTGCTTCCGTGACAAGTACCGCAGTGGCGAACAGGTTCATGCTGCTGATGGCCTAGGTATGAAGATTTCAAATGTTGGTCATAGCTTTTTGCATACCCCTAGTAGAAATCTTCATTTACAAAATATTCTTCATGTTCCTCAATCTCATAAAAGCCTTTGCTCTGTTAATAGACTTACCCAAGATAATAATGTGATTGTTGAATTTCACCCCCATCATTTTCTTATCAAGGAACAGGAGACGGAGAAAACAATTCATGAGGTCGGTGTGAGGGTGGTCTCTACCCCTTGTTGCTTCCATCCAATAAGTCATCCAATAAACAAGCCCTTGGTGCTGTCAAGCCAGCTGCGTCTATGTGGCATCATCGTCTAGGGCATCCTTCTACTACTATAGTCCAGGAGGTTCTCAATCGCCACAAGCTTCCTTTTTCCAATGATTTCAATAAGTCTAGGGTGTGTGACGTATGTCAAAAAGGCAAAAGTCATCAATTGCCTTACCCTAGATCGACTAGTTTGTCTTCTAGTCCCATGGATTTGATATTTTCCGATGTATGGGGTCCTTCCCCTAGATATTATGTTAGCTTCATCGATGATCACACCAAATTTGTTTGGCTTTATTTGCTGCGCAACAAATCTGAAGTATTCGAGCGTTTTTGTGATTTTCCAAAATCTTGTGGAACGACAGTTTGGCCGTAAAATTCGTGCCATCCAAACTGACTGGGGTGGAGAGTACCAACCTCTTAACTCCTTCTTTCAACGTGTTGGCATCGCTCATCACGTCTCCTGCCCACACGCTCATCAGCAAAATGGTGCTGCTGAACGCAAGCATCGCCACATAGTTGAAATGGGTCTTACTCTTTTGGCCCATGCTTCCATGCCTTTAAAATTTTGGGATGAAGCTTTCTCCACAGCCGTTTATTTGATAAATCGGCTTCCTTCCAAAGTCATTGCCCATGGCACTCCTTTTCAGCGCCTCTATGAAGCACAACCTGACTATAATCTCCTTTGCACTTTTGGTTGTGCCGTGTGGCCCAATCTTCTCCCTTACAACCAGCACAAGATAGCCTTTCGGTCTAAACAATGTGTTTTCTTGGGTTATAGTGGTCTACATAAAGGCTACAAGTGTCCAGATCCTAAGGAAGGGCACGTTTATATTTCTCATGATGTCATCTTTGATGAACATGTTTTTCCCTTTGCTTCTCTTCATCCCAACGCTGGTGCTCTGCTTCGCAAAGAAATCTCCCTTCTTCCTGAACATCTTCAACTTCTTTCTACTAGCCCCGGGGATGCAAATATGCATGATCATCGTTTGTCTTCTTCTGACCCTACTAATGGCTCTTCGAGCCCTTCTTCTTGTAATGTTGTTACAGGAACAAACGGTGATCAATTTGGTGAAGAAACGACGTCAATCAGTTCTGTTCCCTACGGTGCTAGCGAGCGTCATTTTATGTGCTCTTGGTTTCCCGACACCACGCACGTTGAGGCAGATTCACCTACTGCTGCGGACGCTGGCCTGGGCGGATCGGCTTCAGGATCTGCTCCGGGGTCCACCTCTGCTGGCACACGTGTCATCCCGGCCACCGAAGCGCCTGCCCCACGCTCATCCGCGCTCCACCCCGACCTGGGATCCTCTATGCTCGGTCCCTCCTCGTCTCCGTCTAGGTCTACAACGCCCTTGCCACAGATGGATCCGAGCACGGGGGGACACCCGACCGCGACCGCGTCTAACGCGGCACCAGTAGCCAGACAGGATCTACTCTCGGCTCATGACTCGAGGCTGATCCCGGCGGCTGGATCTTCTACGGGTGCGGCTCCTACAGTTGATCCTACGTCTGCTGCTCCTCTTCGACCTACAACACATCTCCAGCGCGGGATCTCAAAGCCAAATCAATTTACAGATGGAACAATTCGTTGGGGTATGATTTCTATTCGTAATACAGAGGAACCCTCTTCTCTTCAAGCCGCACTTGATGATAAAAATTGGTCTCAAGCTATGCCGACTGAACATGAAGCTTTGCTACGCAATAAAACTTGGCACTTGGTACCTTGTCCGAAGGGCAAAAATATTATTGGATGCAAATGGGTGTATAAGGTTAAACGGAAAGCTGATGGGTCTATTAACAGATACAAAGCCCGTCTTGTTGCTAAGGGTTTCAAGTAACAGTATGGTCTAGATTATGAAGAAACCTTCAGCCGGTTGTGAAGGCAACAACTATAAGATTGATCCTTTCTATCGCTGTCTCTCGAGGTTGGTCTTTTCGTCAGCTTGATGTTCAAAATGCTTTCCTTCATGGCATCCTAGAAGAAGAGGTTTATATGCAGCAGCCGCCTATGTATGTTGATAAAAGTCATCCAACTTATGTTTGCAAATTAGATAAGGCACTTTATGGGCTCAAACAAGCACCTCATGCTTGGTATGAATGGCTATGCAAGAGGTCACAAGCTCTCGGTTTTGTTCCCTCCAAAGCTGATACTTCACTTTTTTATTATAATCATGGCAAGTATTGCATTTTTGTGCTAGTATATGTCGATGATATCATTGTTGCCAGCTCTTCCTCTGAAGCTACAGATGCATTGTTGAAAGATCTTCAACGTGATTTTGCTCTCAAGGATCTTGGTGATCTCCATTATTTTCTCGGCATTGAAGTAAAGCGTGTCTCAGATGGTATAATTCTTTCTCAAGAAAAGTATGTTACAGATATTCTTAAGAGGTCAAGTATGAACAATGCTAAGCCTGGGTAGTCCCCTTGGTCCGGATGACTCGACCAAGTACAAAAGCTTGGTTGGAGCCCTTCAGTACCTTACACTCACAAGACCAGATATCTCCTTTGCAGTTAATAAGGTCTGTCAGTTTCTACATGCACCAACTACAGTTCACTTTAGCACTGTCAAGAGAATTCTTCGATATGTTCGTGGCACCATTAGTTCTGGTCTTAAAATCAAACGATCTCATTCTACTCTGGTTAGTGCATTTTCTGATGCCGATTGGGCAGGATGTCTTGATGATCGACGGTCTACTAGAGGGTTTGCGATCTTCTTTGGTGACAATTTGATTTCTTGGACGGCTCGGAAATAGCCTACTGTCTCAAGGTCTAGCACAGAGGCAGAATATAAAGCACTTGCTAATGCTACTACTGAAACAATATGGATTCAGAAATTGTTGACAGAGTTGCGCGTTCCTCATCCTCCTGCAGCTCGGTTGTGGTGTGACAATTTAGGAGCTACATATTTATCAGCAAATCTTGTTTTCCATGCACTGACTAAACATATCAAAGTGGATTTTCACTTTGTCCACGAGCGGGTTGCTCGAAATTGCTGGAAGTTCAGTTCATTACCACCAATGATCAGTTAGCCGATGGTTTCACTAAGCCTATCAGTGCTGCTAAGTTGAAACGTTTTAGATACAATCTTAACCTTGTTAGTGGCTAAGATTGAGGGGGGATGTTATAATATATGTTTCCATGTATGAGATATGGCATGTGACTTATAAACATGAGCATATCTCTTGTCTTGTAGAGGAGGTTGATTAATAGATATCCTCCATAGTTTGTTACCTAGTTTGTTGTAATCTTGACTTGATGTACAAGCCATGCTGAGGGCTGTTCTCAGCGTATATAAACACACAACCAAGGATCCCAAGGGGTAACCTCGTTCATCCATTTTCACAGTCGGAGCAGGCGGCGGCGGTGGCGGAGGAGGAGGAGGAGGAGGAGGAGGAGGAGGTGAGTCGGCCATAGCTGTGAGGACTAAGGAGGAGTGGCCGATTGGGGAATGGAAACACTGGGTCGGCTCCTGATACACAGTGCTTACAGGCCAGCACATGTAATATGACCTATGTGGCCCATGTAGTTCAGGATTATAAGTCTTTGAGTCATTTTTTGTTTTATTTCCTTCCACTTTTCCATGATTTCTTTTTATTGTTGTTTTCCATCATAAACATGGTTTATTTTCAATGGAAAATAGGTCTACACACAATAGAAATGTGTTTATTTAGATCGTGATTGGTTAAAGAGATGATTCTATTTTTCATAGTATTTATTGGACCCCATCCCACTTGGAGAATATTCGTGTCATATTCAAGATGAGATTCACTCGAAAAAGAAGAAAATTAAGAGCGACTTCAAGAGAGTCTCTATATCATTTGTAATTTTTAGAAATATATATTTAATTAAAAATACCTTTCAAAAGTTAGAAAGTTTGGGTTTGAGATCATCAATTCGATTATGTATATATGTGGCAATTATGTTTGGCTTGAATAATCGAGACATTCATGTCAATTAAAAGTGGGAGGTAAACAACTAAAACAAGTGCTATTGTCTCTTTTTTAGCTATATTTTAAACTATTTGTATTTCATTTGACCTATTTGTTGTTGTTTGTAATTAAATATTTGAATTTTAAGGCATATCATGTCATTTATTTCAAGTGGTTTTAACGAATCATATAAGAAAACTTTGTGCAACATACTCTATGGTAAAATCCAAGGTCTGTCGGGTGGCTGACTTAATGGCTTAACCTTATCATCAGGTCCACTCGTTCAGGACAAACAAGGGTAGAGAGTGAGAACAAATGTCGCTACAGGAACGGTATTTCTCCAAAGTTCATCGCGAAATAATATATGGTTTTTAGCGGTTGGTTTTCATCTTATTCAAATTTCATGTAACAGATCAATCTCATGTATATTATTATAGGTCGCTTGGTTTGCAAAATAAAAATAGTCTATTTTCTTTTGATCATTCTTCTCTTTATGTCCTAAAAACAGAATGAATGGTTCTATGACCACCTTTCTTATATAATATAAATATAATATAATATATGTAGTATTGATATACAAAATAAACAATGGAGGAAGTCGATTTATTTGAATGAAAGCTATATTGGAACTATTTGTATTTGAATTGTTGTCATTTCCTTTCTAACTAAGTATTTGAATTTAAGGCTTATCATGTCATTTAGTGCATGTGGTTTTACCAAAATGAAAGTGATTTTACCAAATCACATAAGAAAAGTTTTGTGCAAAGCGCTTAATGGCTTAACCTCACTGTCAAAGTCCAACTGTTCAGGACAAACAAAGGAAGGGAGTGGGAACACATGTTGCTACAGGAGCGCTATTTCGCCAAAGTTTGTCACAAAATAATATATGGTTTTTAGCGGTTGGGTTTCATCTTATTCAAATTTCATGTAACGGACCAATTTCATATATATTATTATAGCCTATAGATCGCTTGGTTTGCTAAATAAAAATAGTCTATTTTCTTTTGATTCTTCTCTTTTTGTCCTAAAAATAGAATGATTTGTTCTATGATTGCCTTGTTTCTTATATAATACAATATATGTAGTATTGATATGAGAAATAAATAATGGAAGCTGATCCACCACAACTTGAAATATCCATTGTGTATTACCCAAGCCTCTTGTAAGTTGTAAAGTTTGGCAATTCCTCTAGGAAATCTTGGAAATGAGGGCGATAGCAAGTGATGCCATTTAAGGAAACAAATAGCTAGTTGGTTATTGGCGTCTCCATGGCTATAGCTACTGTAGATAACCTTGTTGTCTCCACCGCCTCCTATCTGCTTGCAAGGAAGCTACTCATCTTTGGGGCTGCAGATTATGGCCACAGGATAGACAAGAAATTGATGTTTGGTTCCAAAAGTTTTAATGCGCTAATAATTCTCTATAACCTCCACTTGTAACTCTTTCTATTTAGATCCTCAGACCGGTTGTAATGCCATGGCACTATCCATACACTGGTTTACCGGAATCAGTGAAAATTTAATTTAGGTGGGGCTCTCACCCTTCTGATAATGTCTTAAAGAAAAATAGCATATGCATAAGAACCTTACCACCAAACCATAGCCGGCTATTTTATTTTTCACACGTTGCAATTGCATATTCCTTCTCGGCTCTTCTTGTTCCGATCGGGCCACCCGGACAAGTTAAACCGGTGTTCATAATAAAACAAATCACCGTTTGAAAATGAACGCAGCTTGCTAGCGATGTTAGGTGGCATTTGTAAAGACGTTTTTGCCCTCATTTACAATGTACTGTTGGCGCCGAACAAACAAACAAAAAAGAAAAAAAAAAAAACAGCACACACCGCAGGACGTGTGGACAGGGGTGCGATGGCCCAAGCCCCCAAATTACCAAGGCCTAACCGGGAGGTTACGCGCGTGGGTATCTAGCCCAGCCACTTTGTGGCCTTTGTTTACCAGGCACACAGCTGGCTTCTGCTCCGTCATGGAGAGTCAACGCACACGCCGGCGATCGCTGGACGAGGAGACGAGAGAGGCGCGTCAACACACGTGGCTCTTGCAACGTCGGCTGCTCGCCCTAATAACTGGTCATCCTCGATATTAAAAAAGAACTAGAAAAGGTGATATTCTGTTTTTTTAAAGGAAAAGAAAGAAATAATATTCTCATCGGGAGGGAACCGCTTGTTAGTGCTGACTCTAGCATATATCACAGGATCATGAATTCGCCATCTCAACTCACACTCACGAGATCGACATTCTTCTATAGCCAACCATATATATAATTCCGTGGCCAATGGTCGCCAAGTATTTGATCACTATCTTGAGTTCGTATAGTATATTACTGATTAAGTTATTTATAAGATCAAATTGTTTGTAACCTTACATTAGTTTACACCTCCAACTTTATGTATTTATTTAATTTCACCGCAGCCAAAAAACTGAAAACAGAGCTTTTCAAAACTGAAATTATTGATGAACTATTTGAGATCAATAATAATGTCTAAAGAAGGGATTAAATGGTTTGATAAATTTACTTATTGATAAGAGACTATTGCATGAGAGTATAATCCGTGACTTTGCACCTTAAAATGTCCGAAGAAATTGTTTTAAATGATGTCATGTGTCAAGTAATAAGTGTTTATTATTACATTTATCCTTTTCTATGAACTTAGAGACACTCTGTACAAGTTATTTTGGGAGAGGCGGATGCAAGCTTCCATATTAGTTCTTGCCCTAGGCTCAAAAGACTCATGACCCACCCGACACTGATGACAGCTGATCGCCAGAACACGAGCACCGCATAGTCCAGCGGTGGTGAAAAGGCAAGCGCCAGACAATCTTCCTTGTAGCGCTACCACCCACGGATCTGAGTGTATAGCACGGTCCAATGACAAGACGATAAATGTGAGCATTGGACTATCCGGTGGTAGTCCGGGGCGTTGATTTCTGCCACGAAGACCTACCAATGCCTCTAGGGGATGCACCCTTGTGGAAGCAAAGGTCGAGTGAGAAGTTGTAGAACAAAAGCGTAGCCAGTGTCAACGGCCGCCATAGCTTCACCATCTCCACCCGCCTAAGCATCAACAATGATAGAGGAAGGCGAGACATTATGCACCTCGTAAACCCTACTTCCTTATTTGAAGTGTATCATTGTCCTCCCTCGAGGCCTCGAGCTGTGTTCCCTTCTATATGGCTTCCTCATGGACGTACTCATGCATTTACCTAGGTTCCGCGGTTCTTTTTTGAATCAAACCACACCAAAGGATGGGCATATAGCCAAGTAGCGAAGGCTCCATGCCTCCATGTGAGGAGTCACGTGAGGGGGGTTCAATCCCCCATCCGACATATATAGGGCCTCCTTCTAAGGCCGCACCAAGGTGGTACCATTAAAAAAAAATGGAACCCAACAAACATCTAGTTTATTAAGTCACATTCCTTCCAACAAAAATACGAAGTAGATCTCTTCTCTATCTCTGCCACTCTATAGTTCACCAACATTTTCTTTACTAAATCTATCCCCTCAACCATTCCCACGATCATGTCTAATAATTTAAGTGCACCCAAATATGTGTACCAAATAAAAGTAATCCAACTTCATACAAATGAACGGATTGGATCTCTCCTCAAGCCTACTTTCTTATTCATTGAAGATTCTAAGGCCAGAATCTCATTGGACATTGCACATCCTTCAATCCAGGCAGGACCAAAAGAGGGAGCCATCCCCCCAACACACACCACCCCACCTCTCTTCCCTGTTTCCCACTAATCTTCAGCTGGAAGGTAGCCCAAGTTGAATGCAACTGACGTTGAAGGAAAAGGAAATTACTTAGCATGGCATTACATGAGTTGAAAACTTAGAATTGCATCAAACCGGAAAACAAAAATGTTTTGCCTATAATGAACTATTTCATAAATTCTAGTTTCATATGACAAATAGCATTGCTCCTGCCCTTCCCCCTGCAGCAAAAAAATGATACAGTAGCAAAAGGTTAAGAGGTTTTGTGCCATTTGCCTCTTCGAGGAGGACAATGAAGTCAACATATTCAAGATCGACAAGGTGCTAGTTCTGAACCTTCTTTGTGACATGCACGCATGATATTCAAGATCGACAAGGTGCTAGTTACATGTCCAGACATCAAATCCTTATTGACGGCTTGCTCAATAGCTGAAGGTTAATTTTTTGACCGAAGTCAGTAAGTGGAACCCCAACCTATATTCATAATTTTTTTTAATAATGTAGACTGTTTAAATTCGCTTCGACGCGAAGTCGAACCTCAAGTGCTCTAACCACTAGCCTATAGACTCTTTGGCCTCGATTTAGCAACATTTGAATCAATGGATCACTGAATTGTTAAGCTTTCAGTGGTCACTACTATAGTGTTATGTATATCCAACCTCGACGATGTGGCCAGTAACGTCGTCCTCGACGATGACTCCGACACAGGCAAGAACATCTTCATCAAGAACGACATCGAGCATGTCTCGGCTGGAGAGGAGGTCTTGCATCGGGAACATCTTCCATGGCGGGGAGGGCGAGAACGGCACGGGAGAGGACAACGGCATCTGGAGAGTCCTCCACGGTGACATCAAATCCTTATTGATGGGTTGCAAACAGCTGAAGGTTGCGTCTCGTCGGCCACGAGTGGAGGTACTGGACAACATTGATTCTACACCACCAGAAGAAGAAGAAATGGGATTGATGGCATATCATTTTACATCAGAATGGATACAATGTCCGGTCATAGTGGACTGCTCTCTGACGACTAAACATTTATTCCCAATGATATGCAACTTATGAGCTAATTTGGTTTGGTTTCTTCTAATATCTCATACTTGCAATATAGGCATCAAAAGGATCATGTACTAAACTGTTAAGCTTTCACTAGTCACTACAGCAGTGTTCTTATATATATATCCACAGGCAGACTACAATATCACAAAGTCCTTGTTTGGTGTACTATGAAAGTGGAGCACTTTACTTATTGCATGGCTGTTTGGCAGTTATTTTGCATGAGCTAGCTTTCACGGAACTTAACATCAAGCCTGCGTAAACCAGTATAGAACACATGACAATGACATACTTGACACAAGAAGCAGAGCAAGGCTTCACAATCATTTTAGCAGCAATGTACTTTACCACAACAAGCAGGGCATGCATGTTATCACTTCATGACAGAAAATGTCACTGCTGGTTTAAAGATGGTAGATAATATATTACTTTCTCTCTTTCGCGAGGAATTTCTCTGGTCTTTACGTGTTGGTTTCATGCACCAGCAAAGTCAAGGTTTAGACTCTGTCTGTACCATTACCAATGCCGCCGGTGATTCCACTCACACATAGTGCCCCGACCCCCAACCCAAATCGACGAAGAAGAAGCTGCGCACAAGAGCATTATTGCGAGGAATGTCTCTTTTGGGCCAACAAGGATTTAGCCAGATTATTGTCAAATCAAGAGATCAGAGGTCGGAGTAAGAAAAAACTAGCCACGGTCGAGCACTTTCTCGCCTCGCCGTGCACCCGAAGGACTTTCTTCTATTCATTCACGAGCTTGCCTGTGTGTGCAAACTCAATCACTATAGCGGAGCACCACCTGGCGTGCTGCGGTGGACACTGAGATCCCGTTCAGCTGGAACACGAGCTTAGTTGGCCTGCGCGGTGGCGTTCCTGGCTTCCTGCTCGGCTGCTCGTGACAAGGCTGCCTTCGAAGGCTGGAAGAAGCCGATGCCTCTGGATGATTCCATGTATTTGATGTAAAACCATGTATTTGTAACAATTGGCTTATGGAGCCACCAAGCTAATGAAAATCAGATCGATGTAATAAAAAACGCGACTGCTTTTCTATTTCCTACCTAGGCCAAACACAAACTGCTCCTCCCACCCACATTGAACAGAGAGATTCAAGTACAGACCACCATCCCATTCGGACAACACCAGGAAAGGCTTGCAGGACAGTGGCAGACTCATTCGGTTTTTGCACAAGGCGTTATCCGAAGGGCAACGCCATGCCATGGAAGTTTGCTCACCGTCAAAAGAAAAATATATAGTTTGAACCGCGATTACATATATAATCTCGTACAAAACAACTATCAAAGGGCATGAGCCAACGGTTAGAGTTCATCACCAGGAGTTAAGTTATCTATAGCTAAACAAACAACAAAATCAGGCACGTGAATCCAGATAAACGAGATGGTTGGATTTTGTAAACGTCTCGGTTAATAAAAGGGTACTACCTTGTAAAATGATTTTTGTAGTAGTGTACTTTGGTGTTTTATAGACTCATCCTATTACATGAGTTGAAAACTTAGAATCACAAAGATTCGGACAAGCCAAAAAATAATACAGTAGCAATAAGTCGAGAGGTTCCATGACAAGATGTGTGTATTAACCTCAGTCCTACAAGGCTATATGCCAAGTTTGATGACGAAGCAAAACATGATGATGACACATCATTGGCATACGTCATGTTCTGTTGGAAGCACTTGGAGGCCTTGAAAGGCACCAAGAACCAAGAGATCTGTGCCATTTGCTTCTTTTGGACAGGGTGATCAATCACTTGAAGATTGACAAGGTGCTAGTTCTAAAACTTCTTTGTAACTTGCCTTACATGTTCAGACATCAAATCCTTATTGATGGGTTGTAAACAACTGAAGGTTCCATCTCGTCGGCCACGCAAGGAGATATTGGACAGCATTAATTCTACACCACCACCAGAAGAAAAACTGGGTTTGATGGCATATCATTTTACATTAGAATGGATACTATGTCATTTCTACACCACCACTAAACAGTTTCCAATGATATCCAATTATAACCTAATTTTGTTTAGTCTCTTCTAATATCTCATACTAGCAATATCTACAGCAAAAGGATCACTAAACTGGTCACTACAGCTGTGTTGTTATATATACCCAACCAGACTGCTATACACCTTTATCTAAAAAAAAGACTGCTATACACGAAGTCCTTGTGTGGTGCAGCATCAAAGTGGAGTACCTTTGCTCCTTGCATGGCTGTATGGCAATTATTATGCATGAGCTTCCATGAAACATCACATCAAGCCCGCATGAACCAGTATGGAACACATGACAATGGTATACTCGACACAACAAGCAGAGCATTGCTTAATTACAATCATTTTAGTATCAATATACTTTACCCACAACAAGCAATGCATGCTATCCCTCATGACAGAAAATGACACTGCCGGTTTAGGAATTGGCACTAGTACAAAAAGTGACATCAGTAGCGGTCAAAATCTATTTTTAGAAATGGTTTTAAAAACCAATACTATGCCAGCGATTGTAAAGATAGGTTAATTTTAGCATCGGACTTTTGACCGACACTAAAATGACACTGCCGGTTTAGGAATTGGCACTAGTACAAAAAGTGACATTAGTAGCGATCAAAATCTATTTTTAGAAATAGTTTAAAAACCAACACTATGCCAGCGATTGTAAAGATAGGTTATTTTCAGCACCGGACTTTTGACCGAACTAAAATGACACTGCCGGTTTAGGAATTGGCACTAGTACAAAAAGTGACATTAGTAGCGATCAAAATCTATTTTTAGAAACGGTTTTAAAAACCAACACTATGTCAGAGATTGTAAAGATAGGTTATTTCAGCACTGGACTTTTGACCGACACTAAAATGACACTGCCTGTTTAGGAATTGGCACTAGTACAAAAAGTGACATTAGTAGCTGTCAAAATCTATTTTTAGAAATGGTTTAAAAGCAACACTATGCCAGTGAATGTAAAGATGGGTTATTTTCAGCACTAGACTTTTGATCGACACTAAAAGTAAATCTGTAGGGGCGGTTCCTTTAGAAATTCCGCCCCTGAAAATGCTATTTTCAGAGACGGTGAAGTTACGTGAACTGACCTTAAAAATGTTATTAGCCATTAACAAACCTTGCCGGCGGCCGCGCTGCCATGTAGGTGCTCGCTAGCAGTGGCGGACGCAGGAAAATATAATAGGAGGGGCTGAACATACATGTGATTGACTCAAGTGATGGTTAGAGTAGCTCCTTCTTCAATCTCTAGACACACTCTCACACATGCAACCTCTCATTCTAATTTCTAGTTTAGGAGGGGCTTAGGGTGGGGGGGGGGGGGCCCCCCCATGAGCTTGCCGGTTGTAGGGGGGCTTGAGCCCAGTGGCGGATCCAGGATGGCATCAAGGAGGGGGCTAATCTATGAAAATGTTGATTGATAATGAAGATTTTGTACTAATTTGGGGCTACTGATACAGGGATTTAGTGGAGAATTGAGGCTCAGGGGGGGGGGGGGGGGGGCTGCCCCCCCCCCCCCCCCTGGATCCGCCATTGCTTGAGCCCCGGCAGCTCCCCTTATATCCGCCAATACTCGCTGGTACTACTGTAGAACTCGTCAGTGCTCGGACGTCCTACTGCACTAGCAGTGGTCGTCTAGCAGGCTAGCTCACCGGCGTAGCTCGCTGTCGATGTTGATGTTGCCACAGCTTGCTGTCGATGTTTATGTTGATGCAGCTCACCGTCGATGTTGATGTCGCCACAGCTTGCTGTTGATGTTTATGTTGATGCAGCTCGCCGTCGATGTTGATGTCGCCACAGCTTGCTGTCGATGTTTATGTTGACGCAGCTCGCCATCGTTGTTGATGTTGCCACAACACCTAGTCACTGAAACCGAGGAGCTCGCCACCACCGCTATGCCCTTCAGCTCACCGTCGATGTCGATGATGCCGAGCTCGCCTCTGCCCCCCGATGCCATGAGCCGCCGCAGCCTGGCTCCCACCGCTAGAGCTAGCTCCACCTCACCAGTGCTGAGCCATCCGTCCACCGTGGCCGCTGCTCTGCTCTCCCTTCCTCTTCTCCCTCTTCTCTCCAACTTTGCCTCGCATGCCTCTGCTCGGAATGCCCACAACCATCATTGAGATAAATGCTTTGGCTGGTGAGAAGATAAGGTCGCATGCAGTGATAAGAAGAGAGAGTTAGTGAGGGAATCCAAAGCGAAAATTTTGAACTACATGCGCACGTAGTTATTTCTAGAGCGAGTCAACCTGGCAATACAAAGCGAAATTTCAAACTGCATGCGCGTGCAGTTATTTGTAGAGCCAGAGCTCTTAAAAGACTCGTATCTAAAAATAGTGGTATTATCAGTGGCGGTTCTCATAAGCCATTCGCTTCTAAAAATATACTTTAAAGGCAAATTTTTTAGGACAACCGTTGTTGAAAATTGTCTAGTTTCAGAGGCGGTTTTCTTAATGCAACTGCTTCTGAATATGAATCTGTAGGGACGGTTGCGAAGCTACAGCTGCCCGGCACGGTTAGATGCGGGTTGCTATGTGAGCCTCCTCAGTTATAACAAAGGGGCGTTACTAATGTCTATTTTTGTACTAGTATGGCCCTTTTGTGAGAAATTTCTCAACTTTTTTACGTGTTGCTTTCATGCAACAACAAATTCAAGGTTTAGACTCAGAATGCCGGCGGCGATTCTACTCACACATTTTATTCACCCCTAACAACCATCAGAATGTGGGCCTCCGCCCCCCGGGGCGCGCCCCCCACCCCAGCCCACCTCGACCCCCTCCACGAAGGAGTGAGAAACAACTGTTTCGATAAGAATGTAACTGTGTATGCACAGGATAATGCCCACTGATGTCTTGTGC
This sequence comes from Bothriochloa decipiens, assembly GCA_023333625.1. Taxonomy (NCBI): domain Eukaryota; kingdom Viridiplantae; phylum Streptophyta; class Magnoliopsida; order Poales; family Poaceae; genus Bothriochloa; species Bothriochloa decipiens. Next base: position 18,819,705 of record CM041636.1, read on the forward strand.
AGCGCTAAGTTGATGGTAATTTGTCTTGTATTCTATTGACACATGACAGCTAGCATACGAAGAGAGGTAGATGAGAAGGCCAGCAGCTAGCGTCAATAATATGGTGACATTATTAGGTTTCGTAACTAGATCCAATAATTTGTTGTTTCATTTTTGGATATGTAATAAATCAGAATTTCAAATAGTTTGATGTTTGATAGATAGTTTGAAACGATGCTACATTGCCGTGGTCCTGGTGATTGTGGTCAATACTGGTGTCTTTACCTCTCCTGCTTTAGAGCATGGTTAATAATAGAGTCAATCGCTTGGCTATAATTCAAGTTATAAGAGCTAAGTCATAGCATACTTGTCTTCTGTCTATAAAAAATATTATTTCGTGGCAACATGTCTAACTCTCTTTCTTGCTCCTCCTCATGCCCAATTTTCTTTGAGTTCACAGCTACCTATATGTCCAGCTTGATGCTTACATAAGGACGTCCTCAATGAGGATAGCCGAACCGCCAGCTCCGTACAAATAAAAAAAAGAGAAGGTTGCTAAGAGGGAGGTGGGGTCGTATATCAGTGACAATACATTTTTCAGGAACTTAGCAAGATAGGCTAGGAGCGAAGCCCTAGCGATGAGTATTTTAGATGTTCTCTCTCATCCACGTAGGAAAATAGGTAGCTATAGGAAGCTGTTGTTGGGATGCCGCTAAGTTCTCTACTCTCTATCCTTCGTTCTCTCCTCCACATCAGCGAAGTACTAACTAACTTGGCTATATAATCCTATTATTGTACCTGCACTTCGAAGCAATTGAATATGTTTGGCTTGAGAAACAAAAGATAGTGTTGATACATGAATGATACATGAATGATATGTCTCTAGTGTTGAGATTCCTTCCCAGTTGCCCTGCTTCCGCAGTGGATGTTCATTTAAATGCTCAATTCTGCTCATAGGTTCCAACGCCGGATCATATTAGTGACCTATGTATTGGGATTGTTGTTTTATCTTCAGCTGGAAGGTGGCCCAACTTAAATGCAACAGTCGTTGAAGGAAAAGGATTGAACTTAAAAATGTCTCTACATTGTTTTATAGACTCGTGGTATTACATGAGATAGAAATTCAGAATTCCAACGAACTAAAAACAAATGTTTGACCGCTTTCATCAAGAAGAAAACCAAGAACCCCAATCCTTCTCGCCATAGAGATGCTTTCGACCACGGTGACTATAACATCGCCAACTCTCCTCCCCGCAGAGATGCCTAGACTACGACATCAAGAACCTCTTCAATGATGAAGCAAAATACGATGATAACATAGCATTGCCTGGACTCGGTGGCCTTGAGCGGCACCTAGAAGGAAGAAATGTCTACAACTGAAGAAACACTGTCACTACATGCACGGTCAAGTGACCTAATTTGGTTTGGTTTCTTCTAATATCTCAATCTAGCTTTATTTGCATTGATCACCGAACTGTTAACCTTTCACTAGTCACCACAACAGTGTTGTTATATATGTCCAACCAGACTGCAATGTATATACCCACAAAGTCCTCGTTGGGTGCACCATCAAAGTGGAGTACCTTTGCTTCTGGCATGCATGGCTGTTTGGCACATTGTGCATGAGCTTTCATGAAACTTAGCATGAAGCCCTCATAAACCTGTATGGAACACATGACATTGACATACTCGAAGATGACAGATAACGTGTGTTCCTTTTCTCTTTCAAGAGAGATTTGTGTGGTCTTTACGTGTTGGTTTCATGTACATCATTGTGTTTCATGCACTAGCAAATTCAAGGGTTAGTCTCTGTACCAATGCCATTGGTGATTCCACTCACACATTAGATTCACCCTGTACCAAGGGCCAGCAAGAATTTAGAGCTAAGAGAAAATCAAGAGATCAGAGATCGGAGAAAGGGTGGCGCTAAAGAATAAAAAGAACATGGAGGGAGTCCCTTTTTGGGCTCTGCCGGCTGGCCGCCGCAGCCGGGCGTCCGGTGGAGGCTGGAGCTCTTTGTCGCATCGCAGTTCACAGTGCATCCGGGGGACTTTCTTGTATTCATGAGCATGACTCAATCACTAGGGATCTCGGTGTCTGCCTTGACACACGCCATGCCATGCCCTCTCCACAGACCACAAGGTTGTTCGCGACAAATTTGCAAAAAAAAAAGACAGTACGTGTTTGAATTGATATTTATTTGTACTTATTAAGGGTGGTAGTGAACTTATTTTGTAATCAGCAGCAACTAGTTAGGTAGCACTAGATGTTGATGTTGACCCCTTTTATTCTGTGCTCTCTATACATGGGAGGGCCACCTAGCACACAACAATCAAGTTGTGGATCTCGATGGCAAAATGACTAAAATAAAGTCGTAGATCTCAAAAAATTATGTAATTTTATAATTAATAATTTTTTCATTTGAATTCACCTATGCACTGAAAATTATATTTGAATTTCTTGCATTGGATATTCTAATTTTCTAAACGACCTCAGATGGAGAAACTACCAGAACCAAAGTTGTAAGTTTCAAAAAATTATAAACTTTCAAGTTGATAGTTTTTTTCATTTGAATTCGTTTATGGTTTCAAACACCCATTTGAAATCCAGACAAAGAAAAAATGAGGAGAATGATTGTCCCAAATATGTCCTTTAGGTGGTAGTGATTAGGAGAGAAACACACAAAGCAATGGCTATTTGTTTTTTTTCTAGATTTATTGTTTCTAGGCAACTATTTGTAGAGGTGGCTCAAAATATTGTCGCCCCTACAAATTAATTTCTAGAGGCGGCTTCTGTCTCAGACGCCTTTATAAATCTCATTTCTATAGGCTGTTAGGCATCCATCTCTAGCGGAAAAGCTGTCACACTTCATTTCTAAGGATAAAAATACAATGTATAAATAGACTTAAATACGTCCCAGGAACAGTCGCACATATAGGATGACAAATTACAAAGAGTATCATCACCTTATTTATTACATAGCGAACCAATATTTATTACAGATATTGCGCATAAACAATAAATAACTATGATATCTTTATTATGGAAGCTTCACACAGGGACATGTCAAATGATGAACACCAAGCCTAGTACTCATCGCGATGACTCTCATTCCAACCTTCATCTGTTACCCATCCGAGATTTTCCAAAATTAAAAATAAAGCAAGCGTAAGTACACAACCGTACGCAACAAGTATAACATGGGTTAATGAGGCTAATTAAGGTGACACTGTTTGACTATATTTAGCTTTTATAAATTAATCATGTTGAGCAATTAAGTAGCATCAAGGTAGCACGTGTTCCCCAAAACCATCATGATCAATGTAACATAAATGAATAGTAAACATAATAGCAATTGAATGAATAATTTAACATGACAAGAGAGATCATCATTAGTGTAAGGATTTCAAGGCCGCTCGTGTCCTTGAGCAAGGCTAGTATACCAGTTTATTAAACTCTACGCAAAGGTATACACTTTCACTGTGAGTCATGATTTACCCTTTCGCCCGAGGCGGCCAACCTCTTAGCCCACTACCAAGGAAGGCCGGTAGGGTTCACTATGAAGCCTTTCAAAGGTTCTTCTAATATGTTAGAGCCGCTAAGGTTTCTGTGCCCTACGAATATAGTATCCCCGCTTCTGATGGCACACAACCGCAGCCTATACGCATGCAGACAGGGGTCCAACTACACCTAACCCGAAACACACCCCCTTGCACCATTAAGGGAACCACTAACAAGCTAGAAAAGGTCCTCATACTGAGCTAAAGCCAGAGCCATATAGCCCTCACAGCTGTACTGTAAATTCCGGAGGTTCTCTTACTGAGTAGCCCTCAGGGTTAAAAGTCATTATTACTGTTTATGACACAATCACTCATCAAGCCACAAGATCATGATATTCATTAAGCACTAGCATCATAGCTACCCAATACAACCCATAGGTGTCAAGAAATCAGGATAACAACATCTAGTTATAATCTCTAGGGTCATCAAGTAGACTCATGCAAATGTATTGTTTATTTAGAGTGTATAGGTAACAAGGAAGATCTATGCTATACTTGCCTTGATTCATATAGTCTTGCTGATCCTGCTGATCCTCAAAGTATTCTTGCTCAACAAAACCCTCACCGTCTGAACTCGACATTAACAATCAATATCAGACAATACAATCGAGCATACATACACGAAGCAAACAAAGAGTTATTAGAGGAATAGTACACCAATGTAATCAAAACAGAATAAAATATTTATAAAACTATTCTACTCGTTGCTACGATCACTCAGACGTCAAGTTCACTGAAAACGGAGTTATAACGGCGAAATTATGAATTTTTAAAGATTTCCTATAGATAAATAAACACTTTAAATATAAACTAAAAATATAAAGTTTTCAAAATACTTCAACAGTAGCGTCACTGCGTAGATTACGAAATTATAAATCTAACAGAATTTGAACAGACCAAATCGAAGTTAAAACATGAAAGTTGTTTGCTTTTATAGATAATGGTAAAACTGTAAATAATTTTCAAAGTCGTTGTCTCCCTCCCTTACTTTTTCCTGTTGTGGCAATGCATCCTTTTCAAGTGCTTCCTCATTGCTGATGCAATGTCAACATCATGCCTATTGCAAGTTGCCTAACCTAGTTTTTGCCAGGTGGTGCTGATAATGGTCACGCCTAGGAAAATCTAGCCACAGGTGGTGCTGATAGTGGACACACCCTAGGCAAATCTTGCCACGGACCCAACACACCAAGGTCACCATTAGCTTCAGTCATTCCCCATTGATAGGGATCAACCATGGCTATCCAAAGAGCTTCAACTCCCAACGAATGCATGTGGATGGCTGCCACGTGCTTTTGTTTCACTCAAACCCTGATGACCTATGACATGCCATGGGCAATGGATATGGAGGAAGGAAGGAGGCAGCAATCTGAGAGAGTTAGAGAGGGGGATAAGAGAGTAGAGGAGAGATGGAGGTAGAGTTGATGGTGTTGAGAAAGGGAGTGAGGAAATGTTCGATGGAGCCTATGACATGTGGGGCGCGCTGCACTATCAAGTGGGCTCAAATTTCCTAAAAACCATTAAAACTAATTGGAGAGGCCAAAATGGAACGGTATTAATTAAGGTTCCCAATTATCAGCCTTTGTAGTTTAGGGTTGCAATTATTAGAAAAACGCAAGAGTTAAGGTGAAACAACTACAATGCATAATTGATGAACTAGGGATGCGACTAGAGGTGTCCCTTATGGAACAAACAATTTTCCATATAGGTTGGGCATTTTTTGTTACCCCTTTTTGTCAAATATTTATCTTGGTTGTTCATAGATAACTGTTGAAGGAGAAGAATGGAGATTAAAGAAATATTATTATAAAGAAAAATTGTAAGGATGTGATTGTTTTGTTTTGAGTGGCAATGCAATATGCAACATTCACCCAAGGAGATTTCTAGAAAACAAAAGACATTGGTTACCATGCTTTAGGCTGGAGTATGGAAATTCTAGATCTAGATATTTTGAAGGATCATAACTGTCTACAAAATGGATAAGCATGGGGATTCTATAAATAGAGAGAACTGATACATGAATGATATTTGTAGTTGTGATTGACCTAACCTGCCTAGTGATATAGTATATGGGTGCCTAGATGGACCATGCTGCAATCCAATGTAGAGATCCTCTTCCTCAAAGAAAATGTTGAGATTCCTTCCGATTGCCCTACTTTCTCTTGTTACTTCTTGTTGCCATGCTTTCTCATGTTTTGTGATGTTCATTTAAGTGATCTAGAACTGTCAATCCTGCTGATAGGTTTAAACATGATCATTTAAGTGTTAAATGATATGTGTTGCCGTGTTACCCACTTCTGTAATCTCCGGTAGATATGATAGATATCATGTTAATAGGTTTGTTATTATCTTGACTCATAAGTCAAGACGTGATCTGTAATCTATCTTTGTAAATCTTGGTTTGTTGTATGAGCTAAGGGCTGTTGCTAGCTATATAACACGTAAACGAGCCCTCGATGGAGGCAACTCGTTCTAATCCCCATGTTGGCGAGAAAGTAGTCCTCGACGACATGGCCGGTGACACCATTGCCAACAATGACTCCGACACGGGCAAGAACGCCATCCTCGATGATGTCACCGAGCATCTCCTCATGCGGGAGCAGGACCACGGCCGTCGCCCGGGACTTGTTCTTCTTCTTGCCAGACTTGTTCTTCTTCTTGCCAGACTTGTTCTTTATGCCAGACTTCTTCTTCTTGCCGTTGTGTGCCATCTTGTGCCCGCTTGATTGATCAAGAAGCAGAGCCTCTTCTTATCGGCGGAAGTGTGGAGCATGAGGAAGTCATAAGGTGAAGACATGGAGGCAAAGGCATGGTGGTGGCGTTTCCCGATGAGGTGGTGGGTTTCTTGGCGGTGGTGGGGTGTTGAAGTTGCAGGGTGATGCCAGTCGTGGGTTTGCCGTTGGCGCTAAGGAGGGACAAGGCTGGCGACTACCTCTATTTATATCCCTAGCAGATGAATGGATGTTTTGAGGCCCATCAACAACAAAGGCCCATCAAAGGAAGTAGTAGCAGGCTGTCAAGTGTCAAAAGGATACAAAGGCCCAACAAAGGCCGCTGTCAGTTTCTGAAATGGAACAAACAAACTGCTTACTGTCAAGTGTCAAGAGAATCCAAGAGCAGAGTAGTGTCAAAACTCATCAGAGTTGATGAGTTCTTCTGCTTCAAATCACGAAACTATTGGTCTGGTCCTGTTCAATAGTCCAACACACGGTTGAAATTCAGTAGGAAGAACATCCACACTTTTCAATGGCGAGTGAAAGTGAAAACCCAAAGAAATTTCCCATAAGTCATTCAAACAAGGCCTTGTGAACTCTTCTGGGGAGGACATTCTTCCAATTTCCGTTCCATGTGCACTGAACAGATTCGTAGATAGGGTGTTGACACCCAAAATTGCCCAGAGGGTCTAATGGATGTCATCATCATGTTGCTATCATTAAGAAGACCAAGAACATCCTCGGATCATTACATTTGTTGATGCAAAAAGGCGTTAGATCTGCAAACACATCGGGCTAATAACCAAGTTCGATATCAAGGCGTGCCAGTCGATTTGACCTGTTAATCGACAAGGATGATAAATTTGAATAAAACCCGAACGAGACGACAGCGATACGCCAGGACGTCAAAGCTCAGAAGGTATTCGATAACTGTTGAACAGATCAGATGAGACGACAGCGATACACTCGGACGTCAAAGCCTGAATCGTGCTCGGTAGACGCGGAACCTGCAAGGTCGCCGGAGATCAAGTTGATGCAGCCCGTCGATTCTTGAAAGAACTCGTTGAAAAGGAAAAGGTACTGGTGACGAAGTCGTCGAAAAGTAGATTGCTTGAAAAGTAGATAAAAGTAATAGATTTGTTGTATTTGATTGATTGACCTTTTCTACATTGCCTCTCGGTACATATTTATACCCTGGTACTATGAGTCCTAAACAGACACGACAAAGTATTACCTAAACAAGTCTTATCTCTAAGGAATAAAAAATAATGACTCGTACCAAGGTCGGACTCAAAAGTAAACTATTAAAATATTGGCATAAATATTGCCAGTTTCCTTATCCATTGCTTACGATGAAACCTCTATCGGCACGCTCCTCATCTCTGTAGATTCCATCAGCAAAACCCATCGATAATGATTCAGCTCTGCTTTCCACGTTCTTCAGCTCTGTTTTCCATCGGCAACCATGCCTCTCTCTCCATCGGCAACAGCCTTCCGCTCTCATCGGCAAGATCATATTTAACCTTCATCGGCAACCATCTGTCAGCCATACTTCAAAGCAAAGTAAGCTTAAAAGCACAACCACTCCCTTGCCGATCGGCACAGTTTTCGGCTTATATTGACACGTGTCAAAAAACGGTGTCAACACATGCCCCCAATTTCGGAGTATAAAATATATTATGCGCCGAAATTTTCTCTGAGCTATGATTACCTCCTGTCAAAATCACCTATACAACTTCTCGATTATTGCGCGCATAGGCACCATACCTATCCTGGCGCTTCGATTCACCCGCTGGTAATGAAGGACAAGTCTAAAATACCCCTTTATTCCTGCATTTTACGCATCCATCCAAATACTGGGGTAATATTTCTTTAAATATTTTCCATTTAATGCTCTGGGAAATATAACTCCTTCGAGGGTTTCTAAGATGTATGCGTTACCAGGAGCAGACTGATTTATCCGATAAGGACCTTCCCAATTAGGGGACCACTTGCCGAATTTTGAACTCTTAGTCCCAATCGGCAAAACCAATTTCCAGACTAAATCTCCATTTGCAAATTCTTTTATTTTCACCTTTTTATCATACCACCTAGCAACCCTCTTTTTATTTTCTTTGACGCTAATTAAAGCCTTTAGCTGATGACCTGCTAAATCTTCTAATTCATCTCTCATAAGCGTATCATACTCATCGGCTGTCAACTGATCTTGAGAAAATACACGCCTAGAACCAGCCTTAATTTCCCAAGGCAAAACTGCATCATGCCCATATACCAACTGATATGGTAAAACCTTAGTTGCACCATGACACGCCATCCGATATGACCATAAGGCTTCATTTAAAAGAGTATGCCATCTCCTAGGATTTTCCTTAATTTTCTGTTTAATAAGCTTGATTATTCCTTTATTAGATGCCTCAGCCTGACCGTTAGCTTGAGCATAATAAAGAGAGGAATTTAGAATTTTAATCCCCATACCGATGGCAAAGTCATCAAATTCTCCCGATGTGAACATAGTTCCTTGATCGGTAGTAATAGTCTGAGGAATACCAAATCGGTAAACAATATACTCTTTCACAAAATCAATCATATTTGCCGATGACACTTTCTTTAAAGGAATCGCTTCAACCCACTTTGTGAAATAATCGGTAGCAACGAGTATGAATTTGTGTCCTTTACTCGACGGCGGGTAAATCTGACCGATGAGATCAATAGCCCATCCTCTAAACGGCCAAGGTTTGATTATAGGATTCATTACCGATGCAGGTGCTCTTTGAACATTACCGAATTTCTAACATGACTGGCACCCTTTGAAATATTTAAAACAATCCTCAAGAATTATCGGCCAATAATACCCATTCCTCCTAATCATCCATTTCATTTTAAATGCCGATTGATGTGCCCCACACACTCCTTCATGAATCTCACCCATTAGATTTTTTGATTCCTCTTCACTAAGGCATTTGAGCAAAACCCCATCTAAAGTGCGATAATATAATTCAGTATCAAGGAGCACATACTTGGTAGCTTGAAACCTTATACGTCTCTCCACTTTCTTAGACGGATCTTTTAAATAATCGGCAATATCCCTTCTCCAGTCATCGGCATCAATTACCGATGTCAGCACTTCTCGGATCAATTGATATCCCGAAGCATGCTGTGCTAGCCTATTAGTTTCTTCATTGTGCAATCTGGGAATGTGTTCAAGGCGAAAATCTTTAAACTCCTTTAATATTTGCAAGCACTTTTCATGATAAGTAATCAAAACTTCACTTCGGCATTCATATGTTCCGATCAATTGATTAATGACTAGCATGGAATCCCCAAAGACTTCAACTGTATCGGTACGTATTTCTCTGAGCAATTCTAACCCTTTCAGTAAAGCTTGATATTTAGCCTGATTGTTTGTTGAAGTGCCAGCAATCGGCAATGAAAATTCATATTTCTTTCCTCGAGGCGAGATTAACATAATACTGATTCCTGCTCCTTCGCCACAAGTAGATCCATCAAAGAAAAGTGTCCATGGAGCAATCTCAGCATAATCTACCACACTACAATGTTGAGTAACAAAATCGGCCATTACCTGTCCTTTAACCGCTTTAGCCGATTCATGACGCAAATCAAATTCTGATAATGCTAAGATCCACTTGCCGATCCTTCCTTTCAAAATTGGCATCGACAACATATGCTTAACCACATCGTCTTTGCATATAACAGTACATTCAGCCGATAACAAATAATGTCTTAACTTTGTGCAAGAGAAATATAAACACAAACACAATTTCTCAATGGCCGAATACCTGGTCTTAGCGTCTATCAGTCTTCTGCTCAAATAATATATCACACGTTCTTCCTCTTTAAACTCTTGAATTAATGCTGATCCGATAACATTATCATCGGCAGACAAGTACAACTTGAAAGGTTTTCCGTGTTGAGGTGGAACCAATACTGGAGGGTTTACCAAATATTTTTAATTTCTTCTAAGGCTAATTGCTGCTCTGTACCCCATACAAATTCCTGATTGGCTTTTAATTTTAATAAAAGACTAAAGGTTTTGATCTTTCCCGATAGATTAGATATAAATCTTCGAATAAAATTAATCTTGCCGATCAAGGATTGCAACTCAGTCTTATCAGCAGGAGCAACAACCTTATTAATTACATCAATAGATTTCCTGCTGATTTCAACACCTCTTTGATGTACCATGAAGCCTAAGAATTGACCTGCCGATACACCAAATGCACACTTAGTAGGATTCATCTTTAAACCATGCTTTCTGGTGCACTCTAAGATTTTTCGCAGATCAGCAAGATGACTCTCAAAACCTTCAGATTTGACTACCACATCATCTATGTAGATTTCAACCAATGTGCCGATGTATTTATGGAAGATAAAATTCATAGCCCTCTGATAGGTAGCACCGGCATTTTTCAAGCCGAAGGTCATGACAATCCATTCAAATAAACCCACATGACCTGGACACCTCAAAGCAGTCTTGGAAATATCCTCTTTAGCCATGGAAATTTGGTTATAACCGGCATTACCATCCATGAAGCTGATGATCCGATGTCCAGCTGCAGCATCAATCAATAAATCGGCAACAGGCATTGGATAGCCATCCATCGGTGTAGCTTTATTAAGATTCCTAAAATCAATACACACACGAAGTTTTCTATTTTTCTTATAAACAGGAACCACATTAGAAATCCATTCGGCATATCGACATTGCCGAATAAAGCCAGCTTCAATTAACTTTGTAATTTTGGCCTTAATATCAGGTAACACTTTAGGATTACATCGGCGTGCGGGCTGCTGATGAGGCCGAAATCCTGGCTTAATAGGCAACCGATGCTCAACTATTGACCGATCTAGTCCAGGCATCTCTGTATAATCCCAAGCAAAACAGTCTTTATATTCCCTCAAAATATTAATCATTTACTGTTTACATTGAGAATCTAACTTAGCACTAATAAAAGTTGGCCTCGGCCTATCACCGTTACCAATATCTATTTCTACTAAATCATCAGCAGATGTGAACCCATGACCAAGTTTTCCACCATTGGCAAACCGATCCATTAAAATTCATCTTCAGAACCGACTGCTTGGATCGGTGTGAGCTCATAATCGGCAACCTTAAGAAATTCCGTATCCCATGCTTCTCCCGATATGCACTTTGTCCGTTCATAGGTCTCAGAATCAGCCGATGCGATTATATAAGAAGAATCACCAAGGATAACTTCAACCTTGTCTCCAACCCACTGTACAAGGCACTGCTGCATCGTAGAAGGAACACAACAGTTGGCATGGATCCAATCCCTTCCTAGGAGCAAATTATAGTTACCTTTGCCGCTAACGATGAAGAAGGTGGTTGGCAAAGTCTTGCTGCCGATAGTCAACTCAACACATAATGCCCCTTTAGCCGGAGACACATTGCCTTCAAAATCTTTAAGCATCATATTCGTCTTGGTTAAATCCTGGTCCCCTTTTCCAAGTCTTTGGAACATGACATACGGCATAATATTAATTGCCGCTCCTCCATCTATAAGTATTTTTGACATTGGCTGTCCATCAACCCTGCCTTTAACAAACAAAGCTTTGAGGTGTTGCCTTTCATCATCGGCAGGCTTTTCAAACACAGCCATCATTGGATCTGGAGTTAGTTGAGCTGCTTCATCGACAAAAACTGCTTGTTCCTTGTCATCTGGCGCCAAGAACTCTATCGGCA
>CM041636.1:18831776-18851991 GCA_023333625.1 Bothriochloa decipiens
AATCAATATGCCCGCCAAGCCTATCATGCACACTAACTCTGCCCCCCAGCCGATCAAGTGCTAACACCTTTTCTTTGATCGGCTTATTGATGCGTACCCCTCGATTACTAGAGTGATGTTGTTTCTCTGCCCGATCATTTAAATAGTAACCATTACATTCAGGGCAGGTATCGGCAGTGGGCAATTTAATGCCTTCTTCCTAGCAATGAACGAAAAACGGGCAATTCCAGTGATCTTTATGCCGACGTAACTCTTCCTGTTGCTGCTGATACTGATCATCACGTTGTTGCTGATATCGAACACCATATGGAGGCCTCAGGGGTCTTCTGAAGCTACTACCTTCATTAACAATTCTTCTCCCTTTAGCGCCATCGGCAGGTTCCTTTCCCTTCACGTCATCAACAGTTATTTGATTTTTAAGGTCTACCGATGCATGTCTTCTAGCAGCCTCCGACGTTAATACTTTGGTTTTGCCTTTAGCCTCCACCATGTTTGCAGGGAACGGATGTTGATCAATTTTCATCGGCTTCTGAGATTTTGAATTATCAAATGTGATCTTCCCGGATTTGATAGCCGACTGCAACCGTTGCCTAAACACCTTGCAATCATTGGTACTGTGCGAGGTAGCATTGTGCCATTTGCAGTCCCTAATCTTTTTCAACTCTTCTGCCGATGGAATCACATGATTAGGAGACAGCTTAATTTGACCCTTTTGGAGCAAAAGATCAAATATCCTATCGGCTTTGGTGATATCAAATAGAAACCTTTCTGGCTCTTTCTGACCAAAAGGACATGATATCGGCTTCTTATTCTTTACCCACTCAGCCAAGCCGATAATTGGTTCGTCATCAGAGTCTGAATCTTCTGCTTCTTCTATGAAGGACACCTTTTTATTCCAATTCTTTCTGGGTTCAAAAACCCTAGTGTCCTGATCAGAAATCCTCTGCACTATATGACTCAAACTTTCAAACTCTTGTGACCCATATTTTTCTCTGATGTGTGGCAGTAACCCTTGAAGAGCTAAATCGGCTAACTGCCGATCATCAAGTACTAAGCTGTAGCATTTATTCTTTACATCTCTTAGCCTGTGTACGAAACTTTCTACCGATTCATCACTGTGTTGTCTCAATTTTGTCAAATCAGTCAGCTTCTTTTCATATACTCCAGCAAAGAAGTACTTGTGAAATTGCTTCTCTAGATCGGCCCATGTAATAATAGAATTAGGTGGTAACGAAATAAACCATGCAAAAGCCGATCCAGACAATGATGAGGAAAATAATCGAACCCTCAATTCATCCCTGTTAGCTGCTTCTCCACATTGAATAATGAAGCGGTTGATATGCTCCATTGTTGAAGCACCGTCCTGTCCAGAGAATTTATTAAAATCTGGTACCTTGTACCGATTTGGGAAAGGAATCAGATCATAGGCTGAAGGGTATGGGATCCGATAAGAGTAAGTATTAAGCTTAGGCTTAATCCCAAATTGCTCTCTCATCACTTCTGCAATTTTATCAGTCCAGTATGCATCTTGACCTTGCCGAGGCACAGGCTGAACTTCTGCTAGAGGTGCTGGCTGATAGGCTTCGATGTATCCTTGTGACAAATGAGCCAGAGCAATCGGCAAATTTGTTATTGCTGGTCCACTAATTTGCTGCACAGGGTTCATCGGCCATGGTGCCGATGCAGGATTCTGAATATCTGCTTGCATATATTGCTGTTGAACCCCTGCCATCTGATACTCAGGCTGAGCAAAGTGCTGTTGAGCTGGCAATGGACCCGTCCCACTTGGATTAGGCCTCATCGGCACATGACTCGCCGATGGTTGATAGACTGCAGCCACCTGTTGCTCTTGCATCCTTGGATGATAGACAGCATAATTCCCTTGATTTGCAGAAACTCCAGCTAGAGGAACAATTGATGCCACCGGTTGGTTTGCAGTTGAAAACCCTTGTTGCATCGGCAGAGGGTTTGCCGATGGACTTGTGTATGATGCCTGATAAGGCGACATGTGGAGTCTTCCTGATGGCAACTGTGCGGTAGGTGGCGTTGTAGTATAGTGCGTCACTTGAGCCATCGGGCGAACCGGAGTAGCTGACGTTATGGGGGTTTTACCCGTTGTATCATGCGTCTGATTTAATCCAGAGTTAAAAGCAGGTAGATCTGGAGACATCCCATATCCCCACCAATCGGCAGGAACTCGTCGATTTTGAACTGAAGGACCCGACATTGCCGATGCCATTAGATCTGTACTTAATTGAGTATTCTTTGCTGAGCTTGACATCGGCGGTGGAGATTCAGCAGCAGGCAGATCTGTATGAGGAGCAGAAACCCCTGGAGCCACAACGGCTGTAGTAGCCGATGGAGCTGTAGAAGATGACATCCCAGGTTGATGATATACTGGGCCAACATAAGCTGGTACTTGTACTTGTCCTTCTTTTAACGATTGAATAACAACATTATAAACAGTATTGGACAGTACGCTAGAGTGATTAATCAATGCATGACTTAATGCAGAGTTAACCATTGATTGTAATTTACCAGGATTGGAGTCAAAAGTAACTTGCCGAGGCAACGGCGGGTCTTGCTTCTGTACCACTTCTTCGCTCCTATTCTTGCTGTAGGATTTCAGGTAAAGCTACCTGTAATCCTCCATAGCTTTCTCCATGGCTTGCCTCTGTTCTTCCTTGAGATCCGCTTCTGACATAGGAATTACGTTCTCCGGATTGATCTCAGAAGAATTCGACATGATGATTTTAGTATGGGTCCCACCGGGCATGTCAAAAGATGTGTTGATGCAAAAAGGCGTTAGATCTGCAAACACACTGGGCAAATACCCAAGTTCGATATCAAGGCGTGCCAGTCGATTTGACCTGTTAATCGACAAGGATGATAAATTTGAATAAAACCCGAACGAGACGACAGCGATACGCCCGGACGTCAAAGCTCAGAAGGTATTGATAACCGTTGAACAGATCAGACGAGACGACAGCGATACGCCCGGACGTCAAAGCCTGAATCATGCTTGGTAGATGTGGAACCTGCAAGGTCGCCAGAGATCAAGTTGATGCAGCCCGTCGATTCTTGAAAGAACTCGTTGAAAAGGAAAAGGTACTGGTGATGAAGTCATCGAAAAGTAGATTGTTTGAAAAGTAGATAAAAGTAATAGATTTGTTGTATTTGATTGATTGACCTTTTCTACATTGCCTCTAGGTACATATTTATACCCTGGTACTATGAGTCCTAAACAGACACGACAAAGTATTACCTAAACAAGTCTTATCTCTAAGGAATAAAAAATAATAACTCATACCAAGGTCGGACTCAAAAGTAAACTATTAAAATATTGGCATAAATATTGCCAGTTTCCTTATCCATTGCTTACGATGAAACCTCTATCGGCACGCTCCTCATCTCTGTAGATTCCATCGGCAAAACCCATCGATAATGATTCAGCTCTGCTTTCCACGTTCTTCATCTCTGTTTTCCATCGGCAACCATGCCTCTCTCTCCATTGGCAACAGCCTTGCGCTCTCATCGGCAAGATCATATTTAACCTTCATCGGCAACCATCTGTTAGCCATACTTCAAAGCAAAGTAAGCTTAAAAGCACAACCACTCCCTTGCCGATCGGAACAGTTTTCGGCTTATATTGACACGTGTCAAAAAATGGTGTCAACAACATTCGGTGCATGGGCGAGGAAAAACACTTTTTGGGCGCTGGATCAGCCAGAGTCGGCTTAGTCGGGTCCCTAAGTCGGCTAAGCTGACTTGACAAAGTTCCTGAAGTGCAAGAATTTACATCACCATTGTGTTCCTCTCATCGAGCTGATCAAAAAACATATATGTCTTGCCTCATTTGAAGTCTAGATGAATTAACTGTGAATTTTAGAAGATTTCATTCAGAATTCATGCCTCCCAATCAGCTTAGCCAGGTCACCAAGCCGGCTAAACCAATTTTTGTTGTTTTTGGCTTTGGAGCAGTGCCTCCAGCCCGAGAAATCTAGCTAAGCCGACTTCAGACCCAGCTTAGCTGATTTGGGGCTATTTTCCATGTTGGTTTGGCTTCCAAATCGATTGAGGACATATTTTGGACGTGGGAAACTTTGAGGTCATGTATGAGAGTTATTTCCTACTAGGATAAGACCACACCCCTATATATAAATAAATTGATCTCATCCTATCAATCAAAACACAAAATCAATCTATAACCTCTTTTTACCCTATTGTTGTCCTCAACCCATCTGCCTGCTGTCTGGTGCTTCTCTCCACGAGATTCATTGGCATCCTAGGCAGCATTGCATGTCCTAGGAGATCCTCCACATGCTTTCTCCTGACGGATCCTTTCGGAGGTGGTTCGGGACCCTTTTCAGCCAATATCGAGCTCTACATCGGCCTTATCAGTCTCTAGATCGATTTGGCCGGTTATGCTACACCCTTGCTGCATTGTAGGTTGATCAAGCAAACCCTTTGGATGTCCAAGGCCCACTGGTGTGTTGACATGGATCAGATTTATCGTCAACACAAGGTCAATGTTGTAAGCAGGATGATGGCACGACACAACATCATATGAAATGGAGTTTATTAGCGCCATAGCCTGCAACACTCAGGAGAAGCAAAGCATGCAAGTGGCATCATAGACAACGCCCAGCACTCAGGGAAGCAAAGCAAGCAAGTGGCATTGGAGCCTGCAGCAGGCAGGACGATGCTCTGCTTCTGCAAGAAGCACAAGTGGTGCTGCAGCAGCATGTCCGTGGCGAGCGACGGTATGTGCTGCGATGGGACTCCACACTATGCCATGATTGGTTTGCAGGGGCAGCTCCAGGGCCTCTATAGGGGCAGTTGGCCCAACCGCCCCCATGGTGTTCTTACAAATCAAGGCACTATGTGGGGCGGCTGGCCCAACCGCCCCTAAAAATACCATTTTTAGGGGCGGTTGGATCCCCAGCCGCCCCTACAGCGGATTTCAAAAAACAAAAAAAGCCCAAATGGGCTAGGATCTTGGCCTGGAACCTTAGGGTCGCCGGCGTTGCGGCTGGCCACTGGCTGTGATCTCGTGCACGACGGATCCGCGCGGGAGGAGCACACGTTGAGGTCAATCCACGCGGCCCTGACGTTGATCCTCCGCTAGGAGAAGTGCCGCCGCCGGATTAAGCCACTGCACCACCGGATCGAGGGCGTCAGGCCCTCCATGCCATTGGATCTGCAAGGGAGGAAGCATGAGGAATGGATCTGCCATGCATCTGGTGGAGGAGAGAGTGGAAAAGGGGCATACTACAGCCTGGACAGAAGAAGAGGAGGATTTGCTAATGTCATCGGAGTAGGAGTAGGATGCAGGAACTAGAGCACTTGTTGTGTCATCGAAGTAGGAGTAGGACGCACGAATGAAGAAGACGCAATGGATGTAGTTTGATGCGAACGTGATGCTCGAGCGCGCCTTGAGCGCCGCCACTCGCCGAGGCCGTTGCGAGCATCGCTGGGGCTTCTGTGAGGGCCACCGGGGCCGCCGCGAGCACCGTTGGGCTGTCGCGAGTGCTGCCGGAGCTGCCTCAAATGCCGCCGCCCACCGGAGCCGCCATGAGCGCCGCCAAGGCCACCGCGAGCGCCGCTTGGCTGATGCGAGCGCCGTCGGGCTGCGGGAGCCGTCTTGTGCGCCGCCGCCCTCTGGGGCTGCTGCGAGGGCCACCTCAACCACTGCGAGCACCGTCGAGCTGCCGGAGTCGCCTCGAGCGCCGCCGCCGTCCGGGGCCACTGTCGGGGCCGCTACTGTGACGAGGTGAGGACGGCGCGCCGCCGCGGGACGCCGTGGGGAGGGGGTGCTGCTCGGCCACCGCCTCCCCTTGGCTGGGCACGGGGTCAGCCCCAATGGGCAGGCGCAACCGCGTAGGAGCCGGCGCCCCACTCCACTCCTTCTCTGCTGTCTGAGCATGAAAGAAAGAGATAGGGAAGGAAAAGAGAGTGAGGGGATTAGGGTTAGGGTTTTCAACCCACCCCTTTTATACTTGGCTGGAGAAACATCAGTTGTCCATCAAGACGGACGACCACGGTTCACTAGAGCCCGCCCAATAAGATGCCAATTGGGAGCTGGCCGTGGGCCGTTTTCGCAAACGGACCGAATGGTTTGCCCTCGGCCTAGTATGAACAGTGCGATATTTGAATTTTTTTTAATTTTCTAGAAACGTATTTATAGAATATTTAAATGAATTGAATTGGATTAATGTAGATATCAAATGGAAAAATTAGCTATGTAACAAATGGAAATATTGATCAGTTCTAAATCCTCTGTATTCATATTTTTTCATCTGAGGTCATTTAGTGGCTGAATTGACCAAGTTTGACCAAGTCAAATCTTGGATTTTAAAACATATGACTAGTGTTTATTAGCACTTTCTCAAAAGCAAAATTGACTTATGTAACAAATATATATTTTGATGAGTTCTACAAACATGGTATTAAAAATATTTTCATTTGAGGTCATTTAGTGGCTCAATTGACCAAGTTTGACCAAGTCAAACCTTAAACTTAAAAAATGACAATTAGACTGCATTATTTAAAGCCCTAGATTGTCTTAATTTGAAAAGTTATGAATACCAAGATTGGTCTACTCATCAAGATCTACATTTGATACATAGGCCATTTTTGCATTAGACAAAGTGTTAGCAAAGTGTAGTTCTAAATCCACAAGTCTCACATATAGTTTTATAAAGTCTTTGTGAGATTTAAGATTTTATGATTAATGTTTACTAACACTTTCTCAAATGCAAAAATAAACTATGTAACAAATATAGATCTTGATGAGTTATACAATCTTGATGAGTTGTACGATAAACTAGGTAATTTAGTGTCTCGTGATGGAGCTGCCCCTAAAAATCAGCCCCATTTGTAGGGGTGGCTGAAAACACCAACCGCCCTTACAGTGCTATCTGTAGGGGGTGGCTGATTTACTGGTGCTCGCCCAACCCACTGTAGCGGCGGCTTAATCACAAGTTGCCCCTGCAGTGACAAGGGTTTGGCTCTTAAAAATCGTTTTTCACATAGTGCCACAACAATGTCGTGGCAGCATGGTCAGTCAATCGAGCGGTGCCGTGCGTTCGATCAGGGGCCTTATGCGGCATTCTATAGAACAAGGCGTGACTGTCGCCGGCGGTGTCAAACGTGTACCATGCGCGGGCGGCGTCATCGCCTTTCTACACGCGGCAGTGTCGAACGTGTACCATGTGCGGGCGGGTGCCACCGAGGCTAGCATGGGAACACCCACGATTGCGCACGCGCGATCCCCTCCTCGTCGCTGACTCATACGTGACGAGGCACCACCGGACAGCCTGGTCACCTTACTCTCAACTCAGTCGCATCGGTCGCCGGAGCCCACCCGGTACGGGTACGGCGGTACGCCATCGCCATGTTCGCTGGCCCGACGAATCGTCAGAGTGGTCGTCGAGGCTTCGAGAATTGGTGTCGGCAGAGTTGGACCCTGCGGCAGGTGGCCATAAAGGTTAGCCACTGCATCGGTCGCCGTGTAGGCTCGAGGACGCCGTAGTGGTTGCAGTTCGTGGTGGCCATGGACCTCGGGCATCGCCACTCGGCAGTAGGCTTTGCACGCGGTGGCCGGAGGGAGGGCCGGGCCCATGGGGTATGGCGGTGGCTGGAGGGAGGGCCGGGCCCATGGGGTATGGCGGTGGCTGGAGGGAGGGCCGGGCCCATGGGGTATGCCAGGTCGGCCACGGCGTACCCTGTGGGGCAGCCTCCTGCCAATTGCATACTGAAATTTTGCACGTTTCGAAATCGGTTCGAACCCCTAGTGACGCACTTAATTTGTATTGTTTTCCTATGTTTTTCAATTCCAGTATATATAGTGCTCTATTTTTGAGCGACCCATCACACTTCACACTAACTATAGTGCTGCATTTTATTATTTTATTTTTCTCCATTTCCCGACGGTATTCTTTCGTACTGACTAGAATAAATATTTTTGATAAAAAACACCTTTAATAGCTTCTCCAATTAGATTGCCAAATATTGTCATTCTTTATTTTTGACAGATAGATCAAATATCAATTTTTATTAAAATGGTTTTTCTATCTTTATCCCTCTACATATTATTTTCCTATTTTCTAAGTAGTGTTTGTTCTTTTGTATTTTTTGACTAGTGCTTGAATTTTCTCTCTAGTCACAATAATATAAGTAGTCACATTGAGGTGAAAGAAATCCCATTCAGAGCTACTCTTAATGTCAAGATGCAGTATTGCAAGTTTCTTTTATAGCTTCTCAATACTAAAAGTATGGGTGATGCTAAAACACAGGTGATTGGTTTGGTTCAGGTGACGTTCGGGGGCCTGAGCACCACAGGCGACTGAGATATATGATTTGTGTTAAATTATTGATGAACTATTTGAGATCAATAATAATGTGTAAAGAAGGGATTGAAATGGTTTGGTAAATTTATTTATTGAGAAGAAACTATTGCATGAGGGTATAATCTGTGACTTTGCATCTCAAAAATGTTCAAGAAATTCTTTTAAGTGATGTCATGAGTCAACAAGTAAGTGCTTACGGTTACATTTGTCCTTTTCTATATAGAGACACTCTGTGCAAGTTATTTTGGGAGGTGGAGGAAAGCTTCCATATTACTTCTCACCCTAGGCCCAAAAGACTCATGACCGACACTGCCGATCCCAAAAACTTGAGCAATGGGAAGGGTTCAATCCCGCATCCCGCACAGGGCCTCCATTGAAGGCCGCTCCAGGGTGGTACCATCAGAGAAAATCCATCAAGCATCTAGTTTATTATGTCACATGCCTTCCAAACAAAATATGAAGAATTAGATCTCTTCTCTATCTCTGCCCCTTTATATTTATTTACTATAAATCCATCCCCTCAACCACCCCATATAGTCATGTCTAATCAAAGTCCATCCAAATTTGTGTACCAAAGTAATCCAACTTCATACAAATGAATGGACTGATCTCTCCTCAAGCCTGCTTCTATTATTCATTTTTTGAAAGGGTTCTTCTGTTATTCATTGAAGCTTCTAAGGCCAGAATCATTTGGATAATGCACATCGTTCAATCCAGGCAGGACCAAAGGAGGGAGCGGATCCAGTTGTGTATCAAATGTCTGCAAACTGTGACTTGGTTATATCCCTGTTTTGACGCGTCTTGGCTCCATCCGGTCACGGTAAAATTGGGTCAGACACACTTTGGATTCGTACCCCAATTATGCTCTATGATGAAAATTTTGTTGGAGGCAGTCTTGGCACCAACCTGGTCAAAAAAAAGGTTCATGGTATTAAATTGGGTAGGACGTGATCTTGGCTCCACTTTGGTTGTGACTATTGGTGTGAAAATTGGTTCGTCGGGATCTTGGGATCCAACCGGGTTTAGGGTTCATGGTAAATTTGTTTGGACGCAATTTCGGCTCCACCCAATCAAAGTTCATAATAAAAATTGGTGGACACACTTTGGCTTCACCCAGTTGACAGTAAAATTGTTATGGATGCGAATTGGCTCCATTCCATATCAAACAAACATGCATATAGTTTCTACCAAATCTACATATGTAAATTTTCCTATCTATATTCATGCCGTGCATAAAAGAAAATTAAGAACTGGCATGTTATGGCCATTAAACATCAAGTGGCCACGGTATCCAGAGACATCGTAACTCTTACAACTGTGTGTACTGCAGCTCAAGTGAGGAAACATGTTTCCACCTATTCTTTTCATGCCCCTTCAGTAGTGCTTGCTGGAACTCCATTGGCATAATCTGGAATACTGGATTCCCACCACTTGACCTGGTCTGTGAAGCAAGAAACAATTCCAACACTGGAATATTCAGAGAATTAGTTATCACGGCAAGCTGGATCATTTGGACCACCAGGAACAAAGTGATCTTTGATGGGAAAAGCTTCAGCCTCTTCCAGTGGAAGATTGATCTCAAAGTTGAACTTGGTCTGGTTAGTATCAAGGCTAAAAATAGAGTTGCTGAGAAAATTGACAGGTGGTGTGAGAATTTCACATAATGTATTATTTCCTTTTTCTTTTTTGGGCATTGCTTGCCTTGTATTTTTTTCTCTCTCTTTTTTTTCTCCCTCCCTTCTCTTCCTTTGTACATACTGTTGTTGTAACTTGACCTCATATATAAAATACCAAACATATAGGTAGGGGGATCCCCTGCTGACTTTCTCAAAAAAGTGGCCACGGTACATCTACCAAATCAAAGATTGGATGTACAGATAAAATTAGCTAGCTTTGGCTAGCATCCACTGTCTGCACAAATCTTGCATACAACATGGTCAACAAAGATTGGATGGAACAGGAGGGGCTCGCACCCCCACTGAAATTTTATTAAAACTTAAGAAATGCAA
The DNA here is from genome assembly GCA_023333625.1 of Bothriochloa decipiens. Classification (NCBI taxonomy): domain Eukaryota; kingdom Viridiplantae; phylum Streptophyta; class Magnoliopsida; order Poales; family Poaceae; genus Bothriochloa; species Bothriochloa decipiens. Next base: position 18,842,137 of record CM041636.1, read on the forward strand.
AGGTTATGTGTAGATATAACCAAGTAATGAACAAAAAGAAAAGGTTGTGGATGTTATATTCTGTTAGCCATGTCCCTCGCGCATTACTTTCAAAAAAAAATGTCCCTCGCGCAGAAACTCAAACTAGTTCTGAAGCTCTGTATTGAAAGGGAATCAACAAGATCAAAGGACGGCAGGTAGTGCTTATATGTCAAAACATGTAAATCCATGATCTTACACGATATAAGGAGACTGAAATTTAGTCTTCAAGATAAATCACCTGTGTATATTTGTGACATAAATAAATCAAATCGTCTTGGTTGACACACATACATGTCGCATGGCATGTAATGGATCAAAGTGCATACATGCCCAAATGATTCGACAAAGGACACATATGCTGACTTATTTCAACTTAGCACTATGTCATGACTTAGAAAATATTAATATTTGCAAAGCGTGTGCGAAATAAATACACATGGTTGGCTAAAATGCTAAATAAGCTAGCAACCAACAATGCTGCTGGGAGTATACATTCAATCCCCAACAAATCAACTCATATCATGATTAAATTAATGGCTTACACATGCATCCCTCTGCGACTACAAGACTGAAGACTTTTTTCTTCGTAGTTTGTAATAGAAAGCTATAAGATATTATCTTTATTTGTTTTGTCTATTCATGTTGAAACTCAAGTAGGGTTTTTTCTCTTCAGAGATGTAATTATGAAAAGTATTTGCTTGTTCTTTTACATTTGTCCCTTGTAAATCAAACCTAAACCAATTTTCTTGTTAGCTGACGTTTAGGCAGGTCATAGCCACCTGTTCCCTGCCATCATGGACTATCGTCAGCCATTGCCAAGCTCTACTGGCACCTTAGAATTGGCAGCACACATCAGGAAAAATATGGGATCACAAATTTAGCCTAGCATAACTAGGACAACGTGATGCCATCCTTGTGGAGAAAAATCATACCCACCCAGATTGAACTAAATAAATGATTATCAGTAAGCATCATGGTGTGTCGGAGCCAACTGCCCTCTCCATCTCAATACTAGAAAGGTTTCACTACTGCAAAACTAACCTTCACAACCGGCCCATATATGATTATTGGTTGCTTATGAACCGGCAGTGATAGTGTGTATCGACCCATCATTGCCTATTTATGGGGCTCAAATTGGTAGTTACAGGAAAACTAGTAAATGACATTGGGGTCATCACTGCGGGTTCCTATCATTGCTAGTTCTTGGCACGAACCGGTAGTGATATACTATCATCATTGTCGGTTCGTTGCTTGAAACCGTAGTGATAGGTATACTACTAGCAATGGTAGATTGCACAAAAAATTTCATAACTTTCTTGTATAATGTCCGATGAAGACGAACTTTATATCAAAGTTGTAGTACTCAAATACATCTACAACTTTGTAGTTGATGACTTAATTGATTCACAAGGTTGTATAGAGTTAATAACGAAGGATACCATATGCTCTATAGTGACAAGTGAGTGTATAACGAAGGATCTCAAATGGAAAAATAAACCAAAACAAAAATTGTAGGTCTCAAAAATTTATGCAACTTTCTAGTTCACAAAGTTTTCATTTTTAGTCATTTTGATGTTGGATATTTGATTCATAAGATTTTGTAGAGTTAATACCAAAGAAATCCATATGCTCTATACTCACAAGTGAGTTTGTAGTGGTAGATAAAGATCTCAGATGGAGAAACGACTAAAACAAAAGCCGTAGACTTGAAAAGCTATGCAACTTTGTAGTTGACAATATTTTAATTTGAAAATATCTATCCAACAAAAATATGTTTGAATTTCTCACATTTGAAATATGAATTTTTCAAATGACCTCAGATAAGAAACAACCAAATAAATTATATATGTCTAAAAGTTGTGCTGGCATTGATAACATTTTCATTAGTAATCACCTATCAAAGAAAAGTTACAGTTGAATTTCTTCATAGCTAGAATTTATATTCTTCAAAGGGCCTCCAATGGAGAAAATGACCAGAACAAAAGTTGTAGATCTCAAAAATCTATAAAACTTTGTAGTTAACAATTTTTTATACTCATCTAGAGTCTCAAACACTCGTTTGAAAACTAGATGAACATAAAATGGGGAGGGCAAATATCCCAAATGGACACAAGTGTCTTATGGGTGGAGTGGTTTGGGGATGAATGCATGAAACCTGAGGTTATACAGGTTTGAGATCCAATGGCCGCGAAGCTTATGTTTTTTTAGCAAAAAATCGCATGACCTGTGACTTTACCGGTGGGGTGTCCTGTTATTAAAATTTGTTTTATCTATTTTCTCTAGCCCAAATTTGTTTTTTTTGGGAGGAACCAACTAGCTGTGATGAGGCCCCTCGTCACTATTACTTTCTTGCTACCTATTCAAAAAGTCGTCACTCTGATGAAATTTTTGAATTGGCAGTAATGGGCTGTTTTGGAGTAGTGCTCACTTGCTAGTAGAATGCCACTAACACTTTCGTTGGTTGGCTCCCTCCCTTAGTTTTTCCTGTTGTGGCAATGCATCCTTTTCTATTGCTTCTTCATTGCTGATGAAATGATAACGACATGCCCATTGCAAGTTGCCTAACCTGGTTTTTGCCAGGTGGGGCTAATAAATGGACACGCCCTATGCAAATCTAGCCATGGACCCACACACCAAGGCCACCATCCGCTTTACTCATTCCCCATTCAAAAGGATCAACCATGGTTATCCAAAGAGCTTCCTCTCACAACGAATGCATTCGGATATATGCCCACCATATATTATTGTTGTCTCATATATGGAAGGGGGAAGGAGGCAGCAATGGGGACAAGAGAGGAGAGGAGAGATAGAGGTAGAGTTGATGGTGTTGAGAAAGGGAGTGAGAAAATGTCTAATCGAACCTATGACATGTGGGGTTGCACTGTCAAGTGGGCTCAAATTACATGAAAACCACTAAAACTAGTTTGAGAGGCCAAAATGGAATGGTACTAATGGTTGAGGTGCCAAATTATCAGGTTTTGTAGTTTAACATTGCAATTTTTAGAAAACACAAGAGTTAAAGTATAACAACTGCACTTGCTCTATATAATAATAATGCAAAATTGATGAACTACGGATGTTAACCATCTCACATGCAATTAGGTGTGTCCTTTATGGAACAAACAATTTTTCATATAGGTAGGACATTTTTGTTTACCTTTTTTGTCGAATATTTATTTTGTTTGTTCATAGATAGTTGTTTGAGGAGAACAATGGAGATTATAGAAATATTATTATAAAGAAAATGTTGCGGGAGGCACCCTTGCCATAGACCCCAGACAGCCCCGTGGCCCTTGCTTATAGTGATACCCTCGCTAGCTTTTTTTCTAGGTCACCAGTGACTACTGTTTTTGTGAAAGGCACAACAGATCGAGACCCTCGCTAAGGCTATAACCTGCATACCTCTTATCTTCCACATGTGCGGGGCGATGGAATACCAATGCTTGGGGAGTTCTCAACCGCGCCTCGGAGGACCGAGGACATGCCTTCTTCGCACCCTTGCAAGCCCGCGGACGGATAACGCAAGCATGATATAGCCAGCGGGGTGTGGACGACTGTCCCCTGCAGTTGTTAGAGTTTGGGGACAATGCAAGGTTTTTCTCTTGGATGGGCCTGTGGCCAGTGGGCGGGCATGTTGGAACCCTAATGTAAAAAGTCACGCTCCTTGCTATGCCCTATAAATACCAAGGGGTGGCGTTGTGTAAGGGGTTTGTTTTGGCCATCTTAATACTCCACATTTATACGTACCTTCACAAGTTTACCTCTCCCCTCGACTCTCCTCCCTGTGGTAATCTCTTGACCCTGTTTCGCTCAAGGGTAGGGGGCAGGCATGAACCCCATAGAAAAGTTGTTACGATGTGACCGTTTTGCTTCCATTCACTACGGGAAACTGATAATTCGCCGTGTGCCTGGGGCACACGGCGAACGGCAAGAAACACACGGCGAAGTTTTTGCCGTGGGTGGCCCACGGCAAAGCCGGCACGGCGACCAGCAGCACGGCGAACGCGAGTTTGCCGTGTGCCTTTTATCGGGCACACGGCAAATATTTTTGCCGTGTGCGACGGTGGGCACACGGCAAAAAAAAGCAACAGACGGCGGGAGACGGTGGCGCGGTACTTTGCCGTGTGCCTTGGAGGGGACACACGGCAAACTTTTCCTCTTTGCCGTGTGCCTCTGGAGGAAGCACACGGCGAAGATGGGGAGTTTACCGTGTGCCGCTGTCCCCAGCACACGGCAAAGTGTGAAGTTTGCCGTGTGCCTGGTCGCCTGCACACGGCAAAGTGGACAGTTTGCCATGTGCCCGTGCTCCTGCACACGGCGAAGTCCTCCAACCAGTACCAGAAACGGTCACTTTGCCGTGTGCCTTGCTAATTGCACACGGCAAAGTGACCACAAAATTCCTGTTTTAATTATTTTTCGCGTATAAATTTCCCCAATCAAACAAACATCACAGGCATTATACATATATTACAACCAGCATCACAGGCATTATAAATATGTTAAAACAAGCATCACAGGCATTATACATAGATAAATTCACAAGTTCGATAATATATGAATCTCAAGTTCACAAATACGTATCGACAAGTTCATAAGTACAATAACTTCACAAATGCAAAGTTAAGGGCACCGTTTATGGCTGAGGTGGGTCGAACAGAGGTGGGAACAACTGCTGTGGGGGTAACGGAGGTGACATGCCCGGCGACATTTCTGGCGCATTCGATGCCGCCGATTGATTCTGCAGAAAGGAAAATAGATTACATGTGATACATAAATCAAGTTCTCTAAGTTATAATCTAAAATATTCAAAATTTCATCAAAGTCTCTAAGTGAGTAAGTCTCTACGTTCTCTAAGTCTCTAATAGTATCTAAGTCTCTACTTTTCTAAGTCTTTAATAATTGAAATGAAACTAGAAGGTTGTCAAGTGACTCTCAGGAGGAGTTGCAGGAGCCGGAGTCGGAACTGGAGGGAACATCATCGGAGGTAGGGGTTGACCTATCTGAACAGAAAGACCTTGAATGTAGTTGTACATCTGGAGCATCTGCTGCTGAACCTCGGCCTGCTGCCTCGCCGTCTCGGCCTGCTGCCTCACCGTCTCCTCCTGGCGTATCCTTCTCTCTTCGGCTAACGCCGCCTCGTGTGCCGCCGCTTGCGCTGCCAGTTGGGCCTACAATTTTTTATCCCAATGTTACAATGCAAAGCAAACATATGTATAAATTGAATGAAAGATGAATAAATTAGAAAATAACCTGAAGTTCCTGCACTTGGAGCTATGCCGCGGACATTTGTGGGCGTATGGCTGGGCTACTACTCGTGCTCCTTGCTCGAACCTAGGCGAGAGTGGGAGTACTGGCCGTGTCTAGAGTGTCATTGCCTATATAGTACCGGCCATGCTTCTTGCCTCCTCCCACCCTCATGATGATCTCTCCATCAAGGGGATGGGTGCTCGGATCCCACTCTGGCCCATGGACCTGTCTTCCCGCCTCTGTGTAATCGCTAATGCGGGTGTGGACGGAGGGATTGCTGTACGCCGAGGGCGGGTCGTCCTGGTTGTAGGTGACGTCGGACACCTTGCCCTTGTGGGCCAAAACCCATCCCATGAACTGGGAACACTCAGCGCCTTGATGTGCCTAGGACTGCAAAAAACAGCAAGTTGATTACAAATTATGAAGAATTGAGCGTTAGAATAAAGAAATGATTCCACATACCCATCTAGCCCTGTATTCATCGTTGCTAAGGCTGCCTTGATGGTGTGCTGGACCTGGCATCAGCAAACGCCGCTCACGGCCAGCGTTGTGCTTCTCCTCCCACTCAGGGGTGAACCACTTGTCCACTATGCATTCCCAGCACGTGGAATCATTGTGGCACCACCATGCGGGCACCTACACGTGATCAAGTGAATGACATATAAGAAGATCAAATTAAGCGATGTAGTTAATCTGAGAATAAATCAAAATTTACCTCCATGTATTGCTCCCGAGTCAGCTTCAAATTTCTTGCAGCATCTTTTTTCATCTTCTGCCCAAGGAACTGAGCCGCGTAGTTTATGACACACTGAACTTGCGCCTCGTAATGCATGTCTAGCACCAACTTAATGCATCGATTGTCAGCGACAACCGCCGCCTGTTCTGCTCCTCCTTCCGCACACTTGTAGAAATCCTACAATATAAACACGATGTATCAAGTCATTATTACAAACATATCCAATGAATACGATGTATTGAGAAGTGTAGTATGAGGAAGACTTACCCACAGCTCAGCCTTCACTCGCTCCGCCTTGTTAGCGAAGCACCTATTTTCCCTATCGATCTGATCGGTGGCGGCACGGTAGTGTGCCCACGTCCAGGCCGGCTCGTACCTTCCACTAATGTGGACCATGCCTGGGAAGTGCACCCAGCACAAAAGACCCAGGATGCCATTGACCTTGCGTTTGTGAGCACCTCCACTGACTATTTCCCAACTCCTGCCAAAAGTTATTAAGATAAAACATTAGTTTCTATTGTGATTGTGTTTTTCAAGTTATCAAATGAAAAGGTAGTGATAACATCTAAAGTTACTTATAGTGGCGGGGAGGGTCGAATCACCGGTCGACCGGCAAGAGGTATCGACCTGTTCGGGAGTCGTGAGGGACCTCGCAACCAGACAGACGGCGTACTAGAGGCACCCCCTGTCGTGTCCTCCTCCTCCTCCTCCTCACCACCCGACGACTCCGCGGACGGTACGCTATCGTCCTCCTGCTCCTCCTCCCCCTGCACCTCCTCCTCCTACGACTGCTCCTCCTGCTGCAGCTGCTCTACAAGCACCTTCGGTCGACCCTTCCCTCGACCCTTGGGGCCACCCTTCCCTCGACCCTTGCCTTTGGTGCCCCTAGCGATGGACCCCTCAGCTCCCTCGGAACTTGAGGCCATTCTTCTGAAAACAGACGCACATTTTCGCTGAATTCCGCCGCCCACCATCTTGATTCAATCGCCTGCAATCACAAACAGAGCCCCAATCAGCACGTATAAACAAGTAGAAGTAAGAAAAATATGCAAAATAAACAAGATTTAATTAGAAACTAACATGTATTAGAAATAATCATCTTGATCGGGATTAGCTGGATCATAAGTCTCATCATCACTATCATGCATGTCGAGATAACCAGGCCCGTGCTCCAAAGGAGGAATGTCATCATCAACCCCTAATTGTAAACTTGTAAGTAATTCTAAGTCCTTAGCATTATGAACCTCATCTCCAGCATCCTCGTCATCAATTCTTTCATCATCGTCTACTTCCATTCCAATCGCTCCAGTTAAGTCTATCACAAAACGCCCTTCTAGCCCATCTTCTTGAAAGAACTCTCCGTCATATGTATTTGGATCTATGTTGTAATCTTCATTGTTTGGGACAGGTAGTTTACCATGTGGCGATACCTTGTACACAACGTCCCAACCCTTTAGACGTTCGTCGGTTTTGCACGGGTATGAGAGATAATAAACTTGTGTGGCTTGTTGAGCCACAATATAGACATCGTCTCCTGGATAGATGGATGACTGTCGAATTTCGACTAGTCCAAGATTAGAGCTGTGTCACACTTTGTTAGGATCAAACCAATGGCATTTGAATATGACGGGCTTAAGAGGTTTGCAACCAGGAAACGTGAGTTCATATATTTCTTCAATTCTTCCATAATACTCAACCCCATCAAGTCCTATGGTACAAACTCCGGTATTTGTGGTTCTTCGATTGGACCGACTCTGCTCGTGGCTTTTTGTGTGAAAGCGATATCCATTCACGTCATAGCCGGAGTATGACATGACCCTATAGGCACAACCATGGGCAACCAATCTCAACTCAGGACTCATAGACACATCATTTTGACCCTGCAAGTAGAAGCATGATAGTTCATTATATTATTCGCACATACGAGGAACTTGTGATGTCAAACACAAAGTACGAACTCCAGAATGACCGTACCTTTTGTTTGAGCCAAGAAATGAAATCGGGCGATATACGTCCCACACCCTTATTAAGAAGGGTATCAACTTGCTGCGGGGTCGATGCCCTATTTCCCCGCCAGAATTGATGAGTAAACTCTCTATATGAACAAGAACAAGATAGGGGGGTTGGATGCAGAATAATGACCATACACTAGCAATAATTGAGAATAGTTTGTTGCGAACTTACTGAATGTATGACTGCATTTCGGAAAGGTTGGTCAACACATACATCATGATAGTGCGCCACTCTTCATGTTGCAAGGTATTAGGAATCGCAACACTTGCACTTCCGAGTTGCCCTCTAAAGAGGCTGAGGTTCGATTCATTTTCGTCTGCATTGTAACGAGGGATTGGATTATGCACGTTAGGAAGAGTGTCAGCATAGTATTTTGTTGTGAAGTTTGACACCTCCTCAGTACAGTATGCCTCTGCAATGGAAGCTTCAATTTTGCATTTATTTTTACACTTGGTTCGAAGAACCTTTTGTTGTCTCTCAATTGCATAGCACCAACGGCCCTGCACAGGCCCCCCCATTCATGCCTCATACGGGAGGTGCAAAATCATATGCTGCATCGGATTGAAAAAACCGGGTGGAAAGATCTTCTCCAACTTACAAAGCAACACAGGAGCCAATTCTTCCATTTCTGCAACCACGGATCGAGATAACTCCTTAGCACAAAGGATGTGGAAGAAATGACTTAACTCTGCCAGCACTAGCCACACATGGTCAGGGAGATAGCCTCAAACCATCACCGGAAGAAGCCGCTCAATCCATATGTGGTAGTCATGACTCTTGAGCCCATTGATTCGCATAGTACCTAAGTTCAGCCCCCTCCTCAGATTCGCTGCATACCCATCGGGAAACATTAAAGTTTGGAACCATTCTAGTACTTCCCTCCTTTGGTCCTTCTTCAGGATGAATTCGGCTGGAGGCTTTTTCCATTTCTTGCCATCTTTGGGAGGTGGAATGTTGAGCTTTGGTCTATTGCATAACCTAGCTTGATCCACTCTAGCCTTAACATTGTCCTTTGTTTTATCAGAAATATCCATGATTGTACCACAGAGTGCCTCGGCGACATTCTTTTCCGTGTGCATCATATCAATGTTATGTGGAAGAAGAAGGTCATCCATGTAGGGGAGCCTCCACAAGCCCGACTTCTGAGTCCAGGCATGCTCCTCACCATATCCCACAAAACCACCACCTTCTTCGTTGAACTTGAGCGCGTCTAACTGTGCACGAACCGCGACACCTGTCAACATTTGTGGTGGAGGGTCTTCAACCATGACACCTTTTGTAAAGTTCTTAATGTCTCGTCTGAATGGATGGTCAATAGGGAGGAATTGTCGGTGTTTGTCGAACGAAGAATACTTGCCACCCTTTGTCAACCAGATGAACTTGAGAGCTGCCTTGCACACTGGGCATGGGAACTTCCCGTGGACACACCAGCCGCAGAATAGCCCATACGCCGGCAAGTCATGCAGGGAGTACATGTACCACACTCGCAGTTTGAAGTTTGTTTTTGTAGCTCGATCATATGTCCATACCCCTTCCTCCCAAGCATGGAGCAAATCATCAATCAGAGGCTCCATGTACACACTCATATTATCCCCCGGGTATCCAGGAATTATCAACGACAAGAATATGTTCTGTCGCTGAAAGATGACACCGGGGGGGGAGATTGAGGGGGATAACGAACATGGGCCAACAAATGTACGGGGCAGCCAACATTCCATAAGGATTGAACCCATCTGTTACAAGCGCAACACGTACATTACGAGCCTCCCCAGCTTCCTCACGATGACACCTGTCAAAATGTCTCCATGCTTCAGCATCGGCTGGATGTACCATGTTCT
>CM041636.1:18852091-18930533 GCA_023333625.1 Bothriochloa decipiens
GTGAGGGCAGTCTATGTCCTAGATAAGTGGCCAGATGTAAGCGGGCCTGGCCTCGAGGAGGCGGGACGTTACAAATGGTATCAGAGCCGACTCTTTTGGTTTCACGGGCGCGTGTGTCAGTTGCGCAGGTATGGTGTGCATGGCTGCTGTGGATCCGGAGTGGTCACACAGCATGACACATGCGCTGGCACTGGACACACGGACATGGCCAAGAGGGGACGTTCCAGGCCTGGGGTTGACCGACGAGGACGTCGGTCTCCTAAGGGGGTGAGTATGTAACACCTCAGCTCAGGGCTTAATAGGATTAATAGGATACTCGTACCAACAAGTTGCAACTTCTTTTCTGGAAGCTCATCACTAAAGAACTCCGAGGTTAAGCGTGCTTGGCCTGGAGAAATTTAGGGATGGGTGACCGGCCGGAAAGTCTTCCCGGGTGCGCACGAGTGAGGACAAAGTGCACAGAAAAGACTAGTGTTGGTCTGTGAGGGCAGTCTATGTCCTAGATAAGTGGCCAGATGTAAGCGGGCCCAGCCTCGAGGAGGCGGGACGTTACAATATATGAGTTTCCATGACCGATGATGACAATAGTTTAGACTGATGCTGGCTCTGATGGTGGTTGTATCTGATCTCTGAGACTTTTTAAATTTTTTATATGTTGTTGTGCCTATGTTTGAGGCCATGTTGCCCACTGTTGAAACAATGATGAGTTGTAACTAAACCTTGAGTGGATGGCTTTTTTGTTCTTATGTGCCTCTTTTTGGTTCTTATTTGCCATTTGAATTTTCCTGTGCCGTGTTCTTGTAACTTAAACAAAAGTTGAGGCCAAAACCGAGAAAAAAGTGCCTGTGATGTGTTCATTCGTATATTGAGCCTGAGGCAAAAACATTAGGGAGAATTTCTTATTTGGCCCTAAAAAAAACTTCGCTTACTTATTTGGCTCAACTTTTTTCGAACATGTCTATTTGGCCTAGAAGTGAAAATCCGTTACTTATTTGGCCCTCCATCAGGTTCCGTTGGGCCGAACCGTTAGTTGCCCACTCCAGCTCACGTGAAAAGTCAAAAATACCCCTAGACTATCCTAACTCTACCGGCCGACTCCCTCCTCTCTCCCCCGACCCCGACAGCACTCCTTGACCCGACCCCGACGCAGTCAAAAAAAAGTTGCTGCCGCCCTACATGGCGGATGGCCGGCCCGTTGCCGCTCAAGCCCACCTACCGGAGCCACCGTGGCCGCCCCCAGGTGAAGATCTGCCGTCTTCTACTCCTCTTCATGTCTCGGGGGTGGAGATCCATCGGCCTTCTCGCGGTGAGGCCTTGGAGGCCGAGGCGGCCAGGTCCCCTCGCGGTCAGGCCTGCGCTGTGCCTGGGGCAGCCAGCCCCCTCCCCCCCCCCCCCCCGCGGTGAGGCTTTGAAGGCCGGGGCGACGAGCTCACCCGCGGTCAGGCCTTGGAGGCCGGGCGGCCAGGTTCCCACGTGGGTTTGTCCTGCAGGCTGGTGAGGCCAGTCCCCTCGGCAACCAAGCCCCCATCGAGGCGCTGAGAAGGCGTCTTTGGAGGACCCTAACGCCCACAGCTGCCCAGAAGGGTGAGTTTTTTCTTGCTCCCTTCCTAGAACTAGTTATAGATGTATGTCAATCTAAAACAATATGATTTTGTTTACAGCATGATCCAAATACTAGTTTCAAGCTAGAAATCAAATTGTTTGCCAACCGTAAGAAGTGTAGACAAGAATTCAGTTGTTATGCCTTTGACATGGTTATTGATTCAGACAAAGCAAGTTTTATGGACCTTCATAAATTAGTGGTAGATAAGTAACCACCTGATTATTTGGAATTGGCTCATTTTCAATATTATGATAAAGAATTGAAATCTTTCCCTAAAGTAAAAACGGACCAAGATTTGATGGCTATGTTTGAGAGACATTTGAAGAAAAAGTTGATCATCATGTTTGTTGTGTACCGAGGTCCTTCTGAACCATATGAGCCTATCACAGAGTGGGATTTAGGTGAGGAAGAGGAGCCTACTGTAGAGGATAATAATGCTGAGGAAGTGGATGATGATGAGTACCTTAGGAACCCTAAACCACAGAATGAACATGTAGGAGTTGATGAGGAAGATATGTACCTTGACACTATACAACCCAACACTCTACAGGTGGTTCAGAGGCCAGTTGAGAAGGAGCTGGCATATGTTGTTGATGAGAATGAGGATGAAAGTGGAGGAGGTGAGTCAGAGGATGAGGATGAGGAAGAGGAGCAATGCAATGAGCACAGCTATGCTCCAAGTGTAGAGCATGATCCTAAGGATCCACCAATGATACAAGGGTCTACTTATGCAAATATGTACACCTTCAAAGTGTCACTTTCTCACATGCAATAAAACACCACTTTGAGTTCAATCTTAAAAAGAGTGGACCAAATAGGTACAGGGCATATTGTGCAGTGAGAGACAAAGAGGGATGTCCATGGTGGATATATGCACCTACAACTAAGGATGACTCCACTGTAATGGTAAGGCTTCGTGCATTTGTTAAATGTGTTTGCATATTGTTTATATTGGTTGCTAAACGTTTGTCTTCGTGCAGTGAAAAACAAGGTTTGTGTTGATGATCATAAGTGCTCTAGCCGAAGGTTGTCAAAGAAGGCGAAGAATGCAACAAAATATTGGATATGTGAAAATGTGAAGGACTTCCTCATAGTGGATGCAACTTTGGGTACAAAGGAATTGGTGAAGAAATTGAAAGAACACCATGGGGTGACTGTACCGTACCATAGAGTGTTTCAAGGTAAGACCTTAGCACTAAAACACCTTTATGGTGATTGGGATGCTTGCTTTGATAATCTGTTCAAGTTTAAAGCACAAGTTGAGAATTATTGTCCTAGTAGCTTAGTCATCATTGACCATCACATGGTAGATGGAAAGATCAGATTTAGAAGATTTTTTTAGCATTCAAGCCGTGCATAGATGGGTTCCTTACTGCTTGTAGGCCATACCTTGTAATAGATAGTACATTCTTGATAGGCAGGTACAAGAGACAACTGGCTAGTGCAATTGCTGTTGATGGGCATAAGTGGATGTATCTTGTTTGCTTTGAAATTTTTTATTCAGAAACTACAGATAACTGGGTTTGGTTCATGAGTCAACTTAACAGGCAATAGGGTCTCCAAGGGGTTTAGCCATATGTAATGATGCTGGACAGGCTGTGATGTCTGGGGTGGGTAAGGTATTTCCATTAGCTGAACATAGAGAGTGCATGTACCACTTGGTGACCAACTTCAAGAAAAGATATCATGGTAAGGTGTTTGATGACCACCTATGGGCAGCAGCATACTCATGGAGCATGTATTGGTATGAAAAAAATATGAATGCCATGAAGGATGCAAAGCCATCTGCAATAGAATGGCTACTTGCAACACACAAAAAATTGTGGTCAAGGAGCCATTTTGACACAATTTGCAAGGTAGACTATGTGACCAACATCCTTGTAGAAAGTTTTAATAATTTGATGAAGCCTCACAAGTCAATGAACTTGGATGATTTGTTTGACAAGCTCAGACAAATGCTCATGTCCAAGTGGAATAAAAGAAGAAAAATAGGGAAGAAACTCCAAGGCTTGATTCTGCCCACATCATTACAGAGTTGAATCAGGAGAGTAAAGAGGGAAACTTGGAAGTTGAAGAATGCTCAGAAGAGATAGCTAAAGTTACTGTAATGGGAGGAAGTGCATTTCGGTTTCTTGTTGACCTAAAAAAGAGGACTTGTACTCGTAGAAAATGGGATGTTTCTGGAATTCCTTGCAAGCATGCACTAGCATTCATCACCTCCAAAGATGCATCAACAAAAAGTTATGTTGACTTGTACTACTCTGTTGAGAAATTTAGAGATGCATATAGTCAGCTTATTCCAGCTATGTCAGACAAGTCTCAGTGGCCTGAACCTAACAATGGCTTTTTCATGCACCCACCTTTACTGACAAAGGTAGCTGGTAGGCCTAAGACTAAAAGGCACAAGGGTACCGGTGACAAAAAAATAGAAAAGGATAGCATCAGTGCCCCATTTTCTTTGACTATGGATATCATTGGTACAATTGCAAGAGGGGCAGACCAGAAGATATTGAAGCTATGAAAAACATCAAGTAATGATTTGTCTAGTCTTGTCAACCATTTGTGTCTTTCCTTTGTTAGTATATGATATTCATTATTTTCATTCTACTCTTGTTTCAGGGCAGTAGAAAAGAAGAGGGCAAGGAGCAAAAAATGTGCATAAAGTTACATTATTCCTTTGTTGGAAGATGCACCATCGGCGACAATGACAATGCCCCCCAGGTTTGGTCTTTCTTTCTTTCTCTCATGGTAACAAGATCTAATAACTTCGGACTGATTCTAAATACATCTTTGTGACCGTAGTGAAAACTTGGTGACAACATCTAATAACAAAAGGAAGAGAATTGAGGACTGTACACCTGAATCCTCTAAAAGTTATGTCACATGTTGCTGCAATCTTTTCACAATCACATCTTCCTTTGAAACCTAAATTAGTTGACTATTGTGACAGCCATAGAGGTTTCAAGTAAGAAAAAGGGAAACCAAACTAACTCCAACTCCGGGCGTTCAAAATTGTATGTTTACTAATTCTGAAATTAACTTGTAGTCATTGAATTGTTCCCCTAATCTAAACCATATGTCAATGTATAACATTTGAAGGTCAAGAAGTGGGTCAAATCAGCCTGAAGCACTTTCTATTGCTCAAATCGAACATTGTCTTGTTCAAGTAAAAAAGAAGCGGACAACCATAAAAAAGAAGCTAGGCCTTCCAAAGAAAAAGGCCACAATCAATCCCAAGGTGCCACCTGACAGCCCATCGATGGGTACAAGAAGCAAGAAGGGATTTTCTAGCAGCCCTGCAATGAGCACGCGAAGCAAAAGAAGGCTTAGTATTTGATTTGTGATATTTGATTTGCTTCCCTTTGCTCTATGTATGTCAGACCAATGTAGCACTTTCATTTGATATTCTGATTGTGAGAACTGAACTATGGTGCCTATGTTGAATTTGTGAACTATGCAATTGTGCCACGTTATTTATGAGAGTGTGAAACTATGTGGAATTTGTGAACTATGCGTTGCTGATATGGTGATTTGGTTCCCTTATTTATTTGAGAATATAAATGTTGGTGATATGAATATTTGAGAATATATATGTTGCTGATATGGTTATTTGACAATATATATATATAATATATACTCAATATATACATTAAACAAGATAAACCTTGTTTTTTTACCGCAGGGGCAAAAGGGTCTTTTTACACGACAGTTGACACTGTTAACTCCTCTAAACTGACGGAAGGCCAAATAAGTAACAAATTTTTACTTTGAGGCCAAATAGACAAGTTTGAAAAAAGTTGGGCCAAATAAGTAAGCGAAGTTTTTTTAGATTAAATAAGCAATTCTCCCAAAAAAATTATGATGGCAAGGTTATGCTGCTGCTGCTAAACATTGTTGTGTGGTGCTTGTGATTCATGGCTGTGGCCCGGCCTGGCACCTAACACGACCACAAGTTGGCAGTTAGTGGTGGTTGGGCTTGTGGCCCGGCTGACATCAATGCCACAAACACAATCTGAGGGAGGCCAGGGTGCATTGGGCCAGAAACCCAAACAAGTGAGGGTGGCCCATAATGTGCAGGCTGTGGGTGGCCACGGCCTGGATCATGGGCCGCTCTGCCGAGGGCCACCCTTCCAAACAGTCCCTCAGTGATTGCAGTAATTTGTTTTTCCTGGTTTGCTGTAATTTTTGGCTACCGGCGGTGGAGGCAGCAGCAGCGGCAGCGCACCGCGACGCTCCGGTCCTGGCCGCCGGCAGGGTCCCGTCATGAAGACAAGGTGATCCAGAGCACGCCGGGCCAGGGATGGCGTGTACTGTAGTTGCGTTGCCGGCGGCGTCCACGTCGATCGGGGCCGGGCCCGTCACGACCAGGCCAGTGGGCAGTGACGAGGCCGCCGTCCATGACCACGCAAAGAAGAAGCGTGGCGAGCGCAAGCCAGCAGAGAGCAGCCAAGGTTCGTCCGCGTCTTCCCCACCAACCCTGCAGTGCATCGACTGGTAGAGATACTACTGCGTGTCTCGCCGCTCTCATGCAGCGGTGACATTCCGAGTGGCGGTGAAGCCTTTGATGCGGGCTGGAGCGGCGCCTCAATTCGCATTGCATGAACTCGTCGCGGCTGGCCGGCAGGCAGAGGCAATATTACGCCGCCGGGCTTGCGGCGTAGCCCGTGCCATTTGTGAAATGATCGATCCACACCCTGCTCCATCTCTCCCAGTCCCCGCTCTTGTGAAATGGCAAATGTTTCCTTTAGTAGTTAGTGGTTTGACTGCGTAGCGAACGTACTCAAAACACCGACCAAACATTGGGACACGTGTGGCACTACGTAGAGGAACGCACCTCACCCATATCGGTCGTCATGCTTGTCTCAACGCGAAACCCTGTACCCAACGTGAGCGATCTCGCTCGGGAGACAAGTTCGGTGGAGACCCGTCTAAAAATCACGCGGTGCAAAACCACTAACAACCAAGTAGGGGAGCTCGGCATGGTATAGTGACCCAAAGTTGCCGCTCTCGAGAAGAAGTAACCTCGACGGAGAGAATTGAGAAACCAAAGAATCAGAGAACAGGCGGGCGGGCGAGCCTATGAGTTGGGCAATACAATACAACAATATCAATTTCAAGGGAAAAGATATACAAGTGTACTTGTCTTGTGCACTAGAAATTAGACGTAAACAAATTATATGTTAATAATAAAAATATTATTCTTCCAAATTGGACCAAAATCCATTTTTCCTCACTTCTAAAGTATATATTTTTATGATGGCATTTTTCATTTAATTAAAAGAAAAAGAAGCAAAGAAGGCCTCGTTCCTTAAAAAAAGAAAAAGAAAAAGAAAACAGATTTCCGGCCTCCGCCGACGGCGACCAATCGATGAATCGAGAATCGAGTAATCCGGAAACCGCCATCGTGGTGGGTTTATATAGTATATAAGCCACCGATTCCCATTACAATTCCCGCATTCCTCCCCTGCTCCCGCCCGCCAGCCACCACCTTACCGGGCATGATGAACGCCGGCCGTCTCCGACACGAGGGAGGACGGCGGCGTCGAGCGCGTCCGGAGAGGACGGCGGCACCGGGAACTTCTTGCACAGAGGGGAGGGCGAGAATGGCGCGGGAGAGGAGAGCGCCATCCGGAGCGTCCTCCACGGCGGCCGAGCGTTCCCGACCATCTCCCACAGCGCAGAGATCCCGGCGGTCTTCCACGACGGCGCGGCCACCAACGAGGGCACCCCGGCGGGCGGGCGGCAGGCAGAGCGCACGGGGAACCGCGCATCAGTGCCTTCGGCTCCAGCGGCGGCGGTGGCGCCTTCCGCCCGAAGAAGTCCGGGAACTTGGAGCAGGACGCCGACAAACTCACGTAGCCCTCTCTCCTATGCCCTCTACTGCTGGGAGCGCTGTAAGGCCCTCAACGGCGAGAAGAAGAGGGAGATGTGCCCGATCTGTACGGACGCGGAAATTTTGCTCCCAAGAGGACGTGCTTCTACACATGCAACCGTTAGATGTCATTTTAAGATCCGTGCCAACTAGTACAGCCCAATGCGTATACTATTCGTACTTGGTATTCAGACATTTTCTGCAAGCCTCGTATTCCCTCTGACCGAATGTTGGCACTTTTTCTCCTCTCCCGCGCCGGCCTGCCGTCCGCCCCCTCTCTCTCTCTCATCTCTGCTATTCTCTCTCACCTCGGCTCCTCTCTCCCACCACTCATTTCTCTCTCCAAGCGCCGCCGCCGCCGCCGCCTGCCATCCGCATCGCCGCTCCACCACGGCGCGCCACCCAGGCACCGCCACTACAACTCGCCACGCCGCCCCTGTATCACCGCGTGTGCGCCCTCAACCTCGCCCCACTGCTGTGGCGGCGCTCTACCTCGCCGTGCCGTCTTCAACCTCGCTGCGCCGCAACTTTTATTCTCTGTTTTGCCGCTCGATCCAGGTGTTTGGTACCTATTCTTTGTATTTATCCTTTTTTCCAATTTCTTTTTTTCTTTTTATCTTTCTATGGTTTTTTTACAGATATCCCCAATGTTCTTATAAGGATTTAATCCACCTTCATTTGTATTACTATCCCTCGGATCTATTTTTCCCTTCCTTTTTACCTTTCTGATTTTTTTGGTTTACAGATATCCCCGATATGCTTAAGCATTCATAGACCTCGGGTCTACTGGTTACACATTTAGGCCTTCCTTAGATACCAAAATTGGTATCTCAATTCTGCATAGTGAGTGTCCTGTCACACTGTAGCAATTTTATTTTTATTTAATAATAATTGTCTAAATATTAATTAATTAGGCTTAAAATGTTTGTCTCGTAAAGTATAACAAAACAAAACTGTATAATTAGTTTTTTATTTTATCTATATTTAATACTTTATACATGTGCCGGTATTTTGATGTGACGGAGAATAAGAATTCTGTATAGTAAATTTTGATACCAATTTTAATATCTAAACAAGCCTTAATCAAAGAACAATCACTTCCGCAATGCTTTATACATTTTGTTTCTAGTGGTGCCTTTGCACTTCACTTTTATATCACTGTACTTTAGGGTCTTCCATCGGCGACACTAAAAATAATTTATATGCGTTTCGTAAGCCTTTCTAAGTGCAATGTACCTGACAATTTAAATTATTCCTTGCAACTGGTCCTAGGTGTATTTATCTATTTGTTTATGCTAAAAGTTACCTTAATTTCAAGATGTTTCTTTTCTTAGAAATTAATTTTAGCAAGAAAAAAACAGTTTTACTGGAGCTATGTATGTCCACAGACTATATATGCTCTCATCTGCTAGCTTGTGCTCCCTTGTTATATATGCTCTTTACTGTTTGGCAAGTACATGAGCTCAATATAATGTCTCTGTTCCAGAATAAGTACATATCCTGCCCTTTGAGAATTAAACAAATCTCAAATTCAACTAGACTTATATGAAATACTATTAACAATTGCACCTCTAAATAGATTAGTATAATAATATATGATATGACTACTCTAATGATAATTGTCTCATATTATAAATCTTAGTAGATTTTGTCAAACTTGATTTTGTTTGACACCTAGAAGTATAAATACATTAATTTTGGTACTATTGTGTAATATTTGAGTACTTTATAACATCACATCAGTGTCATCCATGAGCTCACGTACTCCCTCTATTTTAAACTAACTACAAATCATGTACTTTGACAAGTCAAACAAATCTTAAGTTTAACTATTTATATAAAATCTACATATATACCTACCTCTCAGATGCGCGTTTAGGATGCATCCTTTGTCAATAGTTTGATAATACACGTCTACCCATGATATTTTTTTTGAAGAAAGTCTACCCATGATACTAATACTAACTTTTATTAGTTCACCACTTCTTTTAATTCACAATTGTGTAACAATTCATAGAATCGTGTGCTATCACGCTCATGCCGATTGCTAATATTTCTCAAAAACTTTTATCTCAATCCATATGTAAATATTTCACAGCACACATGTCACGAAATCATTTTGTCTATTTTCACCAAAAAAAAAACATCATAAAAAATCTTACCTTTAAGAAACACGGCACAAATGTTACGGGACCCTTTTGTCTATTTCACCCAGAAAAAACATCATAAAAATTCTTACCTTTAAGAAACAAGTAAATCTGATGCTAACTAGTATTTAGGACTCCAGGATTACCAAACCTTATCAGTTGTGCTATATGTCGTGTTCCTAGGTCCTGTCTGCAGCTGCCAGCTGCTGCTACTGTCTGGTGTTTACAAATTATAGAAAATTGATACACAGTTGGATAACATGATACATGAATGCTCGTTAAATTGAGGGAACATCTGACATAATAGATGTCATTAACAACAATAACAACATAGCTTTTTATCCCAAACAAATTGGGATAGACTAGAGATGAAACTCAAAAGAGGCATGAAAACAAAAAACACATAATAGATGTCATTAAAATTACAAAAAATATAACTGTTACCAATACAATTGTTCCACAAACCAGGCTACTGGAATGTTTTGTAGAAGAATAACCGAGACGGCATTTGAATAACCTACAAATGATTAGCAGACCTAACTACTGTTAAAAGCAAAATATCTAGACATGGCTACTAGGACAGCTAGTTGTCATCCAGATCATTTTCTTCGCCAATGGGCGGCAGTGGATAGTTTTTTCGGCAATGCCTAACATCATGGTCATTGCCGCGACACTTTTTGCAGTGTCGTCATTGTTTCACCGCTCCACTCAAAACTGAATATTGTTTTCTGCTGCGTCTCTTGCAAAACCTTGCACTTCTAATCCTTACCTCTGCTGCATTTTTCTCACACACATTAGTTGGCCTACCCATGGTACGCTGAGAGATTGGGGACTTGATTGAATTTATATTTATAACTGCACCACTTCTGCTGTCAACATTTTGTAAAGATCTTTCACTATCAGAGAAGGCTTCACTCCCAGATGTCCCTTCTCCAGAACCTTCGGTTCCACTAGATTCATATCCAACATGGCAGTTAGTGGTAACATCGTCCCTCTTTGCTTGCATTTTTTTTTCAAAACACTTGTGAGCTACTTCACAGCGAAGTCCAAGCACTCCAAATCTAAATCAACAAGTTTAGTTACTTCTCTGTAAGTGCTATCAAGCATGGTACGCTTTAAAACCTTCGACTGAACTGCACCGGTGGGTTTCGCAGCTGGTAATAGATGACTTGGCTCCTTGAAACGTGCAGCTCTTATCCATCTATTCATTATGTGTACAATAGGGGTCTCAGGAACCAAAAACTGGATATGTTCTCCAATGCCACCCAAACCAGAGGGCTCCATTGAACCAAAACCTAGCACATTATTAAAAATGCTGAGAATTAATAGCATAAAAGTTAAGCAAGAGGAAAATATTGCGTGTCAAAGATGAATTAAATAGCACTCTTAAATATTGAACACAATTAGCACAGCTCCTAATATACATAACGCACCCATTAATCTATGGGTTTCCACATGCTTTATACTTGCAGTACTAAATTACTCAAAATAAGCTATTATAGAAAGAAACAATAGAAAATTAGAAAATACAGGTAGATGCTTGGTTCATATCAAAGCTGCTATAGGACATGCAAGAGTGGGAGGAAAAACACAAGGGCCGTCCATTCAACAGGTACATTATTCAGAAAGCTGCTAGCTGATGTTCATGGTGTAGTCAAAGAATTGTCCAGAAGAGGTACATCCATGAAAAAGGTAGATAAATACAAGTAATAGGTCAATAGTCGAGAAGAGGTACATTACTAAAACATGATAACAATTGTACCACCACATGAATCTGTTCTTATTTGGTACAAAAGGTTTTTGTTGAAAAAACATAAATAATCAGTTAGTATTTCAACATATAGTACTTTGATATAGCTAGTTAGTAATGTGTATCATCATCCGGGAATTTAATTTAATTTCTCGAAGGAACTTAATTGAAGTTTGAATGCATTAAAATGTTATGTGACAAAAAGGAGCAAGGTTGTGTGTGTGTGCGCGCGCGTGCTAGCCTGAGTGCACTTTCACAATGCGATTAGTTTACTCAAGAACACTTGCATGCCTAGTAGTGGGTTTCTATAGTATCAGACCACACATATAAGTTTTGGGTTAGTCTTCTATGTATCACAAATTGTTTGGACCACAACTTGCTTGGAAATAGTTTTTGCTCAGAGCCTCAGAGGCACAAGTAGTACTGCCCGCCAGCCATCTGGTAGAGGAAAAGAAATATAAGAACAATGGGGTAGAAAAAAAAAGGAAGTAATAATGTTATAGCAGACAGCCATGGAGCATAAAGAGGGAGAACTGCAGACCATTCTTTGGGCGGATCTTGCTAGCCAGAGCAATTGTGCGGCGCCTGCCTATCCTGCCTTGCCGTCGGAGCAGCTGGCCTAGTAGGAAATGTCGTCTCAGCAAAGAAGAATACGATGAAATCTGTGATGATTAAGGAGTACAATAGTACCTCAGACTTGTAGGTAGTAACCTCGATTCATACTGAGGGCCTGAACATTCTGAGCCAATAACTCAGATCTGACGCAGCAAGAGAGAGGGAAGGAGAAGAACCAGACGAAAACAGGAGAGGCGGAGCAGAGGGGAGATACGGGAGAGGAAGAGCCAGCGG
Organism: Bothriochloa decipiens; assembly: GCA_023333625.1. Taxonomy (NCBI): domain Eukaryota; kingdom Viridiplantae; phylum Streptophyta; class Magnoliopsida; order Poales; family Poaceae; genus Bothriochloa; species Bothriochloa decipiens. Next base: position 18,864,313 of record CM041636.1, read on the forward strand.
CGGTGGCGGCGCCGGCGACGGAGAACCGGCGGCTGTAGCGGAGCCGCCGCCGGCGGTGGCGGCGTCGTCTGGTTGGGGACCGAAGGCAAAGATTCAAAAAGCAAATGGGAGATCCGGCAGACTATATCGCTGAGCACCCAGTTTGTGTGGACAGTATATACGTTTGTACTCCGTATGTATACCAGCAGTATTCACGTTTTATTTACCTGTATTGCAGATGGAGGAAAAGTAGCACATATCTCGATGCAACAGATCCGACGGTTGCATGTTTGGGAGCATATGCTCTTGGGAGCAGAATTAACTTTCTCTGTACTACATGCATCGTCAAGCGGACCGCTTCTGGTGACGCACCCTCCTCAGGCAACATGGATATGTTGTTTGACTGCTCAGTTAGTTGTATTAGTTTTGCCCCTAAGAATTGTGCTTAATCGGTTGGCAGATTTGTCACACTAGTAGTTTCGCTCCAAGAACCGTGCCTGATCGATTCTTTAATCTTTACTCAATGCTTTACTGGGAGTTGTTTAACCATTGTGAACAGAAGACTGTGAATTGGACCTGAACAACTGATAAAATAGATAATAGATACTCTTTGTCCAGGTAAAAGTTATTTGGACGGTAGTGCCTCATCAGCATCACTCAATTTTCTTTATGAATTATGCTGAGCAATTTGTTCCCAGTACATACCAGTATTGTGGAAATTCAGTTTACTTTCCACAAAGCATGTCGAATACAAAGGAGTATACATAGCAGCAGAACACATTTTTCCTGCTCCAAGGGCTAAATTCTAAGTGCTTCTTAGTTCAGTTGATCCTTGCTGCTTGAAAAAAAGGGATTATTTGACTAATCTCATGAAAGAATGCAAAATTCCACCAGGTCACATTTTGATCCTTTGTTGTCAGTCGTTCAAATGGTATATTAGATCAGGGATATACCATTTGAACGACAATGGTGATACATTTTGATCCTTTGTTTCAGTCGTTCAAAGTTTTTTGCCACAGCCATCACAGCTGACTAAAAAGTTCAGTTGGTTGTAGATAAATCGTTTCCGACAATGAGGACATATAGTCAAGAACACCATTGTAAAATCACTTAGTGTCATACGTCCAGCCACATTGCATTTATTTGCATGAGCCTTGCCTGACTGCCGCTTGACATTTCCCCACAACTGCCGCTTGGCATTTCCCACCACTTCTCTAGAAGCATGCTGTCTATTCATGTCATACAGAGTTCGTTCACAGGATCACACAATATTGCATGAGCTTCTGAAACTAACTTGAAAGCAGCTACAACACCCGGAAGAGTATTTCAATCAGGATCTAGCCAATAGGAAAGTCTGTCATAGTTTTTTGTAATGACTGTGTTATCTGTCCAGGTCTCTGAAAGAATGCAAAATTTATTCCACAAGATCACATTTTGATCCTTTGTTGTCAGTCACTCATGAATGGGGAAAAGGCACCTTTTATTGAAAGCTTAGAACAGTAACAAGAACTGGGGATACCAGTTTAGCAGTACAGGGTACAACAACAACAATAACAACAACATAGTCTTTTGTCCTAAGCAAGTTGGGGTAGGCTAGAGATGAAACCCAAAAGAGGCATGAAAACAAAGAACACATAATGGTACAAGAAAAAGATTATGGTTCAGGCATGTTAATTGCTAGTCTCCAAGCGCTCCTATCCATAGCTAAATCCTTAGGGATATTTCACTCCTTAAGGTCTCTCTTAACCGACTCGTGCCAAATCAGTTTAGGCTGACCTCTACCTCTCTTTACATTATTGATCCGCTTTAGAACCCACTACGCACCGGTGCCTCAGGAGGCCTCCGTTGGACATGGCCAAACCATTTTAACCGGTGTTGAATCAATTTTTTCTCAATTGATGCCACCCCAACCCTATCCCAAATATCATCGTTCCGGACTCTATCCCTCCTTGTGTGCCCACAACACCATCGTAACATACGCATCTCTGCTACACTCAATTGCTGGATATATCGCCTTTTTGTAGGCCAACATTCAGCACCGTATAACATCGCCAGACGAATCGTTGTCCTATAAAACTTACCTTTTAACTTCTGAGGCACCCTTCTGTCACAGAGGACGCCTGAAGCTTGACGCTATTTCAAACAACCGACTGAAATTCTATGCCTAACATCTTTATCAATGTCACCATCCTTTTGTAGCATCGATCCTAAATACCGAAAAGTATCCTTCTTGGCCACCACTTGCCCATCGAGGCTAACGTCTCCCTCCTCATTCCTAGTCGCGCTGAAATCGCACCTCATGTACTCGGTCTTGGTCCTACTAAGTCTAAACCCTTTCGACTCTAACGTGTGCCTCTATAGTTCTAACTTTCTATTAACCCCTGCCCTAGTCTCATCCACTAGCACCACATCATCAACAAAGAGCATACACCAAGGGATATCACCTTGTATGTCCCTTGTGACCTCATCCATTACCAAAGTAAATAAATAAAGGCTCAATGCCGACCCTTGATGTAGTCCTATTTCAATTGAAAAGTCACTGGTGTCGCCATCACATGTTCGGACACACGTCACCACATCCCTGTACATATCCTTGATGAGGGTGATGTACTTAGTTGGGACTTTGTGCTTTTTCAAGGCCTACCACATGACATTTCTCGGTACTTTGTCATATGCCTTCTCGAGGTCAATAAAGACCATGTGCAAGTCCTTCTTCTGCTCCCTCTACCTCTCCATCAAATATCATAATAAGAAAATTGCCTCCATGGTCGACCTACCAGGCATAAACCTAAATTGGTTTTGGATCACACTTGTCACTCTTCTTAGGCGATGCTCGATAACCCTCTCCCAGAGCTTCATCGAATGGCTCATCAACTTAATCCCACGATAATTAGTACAACTTTGAACATCTCCCTTGTTCTTGAAGATCGGTACTAATATACTCCATTCTTCAGGCATCTTGTTGACCGAAAAATGAGGTTAAAAAGCTTAGTTAACCATACTATCGCTCTGGCACCTAGGCATCTCCACATCTCAATGGGGATACCATCAGGGCCCATCGCTTTACCTCTCTTCATCCTCTTCAAAGCCTCCCCAATCTCTGCCTCCTGAAATCTCCTCACGAAACATCTGTTGGTATCGTCAAATGAGTCATCCAACTCCAAGGTATGACCCTCATTCTCCCCATTAAACAACTTGTCAAAGTACTCTCTCCACCTGTCCTTGATCTCCTCATCCCTCACCAAAAGTTGATCCGTCCCATCCTTGATGCATTTGATTTGGTTGATGTCCCTCGTCTTCCTCTCGCGGATCCTAGCCATCCTATAAATGTCCTTCTCCCCTTTCTTCGTGCCTAGTCGCTGATAAAGGTCATCATACGCCTGACCTTTTGCTACACTCACTGCTTGTTTTGCAGCCCTCTTCGCTATTTTATAACCCTCAATGTTGGCTGCACTCTTGTCATGATGGAGGCGCTTGAACCACTCCTTTTTCTTCTTAATAACCCTTTGCACCTCGTCATTCCACCACCAGGTGTCTTTCGCTTCCCGTATGCCTCCCCTACTCACTCCAAACACATCCGAAGCCACCTTCCGAACACATGTTGTCATCTTTAGCCACATGTCATTTGCATCTTCTCCTTCTTCCCACAGCCCCTCATCTAGCATCCTCTCCTTAAATGTTTGCGCTGCTTCCCCCTAAGCTTCCACCATTTTGTTCTCGCAATCTTGGCCCGATTGACCCGATGGACACGTACCCGAAAGCGAAAATCCGCCACCACAAGCTTGTGTTGAAGGACAACACACTCTCCAGGTTACACCTTACAATCTAAGCAAGCACGTCTATCCCCCCTCCTTGTAAGGATAAAGTCGATCTGACTCAGGTGTTGTCCGCTATGAAAGGTCACTAGATGGGATTCCCTCTTCTTAAAGACGGTGTTCGCTATCAAAAAATCGTAGGCCAACGCGAAGTTCAAAACATCCTCCCCCTCTTGATTTCTACTACCATACCCGAAACCCGCATGCACCCGCTCGAAACCTATATTAGTCGCACCCACATGGCCGTTGAGGTCTCCCCCTATGAAGAGTTTCTCGCTGATAGGCACAGTACTAACCATGCTATCGAGATCTTCCTAAAACTACCTCTTGGTGCTCTCGCAAAGACCTACCTGCAGGGCATAGGCACTGATCACATTCAGAGCCAAATCTCCAACTACCAACCGGACTAGGATAATCCGGTCGCCTTGCCTCCGCACCTCAACTACTCCATCCTTAAGGCTCCTATTGATCAAGATGCTTACACCATTCCTACCCGATGTTATCCTCGTGTACCAAAGTTTGTAGCCAGTATCCTCCACCTCCTTCGCCTTCTGGCCCTTTCATTTAGTCTCCTGAACGCATAGAATATTTACACGCCTCCTAATTGTTGTATCGACTAGCTCTCTTAACTTAACCGTTAGGGACCCTACATTCCAGCTACCTAGACGAATCCTAGTTGGCTCGGTTAGCTTCCTTACCCTTCGCACCCGTCGAGAGAAGTGCGAAGACCCTTGCTCATTTTTCACTACACCCGGACGCAGATGTAGCGCGTTACAAAGGTTGCGACGACCCGACCCTTGCTCATTTATCATCGTACCCGGATCACGATACGACGCGCCACTAAGGAGATGACGACCCGGCCCTTGCACATTTGACACTACACCCGGATTCCGATGTAGCATGTCGCTAAGAGGGTTACGCCCCAATGAATCTCTTGTGGGTTTCATATCCATAAGAATGGCTGGTTTTGAAATGTTGGCTAGCCGCACCTAACACACCCTCCTCCTTTATCCGGGCTTAGAACCGGCTAAGTTGAAATGACTTAAGAAAATCTTCCAATCAACATAGGCGAAATTTACAGGGTACAACAACATTTGATAAAGTTATTACATGTCTAAAACTCATAAACGTCTTAAAGCAAAATAGTAGAAGGCTTGAACTCTTTCAGCCACCCCATAGCTGCATTCTTCAGATTGATGAAATGTTCCTGAAGCTTTAGTCTCCTTTCAGGTGGTGCATAAAACATTATATCTTTGATCTGTATAGCCACAGATGGAATTTGAATAAAATGAGAGAGCATTCTGGAGATGGTGTTCACTTCAGCAAGCTCCTGAAACAGAATATTGTAGATTTTCTGTCGCATTATTAAGTTGAAACAGAAATGGTGTTTCACAGCAAGTTGACAGTAGATTTTCTGTCACATTATTAGATAATAAAAAACAAATCGAATTTACCTGTGAAACAGTATCACTGGACAGATAGAAAATCATCAGCAAGGCCTCCAGCAGAAGAGTTGCAGTATCTTGTTGGTATTTATTTGATTGTGCTTGTGTGCGGAAGAGGAAAAGAAGTTTCAAACATTCATCAGTGACACTGACAGATTCTTTGTTTGAACATTCCTGAAGTAAGAACATTCAAGTGCATGATCCCAAATCTCTGGAGAAGATCCCAATTTCAATATTTTCGCCCCAGGACCTTCCAAAATACGGCACACCCATAACAACCGTAAGGAACCCTCCACTCTACCCAAGATGCACTTTGCTATGTCTGACGGATCCCAACCAGGTATCTGGATTGAAAACTGTGGAGACTACTTCAGCATCTTTGGTATTGCAGAGCAACTCAAGGTCACAGCTGCAGTGCTGCACTGCCCATTCAAACACCAGGGAGAGGCTCAAAGGACAGTAACAGACTTTCAGTTGCCGTTTTTCCAAAGGCATTAGAGCAACTCAGAAGGGCAACACCATGCCATGGAAGTTTGCTCACTGTCAAAAAATATATATAGTTTGAACTGTGATTAACATATATAATCTCAGACAACTATCAAAGGGCATGAACCAACAGTTAAGTTCATCCCCAGGAGATAAGTTATCTATAGCTAAACAAACAACAAAATCAGGCACGTGCATCCAGTTAACTTCTTCCGAACCAGATGTTGCTGGCAGCAAATCTTCATGACGAGAACCCATGTTTCCTAGCACTGGGTGAATAATTTGAGTTCAGTGACGTGGTAAGCTTGTGCCTTCCCAAAGGCTGGGGAGTGAAGTAGTCGCCACCAGACAATAATTGGTGATTTGTGTAAGACTTCTTGGGAGTAGATGGAGAATCCCACCCATTCGTCTTGTACTTCTTCAATGGTAGATCATCATCACCACCAGTCCACCCACCCCTCGATTTGGATTTATGATGAGGTGTGTCCATTCTTCCCTCAAAATGGGGGCTTTTCCTTTTGCTTGTTTTACGGGCATCATGAGGAGCTGATCTAGCACTGGAATCCTTTTCCATTTTTCCTTCCCCTGACTGTGTGATGATGACTTGCCTTTCGACCGATCAGACTGCAGAAAAAAAACAGCACTTAAGTACAGGTAACTACTGTGATTGGAAGGTCATTTGTGGGATGCTTATGACAGCCTTGGCATTCTTTGTGCAGCCACGTGCGAAGTGACCTTCCTCGCCACATTTGTAGCATAAGGTTGGAGTTGTGACAGCACTAGTTTCCCTGTGTTACTTGGCACATCCCTATAATAGAAGTTCCAATGTTAATCACCAGCATGAGAAGCAACACGTGGCAACAGTAGAAATTAAGAAATTAGATGAAGCATTAAAACTTACCAGACCAGACTGGGCACCAGCTAATTTGTTTTGGACAATTGTCAGAGAAGTCGGAACAACATAGATGGCCCTTCTAATTACATGTAGCATCTTATTTGCTGCATAATAAAAATACAAATATTAAGGGGTAAACTCTTCTACATAATCCAACATATATGCTATGCTCATGTCCCTATGTCTTGATCGAAAAGTCAACCTTCAGGGAGTGTACACTAGAACTATCATCGATCCGCAACAAAAGTTGAGCACTTCGTTGCCTCATATGACAGTTTGCAGTTTCTGATGCAACATCCCCGCTGCCCGACAACAAGCCTTGTTTGGATACATTCGCTACCCCTCAAGTGAAAAATCCAACAGCATATGTCAAACTTATCTTTCTCATAGTCAATGTTTCCCATTTGGCTATCGAATTTCAGCACCAAACATATCCCGCTTTACAAGTCAAATTCTAAGCAATAATATGGCTTCAAAATTTTAAAATTAGAGAATTTTTACATTGGTTGGAAAAAAATACAAGGACCATCCATCTGGAGGAATCAAACGGTGCATGAATAAGATGTACCGATGCAAAAGTACTTACAAGTATCAAAAAGGTAATGATAGCACTTAAATTAGGTGGGGCTAGTAGCAAAACACATGGGCCAAATCTGGATTTTTATTATTTATTTATTTGATATATTAAGGGCAGGAAGTTCAGTAGGTTCATGGTGGGGTAAAATTGGGATGTACTATCAACCCGTGGCCGTGGGTCACCTCGTCCTCCTCCCATGGCAGCTGGTGGAAATTCTACATACACTGTATTTCCCTAAACCATTTTGTAGATGGTACATGTGACTGGTATGGAAGAATTATGAACGAATGATGACATTGAGGAAATAAGTGGAGGCAAAAGAGCTGGAAGAATAAGATACTAAAAGAAAAATATATCAAAGAATTCATACATTTTCGTCAACAAAGACAAGGTCCATGTGCTGGATGGCACCATGACCAACTTGCAACATGAACACTGATGGTAGCACACCTTGCATGAACATTAGATGGAACTGAGATTGATTGAGGCTAACACATTTAATTAAATTTTAATGGCTATTTATAAAACGTGCACAAGCAACTATAATAAACATCTTTCAACTTCACACAGCCAAACACTCTGCGGGCCCTCTATACACAAACAGGCAATCATCCATCCCGGGTAGTAGTACCAATCAAAGTAATCAGAAGCACGATCCACCCATGGACAATAGAATGCTCAACCACGAAAACCGAATAAAGCATGGACATTACAATGCCCAACCACGAAAACTGGATGAAGCGATCAAAATATGACCTGTGGTTTGAGGTCCCGTGAATGTGTTCCTCCCCCTTAGCACCTTCAGCCCTTCCGCTACACATCCAAAACAATAGAGTAACGTCAAAAGCATATCCAGATAACTTCTTTTTCCTCAATAATACTAATAAATCCCTATTAACACCGTACCGAGCATTCAGTCAGAAAAAAAACACCATACCGAGCTGCCGCATCAAGTCCTTGGCTACGGCCTCCAGCAGCCGGCCATTCTTGTGCAGAAATGCATCGAGGTCACCTCTGTCACAGTACTCCAGCACCAGGTACATCATCTTCATCGTCTGCGGCAAAAAAGCATATGATAACACACATTTTTAAAAGGACAGAAAAAACATTCCCCCAAAAGATTTTGTAACACGCCAAGGAAAGAAACCCAAAAAAATCCATAACCGCGCCAGTGTCATTCAGGAGCTGCATATATTTTACAAACAGTAAAGAACAGAAGAACTGCAATGTGTAAATCGTTGGAGATTGAAATCCAAGGAATCATACCAGCAACACAAGCACAAGAAGGCTTCCCCCTACTGCAGCGCACCTGCAAAAAACCAAGCCAGCCCCACCCCTCTGGTCTATCTGAGAGCGGATACCGCTGTAGGTACGGCAGAGGCACCAACCATTAGATGGATGATCCAGCGGCCAACAGTAATCCTGGCGACGTGGCCAGGGCAGGCGCCCATCCAGGCCAGTACTTCTAAAGACAGTAAATTCACTTCCTGAGTATGTAAAACAAAGGGAGAGAGAAAAAAAAAGTAAAAGTTCAGAGTAAGTAACCAAGTCCCAAGCATATATATAGCTTGATCGCCCTATACCATTGTATAGAAGACCACGGCATGATCAGACAGCATACGGTGTACTGAGCAAGATTGACTAGTCGCCAAATAAATGTTTCAGTGGCCTATTTTGACTAGTGCTTTGCTTCGAATGAATTTGATGGGAAAATATCTATATAGCATAAAAAATATCTATAGCAAGGGCGAAGCAGCACTCAATCATGGGATGAACTTTGTTCAATCATTCATTAAAAGTACATGACAACTATAGCATAGGGAAAGGGACATGAAAAAAATCACATAGCGAAACATCTTGATATCTAATTATGCAGCGGCACACTCATTCTCCGGGGATTTGGAACCAGCCACACAGGGGCTGGAGAGTTGGACCAAAGCTGAGGGGATACAATTTCCTTGTTGCTGTTCTTTGCTAGGTCAAATTCTCCAATATCACGCCTATCATTCTTGAAAAACTTAATATCAAGTTCATCATCATCAGTAAAATAGGCATGTTTTGCCTTCAGTTGGGGATATTCTTTGGCACAAAGGCAAAGTGATTGGTTAAGCCCAATAAAAAGCACATTCTTATCCAAGGTATTTATATCCACAAGCTTTTGTGATGTAAGGTCCACTTTATGTACTTTGATCTTGTTGGTCATCCTGGGTGGCGAAGCCTCTGGATGATATTCATAATCGTCACCAAAGAGTGATGAATCTTCAGATCTCCAAATTTGCAACAGTTCACCACACTGGTCTTGGACAATGTAAACCCTCTCGCACACATAAGGTTTCAGCTTGTCCAGAAGTATCTTCATTGGAACAGCACCGGCGGCACCGAGTTCAAATACATGGATTGCTCCCAACGAAGTGGAGGCATAGAGAAGCCCACCCTGGAACAGGCAGTCTTCATAGCAAGTTTCTAGTGGCAACCATGTCCACTTATCATCCCCTGCCCTTGCAAACGAGAGCTGACAATATGGGTTGTGGATGAGCACCACGTAGTAGTCCCCGGTCGATGGATCTGAAGAAAGAAAGGCCCTGCAGTAGAGGTACTCCCGCAGCTCTGCGAGAGGCAGGATTTCCGGCGGTGAATAGCAAAGTTCCGCATCGTGCCGCGAGTACTGGTAGCTACAGATGGCGCCTGCGTCATCAAAAATCGGCTTCACCTGCTCAATGGTGGTGACTGATGGCAGTGCAATCTGATCACCGGTGATGGGGTTGACCGCATGCAGCTCAAACGCCTCATCTGCGGTGATGATCCAGCCATAGGAGGATCCAATGACCTGCCTACACTGGATAGGCGGGTCAGGGAGGGTTAACGTGTAGGCCTTCTTCTCCATGACGCTGTAGAGACCCATGGCCCTGGCACCACCGGATGCGGACGTGTACAGGAGGCATGGCGTGGCTGGTGTCAGCGAACAATGTTCAGTAGTGCTGCATAGGCTGGTATAGGCGGCGTGCCACGAGGTGCAGACTGATCCTGCACGCACAAGGTCAGGGATATCCAAGAGAGCAAAGATATCCATCAGGACATCCTGCAGCACCCGCGGTGATTCGGTGCCCACAACAACTGCCTCCATGATTGGTTGAAGAGCAAGTTCTTCCAATGCTCTCTGGAACATCTTCAGTAAACTGGAGGTTGACGTCGACGCAAAGAAATCTGACGCCACAGGCAGCGAAGGTTCATGGTACCATCTGCGCTGCACATCTTGCCAAAACTGGATCTCTGTCTCTGCTCCTGCCTGTGCCAAAACTGGATCTCTGGCTCTGCTGTTGCCGAAGATGGAGTAGTTGCAAACCTCCTGGGCTATACTTTATATAAGATCATAAACCCAGCCAACCAACGCCCCCATTCGGATTCGACTTGGTGAGCTAATCCGAATCAAAGACTGCCCGGGAAAAAAAAAATCCAATTTTCCAGTAAACTGAATCAGACCTTTTGCCTCAGAAGATTTGACTCCGATTCCTGCGCTGATTCAAAGGCACTGAAACATACGTGGGGTAGGATGTGCCGGCCACCGCTTGAGGGATGTGCGCCGGACGCCGCCGACGGCGAGTGCCGCGCTGCGCCGCTGCTTGTGGAAGCGCGGGGTGCGCCCTGCGCCGTTACCTGCTGGGCGCGCCTCCCGATTCCGCCGTTGGCCCCCTTGCGGCGGCTGGTGGTGATGATTGGTGGCTGGCGGCGGTGGGTGTCCTCGGCGGCTGGAGGCGGCGAGTGACTCGGTGAGGAGGTCCGGCAGCGGCTGGGGGCGAGGGGAACAAGTGAGAGAGAGGTCCTCCCGAAAAAATGCCGACTTTTAGACTCGCTCAATATTTAAAACCGCCCAATTTACTTTATTACTGATAAAATATATAGTTTTATTTTTTAAAAAAATAGGCTTTAGAATTTTAGCTGACGTGAGGCCTTTTCCAACTATACAAGGACAAGGGAAACTTTCGCGGTAGTTTATAGGTTAACACGATTTAAGCTAAAACATTATTGAGATAATAGTTTCTAAAAGGTATCCAAAGACCTTTCTAGAAAAAGATGTCTACAAATGCTAAAATATGATTTAATATAAAAATTATAGAAATTGTATTCTTAGCTACACAGCTCCCATCTCTTCTCTTAAGATGATTTACGCACCAAAAGGGGCAACCAGCGTGGCCACGTCGCCCGCTTTTCCCGTCCGTTCGATCGGGCGCACGGACGGCCCAGATCGGGCGAAACCCGGCCATTTTGCAAAAAAAACCCCTCAAACTTTGGCTAAATACAAAATAGAACCTCTCAGGCCAGCCGCCGCCGCCTTTTCCTCCTACGCCCGAGCCGACCGCGCCGCCACTGCCGCTTGCTGGAGGAGCTGACCCAGCAGTGCCGCTGCCAGGCCGGCGCGGCGGGGTCGCCGGGACGGCGGGGACCACACCGTGACACGGTCGACACACCTGCCGGAGCCATCGTGCCCGCGCCACCGCCCGCCACGGCGTGGCTGGGGCCGCCGCGCCCATGGCCGGCAGCGGCCTCCGCGCGCTGTGCACGGCCGTCGAGCTCAGGCGCGCAGCTGCGGAAGCAAGGAATGACAGAGCCTTCCTCTCCTCTCAGCATGAATGGCCACCGCCTCGGAGACGCGCACGCCGGAGCCGAGCTCCGCCGGAGCCCGTCGTCGCCGGCGCCGTCTACTCCGTCCGCTCCCTTCATCCCTCTCTCCCCTGCTTCTCTCTCTTGTCTCGCGCTGTGGCGGAGCGCCGTCGGAGCTGCTCGGCCCGCCGACCAGCTGCCGCCGGAGCCGGTGCCTGCGCCCCTCCCTCTTCTCTGTATCCCCTCTCCCTTCCCTTCTCTCTCCCTCTCTCTTCCTCTCTCCTTCTGTCTCCCTCTCTCTATCGCTCTGTTCTCTTTCTTGAGTCACGAATGGGAACAGAGGATGAGGACGACGAACAATGGCCCTGTCATAGGCACCACTTCCTCTCCGGCTTCTCTGTGGACACAGTGCATGTGAAATAAAGAGAGAGAGAGAGGAGGCAAGTCTACAGATCGGCGCATGGACCACGAACACAGTGTTCACTCCACACAGTTAACCCACGCGTCAGCAGTAAGAGAAATTGCTACGTGCACCCGGAGATTGTACACAGAAAAATAGTCATGCTGTGCTATGCAGGTGCATGGAGAAGTTGAGAAATGTGGGAGTGGATGGATGGAGAGGTGCCGTGCAGGTGGGTGGAAAAAGCAGAGCAGTTAGTTATTGCATGCGGTGTCCTCAGCCATACTCTGCTTTGAAACAATCACGTGTGTGCTCAGCCACAAGTGACCTGATATTTTACCTAGGAAAGTGCACCGGAGACTTCAGAGACCAACCCTTTTTTTTATTATTTTTTGACTTCGGACCACTCCCTTTGCAGGCTACTAGCCGATAAAACAAAATAGAGGAGGCAGTATTTCGCATTTCGTACTCCCTGTATCCCTAAATATTTGCGCATCTGATAAAACAAAATAGAGGAGGCGATATTTCATACTCCCTCTGTTTCTAAATATTTTTCTAAATATTTTTCGTTTTTGTTCCGTAATATTGACTGGACTCTATAATATTTATAGCTATAAGTAAAATAATTAAATAGATTCAAAGATCTATATAATAATGCTAATTATGCATCATAAATAAATACTTATTAACATAAAATTAGTCAAAAAAATTTGTACAGTGAAGGCATCAGCGTATTGTTGAGTCCTAAGTCGAGATATCAATTGGAGGAAAGGTAGATCAAGACCCAAGCTAACATGAACGGAGGCAAATATTGCTGAACCAGGGCCTTAGTGGGCTCAATTCGACCCGACACCATTTTTCTATTTTTCTACGAATTTATTATTTATCTAGATCAGCCGAAATTTTGTAAAGATCGCAATAAAACAAATAAAAATTACAAAAATGTCAAAACAAGTTTGTTGAACTCTACACAACTAGCAATCCACTCTAAACACATAACATCACATGTTTTAGTGCAATTTTATTTTATAAATGTGGATCTAGATTTCTCTAGAGTTTTTTATAAATAATTAATAGAGTCAGTTTATTGGAACAACCACTTCCTCGGACATTGGCCTTTTTTGAAAATACAGCAAGCAAACCAATACTTACACCTATGTTGTACTCAAATAAATAATCAATTAATTAAATCTATTACACTAAATGGTCCCATACTGGCCCTAAGCGGCAACGCCGCGTGTCTTTTCTAGTCAATCCCTAAAGAAGCATTAGCCACGCAGCTCGTTCAATTTAATGTTATTATTAGCATAGTGATTTTTTCTCTATATCCTTCGGGTGTTTGGCTTCCGAGAACACTCACACACACGCGCGAGCGCCCATACGGCGACCTCCTTGTTTACCTTCTCTGACGCCGTTATGGCCATGGATGCTCCACCCTGACCTGCCCTAGCTACCTCGTATGTCACCTACATTGCCGCCATCCCCACCATAGGTAGAATGCCTTCCCAAGCCCCTTCTAAGCCCACTAAAGTTAGAGAAGAAGAGAAGGAGAGGAAAAGGTGAGAAGGAAAAATCGAGTGTTTAATTGCTTAAAGGCACTTGAGTGTTGTCTGACATTTTTATTTTTTCTCTCACAACAACATATAAACCTTGCTTAGTGTAAATCGTCTTTTATTTTTTTCTCACAACACGCGTAAATCGTTTTTAGAATTTGCAAATAGGCCCAAAGAAACTAGAAGAGACGCACGAAGCCCGACCTCCAATATTTCTTTAACTACTACATCGTCTCAAAATCAATGGTGAGTAGCAGATGCATTTCTATTCCCCCACAAAAAAGTAGCAGATGTATTTCTTTTGTGAACACTTTAGTGATTTTTTAATGTATATTTGAGACTCAATAAATTTAAATAAAGATCTCTAAATTAGAAAAAAAAATTCTCTTTGAATACTACAACTTTATTTTAGGTCATTTGAAAAATTCAACAAATTATAGTTTTCAAAATCATTAATATTAAAACATAACACCTAGGTACTAAATAATTTTAAATGAAAATATAGTAAAGAAGTTCCTAATCTTTGTGAGTTCTACAACTCTATTTACACCATTTCTCCATCTAAAATCAATTGAAAAATACAAAAGAAGAATGCTTTCAGATTATTTGTAACAGTATCAAGCTAAGAAACCCATCAGCGTAAATACATCTCTACCGACAGTGTAAATACAATGATTTTGTATCAGTGGTTAGTGCTAATCCGAGTTAAGGATAGCTGTTTGTTATTGCTAGGTCTAGTTCTTCGTCGTTCCACCTACAAGTCGGTCTACTTGAGGCATAAAGGAAGGTTTCCTAACATTATTAAGTTAACATGCTATTTCCAAGTTATAGAAACTTGTTTAGGCTACCTTGTATCTAACTACAGGCATGGTTTGGTTAGCCGTTGACCTGATACCACTTGTAACACTCCACATTTTCACTACCAAGGTGAAAACGTCGATTTAAACATTATTATCAGATAAGACAAAATCTTCTTGAATAACACCCCTAATCAGAGTGTTGCAACAGAACAATAGTTAGAACCTTACAAAATCGTTATTTAAGGGGAAGACCAACTAATAAATATTACCTAAAACAAATATATTCATGACTTTGCACCTTATAATACAATAATTTTTCTATACTTTGTATTTCTCCGCGACTTCCTGTAGGTCATGTGCCAAGCGTATCTCATCTTTTCATCTGAAGGGAAGGGTTAATAGTAAGAGTGAGTATAAAGGACTCAGCAAGCATATAATATATCCAAGAAATACATGTCTAATCATCTATCATATCCATTCTCTATCCTATATCATTATCAAAAAGTTGTGTATTTTAAAAAATAAATTAAGAAATCTATTATCACCCATAAGTGAGAAAGAACCTCCTATAGGCTCCCGTAGCCTCCAATCTAGGAGACAGGATATGAATTTGGTTTTAACCATGCGTAGGTTTGTGTCAACTACCCATGATTACCCTCACCAATTTTCCATTGCACTTCCTTTGATGCAACTCAATGTCAAGATACTGTGACTTTCTCCACTTCCGCATATTTATACATCCACATCTACTAACGTGCGCTAATATATGCGTCTGGCTGTACTTCATCGACAGCTGATTGGGGGTTATCTCATCATCCTAATCCTGTCCAGACATACCATAGGGAGTACATAACAACATTCATGGGTATCGGCGGGAGTACATAATAACATTCATGGGTATCGGCCTTGGCCCTTCTCACAAACGAACTTATGGTAGACACGACATCATACCATAGGAAACTTGTTTGGATTCTCCTGCTAAATTTTAGGTACCTGTAGGCTGTAGCTAGGTTGAAACATGTGAACTAAGCCCATTCTATCTCTAAAGTACTCATGCTAGTTGCGTGAACATAATACACAACCAACACAAATGCATAACATCAATGCATTCAACATTAGTATGTGCTGCATTCATGCTAGTTGGATCTCATATTTTTGCTGTCTTTAAAATACATTTTATACACCAATCAAATGTTGTGTGAATTTTCCATATTTTATCCATTTTTTGCTTTCCAAAGATTGTATTTGAATTTGGCATATCCAATTAGCTAATCTACTTTTAGGCATCTAAAGATATTTCAAGACCTCTAAATATTGTATTTGAATTTGGCATATCCAATTAATCTCTAGAATTTTATTTTATAATATTTTAAAAGTGTATATACATACATTTTCTGAGTTTACAAACCTTATTAAGTATTTAACAAATTGGAACTGCCGATGTTCCTCATCATCTCCGATGAGGTGGGGGTGGGCTAGCTGGAGCGGGCTCGGAAGCCAACAACGTTTCTTGGCTTGCCCGTGTCTCTCCTTCTTGGCTAAAAGTAATTGGAACTTGGAATTGGGGCGACACGAAGGGAGATCGATCGGCTAGTTCTCTTATATAAACCACTATAAAGGCAGTTACTCCGAGCCCGTTAAGAGAAGAATTATCACGTGTCCTCATCATCTCCCATGTCTGTTGTCTAATTCTATCGACAACTAATTTATATTTATAAAAATATAAAACTTTATATCTAACTTTTTAACAATTTCATCACTGGCTACTTGTCTTGCTTCATCCGTTCCTATTTATGTGGCGTGAGAGACTTCATTCCAGATACCAAGGTGTATTCACTCAACGCTATTAATCACTGCATTGCATCTATCCCAAAACTAATTGGTGCTCTTTATTTTCAACGCTTCGCTTTTACTTCTGAGTAATTCATCGGTTAACGATCCTGATATATGCTTCTTATTATGGTCAAAATGGAAAACTGGTGTATGCTTGGGAAATATGAATGGAGGGAGTACAATACTTCACTCTTTGTGGATTGGTTTGTATGGGACGACCACTTCAATTATAGGTATTTATATGTTTTCTAATAATTGCAACACTAAACTACAAAACTTGATAAATGGGCACCTCAACCATTAATAACATTCCATTTTAGCCTCTCAAACTAGTTTTAGTGGTTTTCAGGTAATTTGAGCCACTTGACAGTGCAGCCCCACATGTCACAGGCTGCATCAAACATTTCCTCACTCCATTTCAATGTCGTAGCACTTTTGTAACTTAAAAGCCTTTGTCTTTTACACTAGTACTTCAAGTTTATTATAATGCTCCCGTATTATAGTAATAATGTTGGAACTAGCGGTTCTAACCAAGAGAGAGATTGAGAGATAGAGAGGAGATAGCTTGGCAATGGAGAGGGGGCAATATTATGGTTTGGGAGCTTGTGAATAGGAGTAAGTCCTCTTTCCCTCCTTCATTTGGGCACTTATATAGGAAATGGTTATTTATAAGTGCCCCCTTAGTAGGGCCGAAATCTGAATGACACTACCCTAGGTTCTAGTTGGGTCTCTTCATGTGGGAGGTTTTGGGTCATATACCATGTGGGCTCCCTAATAGTAGCCCCTCTACTAAGTTATGGTCGGTAATAGATGGCCTAGTAGATGCTCATATCAAAAGAGGCACAAATACAACTCGAACCCTGGTAGCGAGGATAGGCCTTCACAACCTACATCACGTATGTGTCTAACTAAAAACTCCATCTCAAAAAACTTGTGGGAGAATGGGCATGGAGAAAAGAAGTACGTACAACTCTAGCTCAAATTCAAGTTCCTTGATGTTGATTTTCCTAATACCTTCGTCTACGGGCTTCAGCTCCTTCGACCACTTCCATGACATGGCTTTGCCTCCAGGGCTTAGGCATGCAGGTCTTTGTCTTTGGGGCTTTCTCACTCGAGGCTTCACATGAAGACATGTCCTCTTTAGGAATGGTTGTAGTCGTCATAGTCGTTGCCGTCAAAGTGGTCAACGTAGTCGAACTGCCATGAAGCCCCACCCTTTGGAGCGGTCATTCCCTAGTATGTTACCCAAGACTATTTTTGGTGTTTAGCATTCTCAAAAGAAAAAAAAACATTAATATATTTCACGGGGTCAAGAGTGTTTCATCTGCAAAACAAAAGGAGGCCACAGGCGAAGGACTGCCATGATAAGCACAAGAGGAATGATCATCAATCCACATTAATTTTAAGATGGCACGCAGGACCAGGTCATACTTGATGAGCTGTCACGTGGCTCAATCTAAAAAGGCATATGTGCAGCAACGGTCCATATCCATATGGAAAAATCGACCACCCATCGATCCCTAAAGAAGCATTAGCTACACATCTCATTCAATTTAATGTTATTATTAGCATAGTGATTTTTTTCTCTACATCCTTCAAGTGTTTGGCTTCCGAGAACACTCGGTTTTTCTGTTACCATCTTCTTCCTCCTATTGACGTGTTGTTGGGTTCACCAATCACAGCCATGCCATGGCAAGGTAGGGTCTCGCCGGAGCTCCAGAGACATGGAGTGGCAAGACCCCCCTGTTTGAGCGCCCATACGTTGTTATGGCCATGGATGCTCCCACCCTAACCTGCCCTAGCCACCTCGTACGTCACCGAAACTGCTGCCATGCCCATCACAAGTTGGCTG
Organism: Bothriochloa decipiens; assembly: GCA_023333625.1. NCBI lineage: Eukaryota > Viridiplantae > Streptophyta > Magnoliopsida > Poales > Poaceae > Bothriochloa > Bothriochloa decipiens. Next base: position 18,882,547 of record CM041636.1, read on the forward strand.
TCAGCAAGCCCCTTCTAAGCCCGCTAAGGTTGGAGAAGAAGAAGGGAGGAAAAGGAGAGAAGGAAAAATCAGTGTTTGATTGCTTAAAGCTACACTTGAGTGTTGTATAACATTTTTTATTTTTTTTTTCTCTCAGAACAACATGTAAGCCTTCTTTTTTTTTTGATTTTTGGGTAATTTCATTATTCAACTGCTAATAAATCATAGCAACATGTAAGCCTTACTTAGTGTTATTATTAGTATAGTCTTTATTTCTTTTTCTCAAAGCAGTGTAAATCGCTTTTAGAATTTGCAAATCGGCCCAAAGAGACTAGAAGAGACCCACGAAGCCCGACCTCCCATGTTTCTTCTTAACAACTACATCGTCTCAAAATCAACAGTGAGTAGCAGATGCATTTCTATTCCCCCAAAAAAAAGTAGCAGATGCATTTCTTTTATGAACACTTTAGTGATTTTTAATGTATACTTGAGACTCTAAATAGATTCAAATAAAAATTACTAAATTGGGGGAAAAATCTCTTTGAGTACTACAACTTTAGTTTAGGTCATTCGAAAAATTCAACAAATTATAATTTTCAAATTCATTAATCTTAAAACATAACACCTAGGTACTAAATATTTTTAAATGAAAACATAGTAAAAAAGTTCCAAATCTTTGTGAGTTCTACAACTTTATTTTGCAACATTATTTCTCCATCCAAGATCAACTGAAAAATTCAAAAGAAGAATGATTTCAAATTATTTGTAACAGTGACAAGTTAAGAAACCCGCCGGTGTAAATACATCTGTACCGGCAGTCTTTTTAAAGTTACCACCAATACAAATCTTATATTTACACAAGTAGTTCTTGTAAGCCTATCACAAGGGTGTAAATAGAGGATTTATACTGCCAATAGACTTACGAGAAAAGTCAATAGATCGTGCTGTATTTACACTAGCGGTTCATTGTCATCATGTCATGCGTCCACTATCCTATTTCTGCTTTTTCTTTTAGGGGAACTATCTGCTGGCGCCCAGCTAGTGTCTATAGGGCATTGATCGATTGCAAAAAGTGCAGGTATAGGCGGCGTATAGCATTAAGTCGTTGAAAAATATAAATGAGTCAAACCGAGACACTAACCGAGTTAAGCAAGCTGTCAAATTTTTGGTTAAGCCCAAACACATTGGGACTAACCGAGCAGTACTAAGAGATGCAGGCCTTTGTGAAGCGTGTGGGCCTTGGTGTGGCTCGAGACTTTCGTGGGCCGGTAGAGCTGACAGGTCATGTCTGTGTGGAGGTCAAACCTTCCGGAGCTCAGACTTTCACAGACTTTGCGTGGTCCAGCATCTGATCTTTTACCTTGAACTAATCTTTTATCCCCTTCAAATTTTGAGACTGTTTGTTTTTCCATCTTGAGTAGTTTTGATGGTGGTTTTCTTGATGCAGTTGTAGCATCAAGTCAGAGGAGGTCAAGCTAAAATAAAAGTTTAGGGTGGTAAATTGGATTAAATTTAAAACAATAAACTAATATTATTAAAAAATATTTAGATATCTTTACATGGAAAAAATAATGCATTTAAGAATGTTAAAATCTATTCTAATCTTAGAAAATTCATAGAAAACTTGTTTTACCCCAGAAAATTATGAAGCAATTTCCAATTACTTTTCTAGCTTGATATTGTTTAAATCTTCGTGGACTCATTTTGGTGTTTATTTGCACGTAGAAGCTCTCTTTTTTTGTATTATAATTAGTCGATGTTGACCGTCCGGCTACACAGAAGCACCAGTGCAACATCATCAGACTACGTATGTGCAACGAGGTGGGCACTAGTGCGCTGCCTTGTGAAAGTAACTATGTTAGCAGGCATGGCTGCATGTACCTAGCCCTACCCCACAAACTATTCTGCCATGACCTTGTAGCGTATTCGTATTAAAATCTGAGATTCAAATTCGATCTAGAAAAAGTCAAACGAAAGCAACAAATTCTAGGTGCATATACATATATACTCCGGACAACTTTATAAGGCGAACATGAAAAACAAGATTCAAACTTCACAATCTTTGACCAATAAGTTAGTAAATAGCTGTTAACTATTGTACTACAAACTTGATGTAGTTAGATTTATAATCAAACATACTACCTAATTATCCTAATATTATAATTATAAAACTTATGATATAGAATAAATGAATGGTCAACATGTGATTCAAGTGACCGTGTCATGATTGACTACGCCTTAGCTGTCCTGAGGAAGTCATTCATATACATCTAACATTTATTTTTCATACGATTTTGACTTTAAATCTCAAATTATTCAACAATTTACATTGTTGCAACAAGTATAACTCCGGCCCATTCTCAAAGCAGAAAAATGGACCAATTGAGGCCCAAAAGGAGGACAACCCAGTTAACTAGGCAGGAGCTCACGCAGAACCCTAAGGAGGACGACGAGCAGGGCGCGCCAAGCGCCGCTGCCGCCATCCTAGATCCGTTGTCGTCACATCTTCATGACCACCACGTCACCGAGATGAATTAGAAAATTAAGATTAAATAAAATAGGAATTGAGCATCCGCGGGATCTCTTGATTGCTTAGGAGTCAAGTCCAATTAGGACTATAAATACTTAGGAGTTGTAATCAGTGAAGGGCAAAAAAGAAAAGGGTTCATCCATATCTCTCTCTCTCCCCGCGTCACTGCCCCTCCTGCGCACCACAGCCGCCCCTCCACGCCACACCGCCAGCGCCCCCCCATCCCTTTCTGCCATGTGTCCCCCGGACTTAGGCCCCTTATACCTAGTATTGGACGACCAGTTCGATCCTCGCCATGGACGATGAATCCATCAATATCGCGGAGATGCTGCAATCATTCATTACCACGGTCAACGACAAAATTGATGGTATGCACAAGGAGTTCGTCATCATCAACGCTCGCCTCAAGAAGATCGAAGATAGGACGATTCAATCTGTTGTCATCACATACCCATAGATCAAATTGAACCATGAAGCTACTGTCAATGACCTCACTGCCGAAACCAAGGAGATCATGATTGCCGCCGACAGAGCTCACCTTGAAAGTAAGATCAATGAGCCCAACTCCTGTGACTCATCCATGATCATCAACGAAGTCTCCCACAACCTCCTGCTCGCCATGGAGCCTTTACCAAAACCCACCTCGAAGTAGATGGAGGTGCCAAGATCACCATCACCATCTGATCCTTTCCCTCCCCTGCCCACTTCTGATCAGTCCAACAACAAGCAGCACCTGTCAGGAAGTATGGCAGTTACAACACGCATAACAACTCCAACATATGATGGGAAATCTGATCCTAGACCATGGATGGCAAGACTGTGTATCGTCTTCAACTTGGATCACATGGAGCCGTCCGCTCAGGTACTTTATGCTGCTTTTCACCTCACTGGCATGTCACAACTTTGGTTTCTATATTATCATAGAGAGAAACTATTAGTAGATTGGAAAGATTTTCAGGATGCATTGCTCAATTAATTTGGCCAGATAAAGCGTCAACATCAGAATGGATATGCACCTGAAAGGTCGAGATGGTGGACTAGAGGGGGGGTGAATAGTCTTTTCTAAAACTTATCGTACCGGCTTACCGAAACAAATATGGAATTAAAACTATCGGTCAAGCCAAGACTTCATCCCTCTAACTATGACTCTAGGTGCACCTTGTAAAAGATCCTAAACAAGAAAATAAGGTGCCAATCTAGCTAGTGCTCTCCTAAACAATTCTAACTTGTAAGGTCATACAAACCTAAGCAACTAGTACTTTCACAAACAATGGAGCACCTACACAATTCTAATGAGCAAAACACAAAGCCAACCTAAGCTCACTAGATGTTCAAGGACAAGGCTACACAAGCTGAACCCAAAAACTCAACCTTACTTAACTACACAAGATAAGCAAAGCAAGATACTCTACTTCTAGCTACACAAGCAAGAAGATGATTAGAAAGCTACACAAGCAAACTAAACACAAGAGCAATTACACAAACTATATATATAAGAATGTAAATACAAGCTTGTGAATAAAGACACACACCACCACAAAGTGTGGAACAAGATGACACGGTGATTTTTTACCAAGGTCACTTGGTTGCCACCAAGCTACGTCCTGTTGTGGTGATACACCCACCTGGAGGTTCACTCGCTAATTAGCGTCACCTAGCCAAACCCACAGCCACGGGTGCGATGAAACCAATACAAGATGGGGATTCTCCAAGCCATGAGCTCAACTAGAGTAGCCAATTGCGATATCCCGTGGGGAAGGCTCAAGAACCCCTCACAATCTCTTCTCCGGAGCACCGCACAATCTCCTTGCGTGCTTCAACAGAGTCTCTTACCACCAAGCCGTCTAGGAGGTAGCAACCTCCAAGAGTAACAAGCACCACTGGCTTGCAACACAAACACTTAGTGCCACTCGATGCAATCTCTCAATGCAACACACTAGAATCACTCACTAACTCAATCGGATGAACACTATCAAGCACATATGAGTTAGAGGGCTCCTAAGCACCACCACACAAGCCACCAAGGCTCTAGTGTGCTCAGCAACCAGCCCAAGGCCGGCCAAGGGGCTATTTACAAGCCCCCCACAAAATAGAGCTGTTGTTCCCAAAGATTCCTTTTTCTGCGTGGTCACCGCCATGTCATGGGTGGTGCACCGCCATGCCATGGCGGTGCCCTCCAACTGTCAAATTGCACCATTAAAAAATATAGCTGTTAGGGAGAAGTGGTCACCGCCATGCCATGACGGTGCACTGCCATGCCATGACGGTGCACCGCCATGCCATGGCGGTGCCCACTTTTGCTCACTTCACATAACTGCACTTCTCTGGAAAATAGGTCAGTGCACTCACTGGACAGTCCGGTGACCCAAGGTTGCTCAAACTTGCAATCCATTACATCAAGGTTGTAGAGAATCTCGTTAGTTTTCCAAAGAGTCCTAGATCATCGAAATCGAAGACCCGAGCTAGGAGATATGACCAATTTACCGCAGACCACTCCTGCTAGAAAAATAGGGCGGTGCACCACACAACCATATGGTGGTGACCACCTTTGCTCTAGCATAGAATCAACGTCCTCTAGAAAAATAGGGCGGTGACCATGACGGTGCATAGCCATGCCAGGGTGGTGCATAGCTATGCCAGGGAAAGTGGTCACTGGACATGGCTGTGACCACCCTGAGGCAAAACCCTCCATTAGCACTGTTTTGGACACTCGATTCAATCCATGGTGTCTCTAACTCCATTCCAAAAGCATTGCTAACCCTCAAATGATTTTCAAATCATGTCATGAGACAAGTTAGCATTTTTCAAAGATTTTCTATAAATCATTGTCATCAACTTCTCTACACACCTCATGACCGGTGAAATGAAATGCCCTAGGTTATACCTTTGCCTTGCGCATTTCTATTTCCACCGTCTTCCTCCAATGTGCCAATGCAACACATGCACCGACATGATCACCAAATGATATGATCCACTTCATATCATCACGCAATCTATTTGGTTCATCGATCTTGACCTCACTTGCTCTTCACCGTCTCATGGTCCATCGGCGCCAAGTCTTGCTTAAGCTTCACCGTCTCTTCAAAGCCGTGACTTTCCCTTCATACATCCACCCGCCCATCGAGCCAAGCCTCATCTTGACCTTCTCTATCTCGGTCACATGACTCTATGCCATGTCACATATGCAATTAAGCTCCTCCATTGCACATTCACCTATGGACTAATTTCCTGTGTGTATTCTCAATTTAACACATTAATCCAACCTAAAGTTATCACTCAATTGCTAAAATCACATAGCGACCTTTCAGCACCCCAATGTTTCTAGGAACATTAGAGGAATACATCACCGACTACTGGGATTATGTCACTCGCATCAACCTCAACAACATTCCTCGCCAAGTTAGCCTCTTCATTCTAGGACTCCCAACTCGACTACGGGAATTAGTGCAACCTCAGTTCCCATGAGACATGGAGACTGCAATTGATTTAGCCCAATGACTCAAGGCAACAGCAATATCCTACATATACCACCACACCCTGTCATTATCCCAAGGGACCAGCACGACCAGAAGAACATCAAAGAGGAGCAAAACCTGAATGCTATGACCGCAACAATTCAAATGCCTGCAGCATACACCACTCTAAGGGATCTTAAGGAAAGAAAGGACAAATCAAGCGCCTCAACAACATCATCAACAAAATCTACACCACCTACCACACCTAAAATATTCACAGCATACCTCACCGAGATGCTACTCAAACTCCACATGGCTAATGAGAATGAACAAGAACTCCAGGTAATCTATGACACTATCATAGTTCATGCTGCAGCAGATTGTTGGTCCATCAAAGAAGGAGTAATCTACTACAACGATTGCCTATATGTTCCAGCAACCTCTCCACTACTTCAGGAAATTATGGAGACTCTTGGCATGATAGCTCCCCATCTTGTTACAATCGGATTCCATGCAGCATCCCCCAACTCCCCCATGCAATCCTTCCCATCAAGTATCCTCCTACTGGAATGATGGCCAACAAAACCACTAACAGTGACTACATTAATTTTCTTTGATGATAATAGGCAACAATTTCTTAACATAAGGAATGTCAACATGCCAATTCACCGAGGAAGCAGTCATCCACTTATATCTCCTACTTATGCAAACAAGGGAGACACCATGTTTGGGACAATGCTTCACCTCGACGCAGAGCAATTATCCCATATGCCAAACACAGTGTGCAGACACCTGAAGGCAACTTATCCATGCATGAGATGTGCTATCACTATCACGACCACCTACTTCAATGCACATGGTTCATTTCACAGGCATGCTATCATGAGCTGACATAACTAATGCCATCCACAATTCACCAGAAAGAGTCAAGAACAAAATCTATGACTACATCATATTAGGTTACTTTGGCTCATTTCACTACTCCTTTATCTTTGCCTGCCATAACAACGAGGAGGATCAAGGCACCCATGCCCTAGGCCACGTAATCATTCAACTCATGGAGATTCCCTGGGGGAAGTATTGTAACTAAGTATAACTTCGGCCCACTCTCAAAGCAGAATAAACGGACCAGAAGTCCTAAAAGGAGGACTGACCACTTAACTAGGCAGAAGCTCACGCAAAACCCTAAGGAGGAAGAGGAGCCGGGCGCGCCAGGTGCTGCCGCTGCCATCCCGGGTCCTTCATCGCCACGTCTGCAAGATCGCCACGCGTCACCGAGATGAATTAGGAAATTGAAATTAAATATAACAAGAATTGGGTATCCGCAGGATCTCTTAATTGCTTAGGACTCAAGTCCCATTAGAACTATAAATATTTAGGAGTTGTAATCAGTTAAGGGCAATAAAGAAAAGGGTCCATCCCTATCTCTCTCTCCTCTCTGCGCCACCGCCAGGCGTCGCCCCCTCCACGCCGTGCCGCAAGCGCCGGCGTCCCCTCCCGTGCTGCCTCACATCCCCCGAGCTTAGGCCCCTTATAATTGTATACAACCGCAAATACAATATGGATGTGCGTAATTTCAATTTGTTTTAGAACTCCTACTTGCATTTTTTTCTAATTAAAGGGCTTTACAACTCCAGAGGATTTGCCTAGATATATTTTATTATTTTCCTCCATCTCAGGTCTTCGATGCACACAGTACACAAGCAAATACATTGTGCCGTTATAGCCAGAGAGGGTTTTTCTTGTTAGATAGAGCAAAGGACACCAATAATATAAAGGTTACCACTAAAGACCACACGCGCGCTAGATGTGGGAGGAGCTGCCGCGTCGAGGTTGGCCGGGTCCAGACGCCCACACCTGAACCAGATGCAGATCCTCTCATGGTTAGCCGGTTCAGAAGCTAGCTTCTTCAGGCTAGGAACAAATAAGTCAGCCGTGTGTTTGCATGTTGATTATTTGAGATTGTGGCTCAATGTTGCGTTGGGTGACTCAATGTACTTTTTTTCAGTTTGAAACTGTGATGTCAATTTGAGAACGTGAGAATCGTAATTGACTCAATTCAGTATGGGGCCGGGAGAGAGATTGAGAGTTCATAAAACGTATCATTCATGCGCTGCACTAACATAAGCGTGAAATGCTTGGATGAATTGCATTGGCATCCTTACCGTCTTTTGCCACCTGAAAAATAGCTGGTCTCTGTACGTTCACCGAATCACGATGGTGTTCCGGAACTCGATCGGCGGCGGCGGCGGCGTTATGGCCCACCTGCAAAAACATGCTTAATTAGTGGCCCCTGCGGGCACCCGTGTTCTAGCTGTTCTGTGACGCGGGTCTAGCCTGCGATACCCAGTGGACTAAAACGGGCGTCCTGCATGTGCCACTAGTCCGTGCATCGCCCATTCGTCCTGTGTCCTGCAAGGGTGGAATCGTTGAGCGCCGCACCAGAGCTAGCGCTGCTAGCTGTCTGTCTCTTCTCACCGAGATCGATCCCAGGATGCAGACCCACCCCACCTTGGATCATGGCAACAACTCTCCGGCGCCTGTTGATGTAGAGGTTCCCGAGGTTGAGCTAGACCCAGACGTTGACGTCGTGCAGCTGCCACTGCAGGCTTCTGCAGATCATCGTGCACGTATATATATATACGGTCGCTCCACATCATTGGCGTCGGCGCACTCGGCCGCGACGCGTTTGCCCTTGACCAGCGCGTCGGCGTCGGCGTCCATGTCGGATCGAGTGGAGCACCCGCCCGCGGAACTCGTCGTCGGGGCCGCCGCGCCGGGATGGGCATGCCGCTGAACCTCCCGATGCACAGGATCAGCAAGTCGAGAACTCTCGTGTACACCTGCGCGTGGTGTCGGAGTCGCAGTGCTCCACACGGTGATCGAGGTGCCACACACGGCCGCGCCGTCACACGCCCATATATATACTGTACGTACTGTGCAGTTCAGCTACTTAATAAGAGTGGTGGTTTTCGCAGCTGATTCTAGCTGATTAGATAAGTATATGTCGTTGTATTAGTTTGTGAAGAATGTTCCTTCCTTGGAAACCCCATATATACTGACAATTAATGTAAAAATGCAGACTGGATGGATGCAGTATTATTGTCTCTTAATGTGTCCATTGTGTATCTTCAAGAACTTGCCAGTACAAAAAAATATTACATAGCTTTGCGCAAGATGGTAATAAAAAAGTTAGGACATATATAGGAGGCACATTTTAATTTCCCACAACTGCAATTCACAATAAAACCGCAAATCTTTAAAAGTCCTTCTCAACCATGAGAAGAAATGGTTCAAACTCGAGTGGTGTACTTATAAACCAAAGGGCTTAATGCGTGTAAACAGGGTATAAAAGCTTATATGTTTCAGATTTTTCCTGTCCCAAGGGCTAAATTCTAAGTAATTATTAGTTCAGTTGATCCCTGCTGCTTGAAAAAAAAGGATTATTTGACTAATCTCATGAATAATTGCTAAATTCATAGCGGAAGAATAAGCGAGCAGGAGCATCATTCTCCATTGTCCCACGGGTGCTGCAGTGTTTGTCGATGTGAGTTGAGTATCTTGTGCAGCTCTTTCACCTGTTGCAGGGGCTCTTCTAATAAGCCGCCAGACAAATGTTCTGATGAGTGGCGATAGATTTCTTTGTGTCCACATTCTTTGAAGGATTCGATTTGCTTGTGGACTGATGCTTCGAGAACCTTGGTGGTAGAGTAACCTGCAACTGGGAACTTAAATATTTATAAATAAATATTTCTAGTTATGCAATCACTTTTTTTTTTTGCCAGAATCCACCTAAGAATGTCTTATTCTTGACTCTGCACAATTTGTACCTCCGAAGCCACTTACAGCATGCATGGTAATCCAGACAGGAACTATAACAGCTAATTTGTTTCGAACAACTGTCAGAGAAGTCTGGAAAGATGGCCCTTCTAATTACACACGTAGCATCTTATTTGCTGCATAATAAAAAAATTACAATTATTAAGGCGTAAGCTCTTCTACATAACTCATGACTTTGTGACTCTAAGTTGGGACACTATTGCCCTGCACAAATAGTTAAATATTGCATAGAGGGCACCTATCTTATCCTGTAATACATGTACAGAAACATAAATCAACATATATCTTACAGTTATATCCTAGTCACCTAGCCCACAACAATTTGCATAAAAAAAACTAGCTGATATTTAATTCCTTTGTAGGCGTTTTTCTTGACACCAACACTAGAGGGAACCAGAGACTGAAAAACAAATGCGAACAAACAAAAATCCCATTATGGCAACAAGATAACAAATTAGCTTAAACAAGGCAACGAAGCACTGCCTCGATATCATCTGGCAGATAATCATTGGTACATCCAAACATATCATGACCTGTTTCTCCACATCTTAAACATAATGTGGCATCTTAAACATATTGTGGCATCTTAAAATTAATATGGATTGATGATCATTCCTCTTGTGCTTATCACGGCAGTCCTTCGCCCTGTGGCCTCCTTTTTTTAGATGAAACACTCTTGACCCTATGAAATATATTAATGATTTGTTTTTTTCTTTTGAAAATGCTAAACACCAAAAATAGTCTTGGGCAGCATACTAGGGATGACCACTCCAAAAAGTGGCTTCATGGAAACCTTCAATTACAATTACTTCGACTACATTGACCACTTTGACTGCAATGACTATGACGACTACAACCATTCCTAAAGAGAGGACATGTCTTCATGTGAAGCCTCGAGTGAGAAGGCCCCAAAGACAAAGACATGCATGCCTAAGCCCTAGAAGCAAAGACATGTCATGGAAGTGATTGAAGGAGCTAAAGCCTGCACATGAAGGTTTTAGGAAAATCAACATCAAGGAACTTAAATTTAGGCTAGAGTTGTACGTATGCTCTTTTCTCCATGCCCATTCTCCCATAGGTTTTTTGAGATGGACTTTTTAATTAGGCACGTATGTGATGTAGGTTGTGAAGGCCTATATCCTCGCTGCTAGGGTTCGAGTAGTATTTGTGCCTCTTTTGATATGAGCGTCTACTAGGTCACTAGTACCGACCATAACCTCGTAGAGGGGCTACTATTGGGGAGCCCAAATGGTATATGACCGAAAACCTCCCCCTTGAAGAGACCCAACTTGAACTAGGGTAGTGTCATTCAGATTTTGGCCCCACTAAGGGGGGGCATTTGTAAATAACCATTTCCTATATAAATGCCCAAGGTAAGGAGGGAAAGAGGACTTACTCCTATTCACAAGCTCCCAAACCATAATATTGTCCCCTCTTCTTTGTCAAGCACTCTCCTCTCTATCTCTCGAGTATTATAACAAACTTTAAGTACTAGTGTAAAAGAAAAATACTTTTAAGTTACCAAAGTGCTACAACATTGCCTAAAAGGTAGTGAGGAAATGTTTAATGCAGCCCGTGACATGCGGGGTTGCACTGTCAAGTGGCTCAAATTACATGAAAACCACTAAAACTAGTTTGAGAGGCCAAAATGGAATGGTATTAATGGTTGAGGTGTCAAATTATCAGGTTTTGTAGTTTAGGGTTGCAATTATTAGAAAACATATGGGTTAAGATGAAACAATATATATAATAATAATGCATAATTGATGAATTAGGTATGCGACTAGGCATGTCCCTTATGGAACAAACAATTTTTCATATAGGTAGGACATTTTTGTTTACCCCTTTTTGTCAAATATTTATCTTGGTTGTTCATAGATAATTGTTTAAGGAGAAGAATGGAGATTAACGAAATATTACTATAAAGGAAAAATGTTAGGATGTGACCGTTTTGCTTCGAGTCGCATATGCAATATGCAACATTCACCCAAGGAGATTTGTAGAGAACAAAAGACGTGTTTACCATGCTTTAGGCTGAAGTATGGAATATTCTAGATCTAGATATTTTGCATGATCATAACTATCTACAAAATGGATAAGCATGGGGGATTCTATATATAGAGAAAAGTGTTGATACATGAATGATATATGTAGTTGTTATTGACCTACCCTGCCTAGTGATATATGGGTGCCCAGATGGACCATGATTCACTACAATGTTGAAATTCCTTTTCCTCAAAAAAATGTTGAGATTCCTTCCGATTGTTGTGCTTTCTCTTGTTCCTTCCAGTTTCCCTGCTTTCTCCTGTCTCGGGATGTTCATTTAAGTGCTCTAGAACAGTCAATTCTGCTGATAGGTTTGAACACCAGATCATTTAAGTGTTAAATAGTATGTGTTGTCATGCTACCCACTTTTGTAATGTTCGGTAGATAGGATAGATATCTTGTTGATAGGTTTGTTATTATCTTGACTTGTAAGTCAAGAGGTGATTTGTAATCTATCGCATGTAAATCTTACTTTGTTGTACAAGCCACACTAGGGTATGTTCCTAGATATCTATAATCTCTATATAGTTCATACCCACTAACTCTAAATTTGAACTCTCATGCAGCCACGTCATGAGAAACTCATACTCTCAATTGTTTTCTCCCACCACATTAATAATAACACTGTAATGCACTAGAAACTCATACGAGTACGTTCAGTTCTTCTCCCACCACATTGATAATGCACTGAAATGTCAGCAACACACAAACACTATCGTTCAAACCCATGAACCCCTCATCTACCCACGACTATTAATGTAAAAAGGATAGTGTTGCTCACATTTCACCTTCCTCCATGTCTCTTCCAAGTCCTTTTGCCTATTTAATTGACCATCTCCTCACATCAATTTTACTCTGTGGCCACATCTCGCTGGGTACCAAGATCACATTATCTTCCCTTCTCGCTGTTAGATAATATAGAATCTTGTGTAACACGGTTGTAACAGGTTGCGTGTAGATTGTATAGATGAGGTTGTTAGGACTTGTTGTATCTCAGATGTAGTTAGTTAGAACTAGATTGACTCTATAGCAACCTCATGCATGTATCTACCCCGGTGGGGGTGTTTCCCACCTATATAAACACGCAACCGTGAACCTGAAAGGGTATCACGTTAACCCTAATTTTTACATGGTATCAAGAGAGCCTGCTTCCTTGCGGAAAAACCTTCATGGCGTTCGCGTCCTCCTCCTCCTCCCCCGCGCCCGCCGCCACCTTCTTCTTCCTTCCCACCAATGAGAAGTTGGTGCGCACCAACTTCCAATCTTGGAAAGCTCAGGTTATCTCTGCCGTGAGGGGTGCCCAAATGGGCGACTTCCTCGACTCCACCGTCAAGCCGTCGGATGCCTTCATCCAGCCGGTGGGCACCAACGCCAATGGCTCCAAGAAGTCACCGGAGGCCAATTTGGACTATGTGTCCTGGGTTGCCAAGGACCAGATGGTCCTCAACTACCTTCTCTCCAACATGTCCACGTAGATTCTTCGTCACGTCAACACCTGCATCACCGTAGCCACGGCGTGGTCGACCATGGAAGGGTTGTTTGCCTCGCAGTCCCGTGCTAAGATCATTAGCACTCGCATGGCGCTCTCCAACGCCACCAAGGGCACCTCCTCCATCAGTGAGTACTTTACTCGCATGAAGCATCTAGCAGATGAGATGGCCGACGCTGGATGCAAGCTGGAGGACGATGAACTTGTTTTGTTCATCCTGGCCGGTTTGGATCTCGACTTCGACTCCATCGTGTCCGCTGTGTCGGCACGGGTGGAACCTATTTCCATCCCTGAACTCTACACGCAGCTTGTGTCTCATGAACAATGCCATGAGTTGCACTGTTGGGTTATGAGGGTGCTACGTTAGCCAAAAAAATAAAACTTTTCGACCTCATAAACCAGGATCTACTGCTAGTTACAGGTTACGGGATTACCGCTAGACGCGCAGGTGCAGCGGAAGACGACTCGATGTAGTTGTACGCGTCGCAGCAGGCAGTGCAGTTGCGTGGTCGTCCATCACCTCAATCCTCTCACGCGGCTCGCCCAGTGCTCCAGATGCAGCACCTCCGAGGAATCCCACACGTGCAAGGAAGAAGCGATGCGCCTCTGGACTGCTAGGTCCGCGAGGAGCAGAAGGCGCGAGCGTGGGGAGGGCGACGGCGGCTGCCAAAGGTGTGTGTCCCCCTGACCGCGCCCCTACCCTTGCTTATATAGGCGTCCCCAATGAGCTCATGAGTTGGAGGCTCATTAGTAACCCTAAGTCTTGTCTAATTCGAGTCCAACCCGAATTAGGCTTTCAGCCCCTTAAGTGTGCGACCCTATGAGTTTACGCACACATTGACATGGGTCGAGTACTCCTACTCACCCAATAGTTAACAGCGGCCTCTAGCAAGGCGTGACAACTCCTATGTGCACGCAAAGATCATATCAGACGAACCACTACGACCACATACAAGTTATTCCCTTTGCCACTCGATATATGGTTCCACTCGTGGGTTAACACTTAACCCAAACACGACCATGCATTTGTTGATCCAATCACTTGAGTGATCCAGTGATATCTCTCTTGCATAGAGAGGGCAAATACCATCTTGATTGTCTATATCTCATAGCATGCTTCCCGACCACCCGAAGACCACCTTTATAATTACCCAGTTACGGAGCAGCGTTTGATAGTCCCTAAGTAGGCCGTTTCATATCTTGAGTACATACCACAATCTTAGGTTTAAGGACATAACGTACATGACGTGAATAGAGACTTTCTCATGTCGGGTCAGTCCAGCCTACATGTCTCATATGTGCCCACATTATTAGTTTTATTGATGATTTCAGCAAGTTTACTCGGATTTATTTGCTCCATCGCAAATCTGAAATTTTTCATTACTTTTGTGAAAAGTCTTGGTTGAAAGACAATTTGATCGTAAAATCCGCGCTATTCAAATTGATTGGGATGGTGAATATCAAAGCTTGAATCCTTTCTTCAAGCGTGTGGGGATTGGGGTGGTCAAAATTCAGTTGCAATAATTGAAAGAACGTTCCATTCTGGAAGGTCATCGTAAAATCATTGTGAACAATGAGAACAATATCCCTCTCTATGCTCCTTTACAGCATCACACTTGCGTGATTGTAATCAGAACAATGACGACTCTGATACGGGCGAGAATGTCGTCATCCGGAATGACGTCGAGCGTGTCTCGGTGGGAGAGGACGGCGACATCTGGAGCATCCTCCATGACGGCGGCATCCCGGCGGTCGATGGCGCGTCCCCGAACGTCTCCCACGGTGCGGAGGTCTCGGCGGTGGATGGCGCCTTCCCGAACGTCTTCCACGATGACACGGCCGCCAACGTCGTCGCTAGCAGCGTGACGGCACCCCGGCAGACGGATGGCAGGGAGAGTGGACGGTAACCCGTGGCAGGAGCGAGCCTGCGCACCGAGGCGTTCGTGTCTTCAGCTTTAGCGGCGGCAGCACATTTCGCAAGTAGCTCCGTCTTCCCTGGCAGCCGGACTGCCGCTGCCGGACACGACGGAGATGTGCGTAGACCCGCTGGTCATGGAACCATCCAGAGGCATCCGTTTCTTCCACTCTCCAGGCCAACGGAGCTCGTGTTACAGCCTCCCGGAGCTGGCCCCGATGTTTTCCAAGAAGACCCGACATAGTCTGTGCCTCTCCACTGACCACAACGTCTTCTGCTGTTCTGCAACGAATTCGCCCTGCCTGGATCCTGATCCTGACGACCCGCACGAGCGCACCGCGCTCGCGCTCCAGGATGACCGGTTCTCCGTCCGCTCTTCCGGACCGAAATGGATTCCCTTTTCCTGCACTGCAGAGGCAAAGCAAAATGCTTGACAGCTCAACCCTGAGGCCTGAGGAGCGCTACGTGGAAAACCAAACGCGACTGCTTTTATGTTTCTTACCTAGGCCAAACACAACTGCTACTCCCACATACACAACTGCTCCTCCCAGATTCAACAGAGAGATTAGAGTACAGACCAGCATCCCATTCAGACAGCACCAGGGAAAGGCTTACAGGGCAGTTAGACTTCCGTTTTTGCAATCTGACGGGCAACGCCATGCCATGTAAGTTTGCTCACAGTCAAAAAATAAATATATATTGTTTGAACCGCGATTACATATATAATCTCAGACAAACCAACTATCAAAGGGCATGAACCAACAGTTGAGTTCATCCCCTCGAGATAAGTTATCTATGCCTAAACAAACAACAAAAATCAGGCGCATGCATCCAGCTAACTTCTCCCGAACCGGACATGGGTGTTGCTGGTGGCAAACCTTGATGACGAGAACCCGTGTTTCTTAGAGCTGGGTGAATAATTTGAGTTCGGTGATGTGGTACCATGGTTGTGCCTTCGTGAAGACTGGGGAGTGAAGTAGTCGCCACCAGAAAAGAATTGGTGATTTGTGTAAGGCTTCTTGGGTGTAGATGGAGAACCCCACCCATTGGATTTGTACTTCTTTGATGGTAGATCATCATCACCACCAGTCCACCCACCTCTCGATTTGGATTTATGCCGAGGTGTGTCCATTCTTTCCTCAAAATGGGGGCTTTTCCTTTTGCTTGATTTATGGGCATCATGAGGAGCTGATCTAGCACTGGGGTCTTTTTTCCATTTTTCCTTCCTCTGACTGTGTGATGATGACTTGCCTTTCGACCGATCGGACTGTAGAAGGGAAAAAACAGAAACTTAATTACAGGTTGCTACTGTTATTGAAAGATTAATTTGTGGGATGTTTATAACAACCTTGGCATTCTTTGTGCAGCCACGTGCGAAGTGACCTTCCTCGCCACATTTGTAGCATAAGGTTGGGGTTGTGACAGCACTAGTTTCCCTGCGTTGCTTGGCACATCCCTATAATAGAAGGTCCAATGTTAATCACCTGCGATGAGAAGCAATATGTGGCAACAATAGAAACTAGCTGACTTATAAGCATTAAAACTTACCAGACCAGAATGACCAGATTGAGCACAATTATAACAGCTAATGTGTTTCGTACAATTGTCAGAGAAGTCGGAACAGCATAGATGGCCCTTCTGATTACACACGTAGCATCTTATTTGCTGCAAAATCAAAAATACAATTATTAAGGGGTAAGCTCTTCTACATAATCCATGACTTTGGGACTCTAACCTTGCAGTGGGACACTATTCCACTGCACAAATAGTTAAGTATTACATAGGGGGCACCTATCTTATCCTTGTAATACATGTTGTAGATTCAACCTTGCACATGCTGTTATGGAAGGGAAAGGCACAGCATAAAATATATCCAGTTCACTTACAGAAACATCAAACATATACTTTACAGCTACAGCCTAGTCACCTATCCAACAACAACTTGCATCCAAAAAAATAGCTCATATTTAATTCCTTTATAGGCATTTTTCTTCAGACCAACACAACAGGGAAACAGAGACTATGGAAACAAATGCCAACAAACAAAACTCCCATTATGGCAACAAGATAACAAACTAGCTTAACCAAGGCAAAGATGCACTACCTCGATATCATCTGGTGGGTAATCATTGGTACATCCAAACATATCATGACCTGTTTCTCCACATCTTAAACATAATGTAGATTGATGATCATTCCTCTTGTGCTTATCAGGGCAGTCCTTCGCCATATGGCCTCCTTTTTTGCAGATGAAACAGTCTTGACCCTGTGAAATATATTAATCTTAATGGTTTTTTTATTCTTGAGAATGTAAACGCAAAACAATGACCATCACAAAAATCATTACAGGAACGATATATAGTTATATACAGATAATAGTACCAAAACACATTAATAACACAAGATTGAAACAAACAAAAGAAAACTTGATCATTTTTTACTTTGAATACAAAGGCAGGCATGCATACGGAAAAGGATATATCAGAAAATCATTTGAAAGTATAAATCATAAAGATAAAGATAATGCTGCTGCTCAAATGGTGTGAACAAGCATGACAATATAGTTAACTTAGTGAGGGAAAAGGTATAAAGTACAGGAATCAAAAGATGAGCTGGCATTATGAGTATAAAGGAGTTGTTTAACCAAAGTCAACAGTAAATCTAATTTGAAGGAAATGTATGTGTTGTGCTAAGATATCACATCCAGTGCACTTGGTACAGCAAATCTGTAATGATTGATGAACTTCCTTTCTATGCAGAGAACTAGAAATGCATGCGTTCATCAAGAGGCGGGAGCTTACCAGAAGGCAAATTTTCTACAAATGTTTGAAGTAACAAAATTCAAGATATATTTCCTTTTCTGCTAGAAATACAGGTGTTCTTAACAATTCAATGCAGATATTGTAAGACTGTTCCAAATAACACGCTTAAGATATATTTCTTCAAGACATCACACTATCACAGCATGGGCAAAGTACATTTGCAAGATTGTGAAATTGACCTAAACAAGGTGAAACATGTTAAAATTAAAAGAGTTGAATTATCATCCTACACAGATACATCACACTCAAACAACAAAAATAAAATAGATTGAGCTATTCAAGGGCATGAATGGACATACCCAAGTCACCGAGTGATAATCCCTCGGAGATAGGGGGACCAACCTGCGTGCACTGCTTTGCATTGTGCCCGAACAGCCCACAAACAAAGCAAGGCTTCTTCCGCTTCTCCATTGGGCAGTTTGCAGCTACATGACCTTCCTCACTACAATTAAAGCAAGTCTCCAGCAATGTTTCCCCAGGATCAAAGTATCTTGGTATGCGCTGGTCACAAGTAGAAGCATCACAATGGTAAGCTTACATCAGCAGCACAAACACAACAAATTCACATGTCACTTACAAGGAGCTTCCGGAGAACCATATTGTCAGATGCAGGGACATCAGCCCCGTCTTCAGTTAGCACCGATTCTGCTGTCCCAATTGGCCCCTCCTGGGTGCTACCAACCTGAAGCCAAAAAGAATAAATCCACAATCCACTCATTACTGCCTCTATAGGAGATAAACCTAGCATTTTGTTCCCAAGGAAGGAAGAGTGAGCTCAAAAGGTTTTAAACTTAATCCCCAGCAAAACAAGGCACTCGGGATATCAGTCTTCAGATAATCTTCAATTTCAAATGAAATCAGCTAATTCTGACCAAAGCTTCCCCTCAACTCACAATAGAGGGGGAGTAGGCACTAGGCAGTACAATGACTCGATTCTCTATGGGATTGCTTAGCCATAAGCATTGAACCACGAATTTCACTGTTGAATTGAACACAACACCCACACTAGAGAGGTAGTAGGAACTAGGCAGAGATTGCTTAGCTACAAGCACTTCACTGTTGAATGGAACACAACACTCATACCAAAGGAGTAAGAGCTAGGGGGGATGGAAATGCTCAAGCCTCAAGCTTACCTCCTTCTCTTCCCCCTCTACGGCGGCCGCCGCCGCAGCAGCAGCAGCCTCGGCCGCCTCCTTCCAATGCTTCTTCCTCTGCTTCCTGCGCTCCTTCCTCTTCTTCTGCTTCCTCCGGGGCTCATCCGCCTCAGCGAGCTCCACCACGGCGTCCTCATCGACCTCCTCGTCGCCGGATGACACCGCGAGCAGGTCAGCAAGCCCGCCGCCGCCGGACGCCCTCCGCTGCGCGCGCGCGACGATCTCCAGGCTGAGGTCCTCGTTCCCCACCTCGTCGTCGTCCTCCTCGCCGTCGCCCCCGCCCAGGCGCGGCTGCCGGGGAGGCGGGGAAGCGTCTTCGTCCAGGTCTGGGTCCCGCCGCGCCCTCGAGCGCCGGCGCTGGGCCATCGGGCGGCTGCGGCGGCGGGGCGCGAGGGGCAGATGAAGAAACCCTAGCGCGCTCGATCCGGAGGCGGCGCGGGGAAGTGGGACCGTGGGATGGGAAAACCTTGCCAGCGGCTCTTCGTGTGCCTGTGCCGTCGTGCGGGCCCGAGGGCGTGCCGCTGCAGTGGTGGCGTGGGCCCCGCTCGTCAGGGTGCGATGTGTTTGGTTATTGGATTGAAGGATTTGCCTAGATGTGTTTGATGAGTTGCAAATGTGAATAAACTGAATTTGTGTTTTATGGGTTGTATTGTATCTAAAACCTGAGTACCGGGTAGACAAAAAAATGTTGAAAAGGTCCCTAGCAAGTGAATTATGCTAAATGATATTCATCCACATGGCCTATCTTGGTGTTTTGCCGCACCACTGGGTGCTGCATTCGTGAAAACACCTTACATTCTTGAGCTTGAGAGCGAGACTACCAAATGATCCTCCTCTAGAGAGAAAAAATATACGAGTCGCTGAAAGCATCACCGTGGAATGACAACCAAGCTAGTGAGCACATGCTCGACACTATCTTCTATCGTAGGAAAAATTCCAAATAATTTATTCTTTCTTAGACATCCCTAGTGAAGGAAGAAGCAAAAATAAGAAAGGGTACAATAAGACCTTGATTGTAGGATATATGTAAATGGAAAGATAGGATACATTACAAACAAAGAGAGATGAATAGAATGTCGTTACTATTATTGTCAAACAAGGAGTATAAAGTTATCTCCATCTTCTTCCATCCTTCATCCTTCTCGGGAGAGACTCATATCACTGGTAATGTCCATGTCAAGTGAGGATGAGTTAGCACACACATATTCCCTAGACATTCTCGCAGCTAGTGAGGTCACCAAAGTCAAATGATGAGAAAGAGGGAGAGGGGAAGGAACTAACACGTCCGCCATGAGGCCCGATTGGAGGTCGATTCAGTAGGAGGGGGCTTTGATCAATGGTGCTTGATAGGCGATGGCTCTAGGTTAATGGAGGGCTGAAATGATAGGTGACCTCACTAGCTGATTGTCATGTGGAAGTTTGCATTTTTAAACCCTCTACATTCCACAAATTACATTCGTGTATTTCTTGGCTATGTGTTTTTATCTTCATATCATAGCTTGCTAGGTTAGTTGATAGATTTGGAATCAAAGGGACAAACCCTTTTGGTGTTAGAGACAATAACAATATGAAAAACTAATACATATCTTGATAAAACTTATATAGGTTGTTATAAGTGTTTTTTCCTTTTTAAGTGGCTAATTCAATCTTCCTTTGATGCATCACGATCTCTTCATATAATCACGTCGGCTTGCATTTGTTCAAACCTTTATATATTTATTTAAAATCTCAGGTCTGGCAACGAGAAAAGAAAAATACACCTTGGTGAGTTGAGAGAATCACATAGAGGAGCTACTGATAAACTTCTCAATGATAATATAAGTGCTTTGATCAACTAAACTCAACGATTATGAGCAATGGTTTCATATTTGGAAATATTAAAAGATACATTACTAATATGATGTCAAGTATCAAGTAAATGTTCATGGCTTAATTTGTCCTTTATTCAAACTTTAACAACGTGTTTGGATGAGCCTTCATCCTGCATGAACACATGCTACACGGAGTCATCCGCTGCTCTTCTGATCAATGGGTCGGTCGTGTAGATTTGTTTGGGGGTGACAACAAACTAATTGACTTGGTAATGGATGACGCAAGCAAATGCTACAAACCAGACTCCATTTGCAAGTTTGATTTTAAGATTCGCTGATTCCGAACTCATGAACCATCAAACCAGACATTATTCTTTTTTCTAAAGAAACAAAATACCGTGTCCTAGGATATGCCAAATTAGACATCAGAATAGTTAAGTGGTTGTATTATTTGTTTACTTTTCATTCGAAAAAAGAGATTTTTGTCCAAATTCAAAAATTTCCTGAAATCCCGAAGCTGCCCTTTTGTGGCAGAACCTCCCAAATTATATGGCCCACACGACCTATCATTGTGTCGAAGACCTCTGATAGCCATGCATGTGTTCCAGATAACTTAGAAAGCCCTGTCGGGTGCCCTCAAAGGACCCCGATTAAACCACATTTGATAACTCATACCAGGATCAACAAAGGAATAGCTGCAATATTACAATATTTATTATAAAAAATATATATCAGAGTGTGGAAGAATAATAAAATTAAATTTATAAAATATATGAATAAGTTAAATTTTTACAAACTTAACTTCAATTGTGGAAGCAGAGTAGAACTACAGAAGACAACTTAGGTAGAGCACCTAAGTCAGGAGAGGACAACCAGATCACATCGAGCCCACCGACATGAACTGATTAGCAACACCAGTCAGCACCTGTAACATGGGTTCAACAAACCCTGAGTATAAAAGTACTTAACAAGACTGACCCGACGAAAAAGAGGGGTGAAGACTCAGAAATGCAGGCCAGAGGGACAAGGTAAGGCTCGCAAGAAGCAAGGACTTTTTGCAGAAAAGCTCTTGTGGATCAAATTTTAACTCATCATTAGATACAACAGAAAGTAAAGTTATTTTGCTCTAGCTCAAGATTACCAACCAACTTCATTTTGATACCTTGTCATCATTCAAGTTGTTACTGCGATGATGAACACCGATCGAGTCTTCTTCTCTGAGAAGCAACGGCGATTCGAATCCATTTTTATACCCAGCTGAGACCTAGATCACTGGGATACCAGAGACTCTAACTCCGATGCATACCAGATCATAGATATACCGGGATAACAACCGCAGCCATATATCACCACATGATACACGTGAGCATTTAGACCCAGTGTACCGATATACGTGAGAACTTAAACCCATAATATACCATACTATGACATATGTGGGGACTCTGGCCCACTATATATCACTCCATGACATACCTGGGCTCCAACCCTCAGTATATCACTTCATGCATGTGGATTTTCTAATTTCTCGGTATCACCGATTCACCATCGAACGGGACCTAGGGCATCAACAGACGGAAACACTACAGAGGGACTCCATTCCCAATGCAAGTTACCCGTCCGGACTTGATTTATTAACTATCATTATGATTCCAACAGGTAAAGCCAACCTCATCTTTTTCACTCTTTTACCTTTTAGAAACCTAACTAATTAAGCAGGGCTAAGCATTACTATGCATTTTCCAAATAACAGGTAACAAGGAATAAGGAAGTAATACAGGTAATGCAATTGATGGGTTTTCACTCAACTCCTATTCCCTAATGCAACATTACATAACTAAAGTGGTAAAAATTTTATAAAATAAAGGTAGGGTTTGAATGCATCCGGGGCTTGCCTTTGTTGCAGCGGTGGTTAGTTCTCGTCGGGATCACAGATGTTAGCTTTGGCACCAAAACCATGGATAAGGACTTCAACATCATTGATGGATGTCACCTTCTCAAACATCGTTGTCAGACGATATCTTTACGAAGGTTGGTCAACACGATCCAACTCACTCTCGAAACAACTACACGTAATGGAATAATGCA
The DNA here is from genome assembly GCA_023333625.1 of Bothriochloa decipiens. Taxonomy (NCBI): domain Eukaryota; kingdom Viridiplantae; phylum Streptophyta; class Magnoliopsida; order Poales; family Poaceae; genus Bothriochloa; species Bothriochloa decipiens. Next base: position 18,905,673 of record CM041636.1, read on the forward strand.
TGCTTTAATATGATGAGATCATGGCATGATGCATGATTAAAAAGAATGCAAGCAATTTAATTAAGGTGCCAAGGATCATCATGTGTTAATGACCCAAGGTCATCAATCAATCCAAAAGTCACTCAAACCCTAAGTCATCAAAGCTAATTATTTACATAAAACATATAAAAATATTAAACAAGATAAATCAATTATTAGCAAAAGAAATTCATAAATAAATCATACAACATTCAATATTCTTGAAATTTAAACTATAGCCTAAATATGGCATCAGCAACATCTCATCAAAATTTCAAGTTATTTGGAGCTACACAGCAAGAGATATGAATTTTCCTTCTTTTCTATCATTAAATAAAACGTATAAAACATAACTATTTATTTTTCTATAAAATATAGCATGTTTCATATTTTTAATAAAAACTAGGCATCATAAGGAACACAACAAAATTTGGTTTACCAAAAACGGAGTTACCAAACACCAGATATGAATTTTTAAAGATTCAGAAAAAGTATTTACAAACAGGTCCTTAGGAACTATTCACCTGAGTCATAGACTTCGCACATAGGCCCCTGCAGTTTCTCTAATTCTTGCCCGAGGTCCTTGGTCGCGAACGAGGAATAGGGGACGATCGGAAAGGCCGTTATCGGCGAGGAAGATGCTCAATGACGGCAAGGGAGAGGCATTGGAGTATCTCCATGCTCGTGCGCACCCGTGGGTGGTCGCAGTTCGGCAGGTGACGGCCCATGGCCTCTTGGCCACGTGCGCCAGCAGCCCAACGCGGCGGTGGCAGGGAGCAGGGGCGCCTTCGCGGCGATCGGGGTTGGGGATGATGCGAGAGAGGGGCAGAACGATGAGAGAAAGGTGATGCGGTTGCTGGTTGGGCTAGAGAAAGGTCGGAGCAAAAGGGACGACCGCGGTGGTGGAGCTCCGCTCCGGCATCCATGACGGACGCGCCCAGCACACACGGCGGCTGCTCGGTGCACGAGGAGATGGCGCGGAGCGAGGCGAAGCTTCGCGCGTGTAGGAGAGGGAAGCAGAGGGCAGGGCAGGCGCTCGACGTCAACGAGCTTGGTGGCTGCGTTGCTGTCGCCGATGCTCTGCTTGCGAGAGAAAGAAGGGGAAGGAGGAAGAGAAAATGGGGTGACCGGCTTTAGCTTGGGCGGCAGGGCGAGGTGGCAATCGGCTTAAAGACGCCACAACATGGCTAGACAGCTCGACGCGTGCCTGGAAGCCGGTCAAAGGCCGTCGTCGATCGTCGGCGAAAAAGCAGCTCACGGCACTCGCGACTTGAAGAAATTACAGAATTGCCACTGGTGAAATTTTAGAAATTACTCCTAAATTTTGAGTAGAACTTGAAAAACTTTCAATCTATGAAATGCTCAGAATTTCATGTTCTATATTTTTCTTAAAATGAAGAACTTCAAATTCTACCTAGAAATTAGATTTTTAAATCAAATTTTGAAAAGAGAGCAAAAAAGGAATAAACCCCTAGAACAAACATTTTAAAAAATCTATTGATTTTTGCTAAACAACTTGAAAATATTCAAATCTATGAAATGCTCAACTTTTCAAACCAAACATTTTTTATATACAAAGTTTTCTCAAAATATGCATAAATTTTGAAATATGGATTTAAAATCCAAAGGGGACATATGCTAGAAAACTGTATTTTTAAATTCATTTGAAATTATTTTTGAAAACTTAAAAATTTTTGAGTACTATTATTGTAGCTCTTGTCAAGATCTACAAACCATATTTTGAGAGTATCTCAAAATTCTTTATAGATTTTGAAATATAGAAAGAGGGATAAAATAGGGTTTTGAAAGTTGTTTTTTAATTATCAACCAACTCATCATCTCAAAAGCACAGCCAACCTAAAAATATAAACTTGTTTTAGTTGAGACATATCATGGTTGACCTAACATAAACATTAAGCAAAGCATGAGATAACAATATAAATTTTAGGTTGTTTTAAACATTTACAAAGTCACATAAAATGATAAGAAAACTTTAAGTAAACAGAAAACATCATCATTTCCTCTATAAAACTAAGCATCACATAAAAGACATAATTAAAACATAAATGTATTTATGCCATGATGCTCAATAATTATGCTTGGTAATGCATTTGATTATAATTTTAATTGCTTATTAACATCTGGGATGTTACACCTTTTCATCTGGCTTCCAAACTGCGAGCTTCTCTCGCACCCGTACTCCCCCTCCACTCTGGCTAGGAGGCTGCTCCCTCCGCCGTGCCGCCGCCGTCTCCGACCCCGGCTCTTGCTTTCCGGATATCTCTTCGCCACCGCTGCCTGCGCCACGGCGCCGCCACCATCGAAGGGACCCACTCGCCTTCATGACTATGGTGACTCCTCCCACTGTCGAGGTACGTAGCGTGTTTGGTTGAGCCTTCATCCTGCATGAACACATGCTACACGGAGTCATCCGCTGCTCTTCTGATCAATGGGTTGGTTGTGTAGATTCGTTTGGGGTGACAACAAACTAATTGACTTGGTAATGGATGACGTGAGCAAATGCTACAAACCAGACTCCATTTGCAAGTTTGATTTTAGGATTCGCTGATTCCGAACTCATGAACCATCAAACCAGATATTATTCTTTTTTTTTCTAAAGAAACAAAATAGCGTGTCCTAGGATATGCCAAATTAGACATCAGAATAGTTAAGTGGTCGTATGATTTGTTTACTTTTCATTCGAAAAAAGAGAGTTTTTCCCAAATTCGAAAAATTCCTGAAATCCCGAAGCTGCCCTTTCCATCTGGCTTCCAAACTGCGAGCTTCTCTCGCACCCGTACTCCCCCTCCACTCCGGCTAGGAGGCTGCTCCCTCCGCCGCGCCGCTTCCGCCGCGCCGCCGCCGTCTCCGACCCCGGCTCCGGCCCCGGATATCTCTTCGCCACCACTGCCTGCGCCACGGTGCCGCCACCATCGAAGGGACCCACTCGCCTTCATGACTATGGTGACTCCACCCACTGTCGAGGTACGTAGGCACTCACGCGTCGTCCCCTTCGTCCCGTCCTCGCCGGTTCCCCACCCCCTTCCCCGCGGTCATACTCCGCCGTTGCCTCCCGCCCGGCGAGCCACCGATCGAAGTGGCGCTCCTCCTCTTCTTTCCTACTCCCTAGGGTTTATCGGATCTGACCCCTCCCCCCGTTGCCCTCCTCGCTTGCAGCACGAGGACGAGGAGATGCTCTTGCCCGCCCAGGAGGTGGCCGCCGCCGACACCGACGCAGCGCAGCCCATGGAAGGAATGCTCGCGCCTCGCCAGGAGGTGGCCGCTGCCGACACCGACGCAGCCCAGCCCATGGAAGGTACTGTACGCTCTTATCTCATTTTGCAGCTTTGCTTAAGTTTGATTTGTAGTTTGGTTTGGCAATGTGCCACATTAGGAACTTGGTTCTGTGTGCTGGCATTATCCTGATTCTCAATAACGGATGCGTTTCATGTCTGTTGGCAGTGGTGGCACAGACTGAGGAGGTGAGCACGGCGGAGAGCCAGCCTGTGGAAGATCCACAGACATCGCGGTTCACATGGACAATTGAGAACTTCACCAGATTCAATGGGAAGAAGCACTATTCAGAGGTTTTTGTCGTTGGCGGTTTCAAATGGTGAGCTCCTGATCCCTTCCATTGTCCTGCCTGCAGAAACCATGGGAGTTTTTTTCTACCCTTGTTCCTTAGAGTACCCATAACGTCCGTTGACCTTCACGCAGGCGTGTGCTGATTTTCCCCAAGGGGAACAATGTGGACCACTTCTCAATGTACTTGGATGTTGCTGACTCAGCCAACCTCCCGTATGGTTGGAACCGCTATGCTCAGTTTAGTCTTGCTGTTGTAAACCAGATCCAGCCGAAGTATACGATACACAAAGGTGTAGTCTTGCTTTATGCTGTGTTTATCCACATCTCCGTGCCATAAATGTGCATTTGAATGTAGAAGGAAGAATGTTAAACTAGAAAACATTACATGCAAAGCAGCACATATAAACATGGGAGTAGAAGCATTTGAATACACCACTATTTTCAACCAAAACATTTTTATGATTTTGCTGGAAAACTTACTGATTTTAAAAATTTTCTTGCATCAGGTGGGAACTAGTAATCTTATATGTATAGTGGTTTTTGTTTCCATTTTAACTTTTATGATATCATGTTGGATGGGCAGTGTAGACATTCTTGTTGTTAACTTACCATGGTTCTGACCTGTGTAGCTGAGTATTAGGTCTCTGAATTTGAAATAAACCTTTGTTCCCTAAATCTGTAATGAAGCCACAATTAAGTCGATAGAGTAAAATTGTTAGCTTCCAGGTCTTTTTTTAGAACACGCTCGTATTAAAAAGAGAGGTTAGCTTCCAGCTTGCACCATTGTTGTGAAAATCCACCAACTTTAGTCGGTGAAATGGTTAGACTATCACCATGTAGCTGATATTACTATATTAGTGACATTAAGCGATTAATCAGTGCAAATCCTATTATCCACTGTTTTCTTGGCTAATCATTACAGTATATGATGAAGAATAAACTGCAAATGCTATTTATGACAAATTATGTTATAACTGATACTGTAACCGTAATATGGCCCCGTTTGGTTGTTCTGGAACGGGCCATTGGGTCTGGATCTGTTCCTCCGTAGTACAAATTTGTGAAGGAAAGGGTTCAGCTGGGAACCAATCCCAGATAACCGAACGGAGCCTAAACAAGTTCATGTAGCTGTAGGCACTAGTTGGGTGGCAGAATAACACCTATCACCAATTTTTTGATTAGACTGGCCTAGGGGGTTAGCCTGGATGGTTTTCATATAACATGCTGTCCCATGATTGATGACGGATTGATTTTTCTGTCCTATCTATATTTACTTGGATATTGTTGCTACAAAATTACCTGGATATTGTTGCTACAAAATTTACTTGGATATTGTTGCTACGAACTTCTGCTCCACTTCCGATTATTGCAAATGTGTCACAATGCAATTTTTTAAGTTCTGTTGGTGATTAATAGGATGCATAGTGTCCTTGATCTAATGATGCTGATAAGGCCTGCTTTGTCAGCTTTGTTTGCCAATGGTTCTTGATATGGATGTATGTAGCACCAACATGTTGTTTCGTCCGTGTATGCAGATACCCAGCATCAATTTAATGCTCGTGAGAGTGATTGGGGTTTCACATCTTTTATGCCTTTGAGTGAGCTCTATGATGCAAGTAGAGGTTACCTCGTGAATGATACTGTTGTTGTGGAGGCCGAGGTTGCTGTCCGCAGAATGGTTGACTATTGGACATATGACTCAAAAAAGGAAACTGGTTATGTGGGTCTGAAAAACCAAGGAGCTACCTGTTATATGAACTCCCTTCTACAAACACTATACCATATACCGTACTTCAGGAAGGTGTGGTACCATGCATTCTTACATTATAGGCATTATTATTCCTACTGCACTTCACTGATTTTTTTTTCCTGCTTTAAGGCTGTGTATCATATGCCAACCACTGAAAATGACATGCCATCAGGAAGTATTCCCTTGGCTCTGCAGAGCCTTTTCTACAAGCTCCAGTACAGTGACAGTAGTGTAGCTACAAAAGAGCTTACCAAATCTTTTGGATGGGACACATATGATTCTTTCATGCAGCATGATGTACAAGAGCTCAACAGAGTTCTCTCTGAGAAACTTGAGGACAAAATGAAGGTAACATGTATAGTGGAACTCTGATGTAGTGCATTTTATCTTTTATTAACCTCACATCTTCTTAGGGCACTGTCGTAGAAGGAACGATCGAGCAACTATTTGAAGGTCACCACATCAATTACATTCAGTGTATAAATGTTGAGTACAAATCTAACCGCAAGGAGTCCTTTTATGGTATGGGCTATCTTTTACGTTGTTTGCGGACTAAGCAGTGCCTTGCTAGCTCAAGTGGTAGCAACCTTGGTTGCTGTACTAAGTAATGCTGTATGCCCTTGCAGATCTTCAACTTGATGTCAAAGGTTGTCGTGACATTTATTCGTCGTTTGATAAATATGTTGAAGTTGAGCGTCTAGCGGGTGATAACAAGTATCATGCAGAGAATCATGGTCTACAGGTAACTAGATATCTTGCTATTTATTAAGATGAAAACTAGCTAGAGTTGGTGCATTCATTAAGATATTCATGTGATTTGTGAGCTTCAATATATTCATTTACTGAGATAGGAAATAACCAAATTATAACACAATATAGACATAATGAACATGCAGACTGCATGTGATGTTCCTTATACTTCCTGTTCCTTTTTTTTGTTTGATGAAGTAAGTTTGTAAGTTGTATGATAATTGATAACCTTCTCTTTTCTTCAGTTCTTTTTTGAATATATCTCGTGACTGGATTCAATCTTGATATCACAGGATGCAAAGAAGGGCGTTCTTTTCCTTGATTTTCCCCCTGTTTTGCAACTCCAGCTGAAGCGCTTTGAGTATGATTATATGAGAGATACCATGGTTAAGGTTTGTTCTGGATAACTTGCACTTTGTTCAGTTAGTTATATTGTTCATCTACTTGTAAGATCTGCTACAACAAATGAGCCATCTAATTTTGGGTACAGTTGATGTGTGCAGCAATTGCAATCAATCTAAATCGAAATGTTTTTAAGACCTATTCTTTGTTGAGATTGTCACGTCATGTCTATTAATACTTGCTTGCCCAGATTAATGATCGTTACGAGTTCCCTCTGCAACTTGATCTGGATAGAGATGGTGGCAAATACCTTGCACCAGATGCAGATCGAAGTACAAGAAACCTTTACACTCTTCACAGGCAATGACTTTTACCACTTATTGTACATCTTTCTTTTTGGCTTTAAAATAGTTTAATTTATTTACTGTCCATGACATGTCCTTTTTTTTCTCAGACACGCGTGACATGCCCTTTTTGTTATGGTCTTTGAGAGTTTTGAGGCACCAGAGAATTTTTTAGAGTACCGGCACCAGAGAATTTCTAGTTATTTGTTCCATCTAAAGCAATTGCTATGCATTTTCAAAAAAAAAAATCAATTGCTATTTGTTTTACCAACATGCTATGTAGGGCATAGGTTGCTACGTAATGATACTTAAGTAGACATATGCAAGGAAGTTGGTTGATCATGTGCAAAATGCAGTCACATGAACATGCAGATTTGCAGACACTGCCATGACTACTGTTTTTGATAATCATCATCACATACCATTCATAATTTTCTTCTTATTTATTATGTAGAGCTCCAGTGGCAGTTTGTTAGAAAGGTATTTTCAGTGCCTGTGTTTTGTGGTAATGTAATATGCAAAGGTACTTGTGTGGTTGTTGGAGTATAAGTGAATTGTCCACCTCTTGCCAACAGCTTAAGCTTTTCGGTTGAAATGGTTGGTGCATGCAACTCACTAGTAGTATCTAGGGTGGTAGAGTGTTTAGGTATTTCACTCTGTTCTGACGTTGTTGTGGGGATTCATCTTTTGTACACTGTATCTGCAATTCAGTCTTTTTTTCTTCTCCACCACCTAAGCGCACACTTGTTTCTTGCATTTTTTGGTGTAAGTCTCATACTGTTTATCTTCTTTTATTCAGTGTTCTTGTTCATAGCGGTGGGGTACATGGCGGTCACTACTACGCATTCATACGACCAACCCTATCTGAGCAATGGTAGGCTTTTGTATTGGTTTATTGTTGTGGTATACTTGCTTAACTAGTTGCTAGATAATTTCATTGCATTTTTCTTGTGCTTAATATTTAATGGTTGACTGGACTGGAACTATACCGACTTCCATTCTTAAGTTGGAGAACTAAATAGCTGACTAAAATCCGTCTTTCTGACCTGCCAGTGAGTACCAGTGAATGTGGTGCAGTCATGTTTATAACTGTACAATTGTGGTACTATAGAATGTAGCATAAGCCTTTGCAGACCAATTTGCAATTTCAGATTCTGTTTTCCCTAACCAATTGGCTATGAGAATGCACCCATTTAATTGGTTCTGATTTTTGAGGAGTGTTGGCAACTGTAACTAGTTGTCTATTAGAGGGTTTAGCTACGGTTGTGTACTTTAGAATACACATTTATCACTGCACTCAATACACATTTGCACCCTCGGCTGCTTATAGTCCACATTCATCAACAGCTGAACAGCATCAGGCATGTCTTGAAAAGTCCTACTAGAAATAATATGCTCAATTAGTCCTTGATACAAAACCCAGATCTGCCCTACTTCTGGCGCCCTGGATCAAAGTGATGGATAAGTCTCTGTGTGTGTGGGCTGCAGTACGCAGCACATGGCCCTTGTGTCCTTGTGTCCTTTGTAAAAGCATCCTTGACTGCTTTTAGGACAACAGTTAGCATCTTAGGAGCATCTTAGGACAACATCTTGACTAGCATCTAGGACAATATCTTAGACTAGCATCTTAGCATATGCTTGGCTGGTTAGCAGCCTATAAATTTGTATCCCCAACCCCTCAGGGTGGCATCGCATTGTGTGAGAAATAAACCCAGAAAATTGCCCCAACTCTGAGTTCTCCAAGTGTGATCCTCTCGATGAGAGTAAGGATCCTGCTCACACCTAGAGCAAGGATCCAGCGACTGACTCAAAGTTCTTTCGTGGTGCCCTGGGTGACCATTCTTCTGTGGCACCCCAGCTAACTCTTCCTTCCTTAGGCTCTGATCTACCTATTTCCCTCCAAATCCAATCCCAATCCTGCTAAATCATTTCACTGACTGTTGAGGTACGCACTACATTGGGGGTGGGGGTGAAGTTTAATCTCTGTTCAGTATTTTTGTTGCTACTGAAATGCTTGGCTTTGTATGTGAAAGCAATCTATGCTTCATGATCTGCATATTCTTTTAAACTGTCTCCAAATTTTAAACTCATGTTGTGCTCAGGTATAAATTTGATGATGAGCGTGTAACAAAAGAAGATGCTAAGAAGGCTCTTGAAGAGCAATATGGGGGTGAGGAAGAGGTAAGTTCTATTTGATTTTTTATTCAATGATAAATTCTGCAGTCTATATCTCATCTACTTATCACCATTGTTTATGTTTCTCTTTTGGATTAAACAGTTGCCCCAAATAAACCCTGGTTTCAACAATGCTCCATTTAAATTCACGAAGTATTCAAATGCATATATGCTTGTTTATATTCGTGAAAGTGACAAGGAAAAAATTATGTGTACTGTTGATGAAAAAGACATTGCTGAGCATTTAAGGGTATGCACTCAGCATTATCCTTCTGTTTTTTACTGTGGTTTCCACTTTTGGTATAGTTTGGTTGAGAACTGTGGATTTGTGTAGGTAAGGTTGAAAAAAGAACAAGAAGAGAAAGAACACAAAAAGAAAGAAAAAGCTGAAGCTCATCTTTATACCATAATCAAGGTCTGGATCTATGTTTCTCTCCTATTGATCTCAGAATCTGAAATCGAGTTTATCTTTTTTAGCATTAAATTCTGGTGATGACAAATAAATATAGGTAGCTCGTGATGAGGATTTGAAGGAACAAATTGGAAAGGATATATATTTTGATTTGGTGGACCATGAAAAAGTCCGCAATTTCCGTATACAGAAGCAAATGCCTTTTAGTTCTTTCAAGGTAACATGCTTCCAGTACTCTACACAAATCAATTTTATGGTTACAATTTTTTCTTATTATAGCTTTATTATAATATAAATCCCATTCTTGTTATTGATATGTGGAATTTGATTCAACTTTTTTTTTGTTTATTTAACTTTTATCGAATAACTGTTTAATAGGAGGAAGTTGCCAAGGAATATGGCATCCCTGTGCAGTTTCAGCGCTTCTGGATGTGGGCCAAGAGGCAAAACCATACATACCGCCCTAATCGTCCATTGACCGTTCATGAGGAAACACAATCTGTAAGCTATTTGTTCATTTGTTGCTTCAAAGTGCTGTAGCTATAGTTTATTCAGCAGATACTTTGTGAACTTGTGCGTAACTTTTATTTGTTACAATTTCATGCCATTATATTAGTAATAATGCAATCAGGAACATAATGAGCTGTAGAAGAACAGGACCAATGCTTGGATAAGGTTTAATAGTTACCAATTAAGGGTCTGGTCTTTTTTTTTTAGTGCAGATTTGGCTCATGCATTTCTCAGAAACTATCTTTATATGATCTCTTTTTTATCTATATCTGATTTACATTACTATGATAAAGTATTAGGATTCATCTCAGGCACTCTTCTCAATGTTGTATATTGTTATATGATGTAGTATGTAGTATAATACGTAAGACGAACGCCATAAAATACTAGAAGTCTTCCATCATTCTCAAAGACTGTTCCTGTTCTCAAACACTAAGCGTTGGGATAACTTTAGGAATTGGTTGAGTTGATTTATATATACTTAAGAAAAGGAGCCTTTCAGGAATCATTGAACTGATATTCCAATCTGTTGTGTTTAGTTGTCAAGATGCGATAGCAAAATTGTGAAGAACTTTGTGGAGCCTTGCACTTATTTATGTGGACCTTTGCAGTATTATTTTTGTTTTTGCTCTTCCTTTATTTTTCTCATTTCAATTTTATGTGAATATAATCTCAATTCTTTTCTATTCCTGCTTAGGTGGGGCAACTGAGGGAGGTATCAAATAAGGCACACAATGCTGAGTTGAAGCTGTTTTTGGAAGTAGAACTTGGGCTGGTAATGATATGCTTGATTTGTGCTTCCTTCCTGTTCTGCTTGTTAATTATTTAGTGTCTGTTGTGGCACTCAGCTGTGGATTTCTTACCTATCTTTGTCTACCCATTTAGGATTTGCGGCCGCTCCCTCCTCCTGAGAAGGCCAAGGAAGATATTCTTCTTTTCTTCAAACTCTACAACCCAGAGAAGGAAGAACTTTGGTATATCTTTTTTTTAACGGAAGTATATCTTCTGTTTTTACTGATAACATTGTCATCTTGTCCTAAGTAGTGCTTCTTTATCCTTCATTAAAATAAGTGTATCATCATGTGACTCATGGGGTTGTTTCATCCATGTAGTTATGTGGGGAGGCTCTTCGTGAAGGCCTTGGGCAAACCTTCAGAAATCCTGGAGAAACTAAATGAAATGGCTGGGTTTTCTCCTGATCAAGAAATTGAGCTTTATGAGGCAAGATTGATTTTTTGTTTTGATATATATTACCATCCTAATGATTTGTCCACTACTGCATTGTTGCCCAGATGCATTAATTCTGTCCATGATGACCTTATGATGGGTACTGTGCTTAAGTTGTTCCATTGGTACATATGCAGGAAGTTAAGTTTGAGCCAAACGTGATGTGTGAAATTATCGACAAGAAACTTACTTTTCGTTCTAGTCAGGTTTGTCAATACATTTCTATTCAAAGGGATGCATAACTCAATAAGGGTTATTTATTGAATTATTTCCAAAACTTCTCAAAATTTTAGCTTGAAGATGGGGACATTCTCTGTTTCCAAAAATCACCAGGAGCAGCCTATGATGCACAAGTGCGATATCCAGATGTTCCCTCATTTTTAGAGTATGTCCATAATAGGCAGGTGCGGTATCCATATGTCCAACTTGATTATGATTTCGTACTGTAGGTATAAGACTAATATTTGTTCTTCCAATTTTTATATGGTTTTACTTCCATTTGTAAGCTATTATTGCACATTCAGTCTGCCACATCTATTTCCACATCATTTCTGGTATGTTTTAGGTCACTAGAAAATATACAGTGAAAATTTTTATTTTTAGTTTTTTCTTCCATAATGGAACTGATCTATCTAGTGTACCATGTTTACTTTTTAAATATGTGTATCCACCTTTACTAATAGCCACAACCAAGCCTCTGGTGCATCTCATGCAGCAGCTTGATATTGCTTTTTCATTGTATTGCTCCAAATTATATGCTGCCGAAGGGACATCGTTCATAATGTCCATGCATTCCTTTTCCTCTTCTTTGCATCAGTATTTAATGGTGGCATAGTTTCTCTACAGTTGATTTGTCAGCAATGTAGTGTATTCTTAATAACAATGTGACTCCTTTTATCTTAGAGCCAGCAGTTATTAAAACCTGCTTTCCCATCATGTTCCTGGAGTAACTGTTGTGGTTGTTGCAGGTTGTGCATTTCCGGTTTTTGGAGAAACCAAAGGATGATGATTTTTCTTTGGAATTGTGAGATTTTGCTTATTGTGCATCATTGTTTGGTGAAATTGTTTAATTGAATATGTATCTCACCCGGTGTTTTTTTTTGATTTTCCATGCTTCAAGGTCAAAGCTTCATACCTATGATGATGTTGTTGAGAGAGTTGCTCGTCAACTTGAATTGGACGATCCATCGAAAATTCGTCTTACATCCCACAATTGCTACTCTCAGCAACCTAAACCACAACCTGTCAAATATCGTGGAGTGGAGCATCTGTTGGACATGCTCATCCATTACAATCAGGTTAACCTTTTTCGTTACTTTTGGTCAATATGAGCATGGTTTCTGTGTAACAAAATGTGTTGGACTTCCTGCTAAAGCACTATCTGGTGCAGACGTCTGACATCTTGTATTATGAAGTGTTGGATATACCACTGCCAGAATTGCAGTTTCTAAAAACCCTGAAAGTTGCATTCCACCATCCTACGAAGGATGAGGTTTGTTTTGCTACCACACACATATGGTGAACTGCCTAAAGCATTTTGTGTATATCTTCATATGCTATCCTTTCTCCAGGTTGTTATTCATAGCATCAGGCTTCCAAAAAATAGCACCATTGCTGATGTAATAAATGACTTGAAAACTAAGGTAAGCACTACGTTCCCCTCAACCCCTTTCTGAGTGTTGTTTTGTTATTATAGTTACACTTAAGCGGAACTAAGCTGACACTATTGTGTTGATCCTGAATATTTCCATATATCCTTGTTACTTCTATCAATTTTTTCCTTGATGCTGGAGACCTGTGTGTGCACTATATCACGTTTTTTTTGGGGGGTGGGGTGCCCCTATGGCCATACCTAAGTGTTTTTCTTGCTACCTAAAACTTGTTCCCCCCCCTCAGTCAAGCATTGTTGCCAATGAACAACATCAACAACAACCAAGCCTGTCAGTCCCAAGCAAGTTGGGGTAGGCTAGATTTGAGACCCAACAAACCACCCTCGATCACGGTTCAGGCACGTCGATAGCCAATTTCCAAGCACTCCTATTCAGACACAGATCTCTAGGTATATCCTATTCTTTCAAAACTCTTTTTATTGCCTCCTCCCATGTCAACTTTGGCCTTCCTCTGCCTCTCCTCACATTATTATCTTGACTTAGAACTTTTGTTGCCAATGAACAAATAGACTAATTCTTATTGAATGTAGCATACACTAAAGTAGGAAGGTGGGGCATTCCAGTTCCAGATGTAGGCTTCTCTCTTCAAAGTATTATACAACAGTAAAGAAAAAAAAACATTTTGTAGCTCTTAAGAGTTAAGACATTAAAGGAAAAAAAGTAGCAGCAGATGAAGTGACTACCTTGTCTGGTAATCTGGTTAAAGGGTCTGGTCATACTTGTATTATCACTTATAGTTTGCTATCAAACTGTACTAAGCGTCCCACAAAGACTTGAATTTTAGTGTGGAAATTTGTCCCACAAATAGTTGTTTTAGATCTACTAGGAGTATCAATTGTCCTTGGTAGCCACCTGCAACCATTAAATGTGGCGTCTAGTTCCTTCATTACCTGCCTTGGTCAAGCAATATATGGCCATTAAATCCTGGGGATCTGCCCCTGGATATAATGGAGGGCATCTACACGTTTTCTCCATGATAATAACCTATCTGGTTTTCTAAAAATCACGTCTTTCTGCGATGGATGGGGTAAAAGCTTATTGTTTGGTGTGAATGTGGGTGTTGTTCTGGTGCTAAACCCTTCTCTTTTCTTAATCTATAATAGTGATATGCAGCTCTCCTGTGTGTTCAAGTGAAAAAGTAAAAAGCAACTGTGAAGTGGCTTGTTAGGTTTCTCTTGGTGGTTTGATTCATTAAGCTTTCAATTGTACTAATGAACAGGTTGAACTGTCCAGTCCTAATGCTGAACTACGTGTGCTAGAAGTCTTTTACCACAAGATCTATAAGGTACTTTGGGCATTCATATGATACATCATGAGCATTACACAATATACAGTTATTCTTATGTTTTATTTTCTGGAGAACAAAGATTTGATAACTAGCGTAATGAATTCTTCTATCTTCTCTATAAAATATCATTCGTTTTTACTGTATCATTATCACTACTTGCTAATTCAAGTTTTTTCATAGATCTTTCCACTACAAGAGAAGATAGAGAATATAAACGATCAATATTGGACACTACGTGCTGAGGAGGTGTGTAATAATTTTGTCCATTGTACTTGGTGGCTGTAGTTCCAATCTGAAAAGTTCAAGTAACCTCATAAGCGCACCTATCAATTGGTGTAGATTCCAGAAGAGGAGAAAAATATAGGTCCAAATGATCGGCTAATTCATGTTTATCACTTCATGAAAGATATTAATCAGACTCAGGTAGTGCACTTATTGAGTTTTATTTGAAGATAGCTATTCAATATTTTTTATTTCTGACATTGTTTTGACCTACAGCAAATTCAGAACTTTGGAGATCCTTTCTTTCTGCTCCTTCATGAAGGGGAGACCTTAGCAGAAGTAAAGAAGCGCATACAGAGTAAACTGCAAGTCTCTGCTGATGAATTTTCCAAGGTGATCCATCTATTGAAGTTTCTTTTAATGGGTGGTGTGACAACATATTAGTATTCATAAATAGGATCACTATTTCTGATCTGGTTCTCCTGCAATGGTCTAAAAAATTTCCAGTCACTTCTCAGGAAAAAGTCCTGTCCATGAATTAGATGCACATATTTTATGCCGCATAGAATGGTTTGCCAATTATTTTGCAAACTGTGATAGCAAAGTAATATAACAAAGTGACATTCAGTAACTGATCTTGATTTTTGTAACTTCAGGGTCTTTTGGATTTTTGCTTTTCTTTTCTTTTTATTGTCTTTCTTTTTCTTTTACCTTGATTTGCATTGCATATTATGCAGCTACAGAACTGATAAACCGTGTTAATATTCATGTGAGCAGTGGAAATTTGCTTTTATATCGATGAATCGGCCAGACTACCTCCAGGATTCAGATGTTATATCTACTCGCTTTCAGGTAAATTGTTTGATATTGCCTACACGCTTGTCTAGCGGTTTCCATGGTGTTCCTGTTTGCTGACCTTTGTCATCTAATAACTACAGAGGAGAGAGGTCTATGGAGCTTGGGAGCAATATCTTGGGATGGAGCACACAGATACTGCACCAAAAAGGGCTTATACAGTGAATCAGGTATGCTACTTTTTTTTGTGAAATAACGCTGTCAAATTTTCTAGTGTCAATTTTGTGCACACACTAGTGTCATCATAACTTAGGCAAACATGCAATGCTTTATGATCTCAAATAGCTTTATCTTTATGAGATCTGCTGTAACCATCGCTATTTTTAGTGAATGGTTTGAAGGCTCTTTGAGTCTGCATGATAATGTAGAGAATTCACTAATAATCCGTTTTATCTGAATCTATGTTTTGACTCTGTTGCCTAGAATGGTTTTATAATTGCCACCACCCAAGAAAGACATTTTAATTTTTCTTCAGATATTTGCTGAAACTATGTTTTGAGCTGCTCTGGCATGCAGGTTACATGTGCATCAAATTTTTATGCACTTCACTGTACCATGCATACCATGTTTTGTATCCAGGTTCTGTTATGTAACCCTGACTTTCTTCTGGTGATTTCAACTACCTGCAGAACCGTCACTCACATGAGAAGCCAGTCAAAATTTACAATTGAAATTCCTAACTGGTCTGGCCTCATGGTTAAGTACTCCATATGAGAGGAGCAGCCAAAAAGGGGAGGATAAGGAATTTATACTGTCAGGGGGAAACATCATTAACCATTCGGTGTGCCATGACCATCTATTCCAGTGCTACAGGCCGACCGCTGTCATCTCATCTGTAGCAGCCAGCTCCCATAGCAATGATTTTTTTTTCAGGTTTTCCTTCTTTGCCCTTGGTGATGGTGCGAGCGCATTGATGTCAGTTTCGGCTGGGAACAATACAAGGGTGCTCCAAGGGCAGATATTGCTTCATTCGTAGAGCCAAGTTGGGTACATAAGATTTTGGTAGGAGGCGTGTATACAGTCAGGTGGTGGTATAGTTATGATTCTCTCAGCTCGATCCCGCACCGCATATGTTGTCATGTAATATTGTTAATGTAGTAGTGACAGTGGTTGACTGTAAATTGGTTCCAGTTTCCATCGCATGTCTGAAAAAGGAGAGTAGTTTTGGGACCTTTCAGAAACATGCAATATTTTACATCTTGTTGCAAGAAACTACATCTCGCTCAAGGGCCTACTGCTTCGATCATCACTAAAGCAAGAGAAAATTTGTAGTTTTTTTTTGTTTTATTTTTGCAACGTGATTGTGATGTGTCAAAAGAATTATATGCTTCTTAAATGAACCCAAAAGTCGTACTTCCCTGCTGCTTTAGGCTCTGTTTGACAGAGCTCCCCAGAGTTTATTCTCGGCTGAGTCCAGCAGAAGCCTTACCAAACAGTCTTTAAGTGATGATTCTCTACTAAAGAATCAACGAGAAACACTTTTATCCACGACACCACTTCTCTTACAATCAGCTTTTCTTAGAGAGTTAGAATGCTCAGAATTTGTAATGCGGCGGAGGCCAAAACTCATTGCAAGCATCGGTTTTGTCTGGAAGTAAACATCTTTGCCTTTTTATATGGGTAAAATTCACTTTAGGACCTCTAACTATCACAAAAGTCTCATTTTATGAAATGCAATAATTCAAAACTTGTTTCCTAGAAATATTTAATTTTGTTAAGTAAAATTTTGTTTTATAGCAATAATTCATTTGACCATAGAATATATATTCTATGGCCAAATGAACCTAAAAAGATAACATTTCATGTTATATAATAACAAAAATATTATTTATCTAACAAAATCTATGAGGTTTGTTATTCTCACTTATTTTGTAGAAATATTTAATTTTTTATAAAATAAAATTATCTTAAATAATAAAACGGAGTATACCATTGCAAAGAGATCGTCGAGACGATCAAAATTGATATATTATTTGTTATATTTGGAGCTCTGAATAAAAAGATATTAATTTCGCAAATTAAAAAATAGTGCTCATGTCATCGCTGACGTCAGAACTGCTACAGTGCCATGCAAAACCACCAGCAAAACCGCCCAGAGTCCTAAAGTGAATTTTTTTAAAAATTCGAGGGCCAACGTTATCCAGTTTTAAAGTTGGAGGTTAAAAATCAGATTTTTACGATAGTCGAAGGTCGAAATTTACCCTTTTTATATATATCAAGCCATGGTCGCATGAGCGTTCGATGCTTCCCCGGCGCCCGGCCGTGGACTCTGGCGGCGAGCCCAAGTGGCACGTCGTGAGCGTCAACTGGCTACTAGCGACTACCGAGCACACGGCGTCATCACAGCCCCCAGTGCTCGCCGCCGACGTCACGTGGCAGCGGCGCCGGCGGCACACCGCCCTCTGGATAACGCCAAGATATGGACACTCGTGTGCATAACACTAGGATCATTCATTTTAATCCTGATGCATGCTAATAGTAGATAAGACAATGGAAATTAACATTCTCATGGACGGAGACTGCACCCGGCGCCGGCGGTGGGTATGAGTTCGGTGGCAAACTTTGGAAAGAAATGCGTCAGCAAAGGGTGCTAGATTTTTGCGACGTAACGTTCATATATCCTTGATGAGCATCAGTTCACTAGTTGCAAATCCAAGAACGTGAGTCACACGCCGCCACGCCTGGTTAGGTTGATAAAGTTGGTCGTCGGAGGTTCTATTTTATGTCGGCTACAGTAGCCCCTAAACTGCAGGGGAGGGCCGGCCGTTCCCCGGCCACCATACACACTATACAATATATATCAGGTACCATCTGATGATGGGAAAGTGCTAAAGCTAATTACAGGCACCTGCGTCACCAAGCAAACGAAAGCAATAGGTTAGCAGAGGTTAGAAGTTCTAAAAAAAAAAAGAGTAGCACTGACCAGGCCACTAGGAGGCTAGTTGAAGTCAAAACAACGTGAGTCACAAGAGTTAAGTTTGGTCGTTTGATTTCAATCCTCGGCTAATGTGTCATGATGTGTTATCTAGGTCCTTGAACTTTGAAAATGTATATATCGAAAGTTATGCCGTTCATTTAGTGGAATTAAATCCAACTAATCATTGCTACTATAAACAAACTTGCCATTCCCTACGTCACTGTTCCATGGCCCCATTCCCGGTAAACAAATATGCCGCCCTGAGTTGTTCACCGTAGGTTCAAAACCTTCTATCTCAGTGGGAGTTTCAACTTTCAAGACTCTAATTCCAAGACTTTCTAGTGTTGAAAACAGGGTAAACTTATTTTATCCCATGAAACTATGCCGCATCTGTTTATTTAATGCGATTGAAACTTTAAGGGTCTGTCTACCGAGGACTCGGGCGATTTATACCCGGACGACACTCGAGTGACAGAACGTACGCCATGTTTCAC
This sequence comes from Bothriochloa decipiens, assembly GCA_023333625.1. Classification (NCBI taxonomy): domain Eukaryota; kingdom Viridiplantae; phylum Streptophyta; class Magnoliopsida; order Poales; family Poaceae; genus Bothriochloa; species Bothriochloa decipiens. The sequence goes on from CM041636.1 coordinate 18,924,232, forward strand.
TTGAATCTAGCAACAATAAAAATCGAGTGATTGAATGTTGTACGTCGCTCGATTCTACAACAATCATAAACACACGATTTGGCAACCATAAAGGCAAACAAAAAGTTATTGAAAAGAAAAAAGATAAAAGACAATAGATTAACCAGATGATTTTCTATGAAATGCAAATAGAAATATATTCAAAATGAAAAAAATACAAAAATACATTTCCTTTAAAAGGCAAATAGGAAGATATCAAAATAAATTTACCAGATCATTTTCTATGAAAGGCAAATAGGAAGATACTTCAAGAAAAAAAAACAAATGAATTTACCAGATCATTTTCTATGAAAAGCAAATAGGAAGACATTCAAAAGGAAAACAATACAAAAAAACAAGCAAATTTTGTCAAAAAAATACCTTCACAACAAGAAACAAATAGTTAGATTATTTTTATAGAAGCCAAATATAAAATTTTAAAGGGGAACTACATTAAACAAATAGAAAAAGGCAAACCTAATGATTAGATAATTGTTTGAGTAATTCTGATCAGACTCATCTATGAATAATCAGTTTACATCAATTAAATATAGAATTTACACCTAAATATAAATAGTAAAATATAGTATAATGAGTTGTAATATGCTAATGCTAAAAGAATACACTCTTTGTTCCAAAATATATGTTGTTTTGGTTTCCTGAGAAATAATTTGACAAAATATATATTAAAAATATTGATATTATAGTGCATAATTAGTATCATTGAAAAGATATTTGAAAGTAGTTTAGAATATAGTTTTCAATAAATTTATTTGAAGGTATAATTGTTGCATAATTTCACCAAACGAAGTAATTAGGGCACAAAAACCAAAAGCAATATAATCTGCATGCAAAGCCTGAGGTGATGTGATGGTGATGGGTCACTGCACAAGAGTGAAAATACCGTGATGAGTAGCGGCCCTAGAATTTTATCTTAACGGTCTAGAGATTCTAATTTAGAAGCTTTAAAAAAAATTAAAACTATACACAACAAAAGTTTATTAGTAGATGTGCATTGTCCTAAAATTTAAGATTCAACTTGTGCAAACATATAGGAGAATCTTGTTTGCATCAACTTGTTCTCATGTGGTCTTTTATGGTAAAATCCCCCAAAACATGCTCACACAAAAACCACAAGATGACAAAGCCAGATGACAGAGCTCTTGGGTTGACGAGCACCGGGAGTGTATAAGATTTCAGGTATTGATTGATATTGAAAGCTAAACATGTTTTTACTTAGGACAATCTATACGTGTCCAAAGTTGTAGGTATTGATGGCGGAATGTAAAATGGGTGAAACCTAATTTATTAGTGAGGAGAAGTAAAATGGGTAAAAGCTAATTTATTAGTGTGTCAAAATCCAATGGGGAAAAAGAAAAAAAGGTATAAAATGAGGCAGAAAAAAGTGTTAAAAAAATCTCAAATCTCTCAATATAGGGAAAAAATGAAATATGAGCCAGGCAGGGGTCGAGCATACGGCCTTCGGGTTAGGATAAGACACTACACACCAAGCTATATACAGGCGCAAAAGTCTTAACTTGTTGGCTTTATAAAAGAAAATGTACAGAAACTTTCACTAGTAGTGTCAATAGTCAGCAACGTCACTAGCTAGTATTGATTAATCAAATTACACACATCGTAAAAGTTGAGCTCATAGTTGAACTTAAGTTGTAGCAGAGATCTTAAGTTAACAGGGCGGACTAAAAAGCGGCGGTGCAAGCGACCAGCATATTTGGGTTTAACCTACAATGCTACTTCTACTTCACTATCATGAATGAACAAACCCTGCAGTTACAACAATCAGTGTTATATAAATACACATGCCATGTCATCAGCAGTTACATCTATTTAATTCATAAAAACAACTTCATTGTGCATTGCCAGTTGCCACACGTATACTTTTCTAAACGAAAGAAACCATGAAGATCTTGCTCAGTCATGTCGGGGTTGATGCAACCTCAATGGCCGTCTCAGTGCCGGGATTCCACATTCGTGAGCTTTCTGATCTTCCCCTGCCGAAGAAGAGAGAAATGCATTAGCCGGTTTACGCGGTGAAAACGAGTGATGCAAGTGATGCGCCAATATAATGTTGCAGTGTAAGTAAGCCATTTCCAAAGCTATTCATTTCCTTACTGCATCTGTTTGTCATTAATTATTTCATATGAATTTTTATAAAAGTTATTTGAATCTCAAACTTTGGGATAATGCCCATCTAATTTGGTACTATTGATGTGTAATTTTTTTTAAAAAATTAAAACTTGTAAATATGAATGTCATAAATACCCGCGGTCGCTTATACTCACGTGTGTGCTTTCCACCTGAGTGTCAGACTGACAGTGTAACTAGTAGGTAATGGTAGAGAATTTTCCAAACAAGAGTTATCAAAGGGAGAGGCATGGAAAGATGGGGGTGGGAGCACTGACGGTGGTCGCCCACGCCAAGCCACAGGCGTTGGAGAAGTTCTTGGTGCCGTTTGGGCCACGCCGCATCTTGGGTGTCGCCTCGCTGCTCTCCCCGCAGTTGGCGCAGCTGTACACACAACAAAACACATGATGAAGTCGATCAAAGAGTCACAGTGTACTGATTGCAGTTACAACTGCAACTATACGTAGTTGGAATTGCATGGATGGAAGGATCGACAGACTTACAATTGGTGCTCAGCCGTCTCCCCAACTGAATTTTCGGAGCTCTTCTCAGATGGCGCAAATTTGCCTCCCCTTCGCGCGATCCTGAGCCAGCAAAAGCGTGCGTGAGCAAAAAATAAACAATCAATCAGCCATATATCTCTGAACAGGAGATAGACATGAAATAAACTGGATTTTATCAATACATATACATACCTTGAAGCGATTTCCCTTCGAATGGAGTAATCGGCCTTTATTACGCTCTTCCTTTTCTTCCGGTACCGCAATATGGCCGCCGCCCTGTCGAAATCTGGAGGCACGACAATAGGATGGACCTACAGGTGCCAAATGATCACATTATTATAGTTTTTTTTTGTATATTATGAGGAATTAATAAACTCCTACACCAATGCTCACCTTGTTCTTGTTGTGCGGCGGCACGGAGTCGAAGACGTGCGTGTGGCCCCGGTACATTGTCGACCACCCGTCCTCCACACGAGCTCCGCCGACGCCGCCTGCTGCCTTCGCCTCGGCCAGTGGCTGCCGCTCATCCTCCGCCTCCGCGCCCATTGCTGCTGCAACGTGAAAGCACATGGCGTCGTCGTTGTCCTCGAGCCCATGGAGCAAGTCCGAGGGGATCACGATGTCGACAAAGGGGTCCTCAACGCCTCCTCCAGCTGCTCCTCCGGCCACTGTCCACGATGACGACGGCGGCGGCTCCATGGTTGAGTGGGAGTGGGAACTGAGAGCAGCAATGCAGAAGCGAGAACGAGGGAGGGCCGGGAGAATGCCCAACGCGTGCTCCTTTCCAGTCTTTATAGTATTTTATTTTATATATATAAACCAACCAACGCCGAAGATTGCCGTCCTGTAATAGGTGATTTTCTAAAAACAATGAGGGCATGTGCAAAAGTAACTCATTTTATCCGTATCCAGATGTTTTGTGCATAGATTTTTGTTTGATAATCCATGCAGTCACGTACAATTAATATACCTATAGTTAGTTAGTGTGTACTCTTATTAAAATCTGTTGATATACTTGTGAAACTTTTTTCTAAAAAAGATATCAAACAAATATGGCGAGTGCAAGTTCGTGATGGGAATTTTGTAGACAACTTGTGGTACAAAGCTTATTGCCACTGCTGGTTCCTTTTCGTAGTGGGAACTAGAGCAACTGTATGCATGCCCTGAAAGACCGCATCACGTCTGATGGTGAACATGCCACCCTCATTATCCTGATATTGGCTATTATATATCCCGATATTGGTGACATGTCAAATAATCTGGACGGACGACCAGGAGGGAACATACCTGATATCCAATCATCTCCAAGTTAGTAAAAGAAGTTATTTTAGACAACGATACAGTCTCTAAGTCATAACTTTAAATTCAAATTTCTATTAAAATATTTATTAAAAATTTATATTTTTTTAGAAAAGGAATAAAGTTCCAGCCTCGACCATCTAAAAATGGTACACCACTTAGAGTTACTAATACAAAAGGAAGCGAATAGGAAAACGCACTCGAACACAAGAAAAGACAAAGCTTAGCTCATCTAGTGAGGCAGGCATCAAAACAAAAGCACTAAATGCCAATATGATTTAAGAAGTTCCAACCAAACTTTACAAAGACGATGATTAGCGTCTGTCATCTTATGTAGCCTTCCTTGAATAATGAGCGTTCCTCCTTTTTATGCAGAATGGACCATTGATGAATCCACTATGTTGCCCTGACAATCACCTGCATATAAGTATCATATTTAGCCTTGTTAAAAACCATATCGTTCCTATTCAACCAAATCGTCCAACAGAGTGCAGCAGCTCCTAACAAAATTTGCTTTTTTAAGCTTTAGGTCCAAACCATAAAGCCAAGAACCGAACAAATTTGCGATGCTAGTAGGTCGTCGAATTCCAAAAGTGATATACATAGCGTTCCAAACAAAGCTTGTAAATTGGCAATTGAAAAACAAATGTTGGATAGTTTTAGAGCTATAAAAATAACATTTGATACTTCTTTGCCGGTTCCTCTTTGATATGTTATCTTTGGTAAGGGTTACCTCTTCTTTTAGATACCACAATTTTTTTTAAAATTTCTAGCGGTATCTTTAATTTCCAAAGAGGACTCTTGTCAGGGACGATTCCATGTTGAATGAATCTTGTATACATAGACTGAACTGTAAACAATGCATTATTAGTTAGTTCCCACTGAAACACGTCTTGCCCATTCGTAAGGCTGACTTGCGTTAATCCAAGCAATCTGGTTTGATTAACGCAAACCAAGCAATCCGGTTTGCGTTAATCAAACCTCTTCTAAAAGATACATTAAGTAGTATTGTCCCGAGGACCTTGGCCACTGTATCATCCTTGTGCCTCATAATTCAAAATAAAGTAGGGTACTATACCTTACATAGTGGTCTATCACCTAGCCAGACATCCTTCCAAAAATGTATGTTCTCCCCATTGTGCACTTTAAAAGTCCCACAAGTTAAAAAATCAACTTTGGCCTTTATAAGTCCAGCCCAGAAATGTGAATCTCCAGCCTTATATTGCACTTGAGATAAAGGGTTTGTTAGATAGATATTTCCTTCTTTGAAGGATCTGCCAAACCCCATTCTCATTAATCAGCCTAAAAAGCCATTTGCTGAGGGGACTTCTAATTTGGATATCAAGGTTGCGTATTCCTAAACCACCAAAATCCTTTGGCGTACAAAGTACATTCCATTTAGCAAGATGATATTTCTTTCTATGTTCTTGACCTTGCAAAAAAAAGTGTGAGCGGTAATAATCTAATTTTTGAAGGACTCCTCTAGTGATTTCAAAAAAAGATAACATGAACATGGCTCTAGTTAGCACTGAGTTAATGAGGACAAGACGTCCTCCAACAGATAATAATTTACCTTACCAACTACAAAGCTTTTTCTGAAATCTCTCCTCAATACTGGCCCAATTAGGGATACCTAGGTACGTGAAGGGAAAGCCACCTAAATGACATCCAAAGAGGCACGGGTATTCCGGTTCACATTGTTTTGCCTTACTATAAGTAAATAATTCACTTTTATGAAAATTAATTTTCAAACCCGATAATTGGTCAAAGATACTGAGTGGGAGCTTTAGTTCTATAGCTTGTACCATATCACGATATAGAACAAGATAGTATTATCTACGTATTGTAAGATCGAAAGGCCATCATCAACTAGATGCGGGACAACCCCTCTAATTCTTCCATGGGACTTAGACCGAAAAATCAGAGTGGCTAACATGTCTGCCACTAAATTGAATAGAATGGGAGATAGGGGATCTCCCTGTCTCACTCCTTTCTTAGTTTGAAAAAGAGTGTCCCACCTCATCATTCACTCTGATGCCTACACCGCCACCTCTCACTATTTGATCAATCCAGTTACACCAAACTGGTGAAAATCCTTTCATTCTCAACATTTGTTGCAAGAAAGGCTATCTAACCTTGTCATAGGTTTTCTCAAAGTCTAGCTTTAAGATCACCCGATCACCCCATCCAATTTAATCCTGTCCAACTCATGGATGGTCTCATGTAGAATGACTACACCATCCAAGATATTCCTCCCTTTCATAAAAGCAGTCTGAGATGGCTGAATCAGTTTTTTAGCCACTAGGGCTATTCGGTTAGTTAAAACCTTTGTGAAAA